>CM035836.1:472101552-473301552 GCA_020510985.1 Pholidichthys leucotaenia | reverse complement strand
TATGGGTACCAATAAATAGGAAGACTTTTTTTAAATAACCTGGTAGGAATAGGGTCTAAAAGACAAGTTGAAGGCTTGGATGAGGAAATTATTTTATCTAACTCTAAAAGATCAATTGGAGTAAACTTATCCAAACAGATATCAATTGAAGGAGTTGTAGTAGTTGCTGTACTTAAGTTTACGGTGGGAAGAATCTGACTGATTTTATCTCTAATAGATAAAATTTTATGATTGAAAAAATTCAGAAAGTGCTGGTTAGTCAGCTCTAGGGGGATGCGAAGATTGACAGAGTCCTGGCTCTTTTTCAGCCTGGCTACAGTGCTGAAAAGAAACCTGGGATTATTCTTATTCTCTTCTATTAATGCAGAGTAATAACTTGTTCTAGCTTTTCTAAGAGATTTTTTATAAATTAAGAGATGATTTCTCCAAGCTAAATAGATTTCATCTAAATTAGTGGAACGCCATTTTCTTTCTAACTGACGAGTCTTCTGTTTTAAGCTACGAGTTTCTGTGTTAAACCAAGGGGTTAGAAATCTCTGATTAGACTTTTTCTTTTTTAAGGGGGCCACAAGTCTAAAGTCGGCTGCAGAGAAGCTGTAACACTATTTACCATGCTATCAATTACGGAAGGAGCAAGCTCTCCATCTTTTATTTCCGTTGCGTTGACAGACTGTACGTCAGACTGTATAACCTAAGCAGGGCTGCTCGCAGAGATAGCAAAAAAACATGACGACCTAATAATACTGAATGCAAAAGACGCAATAGACTTACACAATGGTCCCCTCCAGTATATACAACTAGGACAGTATCGGTCGCTACGGAGGGTGACAATATGTATGGGTACATATTCATACTATGTGGGATAACTAAGTAGACGGTTATGCTGTTTATTCCATTGTTAACCGTTCCTGCTTCTGGTCTCCTAACCGTGGTTGGGGGATGCAGGGGAGATCTGTCTTCTCCAGGGCCGGAGGCGCTTTTCCTCCTCCGGGGTCAACTCCCGAGTAAAACCTCACTCTTGTTAAGCAGGAGATATGGTGGTACACAGAGACACAGGCCGTATTGCTGAAGCGTTGGGGCTTTATTCACAGATTGCAATATTATTAGCAACCATTTCTACCTGCTTCGGTCGCCTTGCTCTCTGTCTCTCATCCGCCCCAAAATCACACACACCGTTCACTCGTCGGGGCCGTTCCACACACACCTGGGGTGCGCCTCGGCTGCGCGCACGCACTCACTCACGTTCACACACTGAGCTGTCCTTTCTAAACACCTGCATTAGGCACATCTTACAACACTACCCCCACCATGGATTGGCAATTAATACTAATTCCATTCCATCCAAACCATATAAAATTGGTACACACTCTCTACATTTGTACGCCTAGCAGTAGCAGTGTCCAATATATAACAGGGATTCAAATAGGTAGGTAGGTTACGAGTGTCTATGCAGTGGTAAAACTAGCTCATTTGGCAGTGAAAATGTGAGGGGCAAATACATGGAATACCATTGTTTCTAATTAAACAAGGGGTACATTATACTTTGGAATCTATTTCTAGGCGGCCGGAGTATTACTGAACAACTAATCAGCATACAACACATTCAAATGGAATCAAGTGCAGGTGGGTATATGAAAGCATTGTGACTTCAGCTTTTTTTTTTTTTCAAACAAACATATAGAACATTATAACTAGAGTCCAAAAATGTGAACTGGAGAGTCTCTAGTGCAAACAGGAACTGCTACAGTTGGTTCACTCAGTAACCCAGTCCCCGTAACGGTCCGGTCCTCTGCGCCGACATTTGGGCCGTGACACGTGCTGAGCCTGATGGCATGATTCTCCCACCGCACCCCCACCATGGCCAAATATCACATGGGAAGGAGTGGGTAGAAGAGACCCGAACACATTGGGGGCATTAGCAGGTGGAGTGGACGGCCCGGAACTGCTGGGGCCATCGTTGGAGGCGGTAGCGAACAGGTTGTACAGGCTGAGGTCCTGGTCTGCTGGGTCCCCCTCCACAGCCGGTGGCAAATTGAGCGGGGCTGCCGAATGGCGCGAACAAATCCTCTCCAACAGGTGCGCCCGCGCAGCTCTCATCACACAGAAATGGGCCACAATGTCCACACTTCGTCTCAGCCCGACATTCATGAGCCCTCACAGCACCTCGTCTGCACTCCTGACGATTAGCCAGCAACATGAACGGGTTTGAGTAGTTAGTATCTTGTTTGTAGATATCGGCGGGATAGCGAGCGGCCGCCATGTCTCATTAGCTTAGCTGCCATCACAGTCACTCGGCCCAGCTGCCACTGTCCTTTTCTTTCTGTACTCACCACCCTCTTAACAACGTGAGAGTCCCTTCGTGGTCGCCAGTGTTAACCGTTCCTGCTTCTGGTCTCCTAACCGTGGTTGGGGGACGCAGGGGAGATCTGTCTTCTCCAGGGCCGGAGGCGCTTTTCCTCCTCCGGGGTCAACTCCCGAGTAAAACCTCACTCTTGTTAAGCAGGAGATATGGTGGTACACAGAGACACAGGCCGTATTGCTGAAGCGTTGGGGCTTTATTTACAGACTGCACTGTTATTAGCAATGATTTCTACCTGCTCCGGTCGCCTCGCTCTCTGTCTCTCATCCGCCCAAAATCATACACACCGTTCACTCGTCGGGGCCGTTCCACACACACCTGGGGCGCGCCTCAGCTGCGCGCACGCACTCACTTACGTTCACGCACTGAGCTGTCCTGTCTAAATACATAAAAGAGACACATCTTACAACACCATCTTGCTACAATGCTCCGCACTTTGTATATATATTTATATATTGATGTGTATGCATGTATGTATGTATATCCACTGCTCTTATTTATATCTTCCGTATCTTCTTAATTATTGCTCTGAGTGTTGCTATCCCTGTGCTGTTGCAATCCTGGAATTTCCCCATTGTGGGACTAATAAAGGCTTATCTTATCTTATCTTACATGGCATAGAGGAGACAATCTGCATAAATTTGGTAACATCATCTGAAAGACATCTGCTGTAGTAGTATTTTTCTTTAGGAGTCAAATAGTCAGGAATAGTGAAATCAAAGGTTAACAGACAATGGTCTGACAGTACAGGATTATGAGGAGACACTACCAGATTTTCTATTTCTATGCCATAAGTCAGAACAATGTCCAATGTGTGGTGGAGATAATGGGTAGAATTTTCTACTTTCTGGGAAAACCCCATTGAGTCTAATATTGAATTGAATGCCTTATTAAGACAGTCACTATCTACATCAACATGTTTATTAAAATCCCCTACTATAATTATTCTATCTGATTTCAGCACTAAATCAGCTAAAAATTCGGCAAATTCGGATAAAAACTCTGAGTAGGCTGAGGGAGGACGGTAAACTATGGCAAAGAAAATTGGGTTTAAGCTAAGATTGCTAACATGCCCCATACAGAGGACCAGGCCCTCAAAGGAATTAAAACATAATTTTTGCTTTACATTAACTAGTAATTTAGAATGGTAAATTGCCGCTACTCCACCTCCACGATCAGCACTTCTGGGATTATGATAGTTTAGATAACCAGAGGGAGTTGATTCATTTAATTCAGCATAATCCTCTTGCCCTAGCCAAGTCTCTGTAAGGGATATTAAGTCAATCTGATGATCAATTAACAGATCATGGACTAGTAGAGACTTGGGAGTTAGAGACCTAATATTTAACAAACCGCATTTAATTTTTAAATTATGAGGAGGAAGAAGAGAGGCCGAATCATTAAATTTAGAGACTTGATGTTTAATTTGAGTTTTACCAACTTTTTGTTTAATCACTTTAGGATGTTTATACATTATATTTTTATTAACTTTGGGGGGAGTAGACAAAGGTTCTCTGAGGGGGAAGACAGGGGCTAAGTTGAGGGGTGGCGGGTGAGGAGGAGCTGCAGAAAGGCGTGTATTTATCAAATTATGTTGTATTTGTCTTGGGTTATAATATTATGGGTAACGGGAGACAGACACAATCTCTATGGGGTTATAAGTTGAAGACTGATCTAAACAGTGAGGATTATTTGGATTAATAGGATTAATATGAGAAGTGGAAACAAAGAAGGGCTGGTTGGCAGACCCAGGGACTTCGGGGTGAGTTAACGCACCAAATTTCAGTCACTGTACTAAAAAACGCTGAATGGAATAGAACAGATTGTCCCTTAAAACATGTGCACCAAGTCTATTTGGATGGATGCCATCTGGCCTCATAAGTGATGAGCGGTTCTAAAACAGGTTGAAATTGTTTACAAAACCAATGTTAAAAGTAGGATATGTAGAACACAACCAGGTATTAAGGCTGAGAGTTCTGCTAAAATAATTGCAACCTCGTCTGAAAGGTGCCAATGGCCCAGAAATAGACACACGTCTGCCACAGTTCATAAGAGTGGACAGAAGGCTCCTGAAGTCACTCTTTAAGATCTCCAACGCTTCATCTGGGATGTTGTTGCATCCAACATGCACAATGACAGTTTTAGCTTGGGGGTGTTCATTTAATAGGTCAGGGGTAAGAGCCTCAATGTCTGACACTTTAGCCCTAGGAAAAAATTTAGTGACACAGTACCTATTCCTGACATTCCTCATAATCGAATCACCAATTACCAACGTCGTCTAGGGGGGCCTTGCCGGTGGCTTCTGAAATGGTGGATAATTTTGCTGTTGTTGTGATGGTGGGGTGATGCGCTCTTTTCTTTTCGGAGCTGGTGTATAGCTTGGCACACCTAAAGTAGTTTTAATCCGGGGCCTGCGGGTTTGGGCCGCTGCTGAAAGAGGAGGGGTGGCCATGGGAGGATGATCGACGTCCAGGTGGGGAAAATCTTCCAGGGAAAGGATGTCGAATCTGTTTTCCAGTAACAGGGGAAGAGAGGAAGTGCGGCCATGTCTGGTCAATCCCCGATGTTTTCTAGTTGACCCAACCAAGGTTCGGGGCGCACATTGAGGTTGTGAAAAACCACCTGGGGCTTTGGGTTTAGCTCCGAGCTGAAGCCAGTGTTTATTGCTGGGGTCCTGGACAGCTGAGGAGACCGGAGCAGGGGTGGAAGTGGATGGCGGTGTGCTAAATTCACCCAGGTAAGTAGCCGTCTCTACCAGCTGTGAGTCGGTTGCCGGGGCCGTTGTCCGCCCTAGAATTATAGTATCTAGGTGATCTTCAGCCTCCCGAATCTTATAGAGGTTGGAGAGTCTCACTTCAAACTCAGAAACCTTCTTAAGGAGGGACACACATCTGACGCACATCGGGGATGGAGCCATGACGTTCCAGGTGAGAAGTGGATAGCTAGCTAGCATAAAACAGCTAAGAACAGCTAAAAAACAGGTTAAAAACAGGTTAGCCTAGCCTGGTGAAAACAGCCCTGCCCGGGGTCTGATTCACCTGTGTGCCTGATTGGGCTTTCTGCTAGGCCAACACTAAGTAAAAAGCTAATATCAGTAAAAAGAGATAAAAAAAAATTAAAAACAAAGTTAATAAAAACAAACAAAAGCGGACAAGAGAACGCTTTGATGTGACGTGACGTTTACAGATGCTGACACATGCGCAGTGTCACGCACAAGTGGGTGTTTTAAATGTTGGAGCTCCTAACATTTAAATGAGCACTGAAACATATGTAAATTTCACTCCAACAGCTAACGAACAAATTCATTCTGATCACATTTCATGAATGATTAATACAATGTAAAGCCCAAATTTGCATGAGAAGAGCTAATCATTTCTCAGATCAGCTAAATCCTACCAGGCAGCACATATGGCAGGGGTCCCCAAACTTTTTCCTGTGAGGGCCACATAACTTTTGCCTTCTCTGATGGGGGCCGGGGTCAGTTTGTAACAGAAAAAGTGTGACGATCGCAGGGGTGCCTAAACGTAAACATTTATTGTTTTCCAGAAAGCCACACATAACCAAATATTAATAACCCTTTCCAGGATCTTCACAGGAAAAAAGTCAGAAAATAAATAATAACACTATTAATGAAATAAATAACACTATTTATGAAATAAATAATAACCAAATAACCCTCTCTGGGTTCTTCACAGAAAAAAAGTCCATGGAACATTAACTTTCTGTTGTGCCGTGCACAATCTTAACAGGTAAAAGTTCAGCTTAGTTGTCAGAGCAGAATCTCTTACTTAAATGACTCATATGAGCAGTTTCTCAAAGTTCTTGTGTTTCTTCCTTATATTCCTTTTGTAGGTTCCAGTAGGCTTGTAGACACCGCTGTTGAACAACCTTTTCTTTGCATTGAACAAAAAAATAATCGTTTGTCCACTGCAGGTTAAATACCCTGCATTCTGAATCAATTTTTCTCTTACCTAACCTTTTCGCCATTATTCTGTTTTATTTGACAGGGGTGAGACTAGGTTTTTTTTTTTTTTTCGGCAGGGGGGGGGGGGGGTCAGAAAGGGGCACAGACTGCAGAAGGGTGGAATAGAATGTCACGTTCTATGCGTGTATTAGTCTCGATTGCGTGGCCAGACTGAAAAAAAAAAATCATAATGCTTACCAGTGTGGAGGCAAAAAATAGTCCACAGCGCGGCAGAAGGGAGAGACAGTCCGTTCACGTCAGGTCACCAGTGTGGAGGAAAAAATAAGTGCAGGCGGACACAGCAAGCCCAAGTTTAAAGGTGTTTTATTCCTCCATCACGAGGCTCACCCAGCGCTCTGGCTGCACGCTGTGAGTGAGCCCTGAGTAGCTGTCTAAGAGCGAATTCTAAGTGCGATAGTGAGGCATGTACAGTCAGCTCTTTTATACAGTGATACAGAGAATGCATGGCACAGAATGCATGGCTGAGCACACGCTCAGCAGGGGAACGAGACGGCGCTCGGCCGGCTTTGGAAGCGAGGTGTGGGAAAAGCTCTGTGCAGGAGGAGGTGGAGGGGGGTGGGGGTAAGCGTCTCTGGTATTGTTCAGGGGGCCGGGCCAAATGTGGAGGTGGGCCGTATCCGGCCCGCAGGCCGTAGTTTGGTGACCACTGACATATGGCGTACTCCCATAGCTTTAACTCATGTTAGCAACCAGCTAACTTCAGACAACAATTCATCAGCTAAATCAACAATATATTTACTTCCTTTTGGACAGAGGGGTTTGTCCTTTATTTGACAACCAACAATTTAAAATGGTTTGTTGCTCTTATGGAGCTCTTTTCATTCTGTCTCACTTGTGAGCTGAGTGCATTCTAGACGTTGATGAGCGTCCTCACCTGCCACCGCTACAAATGACTGAGTATTGACCAGCAAAGGCATGGACCGGTTGGGCAATGGCAAGTCTGCTGGGGGGGGGGGGGGGTTACATTGTTTGATTTTTGTTCCTTGCAAATGAAAAAAATGACAACTTCTTCACTCACTTGTAGATATTTTTTTATTATTATTTTTTTATTAATTATAATTATATGATTATTTGGGGGGTTATATTGGATTTTATTTTTTGGGGGGGTTGGAACCCCCATCCCCCCCATAAATTACACCTATGACCACAACAACACACAGTCAACACGTACCACCGTCAAAGAAATTAAGTCCTTTAAACTCTGGAGTCATCGCCCACCTGCAGCACAAACCTAACACCAGACTTTATGATTTACGCGACCATAAGAGGCCTGTTGTACAGCTTCTGTCTGACTGATGTACGTCAGCGGACCTGCCTCCACACCTCCAAACACACTCGCTCTCCCAAACTCCCACCCGAGTACCCTTTGATGAAAGCGGCTTATGTCACCAGTAATTGAATCTCCCTCTCCTGTGTCTTGTCCGCGCTGATCTAAAGCCTTTAGAGAAGTTGATTACTGTCACACATGAATAATCTGGGCCTCGTAAAAGCTCGTTTTCTAGTCCCTGCTACTCTGCTGCTATTGATCCTGCAAGTTCTGGAACTGAGGATGTCGTTGACTCTGCTGGGGTCTCTGAAGCACTGCATCCATTAGTGTGTGTCAGAGGGATGTTGTGTAGAATGGACAACTGCAGGAGATGAGTTACCAACTCCAGAGGAAAATTAGTGGCAAACTTCATTTTGTTCACATATCACATATGGACTATTACAGCCTTAACAGTTATGACTTGTACTAAATTAGGTCAGTCATACACGATCTGCGATTTGAGGTCAGGATGAGTGGGGACGCCACCCTTTATCAAAAAGCATCCCCAATATTAACGTGACATTGACTTTTGTACTTACTGTCACTGACCTCTTTCACTACAGAAAGTATATTTGGTATTAAACTGGACTAGTGCATTTCCCGTAGAAAGCAAGTGTTCCTGTCTGAAACGGGTTTCCCAATCAGGCTTTCCAGGCCCAAATGTAGGCTGTGTTTGAAAGTGGAATACAAAGAGGTGGAGCCTATATGTAGGCAATCACACATGTCAGACTTTGACAAATATAAAAGGGAGTAAATGGCACTAAGATTTATTTTATTGTGTGAATATTAATTACAGAATACCTAAATATTGAAAATGAATGGGACAGCCAACATCAGTGACTGTTCCAGATCTCTTGCTTATTTGTTTGTCAGATCACTTATTTGTGTGATCTTTTGTCACTTATATTCATAATAGTGTATCTTGCACTTTGGGGAATGGGAGTTGTTCAGTCATTATAATTATTTTAGTTTATGTCACTGTTCAGTGATGAACTTCAGTGTCATATTGAATTTCTTTTGTGTATCGTCAATAAACTCATGCAGTACTATAACAGGACACGTTTGCAAATATTTGAGACCCATTGTTGTGCATCATTTTGTATTTTAGCAATATTATATTAAAAGTTTTTTTAAACTGTAATCAACCAAATTAACTGCAAAACAGCCAACATTATTATACACAGCAGAAGGACCTGTTTGACTGCAACCATTGCATCAATGTTGCCTATTTGTCAGTGAATATTTAACTAAAAATGATTTATTTCGTTATTTGAGCATTTTTGTGTCCTGCATTTGGTCGTTAAGTCATTCCAGCCATTCCGCTATACAATCATGGTGGTATTAAGTTTTTAATTTTTAGATTCTTGCATGGGAGGGGGGACTCGCGGTCCTGCCTAGTACAGCGGTACCACACGAGTGAAGCAGAAGCAGAGACTCCCGTCTACTACTGACTGGGCAGGCTGGGCTTGCCTCCCTACGAAGGACCGTGGTCTGCCCGGTCGGGCTGCTCCTTCTCCCGGCATGTTCTGTGTTGGATACAACGGTGTTCTTTGTCAGACCCAGGTCCCCGCTGATATTCCGCCCAGTCTGCTTCATGTGCCTTGTGTTATCCACATATGCCGAATTATCCTTTAGACCTATGCAATCATGGCAACTTTATGGTATAATTTTTTTAAGCAGTAAATCTTCAGTATTTTTCAAGTCAAATTTGTTGCTTTTTGCTTACTTGTTTTGCTCACGGAGCGCTGTGGTTACTGATGCCATGATGTCACGTATTATCCAATCAGTACGGAGTCAATGCAAAACCCCGCCCACACCTCTAGAAGCCAGAGCATGAGGAGAGAGTGGTGGCTAAACTTTTATTGATAAAAATGACATATTTTGACTGAACAACTCCATACACGGGGATGCACACCCTCGTGACCTCAGCAAGACACTTATAAAATCTGAGGCCAGTCTGACGAACGGTTCAAGCGATATGCATGGAACAGACAGACACACTAATACACACACAGCCGTGCATATATAGATAGATATCAACCCATTCTAAATTGCACTGTGCTCTGTACAAAGTCAATAGAATTATTTTATAATAATAAAGTGGCCAGCATTAATAAGTGATTTTTTTCTTATTAAATATGCATCTATTTTCTTGTAAATTTTATGACTCTTTCCTTTCTTTATTCTCTTTTCATAAATTTGGGACTTATGATAAATTTGTAATAGTAAAGCAGCATCCTTAACTCCCTTAGCATTCCAGCTAATTTTCCTAAAAATGCCTAAATTTAGCATACACAATGAAAATCTAATTCTTTATTCACTGAGTGGCGGTAGAAAATTTGAAACATCCCAAAAGTGGAACACTGGAGTTATAAGAGGTTAAAGTCCCAAATTTATATGAAAAACTTCCATCACTTTTCCGGAGGTCCGGGTCATGGAGGCAGCAGTTCAAGCAGAGAAGCCCAAACTTCCCTCTCCTCAGCCACCTGCTCCAGCTCTTCAGAGGGGTGCCAAGACGTTCCCAGGCCAGCTGGGAGATGTAGTCTCTTCAGCAAGTCCTGGGTCTGCCCACTGAGAAGACATTAATGACCATAACCCTGTCTGAATCTAGAAGGACCAACTGCCTTTCTTAACATGTGTGATGAGTTTAGTAAGTTGGAATCTATACCACATTGTAATACTACAACCAGACCACACTGCCAACCCAGACTCCCCTCTGGATTTTTAAATATTGGTCAAGGGCCTTCCCTAAGTTCTGGGTGAGCACCAAACTATCTAATCACAATCCACTCTTTGTCTGTTATGCAGCCTTCCCATCAGGTAATGAGGTGCAGCTGGTGCCACTCCCATGCTCAGCTGCTTGATGAGCTTCCACAGCTTTTAAAGGCACGCTCAGATGTTGAGGACCGCCATGCTGACAGAACTATTCTATAACAGCCTCTCTGGTTCTGACTCCTGCTCCTATTAATCCTCTCTCTACAATCTCCAGATTGCATCAGTGCCTGCCACCCTGCACTGAGCTTCTGCCCCCTGCGCCCCTCTCTGCGCAGGCTGGAGTCCTCTGCTGTGCTCTGGCTCTAGGAGCATTCAAGTAAGAACTCTGACGCAACATTAAATTGACTATCCTCTGAGTTCCGGCGTCTCCTACTCCTCCTGCTCTCCTCTGTCAATTCTCTTTGAATGTCACCCATCCTTTCTCTTTCTCTGGATTCTCTTCCATGGTCATCATAGACCGACGGAGGCCGACGACGTCACACATTCCCCCCCCCCCCCCCCGCGACTCA
The DNA here is from genome assembly GCA_020510985.1 of Pholidichthys leucotaenia. Classification (NCBI taxonomy): domain Eukaryota; kingdom Metazoa; phylum Chordata; class Actinopteri; order Cichliformes; family Pholidichthyidae; genus Pholidichthys; species Pholidichthys leucotaenia. The sequence goes on along the minus strand of CM035836.1, from coordinate 473,290,618 downwards.
TGGGTTTAAGACCCTTACTCTTTCCCTACCGGCCAACACCATTGAGCTGTGGGAAATGGTTCCTTTCACCCAGTAGGTGATTTCTTTCTTTTCTTTTTTTTTTTTTTTTTTAACAAAGGGGATGTGGGGTATTCACAAATTTAGCAGGAGGTATAAATGTATCAATTTACATTATAGATAAAAATGTGCAAGAATAAGGGTGCAAAAATATTACAAAAGTTGACCAATTAGAAATTCAACATCCAGAGGAACATTGCAAATTTACAAGAAAAAATTTACAAGAAAAAAAGTTGGACAAGACAAAAAATCACATCTATAAAAAAAAAAAAAAAAAAAAAAAAAAATCACAAATTTATGGGAAAAGGTAGCAAATTTATTAAGTTATTTTTTGAGAAAAAGGTAACAAATTTATGAGGAAAAAGTTACAAACTTTACAAAAAAGGTTACAAATTTTTTGAGAAAGTTGCAAATTTGCAAAAAAGGTTACAAAGTTTTGGAGAAAAAGTTGCAAATTTATTTAAAGGGTACTTTTTTTTTTTAGAAAAAGTTGCAGATTATAAAGTTACATTTTTTTGAGAAAAAAGTAGCAAATTTATGAAGAAAATTAGCAAATTTATTAAAGTTACAATTTTTTGGAGAAAAGTGCAAATTTATAAAAGGGTTACAAATTTTTTGAGAAAAAGTTGAAAATTTATGAGTTACAAATTTATTTAAAAAGGTTACAATTATTTTTTTTTAGAAAAAGTTGTAAATTTATAAAAAAAAACAGGTTACAATTTTTTTTTGGAAAAGTAGCAAATTCATTTAAAAGGTCATGAATTTTTGATGAAAAAAGTAGCAAATTTATGAAATATATTTTTACAGATTTATTAAAAAATGGTTAATCTTTTTTTGAGAAAGTTGCAAATTTATACAAAAAGGTTACTTTTTTGAGAAAAATGTAGCAAATTTGTGAGTTGCAATTTTGGGAAAAAAAAATCACAAATCTAAGAAAAGACCCAAATGTAAGGGGAAACGGTTGCAGATTTACAAGAGAAAAATCACAAATTTACAACAAAAGTTGCAAATTTACAAAAAGGTAAAAAAAAAATTTTGAGAAAGAAAGCTGCAAATTTATGAGAAGGTGCAAAGTGTTGCTTTTATTTATTTATGTTGTATAATTTCAGAGGAGATTAGGCAGGATTTTCCGTGGACCATGATGTTTGCAGACAACATTGTGATCTATAGGGAGCAGGTGGAAGAGATCCTGGAGAGGTGGCGCAAGACAGAATACATGAGTGAATGAGAGGGAGGCAGGTGTAATGGTGAAGATGCAAGGAAGAGATAGTGAAGGTAGATGGGTTTAAATACCCGGGGTCATCCATCCAAAGCAATGGTCGGGGCACAAGAGAAGTGAAGAGTGCAGGCAGGGTGGAGCGGGTGGAGGAGAGTGTCGAGGGTGACAGAAGGATGGCTAGAGTGAAAGGGAAGGTTTACAAGATGGTAAAAAGAAGAAAAAGATTTATGCAAGAGGGCTGAAATATTAAATGTGGTATCTTGGTGTAATTTAGCACATGCTAAATAACATTTTAATGTTGTGCTCATTCAGAAGCTTGGCATCTGGAGTCCAGCAGGCTGTTAAATTTAGACAAAGGCACTGACTTGAGTAAGAGACAGATGAGCAGCTGTCCGGCCACAGATGGGAAGGATGCACATCACGGCTGCAGAGAGCCCAAAATTAGATGTGTGAGCAATTTTCACGTGCATGTCTGGGTGTTAGTGTATGTACTGTGTGTGTCCAGTGTCTAGAATTTTCTCCACTGTGCAAGCGAGAGAAAACAGGAAACTTCTAAAAGCTCAGGCATATCATAATTGTACCAGTGGGCTTCAGTTTAGTTTAATGTTTATTTGAAAGGGACATTACATACTAATGAACATTTACACAAATGTAAGTATGCCAGATTTAGCAATACTATGAATTTGCATCTGTAGTCCCCCAGCGGGTCACAAAAACACACAAACGATCATACACGAGAAGAACTGCAATGAAACTGCACAAAGTGGATATGCTAAAGTGCAAGAGTTAAGGTGTTACAAAACAATTAGTGGTGTTGGACGATTAAAATTTCTAATCGCGATTAATCTTTTGAATCACTGAGTTAATTACAATTAATAACACGTTAATCGCATATTTTTCCATTCAAATACAGTGTACCTTAACTTTCCAAATTTTCACATTTCTCATACTCTTATGATCATGGGAGTGGACAAATATGCTTGCTTTCTGCAACTACAGGTTTATTAAAGCTCAATATGTCAAAAATGACAAGTATTCGTTCAGAATATTCTCCCAAAAAATCCTCAAGTGCTGAAATATTGCATGTGTAAACCACAGAATGGCAGAGCTTAATAACGTCATTGTAGCAACAATGTTTACACAATTCAGTGTCCAACTTTACTCCTTTAGTAAACTGCAAATAACTGTAAACATCAGAGGCAGTGCAAATGGAGTATAATATAGAACCAGGACTCCACCTCTATAGTGCAACTTACTTAGCTTATACAGTACTTCCAACTTCTTTGGCTAAAACAGACTTTTCTTTATCCTCTTCAGCAGAGGTAGAGGAACACAATTTCCAGCTATTTCAACTTAACTTGAAGTTATTCTGAAAAAAGAACATGGACACCCAACATAAAAGTTAACACTAACAGAACAACATTCATGGGTTGTTCCCATTTACTTTCTATTGAGCCAGTCGCTCAGACAAGCTTGTTGACATTTTCAGATGACAGATCAGCACGTTTCTTCTGAATCACATGACCAGACAGTGAAAACAACCCCTCACAGGGCACGGATGTGGCAGGTGTTGCCAGGTACTTGTGTGCAAACAAAGTCAACTGTGGGTGTGCCCCTTCATGTTTGGACCACCACTGTTGGGGACAGTCCTCCATGCCAATAGTGGGCTCTACCCTGTAGTGCTTAAAACACTTCTCAATACTCCTCATCAGATGAAGACTCTGGGACAAGCATGAGAGATAATTGTTTCTTTGGTGGTTCAGATGTTTCTGGCTCTTGTGGCTGTACAGGATTGTCCATCTCTCAGCAAGGCAGTGATGGAATGCCACACCTCAGCCCTTTCAACCGAGGATCCAGTGCTGTTGCTACCCTCAGCCATGCAGTGTTAGTTTTTTTTCTTGCGTTTCTCCAGGTCTGCTGTGAAGGTCTCTTTGAATCGAATTATGTAAGTTGGGTCATCCTCGGTGGCCACCATCACTCGTGACAGATGGCATAAAGCCGGAAGCACCACTGAGCAGGAAACAAACTTCTCTCCTCCAGGAAGATCAGTTATGTACCTGCAATAATGGAGAAAACCAGTTCAATTAGGAGCTTTTAACAATTATACATGTATATGGGTGGATATTCCATTTCCCTGTTTGGAGGAACAATAAACAAAACATTTTCTCTAGAGTAAATAGAGTAAAAATAAAATCAATCACAGCAATACATGGAGTACCTGCCTGCGTTGTGGAGAGCTAATCTTATTCTATCTTGATTGGCAAAAAATTAAATAAATTATTAAATACTCTGAATCAGTTCTTCACTTCCCATGTGCTCCTTGGTCTTTACTCACACATCACTACAGTCAAGTCAGTGGTGTGGTATTATCATGTAAAGTAAAATAAGTGTTCTGTGCTCTGCTGTGACTAAATATTTTGTGAATTTTGTTTTGCTGCATAAAAAAATAAAGCTGTCCCATGTGATTGCCACTCAGTGCTGTGTTGCTATGGTAGCTGTCCTATAACTGCCAAGAATTGTTCTCATGCATCCCCTCTATTGAGGGGACACTAAGTATTATACAGGTACATCTCAAAAAATTTGAATATCAGGAAAAAGTTCAATATTTTTTTCACTCATTTCAGAAAGTGAAACCCATATACAGTATTATATAGATTCATTACACATAAAGTGATATAGTTCAATTGTTTATTTTAATTTTGATGATTCTGGCTTACAGCCCATGAAAACCCCAAATTCAGTTTCTCAAAAAATTAGAATATTACATAAAATTAATTACATTTTTTTTTTTTTTTTTTTTTTATTCAAATGTGGACCGACTGAAAAGTATGTCCATGTACATACTCAATACTTGGTCGGGGCTCCTTTTGGATTAATTACTGTATCAGTGTGGCGTGGCATGGAGGTGATCAGCCTGTGGTACTGCTGAGATGTTATGAAGGTCCAGGTTGCTTTGATAGTGACCTTCAGCTCGTCTGCATTGTTGGGTCTGGTGCCTCTCATGTTCCTCTTGACAATCCTCCATAGATTCTCTATGGGGTTTAGGTCAGGAGAGTTTGCTGCCCAATCAAACAGTGATGCCATGGTCATTAAACCAGGTTTTGATAGTTTTGGCAGTGTGTGTGGGGGGGTGGTGGTGCCAAGTCCTGCTGGAAAATGAAATCAGCTTCTCCATAAAGCTAGTCAGCACAGGGAAGCATGAAGTGCTCTAAAATTTCTTGGTAGATGGCTGCGCTGACTTTGGTCTTGATAAAACACAGTGGACCAACACCAGCAGATGACCTGGTTCCTCAAATCATCACTGACTGTGGAAACTTCACACTAAACCTTTATTCCAGATCTTGGTGCCCCTCACTGATGGCACAGATTGAGCAAATGTGGTGCATTTGTGGTGGACCTCAGTCTCCTCTAGTGATTGCTCTGGTGGTTGTACCGGTGACGGTCCTCAGTTTAATATTTTATAAATTGAACAGGCAAATTTGAGAATTTTATAATTTCAAAAGACAGGAAATTGTATTTCTTGTAAATGTAACAACAATATGTAGGATCTTTATCAAAGATTTTTATAGCTTTTTTTGTATAAAGATTCAATGGGTTTGATTATGGTTACATCAGTGAGTGACCAGTTGGTAAAACGGTAATCAATGTGTGAGAAGATCATTGCATGCAAGAACATTTTGGCCACACTGTCCGCGATGGTCTAATTTGTTTAAAATTTTTTAGATTGAATTTGATTGTTTGAGATTTTTTTTGATGTGTTAAGGGTTAATGAGGAGTCTAAAATTACACCGAGGTACTTAAATTCCTCAACTAGTTGCACCTCCTCCCCTTTTGAGAAAATGTTTGAGTTTGTAATATTTGATCTTTGTTTGGTAAACATTATGCAAACAGTTTTTTGAATTATTCAGTCAGTCACAGATTTGGGTCATCGCTGTTGTAAGAATACAGGTTGCTTCTTTTTTTTTTTTTTTCCCCAGGTGTGAATATTACCATGTCATCTGCATACACTTGTATATGAATGTTTCTGCATGCATTTGGTAAGTCATTTATGTATTGGGAGAATATTGGTCCAAGTATGAAGCCTTGTGGGACACCATTTGACATTTCAAATATGGTGATTTGACACTGTTGACCATTACACATTGCTGTCTGCCAGTTAAATAGGATTTTATCCATTTGATAGCATGTTCTGAAAAGTTAAACTGAGTAAGTTTGGTTAAAAGGATGTTGCGGTCAATGGTGTCAAATGCATTCTTCAGAACTAAAAACGGCACCTACACAATTGCACTTATTTAAGAAAGATTTAGTTTTCTCTAGGAACAAGCTTATTGCAGGCTGAGTGGTGGGCACGGAACCCAAACTGTGCATGATGCACGGGGGTGTCCCCATAATTCAGATGTTCACATAATAGTGTGGCCACCCGTTTTTCAATTATTTTGGAGATGATGGGTATGGTGCTGATTGGTCTGTAGTTGTTTCAGTTTTACTCCCTGTTTTGAAAATTGGTTTGACCACTCCTACCTTCCAAGCAGTTGGGACAACAGCATGTTTGACAATTGATTAAATGAGTCATTGAACAAATGAGTTTCATTTTCTTTAAAAAAAAAAAATGGTGTTAAGGCCATGTTCATCTGCTGCTTTTGAGCTATTCAGTGAGCTGATGATATCTGATTTCCTTTTCAGTTATTTCTAATGTATTAAAAACTGGTTGTAAGGGGTTAATAGGACTGGAATTATGATCAGGTGGATTAAATGAATGGCATATTTCCAGCACAGAGTTTATGAAAAAGTTGTTAAACTCCGTAGCAATGACTGTGGGATTCTCTACCATTTTGTTATTAATATTAAGTTCCATATCTCCATCCCCTTTTTTTGTTCTGTTTTAGTCAGTTTAATATTATTCCAAATTTTTTGCCATCTCTTTTTGCATTTTCAGTACTGGTTATAAAAATGTATGCCTTTGCGGCGGATGATAAAATAAGGGGGCGGACCGAGAGTTTTAAATCGGTTTATTATCATCCCGCCGTCACAGGAACTCCGCTCCAGCCCTTGTGTGAGCAGACTGGAGCGGGTCCTCAGGCTCTCAGCAAAGAGACACAGGATGTGTGTGTAGTAGTAGTAGTAGATTAGTTTATTTGACAGGGACAGTGCAATAAACATAGACAATTAATCAAAGACAATCAATCTGATGTGTTGCACATAGAGTGTATAGCTATTAGCTAATTTGCAACTCTTGTCCCTGGATGGGCTTTAGAAAAAAGAATCAAGATAAAAAATATACACAATAACCACATACATCAATGCAGAAAAATTATATATACACAATTATAAATATTATAAATATTATAAATACACAAATATAACAGCCTGACTCACATTTAACATAAATATTATAAATATTATAAATACACAAATATAACAGCCTGACTCACATTTAACACATATAACATAACTCACATTTGCCTATTTCAGGCCTTCCTCCCTCCGTCACTCACTATAAACAAACACATTTATTCCTTCCCTTCATTCACTCTCAGCAGTGTCAGCAGCAGTAGTCAAAGAGTGAGAGTGAGAGAGAGAACATGGATTTCCATGAGCTTATATACCCAGCTACAAACAATACATGAAAGGTATTCACAGCAGTAGGTATGGGCATTTGCATTTGAGACACACATAACAATAAGGAGATTGCTAGCCAGGATACGCCTCTGCTCCAGAACTGCAGGACAAAAGAGGTTACAAGGCACATCTACATATCGTCATCAGTGTATACACAGTAAGGACAGGAAGCATGAACACAATGCATGAATGGCACATTAACATCACAGTAGTGAGCCGGAAAAAACCAGAAGAAGCGGGGCTGCCTGTAGACATTAATACACACGTTGCTGTGCCTGCCCCAGTCTGTTGTGGGGGTTCCCACAGCCTTAGCCTTCCTCAGGGTTTGTGTTACCTCATTTCTAGCAAATGTAAATTTTTGTCTCTGTTGTTAAACCAGTTTTAAGAGCTATTTTAAGAAGTTGATCTCTGGTCTTCATTAGTTGTAGACATTTGGAGTTGAGCCAGTGCACCACTTTGACCAGAAGGCGATTTTATATTTTTAACAAGGGGGTGGGGGTATTCACCAATTTAGCATGAGGTACAATTGTGTAAATATAAATTTGCTACAGATTTGCAAGAATAAAGCTGGAAAGATATGATAAATGATTAATAATTTGACATTTTAAAAGTTGCAAATTACAATTTATTACACGGAATAAACATTTAACTAGAATCCAGATGAGCAATTCAAACTTACAAGAAAAAAGTTAATATACAAGAAAAAAAATCAAAATTTTGAGGGGGAAAAAAGTTTTATAAGAAACATTTTTAAAAAAAAAAAAAAAAAAATTATGAAAAGAGAAATTTACGGGAACAAAGTGACATATGAAAAAAAGAATTTATGAAAAGCTGAAAATTTACTAGAAAAAATGAGCAAATTTGAGAGTCAAAAATGTTTAATAAGAAAGCTACAAATTTATGAGGAGTTGCAACTCTACCAGAAGAAAGTTGCAGATTTGAGGAAAATATACAAGAAAAAATTGCAAATGTATGAGAGGAAAAAGGCAGTTTTCTGAGAAAACTTGCAAGTCTGAGGGGAAAAAAATGACAATTTAAAAGGAGAATTTACAAGAAAAATGATAAACTTATAAGAGTCACAGAGAAAAACGTATAAGAAAGTTACTACCTACAAGAAAAAAAGTTACAAATTTACAAGAAAAAAGATGAAATTTACAGGAAAAAGTAACACATTTTTGAGAAGTTTCAGATTTATGAAAAGTTTACACAAAAAATTAGCAAATTTATGAGAAAAAAGTACTAAATTTTTAAGAAAAAAGCTGCATATTTATGAAAAAATGTTGTGAATCTACCAGGAAAAAAATTGCAAATTTATGAAGAAAATCTACAAGAAGAAAAACTGCTATTTGAGTCACAAATCTTTGAGAAAGTTGCAAGTCTATGAAAAAAGTTGAAATTTTAAAGGAAAAGAGTTGGAAATTTACAAGAGAAAATTTGCAAAATAAGAGTCACAGAAAATTTGCAAATTTATGAGCAGTTGCAAATCTACGGGGGAAAGTTGAAAATTTAATATTTTTTTTCCCCCTTTCTGCTTAGAATTGGTTGTTCATAGTCATATTATTCAGTTATGTAACACGACATAAACAGGTTTATGATAACACTGGGAAGACAATTCTCTTTCCCAGGTTGGGAGGGGCAATGTCCCCTTGTCCCCCCCCCCCCCCGATTTATACCTATGAATGGGGATGGCTGGTTAATGAGGGGGATGCTTTTGGATCATTTTGCTAACAGGAGGATAGCACCCCCCCTCACCCCTCCTCAAATCACCGACTGACTTTGACTTACTTGGATGATTTTACAACCTTGATTTGCAACCTGAAATTTCAAAGATGAACTGAACAAAGTAACAGATTGCACAAACTCGCCACACTGAAGTGAACATTAACGAGTGACCTCTGATTACTTCCTTTAGCAGAGTCACATCCTAACCAGTGCTCACCAGACCATGTGCTGCTTCCTCCGCTAGATGTTATGTTGAGAGTCAATGTTCCGGTGAACACCGACACAGATATGCATGACAGAGTGGGTTAAAGTGGACTTAAGCTGAATTAGTGTTCTGTGTGTCCCTGTTGCACACATGCTTGGACCATGCTGATGTGGGCTCGGCTGGGTTTGTTCGATTTCAGCTGCACACACCTACTGTTCAACTAGCACAAGCTTTTGAATAGTGGGGTTGAACTGACTGAGCAAAAGTCTGCACTAGTCTGATGAACTGAACTCGGTCACATTTGGTTTCAGTGTTTTAAAACAACAGTTGAGACTTGTAAATATAAAAATCTGAGGCTATTAAGTCAATTTTCACTATGAGGGCAGCAGTGAGCTGTGTGGACAGAGCTGTCAGCTATGCTAAGAAAATGTGCCTGTCTGCATCTGAGCTGTGACATCCTCAGCTGTGGCAATGTTTTTTTTTTTTTTTTTTTGCAACAAATGTGTAATGTTATACAGTTAGTTCTGACCAAGCAGTCTGATTGGACAATAGAGATTCCAGGAGTTGCTATATTACCCGATAATTGCACTCAGTTTCACCAAATATGTATCACTCTGCTTTGGCTGTGTTTTATTAAAACAAAACCTTCTGTGCGCGTGTAAAACAAACTCACCTTCTGTACATGTTAGCAGGGCTTCCAGTGCTTTTGTGGCAGTCCCGGAATGCTTTGCCCTGGCTTCAGTACCCCCAGGCGTGATTTCAGGTCGGCAGTCACTCAACGCTCAAACTTTATTCACGAAAATGTACTGAATCACTTCGGTTCGTTCACTAAAAAGATCTGTTTGATACCGAATCACTCAGTGCTGTACTGGAGCTCCTACTGCTCACTGAACTGGGAGTCGGCTGAACAGAGTGGGTGGAGCTTGTTTGATTCAATTTTATTTATATAGCTGTAGAAGAGCTTGAAAGAACAAGGCGATGTGATATATAAACCAAAGTTTATTATCAGCTCCTCTAACAAGTCTCATCTAAGTGCAGCAGCAGAAGAAGGAAAGAGAGCGAACACCTTCGGCTCTATGAACTTATACTCGCACATAACAAAAGACATGCATATCCAAAGCTGACATCCCTCATTATCTTAATCCCCCCATTGTCTTCGTACTCCTCCTCTTGGCCCTGGGGGGTCAGGGCAACCCATCCGGTCTCCACCGCAGTGCCTGGGAAGCTCTTTGATCTTCACTGGCGGTTGAGACTCTTTGTCCTATTCTGAGGTGTGAAGTCGCCTTACATATGTAATCACCAAACATTCTCACATGCTTCAACATATGTAGGTTATGGAATATATGATTAATATAGACCACAGCCCCCCCCCCCCCCCAAACAACTAAGAAAAGGACAATAGAAAAATTCACAGTTTAAGATAATTACTATGACATACTAACTGCTACACCTCTTGCCACAGAAGAAACTTTCCAGCAGCCATGCTCCTAAGAGAGTTCAGTGGTAATCATAACAGCATAGTAATATCACAAGTCAGTCCTAATTTGTTACAGCACAATTAGTGAACAACTGTTGAGTAGTTTGCATCAGTCTCTGTGCCATCTGGGTTTTAATCTTCTCCCGAATCTGCTGTGGGTCCGCTTGGGCGTCCTGCTGGGACCTTCCTGTAAGGAATCTGCAGCCTGGGAAGGAGAGTGATTATTTGTTCCCTGCAGGGGGGCTGAGTCTTTTCTCTTGGGGGGGTCTACCCCGCCGAGGTGCTCTCGCCAACCGTGCAGGCTCGTCTCTCAACAAGAAGGCAGGTTTAAGTCTGTCAATGCTGACTGTTTCTTTTCTATCCCCAAAATCAAGCACAAAGTGTTTATCACCAGGTTCCAGCACTCTGAATGGCCCATCGTATGGTGGGCAGAAAGTTGGTTTTAAAGCTTCATGCCTAACAAAAACGAATTCAGCGTTCTTTAAAGCTTGTGGGACAAAAACCCGTGGAAAAGAGTGATGTGCCGGTCCGGGGAGAGAGTCCAGTCCGTTGCTGCCTAAAAACCTCGGGGCTGGAAGATGCCCTGGCTCTGGGTTCTCTGGTAAAAATTCACCTGGGAGCCTGAGAGGTTGTGCAAAAACTAATTCTGCTGGGGAGGCGTCTAGATCCTCTTTGGGTGCAGCACGCAACCCCAATAAAACCCAGGGAAGTTTATTTACCCATTTTGTATCCGTTAGTGAGGCTCTGAGGGCGGCCTTTAAAGATCTGTGAAAACACTTGCATAACCCATTAGCCTGAGGGTGATAAGCCTTGGTGTGGTGAATTGTTGCCCCTAAGCTGCTGGACATGGCTGACCAAAGCTCCGAGACAAATTGAGGCCCCCTATCGGAAGTGATGTCCGATGGGACGCCGAAACATGCCACCCAGTTTGTCAAAAAAACGCAAGCGACTTCCTCCGCTGTGGTTGACACCAGAGGGACTGCCTCTGGCCAGCGCGTGGTGCGGTCTATCATTGTTAACAGGTGTGTGAAACCTTGGGAGGAAGGTAGTGGCCCCACGAGGTCGACATGAACGTGGTCGAACCTTCTAGCAGGAATTGGAAAAGGCTCCAGAGGGGCGTTTGTGTATTTTGGCACGCTGACAAGAAATGCAAGTTTTTGCCCATTCTTTTACGTTTTTGCGCAGGCCAGGCCACACAAACTTTTCGGCGACCATTTTAACCGAGGCGCACACACCTGGGTGCGCGAGGGAGTGAATTGAGTCGAAAATACGGCGGCGCCATGTAGCTGGGACTAACGGGCGCGGTCGGCCGGTTGAGAGATCGCATATTAGGGGGGGCACGCCGTCACGTAAACCCCTTTCCTCCAGCCTTAACCCTGTTGGTCCAGACAAGAGTGCGCGCACGTCCGCGTCACTACTTTGCTCCTCTGCCATGGCTGCATAATCTATCCCTGCATGGATTGGTGCTGCGTTTGTGTCCGCGTTGGCGAAGAGTTCTGCGGCTGAGGTAGTATAATCTGTCTCCTCGCGCTCTGACGATGTCACAGCGCGAGAGAGGCAGTCTGCTACCACGCATGCCTGCCACATGTCGAATGTCTGGTGAACTCTGAAATCGCAGCCAGCTGTCTTTGTTGCCTGCCTGACCACGGTTCGGAAATTTTAGCCATGGCAAAGGTGAGCGGTTTGTGGTCTACAAAAGCCGTGAAACTCCGCCCTTCTAACCAGAACTGGAAGTGGCGGGTGGATAAATGAAGCGCTAGCAGCTCCCTGTCAAAAGTGCTGTATTTACGCTCGGTTTGGTTTAGCGATTTGCTGAAGAATGCCAAAGGTTGCCAGATTCCGCTGACATGTTGTTCTACAACTGCCAAATCACAACACAAGTTATCTCAAGGCACTTTACAAAAGTGGGTTTAGGCCACGCTCTCAAATTTATAGAACCCAGCAGAGACCCCTAAGAGCAAGCACTGTGGTGACACAGGCGAGGAAAAATTCCCTTTAACAGGCAGGAACCTCAAGCAGAACCATAGCTCATAGAGGATGGCCATCCGCCTTGATGGGTTGGGTTGAAATAAAGAGGTACAAAGGAGGCTTAGCAGCAGCTACATTAAAACAAATGTAACAAATACAATTCAACATGAACATTCACAACCAGACATTCCAGTATCAAGCCGGGTTAGGGTCAACATGCGAGTGAAGGCCTGGCAGCAGCAACATTTTTAACTATAGGCCTTATCATAGAGAGATGATTTCAGCTTACTCTTGAATAAAGAGTGTCTGCCTCCCGAACTGAACTGGGAACATGGTTCCACAGGAGGGGAGCTTGATAATTGAAAGCTCTACCTCCCAATCTACTTCTGGAGACCTTGGGGACCACCAGTAGTCTGGATTTTTGGGAGTGCAGAGCTCTGGTTGGATGATGGGAAACTGAGTTCTTGCAGGTAAGAAGGAGCCATACCATTAAGGGCTTTATAAGTTAGGAGTAATGTCTTGAATGTAATTCTATATTTTATTGGGAGTCAATGTAAAGAAGCTAAAACTGGGGTAATGTGATCTCTTCTCCCTGTTCTCATTAGGATACGTGTAGCTGCATTCTGAATGAGTTGGAGAAACTTTATGGACTTATTAGGACAATCTGATAAAATTGAATTACAATAGTCTAGCCTAGCGGTGATAAAGGCGTGGACAAGTTTCTCTGCATCTTTGAGACAGGATGGACCTAATTTTAGAAATATTACACAGATGGAAGAAGGCAGTCAGTGGTTTGCTGTATATGAGAGTTAAGACATACAGTGGAATAAAAAAGTATTTAGTCAGCCACCAATTGTGCGAGTTCTCCCACTTGAAAGATGAGAGAGGTCTCCAATTTTCATCATAGGTATACCTCAACTATGAGAGACAAAATGAGGAAAAAAAAAAATCCAGAAAATCACATTGAAGGATTTTTAATGAATTAATTGGTAAATTCCTCGATAAAATAAGTATTTGGTCAATAACAAAAGTTCATCTCAATACTTTGTTATATACCCTTTGTTGGCAATGACAGAGGTCAAACGTTTTCTGTAAGTTTTCACACACTGTTGCTGGTATTTTGGCCCATTCCTCCATGCAGATCTCTTCTAGAGCAGTGATGTTTTGGGGCTGTCGCTGGGCAACACAGACTTTCAACTCCCTCCAAAGATTTTCTATGGGGTTGAGATCTGGAGACTGGCTAGGCCACTCCAGGACCTTGAAATGCTTCTTACAAAGCCACTCCTTCGTTGCCCAGGCGGTGTGTTTGGGATCATTGTCATGCTGAAAGACCCAGCCACGTTTCATCTTCAATGCCCTTGCTGGTGGAAGGAGGTTTTCACTCAAAATCTCACGATACATGGCCCCATTCATTCTTTCCTTTCCACGGATCAGTTGTCCTGGTCCCTTTGCAGAAAAACAGCCCCAAAGTATGATGTTTCCACCCCCATGCTTCACAGTAGGTATGGTGTTCTTTCTCCTCCAAACACGACAAGTTGAGTTTTTACCAGAAAGTTCTATTTTGGTTTCATCTGACCATATGACATTCTCCCAATCCTCTTCTGGATCATCCAAATGCTCTCTAGCAAACTTCAGATGGTCCTGGACATGTACTGGCTTAAGCAGGGGGACACGTCTGGCACTGCAGGATTTGAGTCCCTGGCGGCGTAGTGTTTCTGATGTAGCCTTTGTTACTTTGGTCCCAGCTCTCTGCAGGTCATTCACTAGGTCCCCCCATGTGGTTCTGGGATTTTTGCTCACCATTCTCGTGATAATTTTGACCCCACGGGGTGAGACCTTGCGTGGAGCCCCAGCTCGAGGGAGATTATCAGTGGTCTTGTATGTCTTCCATTTTCTAATAATTGCTCCCACAGTTGATTTCTTCACACCAAGCTGCTTACCTATTGCAGATTCAGTCTTCCCAGCCTGGTACAGGTCTACAATTTTGTTTCTGGTGTCCTTTGACAGCTCTTTGGTCTTGGCCATAGTGGAGTTTGGAATCTGACTTTGAGGTTGTGGACAGGTGTCTTTTATACTGATAACGAGTTCAAACAGGTGCCATTAATACAGGTAACGAATGGAGGACAGAGGAGCCTCTTAAAGAAGTTACAGGTCTGTGAGAGCCAGAAATCTTGCTTGTTTGTAGGTGACTAAATATTTTACTGAGGAATTTACCAATTAATTCATTAAAAATCCTTCAATGTGATTTTCTGGATTTTTTTTTTCCCCTTCATTTTGTCTCTCATAGTTGAGGTATACCTATGATGAAAATTGGAGACCTCATCTTTTAAGTGGGAGAACCTGCACAATTGGTGGCTAAGTACTTTTTTGCCCCACTGTATCTTGGTCAAAGACAACTCCAAGATTCCCAACGGAGAACTTGGAAGCCAATGCAATGCCATCTAGTGTTATCTTACTACTAAGAGTACTTCTAGCATGTTTGGGGCCAAGAACAATGACTTCAGTTTTATCTGTATTCAGCAATAAAAAGTTGTAGTTCATCCAGGTTTTAAAATCCTTAAGACAATCCTGAAGTGAACCCAGATGGCTGGGATCATCTGGATTAATGGATAAATATGATTGTCATCAGCATAACGATGAAAATGAATAGAATGTCTCCTAAAGGCAGCATGTATAATGTAAACAGTACTAGTCCAAGTACCGATCCCTGCCAAACTCCATAACTAACCGTGGTCTGGGTAGAGGACTTGTTATGGACATAGACAAACTGGGAACGGCCTGATAAATACAACTGGAACCATCTTAGCATTGTTCCTTTCAAACCAATTTGCTGTTCAAGCCTCTCTAGCAGAATATGGTGGTTAATGGTGTCAAAGGCAGTACTAAGGTCCAATAAGAGAAGGACAGAGACAAGTCCTTTGCCAAATGCCATAAGGAGGTCAACAGTAACTTTCACTAAGGCTGTGTCGGTGCTGTGGTGTTTCCTAAAACTTGACTGAAATTTCTCAAATATAGAATTTTCTAGAAAAGTGCACAGTTGATGAGCGACTACTTTTTTGAGGACCTTGGAAAGGTAGGGGAGGTTAGATATTGGTCTATAATTGGCCAAAATCCCAGAATCAAGCAAAGGTTTTTTTAAGCAGAGGTTTAATTACTTCCAATTTAAGACTGCGGTACATGTCCTGTCAATAAAGACATGTTAATTATGTCCAAAAACAGTGGACTAATCAGAGATGGCGACTCCTTCAGGAGTCTAGCAGGGATTGGGTCTAAGAGACAGGTAGTTGGTTTAGAGGCTGAGACTATTAAGGCTAGATCAGAATGACTAATAAAAGAGAATTCAGAAAAGCGGAGTTCAGAGCCTGTGGACACAGCAATGTTAGGCAGAGGCTTGATTATTTTAAAGGGGCTATTTTTTTTGGAATATTATTTCTGATGCTGACAATTTTATCATTAAAAAAAAATCAGTCGCCAGCACTAAGGGTTGGAGGAATGTAGGGGTCTATGGCATTGTGGCTCTTGGTTAACTAAGCTACATTGTTAAAGAAATCTATGGTTGTTTTTTATTTTCTTCTATCAAGGATGAATGGTACGGTCGCCTAGCATTACGGAGAGATTTCTTATGTGATAAGGCTGGCAGTTCAGGTTGAACATGATTCTTCTTATTTGCACGCCAAAGCCTTTCACAGGCTCTGACTTTGTTTTAACTCACGAGTGTGGGAGTTGTACCATGGAGCTAATCTTCTATTTTTAATTTTCTTTTTAAGAAGGGCTATGGAGCCAAGTGTTGTCTGCAGTGAGGCTCCAGTACTATCAACTAAGAGGTCTAATTGTGATGGATTCAAGCAGTCGGTGCAGTCCTCTGCTATACTGAGACATGGTAATAGGGTAAGTGCTGAAGGGATTAATTCTTTAAAGCAAGCCACAACACTATCTGGTAAGAATCTGGTAACTATATTTCTGCTTGATACTGTAGACTCGGATAACACAGATTTGAAAGTTATCAAATAATGGTCAGTCAGTGTGGGATTTTGAGGAATGACAAGCAGCTCATCAATTTCTACACCATAGGCCAAGACCAGGTCAAGGGTGTGATTATGATGAGTTGGTTTACTAACATACTCAGAAAAACCAGTTGAATTTAAGAGGGAAAGAAATGCCACACTATGATTATCATTAACAATGTCTATATGAATATTAAAATCATGAGCTATGATAATCTTGTCTGAACTGAGGATTAAGGTTGTTAAGAATGCAGAGAATTTAGACATAAATTCAGCAAAAGAAGCATTGGGAGGGCGATATACTGTGATAAATAAGAGGCTGTTCTGACCTCCAAGATGGGTATACTTAGCTAAAAATTAAGCATTCAAAAGAGTTATAATTTGAGTTTAGTTTAGGCTAAGGGTTCATTGGTAATGTGGATTCATATATTACCCCGACACCACCACCTCGGCCAGTGTTTCTAGGAATATGAATATTACCATAGCTTGGAAGGGGGGTGCTCACTGATACAAGGTCATTGAGGAGTAGCCATGTTTCTGAGAGACGGAGTATATTTATATTGTGATCCGTAATCATATCATTAAGGTCGCTTTATTGGAAAGAGATCTTATATTCAGCAGTCCGCTTTTAATTTTATTTTTCTGTGGTAGATTAATGGTTTTAATCTTTATCAAGTTATGTTGTATTTGTCTTGGGTTATAATGTTTTGGGTATCGGGGGGACAGACACAATCTCTATGGGGTTTCGAATGAAAGACTGACCTAAACAGAGAGAATTATTTGGATTAATAGGAGTAATATGAGAAGTGGAAAGAAAATAAGCTGGTTGGCAGACCCAGGCACTTGGGGGGTGAGGTGACACACCAGCTTTCAGTCACTGTACTAAAAATGCTTAATGGAATAGAACGGATTGTCCCTTAAAACACGTGCACCAAGTCTATTTGGATGAATACCATCTGGCCTCATAAATGATGGGCGATTCCAGAACAGGTTGAAATTGTCTATAAAACCAATGTTAAAAGTAGGACATGTTGAACACAACCAGGTATTAAGGCTAAGCGTTCTGAAATAATTGCAACCTCTTCTAAAAGGAGCAATTGGTCCAGAAATAAACACACGTCTGCCACAGTTCTTAAGAGTAGACAGAAGGCTCCTGAAGTGTCTCTTTAAGATCTCAGATGCTTCATCTGGGATGTTGTTGCATCTAACATGGACAATAACAGTTTTAGTGTGGGGGTATTCATTTAATAGATCAGTGGTAAGAGCCTCAATGTCTGACACTTAAGCCCCAGGAAAAAATTTTGTAACACAGTACCTGCTTCTGACTTTCGTCATTATGGAATCACCAATTACCAGCATTGTCTGGGGGGAGTTTGTCTGTGGCTTCTAAGATAAGATAAGATAAGCCTTTATTAGTCCCACAACGGGGAAATTCCAGGATTGCAACAGCACAGGGATAGCAACACTCAGAGCAACAATCAGAAGGCAAGAAAAAAAAAAAAAAAAAAAAAAAAAAAAGCAAGCAAGAGCAGCTAATATACATATGTACATATTACTATAAAATATATATATACACACACACAGACACACAGTGCAGAGCATTGTAGCTGGATGGAATAATATGTAGATATATAAAAACACAGTGCGGAGCATTGTAGCTAGATGGAATAAATATATAGATATATAAATATAAACACACCCAGTGCTGAGCATTGTAGCTAGATGGAATAAATATGTAAATATATCAACACACACAGTGCAGAGCATTGTTGCTAGGTGGGATGAAACAGCATAACCGTCTATTTAGTTATCCTACATGGTATGATTATGTGCCCATACATATTCTCACCCTCCATAGCGACCGGTATGTTCCTAGTTGTATGCCGGAGAGGACCATTGTGTAAGTCTATTGCATCTTTTGCATTAAAAAAAAAACTATTAGTTTGTTACGTCTTTTTGCTATCTCTGCGAGCAGCCCTGCTTAGGTTGTACAGTCTGACAGCCGTTGGTAGGAAGGACCTACGAAACCTCTCGGTTGTGCACCTGGGATGATGTAGTCTGCTGCTAAATGAGCTCCTCAGTGCATCCAGTATGTCCTGCATAGGGTGGAACTCGGACTCCAGCAGAGATGACAGTTTAGCCACCGTCCTTCTCTCTCCTATCTCCTCCATCGGATCAAGGCGTTGCCCCAGGACAGAGCTAGCTTTCTTAATCAGTTTGTTCAGTCTCTTCCTATCGGCTGCAGTAATGCCACTGCCCCAGCAGACCACTCCAAAAGTGATGGCTGATGCCACCACCGTGTCATAGAATGACTTCAGCAGCGCCCCTTGTACACCAAAAGACCTGAGTCTCCTCAGCAGGAACAGCCTGCGCTGTCCCTTCTTGTAGAGTGCGTCAGTATTGTGTGACCAGTCTAGTTTATTGTTCAGATGAATACCCAGGTACTTGTAGGATGTCACCATCTCGATGTCTGTTCCCTGTATATTTACTGGTGCTGTGAGGGGCTGCCCATGCCTGCGGCAGTCCACCACCACTTTAAGTGGTGAATAGTCTTGCTGTTGTTGTCGCAGCTGTGGTGGCAGGATGCCGGTGTGACGGTGATGCGGGGGGTTGCGCTCTTCTTTTTGGAGCTGGTGTAAAGTTCAGCACACCTAGGGTAGTTTTAATCCAGGGCTTGCAGGTTTGGGCTGCTGCTGAAAGAGGGGTGATCATGGGAGGAAGATCAGCATCCAGGTGGGGGAAATCTTCCAGGGAAAGGATGTCGAATCTGTTTTCCAGTGAGAGGGGAATGGAGGAGGCACGGCCGTGCCTGGTCGATCGTCGACACCCGCCGTTGGACCAGACCATGGCCCAGGACGCGCATTGAGGCTGAAAAGAACTACCTGGGGCTTTAGGTTTAGCTCCGAGCTGAAGCCAGTGTTTAGTGCTGCAGTCCTGGACAGCTGAGGTGACTGGAGCACGGGTGGAGGTGAATGGTGATATGTTAATTCCACCCAGGTAGGTAGCTGTTTTTGCTAACTGCAAGTCCATCGCTTGCGCCGATGTCCGTCCAAAAATGATCGTGTCCAGCTGATTTTCAGCCTCCTGAATCTTAGAGGTTAGAGATTCTCAGTTCCAACTCGGAAACCTTCTTAGAGAGGGAAATGGAGCTGTCACAGGTTGGAGAGGGAGCCATGGCTTTCCAGGCCGGGGGTAGCTCACCAAAACAGACAGGTTAGCCTAACCCGGTTTATTGACCAAAAAAGATCAAGTGGTAAGAATCCTTGGTCCAGTAAAGTTATGTGGGTAAAAAAATAATAAAACAAACGAACAGCTTAACTAGCGTTTTCAACAGCAAATTCCAAATTGTCTGACAGCGTTGATCAGCGTCTGTCAATCTGACGCTCAATCAAAGCAGAGGAGTTAAGAGCATTAGGACAGCTTTTTTTACTTTTTACTTTGCGTCTGGTCCTGACTTGCAAATCGGTCGGCCGACCTGGGTATAGGTGCGAAAGACTAATCGAGCCATCTGGTAGCTGGTTTCACAATGACAAGTAGGTTTTTTTTACTCAGGTGAAAAATTTGCTTGCTGCTTGGCCACGATGGCCACAATAGCCGATCAGCACTGAGAATTCCGATGCTACTGGGAGTGAGTATTAACAATGGAGAATAGATTAGTTTGAGGATGAGACCACCACTCACCAGAGTTCCACAGCAGAAACGGAGTGTCAATTGTAGTGGTCTGGCAGCACACTGCTCTCTCTCCCACTAGTTATTCAATTCTCCACAGGTGTACTCGCCACCTGCCAGCAATCATTTCATCCTTCAAATGAGACCAGCTTCTTCCTCATCAGGATGTTCTGGGTATGATGTTAAACTGCATCCGGGTGAGGGGGTCTGTTGGACTAGGAGGATGATGGAGTGCCTCTTAACCCTCGCTGATACTGCCAGGTGTCCCTTAGGCAAGGACTAGTACCTGTTAGCCTCCCTTACCAGGGTCATGGTAAAACTCTCCATCAACTTTGTGCATTATAGTCCCCTAAGGGGACCCAGGGTTGAAATGGTTCCTAGCACCCCCTTGCTGATCCTATGAGGTGACAAATGGGGCAAATTGTCATGAGTTGCGACCCGTGTCAGTGGAGGAAGTGGTCCTGGTTCTTGAGGAATGTGTCTTGCTGTGGCTCTCACAAGCCAAACACAGTGCTTTGGCTCCTACTTCACTTAGACGGGAGGTTGGCCCGGTCCAATCAATTGGCTTGTCAAGGTCTACTCTGGGATGGTTTTTTTTGTCAGTGTAACATCTCCTAATCCCAGAAGCCTATGGTGGAGGGTCAGTTGAGTAATTTGCACTTTTGAGCTTCATTGCTCAAGTATACGTTCCTGTATCCCTGGTGCATAACCTGCAGGAAGTCTGCGGCTCTGTGCATCCCCTTGTAGGAGGGTGGGAAGCAGGGATGATGAATCATACACTATAAAATATGGCTACTAAACAAACCCCAAACAAGCGAATGTTGGAAGATGATGTGGAGTGTACCAGAGTGGTGGCTCAGTTGGTAGAGCATCTGCCCCACACCTGGGAGGCAGGGGTTCAAATCCCGGCCGGGTCATGCCGAAGACCATATAAAAGTGGAACTTCCTGCCGTCCAGCGTGGTGCTCAGCAATAATGGAATGGAGGAGGGAAATTTGTGGCGGCGCCTTGCATGGCAGCGGCCCTCTGATTCTACACTTGGGGTGTGTGATTAACACAGTAGATAGGGAAAACACAATCTCGTTCTACTGTACATGATTGGATGTACAGTTGAATGACAAAGGGTGATTTAATTTTAATTTAAGGATGACCCAGGAATTAGCAGGATGGCTCTTTCAAACGGTGATAATTGGCCAAAGTTTGTCTGAGTCGCTGTCATCAGATAAGCCTCTTTCTAAGCTGTCCCCTTTTGCTATACAGAAAGGAATTTCAGGTATCGCAAGGTCAGTTAAGAATGTTAAAAAATTGAGGTCTGGCCAGATTTTGGTGGAATGCTTAGAGAAATCCCATGCTGAAAATTTGCTAGTGTGATGTGTTGGCTGGTGTTCCAATGAGGTCTTTTCCTCACCCTTCTCTAAACAGCTGCAAAGGAGTAATTCACACTAGAGAACTCCACGATATAGAAGAGGATGAAATAGCCTCAGAACTGTAACAACAAGGAGTAATGCATGTGAAGAGAATAACCATCAAAAAAGATGGGCAAACAGTAAAAACTGGCGCTTACATTCTGACGTTCAACTGGCATCAAATCCCAGTAGTCTAGTGGCTAGGAGGGGTTCCCATGCACCCCCTGGAAATCAACTTTTAACCAGCATTTCTGGAATGCTCTGGATAAGCTGTTAACGAAATGCCTTGTTCCCAAGCTTGCAAAATGTCCCACGTGACTTTTTTATGCTAATTTTATGTAAATTATTGCTGCCATTACCAGAAAATGCATTTTTTGTTATCTCTTTAAATGTTTGAGAAAACTCCTTAATTATGGCTTCTACACCCATGTTATGAAGGTCAATTGTCACATTGAACCTATTTCCAGAATGCCCATATTTGTATAGAACAAGAAAATATGCAAATTAGGTCCGCCATTGTGCAAAAATCTTTATTTCTCTATATCTCTACCAGTCTTGGACATAGCCTCACCAAAATGGTTTCTACCTCCCTTATTACATGGTCAAACAATACGATAACGTTATCATTGTTGTGAATACACGTGTTACTAGTACGTTACGAAATCCTGTAATTACGGCTGCCACTAAGAAAAAATAGTTTTTTCGCCCTATTTTGGCACCTTTTTAAAGAAACATTTTCTGGGAGCTTCTACCTCCCTATTAACATGGTCAAGGAACACGAAGATTGATCGTGCTATTCAAGTTTTCTTTCTCACCTTATGCATTTTCATAATAAATGGTTAAAGCACCCATCCACAAATACTACAAATGAGGTAGTGAATTATGAAAATCACTTAAAATCACAATCAGTTTGCCAAATTTCTTAGATAGCGATGCATTCGTTTTGAAATGTGCTTTTATTTTATAATTGCATGCGAAAACGTGATTTCTATGCTGTGGTACGAGTGCCCAGTCTTTCTTGGCTGTTTCAAAACAAAATGGCGGCTACCAGCTCCTTTAGGGGCTCTGTAAATGCAAGCACCATTATAGCACTTTCGACTTCCTTCAAGGTGAGTATACTTCCTATACTTTTTCCCATTTATTAAAAGTCATGTTTTTTGAAATAGCTGAAAAAATTCGAATTAGTATTGAATTGTTATTAAGCTTTTGCAAACGTGATAAAAACAAATTGGCGGACAGTAGTTTGAAATCATTTTCAATTGATGATTTTTCAACATTTCACGGCATATTTTTCTTTTCCACGTAGACAGATGGGATAGAGTTGTAATATTTACCAGACATTCAATTCAACTTTATTTATATAGCGCCATTTCACAACAACAGTCATCTCATAGCACTATCAACTGTAGGGGGGACCCCCACAGTTGCAGAAAGACCCCAGCAATCAGGCGATCCCCTGTGAGCAAGCACTTGGCGACGGTGGAGAGGAAAAACTCCCTTTTAACAGGAAGAAACCTCCAGCAGAACCAGGCTCAGGGAGGGGCAGTCATCTGCTGCGACTGGCTGGGGGGTGAGGGGATAGAGAAGAAGAAAAGAACAGACATGTAGAGAGCAAACAGCACGATGGGGACTCAATCTATGGGAGAGAACAAACAAATGTTAATGACCAGCAAAAAAAATATTTCATTGAGAGTGAGAAAAGGAGTGAGGCCCAGTGCATTACTGGAGGTCCCCTGGCTGACTAAACCTATTAGCAGCATAACTAAGGGAGGGTTCAGAAACACATGATCCCTCCCTAATTGCAGGCTATATCAAAAAGGTAGGTTTTAGCCCTATTCTTAAAAACAGAGATCGAGTCTGACTCCTGAATCCAGATTGGCGGCTGATTCCACAGGAGAGGAGCTTGATAACTGAAGGCTCTGCCTCCCATTGTACTTTTGGAGATTCTAGGTATTACAAGTAATCCTGCATTTTGGGAGCGTAGTGCTCTGTTAGGATGATACGGTAGTATCAGATCTTTTAAATAAAAAGGAGCCTGATTGTTTAGAGCTTTGTAAGTAAGAAGAAGGATTTTAAACTTAATTCTAAACTCTATGGGAAGCCAATGAAGGGAGGCCAGAACCGGAGAGATATGATCTTTCTAGTACCTGTTAAAACTCTTGCTGCAGCATTTTGGATCAGCTGAAGACTTTTTAAAGATGTTTTAGGACAGCCTGATAATAAAGAATTACAATAATCTAATCTTGAGCTAACAAAAGCATGGATCAGTTTCTCAGCATCACTCTGAGACAAGATGCTCCTAATCTTGGCAATATTACGCAAATGATAGAAGGCAGTCTTAGAAACAAATTTAATGTGAATTGAAGGACAAATCCTGATCAAAAATAACTCCAAGGTTCCTCACAGAGCTATTAAGAGAGAGAGTAACTACATCCAAACTGAAAGTTTGATTTGGAAAGGAATTTCTAAGGTTTTTTGGACCAACAAGAATGACTTCAGTCTTATCTGAATTTAATAGCAGGGAATTACAAGTCATCCAAGCTTTGATTTCCTTAAGACAGGCTTCTAACTTGGCTAATTGATTACTACCATCAGGCTTCATTGACAGGTATAATTGTGTGTCATCAGCATAACAATGAAAATGTATACAGTGCTTTCTAATAACGTTGCCTAACGGAAGCATATATAAACTAAAAAGAGTAGGGCCTAGCACAGATCCCTGTGGAACTCCATGACTGAGCTTTGAGTTGAAAGAAAACTCATTTACATGAACAAACTGGAACCTATCAGATAAATAAGATCTAAACCACTGCAACGAAGTTCCATTAAGTCCAACATAGTGTTCTAATCTATCAAGTAGAATATTATGATCGATGGTATCAAAAGCTGCACTAAGATCTAAAAGAACAAGTACAGAAACTAGTCCATTATCAGTTGCAATGAGGTCGTTAGTGACCTTCGCTAAGGCTGTTTCAGTACTATGATGGATTCTAAACCCAGACTGAAACTCTTCAAGTAAACCATTTCCCTGCAGGTGGTCAAATAATTGCGTAGCAACAACTCTTTCTAAGATTTTTGAAATGAAAGGGAGATTAGAGATTGGTCTATAGTTGGCTAAAGCTCCTGGATCTAGCGTTGGCTTTTTGAGTAAGGGTTTAATTACAGCCGTTTTAAAAGCCTGCGGTACATGGCCTAAAGTTAATGAAGAATTGATTATATGAAGAATAAGGCTACCAATAAGTGGGAAGACTTCTTTAAATAACCTGGTAGGAATAGGGTTGAAAAGACAAGTTGAAGGTTTGGATGAGGAAACTATTTTGTCTAACTCACAAAGGTTGATTGGAGTAAACTCAAGACAGACATCAATAGAAGGAGTTGTAGTAGTTACAGTATTTAAGTTAACTGTGGGAAGAATCTGAATGATTTTATCTCTGATGGATGAAATTTTATTATTGAAAAAGTTCATAAAGTCCTGACTAGTAAGCTCTAAGGGAATGCTAGGATTGACAGAGTCCTGACTCTTTGTCAACCTGGCTACAGTACTGAAAAGAAACCTGGGATTATTCTTGTTCTCTTCTATTAATGCAGAGTGATAATTTGTTCTAGCTTTTCTAAGAGATTTTTTATAAAGTAAAAGATGATTTCTCCAAGCTAAATAGATTTCATCTAAATTAGTGGAGCGCCATTTTCTTTCTAATTGACGAGTCTTCTGTTTTAAGCTACGAGTTTCTGTGTAAAACCAAGGAGTTAGAAATCTCTGATTAGACTTTTTCTTTTTTAAGGGGGCCACCAAGTCTAGAGTCTGATGCAGAGAAGCTGAAACACTATCCACCATGTTATCAATTACAGAAGGAGCAAGCTGTCTATAGCTTATTTCCGTTGTGTTGACACATGGCATAGAGGAAACAATCTGCATAAATTTGGTAACAGCATCATCTGAGAGGCATCTACTGTAATAATATTTTTCTTTAGGAGCCAAATAGTCAGAAATAGTAAAATCAAAGGTTAACAGACAATGGTCTGACAGTACAGGGTTATGAGGAGACACTACAAGATTTTCTATTTCTATGCCATATGTCAGAACAAGGTCCAATGTATGGTGGAGGTAATGAGTAGAATTTCCTACTTTCTGAGAAAACCCAATCGAGTCTAATATTGAATTAAATGCCACATTAAGGCAGTCACTATCTACATCCACATGTATATTAAAGTCCCCTACTATAATTATTCTATCAGATTTCAGCACTAAATCAGCTAAGAAATCAGCAAATTCGGATAAAAATTCTGAGTAGGTTGATGGGGGACGATAAACTATGGCAAATAAAATTGGGTTTAACCTAAAATTGCTAAAGTGCCCAATACTGAGGACCAGGCCCTCAAAGGAATTATAACATGTTTTTTGCTTTACATTAACTAGTAATTTGGAATGGTAAATTGTTGCTACTCCTCCTCCACGACCAGAACTTCTGGGATTTTGACAGTTTAAATAACCAGAGGGAGTTGATTCATTTAAACCAACATAATCCTCTTGCCCTAACCAAGTCTCTGTAAGGGAAATTAAATCAATCTGATGATCAATTAACAGATCATGGACTAACAGACTTGGGAGTTAGAGACCTAATATTTAATAAACCACATTTAATTTTTAAATTATGAGGAGGAACAGAGGCCAATTCATTCAATTTAGAGGCTTTGTTTAATTTGAGTTTTACCAATATATTGCTTTATCACTTTGGGATGCTTATGCATTATATTTTTATTTACTTTGGAGGGAGCAGACAACGATTCTCTGATGGGGAAGTCAGGGGCTAAGCTGAGGGGTAGCGGATGAAGAGGAGCTGCAGAGAGGCGTGTAAGACTGCGACTCTCCTTCCTGGTCCCAACTCTGAGTAGTCAGGGTTTTGGAAATTTGGATAAAAAAGATGCCAGACATGTCAAATCGAAAATGAGCTTGACCTACGACATGCATCCTCCATGAGCCTTCTATCAAAGATCATGGCTCCTTTACTCAAATAAAAGGGAAGGCTTCTGAGAAACTGCACCAGCTCCATGAAATCCGAAGTAAACGTCTTCGTCAGTCCCACGACTCGCCGTATCGGATGGAGTTAGTCTGCAATAAAATCCCAGAAACTCTTCCAGATGATTTAGAATTAATAGGATACCACCGCCAGTGCTATGTTCGATTCATCAGAAACCTTGATTGCCTAGAAATCAAAGACTCTGAGCCATCTAGCTCGAGTTCTCAGCCTCAACGCATCAAACACCGATTGTCGTCTGCTGGAACCACTGGTCCCATATTCCCAGAGGAGTGTATTTTCTGTGAAAAGGTAGAAATTAAAGGGCGTGACCGCAAAACCGAAAGAACGATCCCCTTTCCCTCTTGGAAGAATAAAGAAAATGCATGGCAACATATCGCGTCTCGCGCCGAGAAAATGGGCCTTACCAGTCTTCATGCTCTAGTAAAACACGTAGACCTTTTCGCTGCAGAAGCCAAGCACCATCCGTCATGCCTGGCGTCATTCCGTACAGCGTTCGCCAATTATGATCGTAGTATTCTTAGGGTCAGTGAAGCCAAGGATACTTTGATGTCTTGCGCCCACGAAAAGGCGTTTTCTTTGGTACTGGAGAATGTCAAAATTTGTGTTGTTCTGCAGAATGAAGTTATTCGTATGTGCGATCTGCGTCTTCTGTCAATGAGCTGGTTTGAAATGGGTACGAAATCGACAGCTACCGATCTGAGAAGCTAATGAAATGTTTACAGAATGATCCGATCATCAAGGATGTCTGCTTCACGAAAGTCCAACAGGACACTTGTGGCGCTCTATCATTCTGGCTGGTTTACAGTTCAAAACTCGCGATTTCTGATGCTGTCTCCCGAGCTTATACTCTAGGAAATAGACAAACTCCAGGACGTGGCATTCCTTCTTCGGGGCATTATCTTAAATGCCTACAAGCAGGCCAAAGAATTACCATGGCCACCGACAGCTGATGACGTAGAGCTCAGTTCTGAAGCTATCCTGCCTCCAGAGCTAGCACGATTCCTCAACATTGTAATGTCAGGAAAAGAGTGAATCTAGACAAGTGAAAAGGTGGATCGGCTGGTTTTCTCCATTGGTCAAGATTTGTGTCGTGCAGTCACTGATGGCAAGTGGAAGCTTCCAAAACACCTGTTACTTTGTGTCACAGTACATCACGTAATTTACATAAAATTAGCATAAAGTCACGTGGGACATTTTGCAAGCTTGGGAACAAGGCATTTCGTTAACAGCTTATCCAGAGCATTCCAGAAATGCTGGTTAAAAGTTGATTTCCGGGGGGTGCATGGGAACCCCTCCTAGCCACTAGACTACAGAAAGAATCCAAATAGGATACCTGAGTGTAACTGTTAATACCTATATTCCAAACCCATTGAGATGTTTTAATTGCCAAAAGTTTGGCCATGGCTCCGCAGGATGTAAGAATAAACCAGTCTGCTGCAAATGTGGAGAAGAAAGGCATGAGTTGGTGGTGGACTCACTGATGACCTAAGATGCAGCTTGCTGAGTGCCAGACAGATCTGACCTGGTTTACTAAAGATAAGCCCTCATTATTAAATAGTGTTAAAAATTCTGGATCCCAGTTAAAACGAGTACTCAAAGCCTGACTACAATAAGCCAACCCTTAAGTCAAAGTCTAAGCAAGTCCGCAGAACAAAACCAATCATCAAAAAGAAAAAATCCAGCTCCTCTTCTCAGGCAAAATCAAGTCAAGAAAATAAATTGCAAAAGAATGGGACTCGAGCAGATGCAGAAATGACTGAAGTCATGACTTGCTGTAGTCGCAGCCCCTCCACCAAAAGCGAGCATAAGGAGCGTGCTTTTGTTTTACATACCTGATGGTGGGTAGCCACATTATCCACTGGAACTGTTGTGGTTTTAAGGCCAATTTCTCTGAAGTGCAGTGTTTAGCTGCTAGTTTTAATTCCCTTGCTTTTTGCCTTCAAGAAACTCTATCAACCAACCCCATGTCTCTGAAACATCATACTATGTATAATACATATGGTCCAAATGTGCATCGTCCATCTGGTGGTTCAACAATTTTAATAAGGAATGACCTAATTCACAGCCACTTAGCTTTAGTCTCCAACTTACAAGCAGTGGAAGTTCGTCTAACTTTGCATAGAGCAATAACCTTATGCTCGGTCTATATACCACCAGATATGATTGTGACACCGGAAAATCTTGATGACCTTCATGATCAGTTGCCATCCCCATACATCCTTATGGGTAATTTTAATGGTCATAATCCTCTGTGGGGAGGAATTTGCTCAAACGCAAAAGGCAAGATACTGGGGGAATTTATTGTTAAAATGATCTGTGTCTTTGGAATGATGGGTCTCACACATACCTCCACCCAGGACATGGAACCTATACTGCAATTGACCTATCTATATGTGATCCTGAGCTAGTGCTGGAATTCTTGTGGCGGATCTTGGATGATCTTTGTGGAAGTGACCACTTTCCACTAACACTGATGTCTGCAAAAGTGGATGTGCAATCAAGAACTCCGCGATGGCAACTCAAAAACGCAAACTGGTCCTCCTTTGTTTCTCTGTGCAAAGAGAAATTCAGCTAAAAACCTCAACCACAGTCACTCTACTCAGAGCTTCACTCAAACCTTAATTACAATTGCAGATAAGACTGTCCCAAAAACATCAGCAAAGCCACACCATAGGTCCAACCCATGGTTCAAGGATGACTGCAAAAAGGCCACTGAGGCAAGGAAAAAAGCAGAGAGGATGTTCAATAAACGTCCAACAACAGAAAACCTGACTAGATTTAAAATTTGTCAAGCTAAAGCACGCAGGATCATCAATGAAGCAAAGAGACAGAGCTGGAGGAAATTTGTATCAAGCCTCACATCCAACATATCTTCCAAAAAGATCTGGGATTTAACTAGAAAAATGAAGGGTAAGGAGAATGGACTTCAAATACAGCATATTAATCATCAGGGCAATCTGCTGATGACAAAATATGAAATGGCTAATCAACTAGCAAAATCATTTGAGAATTCATCTATTGGAAACTATCGTCCTGAATTCCAAATCATACAAGCACAAGAACAAAAATCAACTTTTCTTCAGATAACTCAGAACCATACAACCAAGATTTCACTATGGAAGAACTTTTGCTCTCGATAAGGAACTCTCATGACACTGCTGTGGGGCCAGATAAAATTCATTATCAGTTTTTAAAACGCTTACACCCCCCTCCCCCCAGTGCACCATCCATTCTCGTGATGGTTTTCAACATCATCTGGAAGTCAGGCAGTATTCCTGAAAGCTGGAAAGAAGCAGTAGTTAAACCTGTTCCAAAACCCGGGAAAGATCATACTGATACCAACAACTACCATCCAATAGCTCTGACAAGTTGCCTCTGTAAAACCATGGAAAGAATGGTAGACAATCACCTTGTGTGGGTGCTTGAGTCTGAAGGCCTTTTAACAGATTACCAGTGTGGATTCAGATGTGGTAAAAGCACTTCAGACCACCTTATCAGATTAGAGGCCTATATACATGATGGTTTTATTAGAAAAGAACATGTAGTTGCTGTATTTTTTGATTTTAAAAAAAGCATATGACACAACATGGAAATCCAGTATTTTAAGAGACCTACATGACATGGGTTTTAAAGGACATTTGCCCTTTTTCATTTCAAACTTTTTGTCCAACAGACATTTCAAAGTCCAAGTAGGAGATACCCTTTCAGAGCCCCATGTGCAAGAACAAGGAGTCCCCCAGGGAAGCATCCTCTCAGTTACTCTTTTAGCATTAAGATTAATAGTGTAGTTGGTGCTCTTAGACCAAATTACGTAGATGACCTCTATTTGCTACAGGGGAAAGACATGAGCACAATCAAAGCAACTACAGCTGTGCATAAACGAAATTAATAGGTGGTCAGTCAGTAATGGTTTTAAATTTTCAAAAACAAAAACTGTCTGCATACACTTTTGCCAGTTGTGGTCTTTTCACTTCGACCCTGAGCTTTTCATAGATGGAGAAGCTGTCAAGGTGGTAAAAGAAACCAAATTCCTTGGACTTATTTTTGATGAGCTGTCTTTTATTCTACATGTAAAATTTCTACAAATCAAATGTTTTAAAGCCCTGGATATTAAAGTTTTGGCAAAAACTAAATGGGATGCAGACTCAACTGTGCTGCTGCGTCTCTACAGAGCACTTGTAAGAGCTTGGTTAGAGTATGGGAGCATAGTTTATGGATCGGCAAGGAAAACCTGCAGTACATCAGGACACTGGAAACTGTCCATCACCAAGGGCTAAGGCTTGCCTTGGGGGCTTTCAGAACCTCTCCTGTTAAAAGTTTGTATGTTGAAGCAAACAAGCCTTCACTTCAAAACAGGCGCCTGAAATTGGCTATCCAGTAAATGGTTAAACTTAAAGCAGATCATAGAAATCCAGCCTACTCTGCAGTTTTTCACCCTCGATTTCTGCAGATGTATAAGGTCAGACCTCAGAACATCACTCCTTTTGGACTCCATATAGAACCTCACCTGATTAAATTAAACCCCGATATGAGCAACGTAACAGACAGTTTTGTCCCATTCCTCATGGAGTTTGAGG
The DNA here is from genome assembly GCA_020510985.1 of Pholidichthys leucotaenia. NCBI lineage: Eukaryota > Metazoa > Chordata > Actinopteri > Cichliformes > Pholidichthyidae > Pholidichthys > Pholidichthys leucotaenia. Next base: position 473,259,657 of record CM035836.1, on the reverse strand, counting down.
AAACCCAGTATCATTCTGAATCTGAGCCAGAACAAAAAGACACTCACCCAAATGTGTACCGGCAGCAGATCTTGGACATAAAATACAGTTTTTCTCACCATATTTCCACATACTCGGATGGAGCTAAAGTAGATGGCTCAGTCTCTGCTGCAATTGTCACCGGGCACAATCAGCATGGTTTGCGAATTCCCAAACAATGTTCAATTTTTATAGCAGAGGCTCGTGCTTTGCTTCTAGCATTGGAACACCTTGAGAGAACCAAACGGCGCTCCTTAATTTTTACTGACTCCAGATCCTGTCTTCAGGCACATGGGTTTTTAAAGACTGATCAACCCATAGGTTCTTTACAGAAACACAACTTTAATATCATCTTGTGTTGGATCCCCAGCCATGTTGACCTGTCGGGTAATGAGCAGGCAGACAATGGTGCCAAGAGAACCCTTATCCAAGAAGTCACTCAATGCCAGATCCCAGCCTCAGGCCTCTAATAACCTCCTATATTTTAAAGAAGTGGCAAACTGAATGGGACACATGTACTGCAAATAAACTGCATGATATTAAACCTGCCATAAGCCATAGACACTTGAATCACTTTCAAAACCAACCTGATGAGGTGGTGTACACTAGATGCCGTATTGGCTACTCAAGGCTCATGCACAGCTTTTTATTAAAAGGTGAAGCCCACCATCTTGTCAGTTTTGTGGAGGTTTTTTTTTTTTAATCAATAAGGCACATTTTACTTGACTGCCCTGTTCTGATGACAAGACAATGTTTTTATATTCAAGTCACTGAAGGATATTTTTAATAAGGCACCACCAAAGAAAATGTTAAGGTTTTTAGCACATGTGCATCTGAAGCATCTTATTTATTCTTTCATTTATCATCCTATCTCTATAATTTTTTAACTCAATTTTCTTATTAGTTCTATTTTGCCATGAAATAGCCATAGATGCTGACATGGCTCTAAACAAGAACACTCACTCGTCCTCATCAGGAGCTCGTCAGACTTTCTCCATGCTGTCCCAGGACTTGTGAGCAGCCAGTAGCCTGTCCTCTCCTCCAATGTTTCTGCAAAACAAGAATGTTTAACTCCTGCAACCTTATCTCATCTCATCTTCCAGGACTCTCTAGGTGGAATTGGATCCCTCCCTTGGTGGAGCCTCATCTTTACCATCAAACCTCTTCACTCCCTTCTTCCTAAGCACCTCCTCCCTTCACTGAGGATACTCACCATTGTTGGATTTCTCCCTGCGGAGTCTTCATTCTGCTGTCGTCCTGCTCACCACCTTATCTCCTGTACCTGTAAGACATCTAAGGATAAGCCATCTTTGTCATTCAAAGCTTGCTCACAGGGGATCGCCTGATTGCTGGGGTCTTTCTGCAACTGTGGGGGTCCCCCCTACAGTTGATAGTGCTATGAGATGACTGTTGTTGTGAAATGGCGCTATATAAATAAAGTTGAATTGAATTCAAATCCATACAGCCAATCATGTACAGTAGAATGAAATTATGTTTCTCTTATCTACAATGTTAATCACACACATATATAGAATCAGATGGGTCGCTGCCATGCAAGGCGCTGCCACAAATTTCCCTCCTCTGTTACATTATTGCTGAGCACCAAACTGGAATGCGGGAAGTTCCGCTTTTATTTGGTCTTCATGACCCTGGCCAGGATTTGAACCCCGGCCTCCCGGGTGTGAGGCGGATGCTCTACCAACTGAGCCACCACTCCAGTATATCTGGTATATACACAGCAATCATTATCCTTTCATTCAGTATCAACCAATACTTACCCCTTATCTCCTCTCTCCAACTGCAGGGTTGCCAGACTCTGTGCTGCAGCTTTTTCACTATTCAATTGTACAGTAAAGATTGTTACACCATCAACCATGTTCTCCTTGCTGCCTGCTCCTGGGTCTCTTTACCTTCATATCATCCATAGTTTGTATCCACCCCTGATATTTGGCTAGGCTACTACAGATTGGCTAACAAGGGTAGCAGCTCCCAAAGCTAGACACTGGTCCGCTTTAGTGCTGAAAACATGTGACATCAAGATGCAGTTTCTGGAGGAGGCAGTAACATTTTTACAACTCTGCCTGTTTTTCTTTGTTTTTGATCTCTTCACAATATTGTAACTACCCCAGGAAAAGTACTGCAGCCCAGAGAGACTACACTCGTAAAACAAAAATAGAAGTTTAATCATTACTTACAAAACCCAAAATATTACTATTTTATATACAGTGGTGTGAAAGTGTTTGCCCCTTCCTGATTTCTCATTTTTTGTAGGTTTGTCACACTTAAATGTTTCAGATCATCAAACAAATTTAAATATTAGACAAAGATAACAAACACAAAATGTGTTTTTTTTTTTTTAAATGGTGTTTATTAAGGGTAAAAACAAAATCCAAACCTACATGGCCCTGTGTGTGTGTGTGGGGGGGGGGGTGATTGCCCCTCCCCCCCCATTTAACCATAAATTAACTGTGGTTTATCACATCTTTGGAAAGCCGAGTTCAATTTCTCTAGCCACACCCAGGCCTGATTACTGCCACACCTGTTCTCAATCAAGAAATCACTTAAATAGGACCTGCCCGACAAAGTGGAGTAGACCAAAAGATCCTCAAAAGCGATACATCATGCTATCAAAGAAATTCAGGAACAAATGAGAAGCAAAGTAATTGAGATCTATCAGTATGGAAAAGGGTATAAAGCCATTTCTAAAGCTTTGGGACTGCAGCAAACCACAGTAAGAGCCATTATTCACAAATGGCGAAAACCTGGAACAGTGGTGAACCTTCCCAGGAGTGGCCAGCTGACCAAAATTACCCCAAGAGCACAGTGACTACTCATCCAAGAGGTCACAAAAGACCCCACAACAGCATCCAAAGAACTGCAGGCCTCATTTACCTCAGTTAAGGTCAGTGTTCATGACTCCACTACAAGAAAGACTGGGCAAAAATGGCCTGCATGGCAGAGTTCCAACCACTGCTGAGCAAAAAGACAAAGGCTTGTTTCAGTTTTGCCAGAAAACATCTTGATGATTCCCATGACTTTTGGGAAAATACTCTGTGGACTGACGAGACAAAAGCTGAACCTTTTGGAAGGTGTCCCATTACATCTGGCGTAAAAGAAACAGTATTTCAGAAAAGGAACATCATACCAACAATAAAAATATGGTGGTGGTAGTGTGATGGTCTGGGACTGTTTTGCTGCTTCAGAACCTGGAAGACTTGCTGTGGTAAATGGAACCATGAATTTTGCTGTCTACCAAAAAATCCTAAAGGAGAATGTCCAGCCATTTGTTCGTGACCTCAAGCTGAAGCGCGCTTGGGTTCTGCAGCAGGACAATGATCCAAAACACACCAGCACGTCCACCTCTGAATGGCTTAAGAAAAACAAAATGAAGACTTTGGAGTGGCCTAGTCAAAGTTCTGACCTGAATCTGAGATTCTGTAGCATGACCTTAAAAAGACGGTTCATGTTCAAAAACCCTCCAGTGTGGCTGAATTACAACAATTCTGCAAAGATGAGTGGTCCAAAATTCCTCCACAGCACTGTAAGACTCATTGCCAGTTATCGCAAACGCTTGCTTGCAGTTGTTGCTGCAAAGGGTTAAGAGTGGCCCAACCAGTTATTGGGTTTAGGGGGCAATCACTTTTTCACAGGGCCACAGAAGTTTGGATTCCCCCTTAATAGTAAACGCCTTGTTTAAAAACTGCATTTTGTGTTTACTTATCTTTGTCTAATATTTACATTTGTTTGTCACACTTAAATGTTTCAGATCAAACCTACAAAAAAATGAGAAATCAGGAAGGGAGAAAACACTTTTTCCACCTCTGTAAAAGTTTCCAGGATGCTGAGCACTTTACTTGACTTTGACAGAATAGTGATATATTTCAACTTTGTGGTTGTGGTTAAAACAGGGGTTTCATTGTCTAAGTGGTCAACCATGTGCACTGTAACTGAACCTGAACCCTCCCTTAGTTATGCTGTTAATAGGTTCAGACAGCCGGGGGACCTCCAACAAGACACTGGGTTTCACTCCTTTCTTCACTCTGAAATATTTTTGCTGGTCATTAACATTTGTTTGTTCTCTCCCATAGATTGAGCCCCCGTCGTGCTGTTTGCTCTCTACAAATCTGTTTTTTTTTCTTCTTCTTCTCTATCCCCTCACCCCCCAGCCAATCACAGCAGATGACTGCCCCTTCCTGAGCCTGGTTCTGTTGGCGGTTTCTTCCTGCTAGAAGGGAGTTTTTCCTCTCCATCGCCAAGTGCTGCTCGGAGGGGATCACCTGACTGCTGAGGTCTTTCTGCAATTGTGGGGGTTTCCCCTACAATCGAAAGTGCTATGAGATGACTGTTGTGAAATGGCACTATATAAATAAAGTTGAACTGAATTAACTGTCAGGATTTTGTTTGAGTTGTTTGTATGTAATTGGGAGAGCCAATGAGCTGATTCAAACGTTTGCCTTCTGCAGACATCAGGACTGTCACATGCCTTGGCCCAGTGAGTGCATCATTCTCCAGGGACTCGCCAGACATCGACTGAATTCCGGGGCATAGTCCAACAACTCTAGTCTGTTAACAGGTCTCATTTTGTTTGCTACTTTGGACACCAACAATTCTTGGTCAGGTTTGGTAGTAAAAAGTAAAGTTTGCTTTGAACTTTGATCATACTTTATACACAACTACTGAAGTACTATGAAATTTCTGTGTACTTTTGTTATAAGTACTGGTCTCAGTACATTGTAAGTTCAGGGTAACAACTATTGGTTTTACCCCCCCCCAAAAAAAAATATTGTAAGCATTTACTTATACTGCGTACTTGTCATGAGTCCCATACTTACCATGTAGGTATCCTATAGTTAACAGAAGAACCCTGTGGTTTCTATGGTTCAGACAAATTCAATTATTCAAGTACTCTTATGTATACGAGGGGGGGCTGAAAAGTTCATAGTCAAATTTGACCAAATGTGGTTTATTTTTCAACATAGTCTGTCCTTCGGTCCACACACTTCAGTGTTGCAGCGCTTGGATCCCTGCGGTTGAAAAATAAAACACATTTGGTCAAATTTAACCACTATAAACTTTTCAGCCCCCCTCGTAAGTATCCTGAATTATCTGTGCAAACTAGGCTCTGGGTTGTATCCTTCAGTCAGTTTTTGGAAGGGTTTGTCTGTTAGCACGGTTATGCAATAACTAAACGGATTTTGATGAAATTTTAACCAGAGGTGGCCATTGGCCTAACGATGAACCTATTAGATTTTTGAGGTGATCTGACAGTGCCTATTACTGCCTAGACCTAAGACCCTATCTTCTCACAATGCATTAGCAGGATTATGCAAAAACTAGTGGATTGAGTGTCCTCTAATAACTAGAGAACACTGTAGTTTACAATTTGTCCAAAACTGCAAATTAATTTTGGGGTTAACTACAAAATTGGCATACAGTGAGTCCTTGGTTATTCTGAGGTAAATACAAAATTATAAACATCACATAATTACGAACTAGAACCAAGTAAGCACCAATTAAAAATTAACCAGAACCTATTAAGTTACTTGATTAACCAGAGCAGTTATGAAGTTAGAACTCAGTACTGGGTAAAATGGCATTCACTTGTGTAGCGCTTTACAGTACTCCTCTCTGGATGACCAAAGGGCTTTACAGATCCTGATATCCACCTATTCACACTGATAGAACAGGCTTTGTCACTGTACAGTTGCACAGTACAATGAAATTGTGGGTGCTCCACCAGGCTTCTGCACAGTAAAGTAAATGAGAAGAATTTTAATTAAACAGTTACAGAACACATTAAGCATACGGATGAAATAAAAATAGCCCTTAAGTATATACTGTACACAGGTATGGTCATGGCTTCACTGATGGAACTATGTACATAAGATTGCGGACTGCAGAACTCACAATTGAGTAAAATGGCATAAGGATTATGGAAAATATGTACAGTAGTGATTTCACTGATGGGTCAGTATACATGAAAGTGCGGAGTGCAAAGATAGGTGAGTTATAGTGATAATTAAAAGGTCCTCAGTTCTGTGTATGTGAGCGTTCGGAGGGAGGGAGATGTGGCCTCTGACTGTTTGCAGTTCGGATGGCCCAGGGGAAGAAACTGTTTGTCACTCTGGAGGTATGGGACCTGATGGATCTGAACCATCGTCCAGATGGAAGCAGGTCAAACAGGTGGTGGGTGAGATGTGAGGGGTCTCCTGTGATGGCCTTGATCCTTCTGAGACGGGAGGATCTGGAGATGTCTTCCAGGGAGGGCAGAGGGCCAGCAATAATTTTTTGGGCAGTGTTGATGACCCTCTTCACAGCCCTCCTGTTCTTTGCTGTGGAGCTGTGCACCGGCACTGGCTTGACCAACCAGGAGCAATTGGGGGTTCAGTGTCTTGCTGAAGGACATTTTGACATGCAGACTGCAGACAGAGCGGGAATCGAACCACTGACCCTCTGATTAGTAGTCGGCTACACCTACGCCACAGCCACCCAATTATAAATTCAGGCTACTTACACGTAAGATTAGTCAAACTATTGGAGTAATTACACAATTAGAATAAAGTACATACCAGATAATAAAACTAGATCCTGTCAATACTGGTTAATGCTGGATTAATTATGGAATTAGAGCTCAGTAAATACTGGGTAATTCTGGGGTACTTGCATATAAGATTAGTTGAACAATCAAAGTTGTTTGAAGTGTCAAAGCTACAACGTTCTTTTATGGTAGCTACATGGTAGTGTTGTAGTCAAGACCTTGTAAAGACCAGGGTCAATCAAGACCAAGATGAAGGGGTCAAGACCAAGAACTTCATATACAATGGTCTTGGTTTCAGCATGGTCTCTGCCTGGCTTGGTCTTGGCCTTGACTTGTTCGTAATGGTGAACATGAAATTTGTTGCCGGCTTACATGGGTATCCAAGGGGTCTTCAGGAAGGTGAGAGCACAGAGGCAAGGCACAGAAAACCAGGAGAGCTGCAGACCTCTGCTGAGACGAGGCAATCCCATAAGGAAAGCTGGAGCCTTTTATGCTCCAGCTTGTAATCAGAGCAGATGTGTCATGAGGGGCAATTAAGAATGCTGCAAGTGTGGATTGTGCTCTTACCTCAGATCATAGCAATCTACATCTTGACTTTGATTTTGAAGAATATATTTAAATTAACTCCAGATTTGATAGTAAGGAAGGATAAAATGTGCATTTGTATTTTTTTAAGTTATTCTTCCACCACTCTGTCTTTACAGAATTCCTCATTGATCTCAAGGTAGAATTTGAGTACCATGTCTCCACACACACACAGCGAATTCCATCTTTGTGCTGGTGTACCCACGTTGTTGTTGAATCATCAGTTGGATGTTTGCATATTTGAGCCTCTTCTGACTCAGCTTGGGTTAACAGAGGTTGAGGCAGACACTTTGCTACTCATCATCTTTTTATCAGTCAGTCATTGTGTGCAATAGGAGACAGTTTGGTGTAACAACAGTTGTTCCTCACGGTTAGTCTAGTGTCGTGCAAGAACAGCCCTTGGGCAAAGCCTGTGAGATCAGAGACAGCTCTCCTAGTACAGTCACTAAGCTCTGCACATTTCTGAAGGACAAGGTGAGTCTGTTGTACGTCTACAGGCCACATTAACACGTTGCATAACACCGGCTCATAACACTGAAGGCTCAAAGGTTGCTGAACGCTCCAGATGATGATCTGTTTAAGACTTAATGACAAATAAGGTCTGCGCAGACTTTCAATCATCCCTGTACCTCAGGTTCAGGTTACTTTATTTGTACCCGTAGGTAGATTTGTTTTGCAGTTGGTGACATCCATATTTACAAGCCACTAATTACATTCAACATAGACACAAACACAGGCACACATCTTACAAAATAGGTAAATATAAAATATGTACAATATAATTTTTATAGCTTGTTCAACTCTTTGACAGCAGCAGGGACAAAGCTGTTTTTGTAGCGCTGGGTTCTACTTTTTGGTACTTTTTCAGTTTGCTTTTTTGCTGATGAAAACAACTAGGATCCCCCTCTCAAATGAAAATGAGTGATTCTGTTAGTCATACAGAAAATTGAGAAGCTACAGAAAGAATTACCCCAAAAATATACACAGATCAGCTTAAAGCTGATATCACGCGATACACACTAACTACCTCTGCCAAGGAGGTTAGGTTTTCAGGGTGGTTTGTCTGTTTGTTAGCAGGATTACACAAAAACTATGGTATGGATTTTGATGAAATTTTCACCAGAGCTTGGTCTTGGGCCAAGGTTGAATCCATTAAATTTTGGTGATGATCTGAGAGTGCATACCTCCACGAAGGTGCTTGTTTCTGTTTGTGCAGCAGGATTACACAAAAACTACTGGATGGATTTGGATACAATTTTCACTAGGGGGCTACAGAGAAACCCATTACATTTTGGTGATGAGCCGAGAATGCATACCTCCACCAAGGCCCTTATCTTCTCACAGTGTGTTAGCAAGAATCCTCCAAAACTACCGGACAGACTTTGACGCAATTTTCACCAGAACTGGCTTGTGGCCTACACACGATCCCAATACATTTTGGAGGTGATCCATAAGGGAAAGAGAAGGAAGGAGCCTTGGCATGGGGTATGCGCTCTCTGAGTGCTTTTCTAGTTTCATCATAATGTGATTCCCTCAAGAGGGTAAATTCATCACCATTTATGTAGGCAAAAGGGAAGAGGATACCTGTCAACCATAGTCATCAATACGTGTTGTGGATCTGGGTGATCTTTATGGTTGCATGACATCTCTTCTCAAGAGACAGGAGGATAATTGGTGGAAGCTGAGATGGAGAAATGGAGGCGAGTTTGAGCTTTCTTGGCCAGTGATGTGATGTTGTTGAACCAGGAGGGTCCTCAGATATGTGCACCCCCAGGAACTTGGTGCTGCTCACCGCTCCACAGCTGCATCATTGATCAGAGGGAGATGCTGTGTGTGTCCTCTCCTGAAGTCGACTACAATCTCCTTGAATTTTCCCACGTTCGGGAAGAGGTTATTGTCTTTGCACCACTGGACCAGTTGGCTCACCTCATTTCTGTAGTTGGCCTCATTGTTGTTGGTGATGAGGCCCACCATTGTTGTGTTGTCCACAAACTTAATGATGTGGCTGGTGTTGTAGGCTGGTACACAGTCATGGGACAGCAGGGTGAAGAGCAGCGGGCTGAGCACGCACCCTTGTGGGGCCTCTGTGCTCAGTGTGATGGTCTGGGAGGTGTTGCTGCCAACCCACACATTCTGTGGCCTCCCTGTGAGAAAGTCTAGCACTCAGTTACAGAGAGAGGTTTTGAGTCCCAAGTAACTGAGTATTTGTATTAGGTGCTGGGGGATGATTGTGTTGAATGCTGAACTGAAGTCTAAAAATAGCATTCACATGGCATACCATACACCCAGGCAGTAGGTGAATACGCTCTCCACTAAGTAGCGGTAGAAGACCAGCAGCAGCTTCTGGTCCAGGTTGTTCTTCCTCAGGACATGGAGGAAGTGCAGCCACTGCTGGGCTTTCTTCACCAGGGCCTTGGTGTTGACAGACCAGGAGATATGGATGCCTAGGAACCTGAAGGTGGGGATGGTTTCCATGTGGTTGCCATTTATGAGGAGGGGGTGTGGTCCTGTCTGTTCTTTCTGAAGTCCAGTATGTGTTTTTTTTTTTTTTTTTTTTGACTTTCAGTTTCAGGTTGTTTGCTTGACACCACAACAGCAGATTCTCTACCTCCACCCTGTATGCCTTCTCATCGTCATCGGCGATGAGCCCAACCAAGGTGATATCGTCCACGTACTTCACGATAATGGTGGTTGAGTGGGTTGGAATACAATCAAAGGTGTACAGGGAGTATAGTTAAGGGCTTAACATGCAGTCCTGGGGGAAGCCAGTGCCAAGAGACAGTGTGAAGGAGTTGGGGGGGGGGCAAGTCTGACTGTTTGCGGGCAGTTGGTGAGAGTTTTTATCGGGGGGGGGGGATCTGGAGGAAGTGCAATTTATTGATCAGGATGTCTGGGATGATGGTGTTGAAAGCTGAGCTGTAGTCCACAAAGAAAATCCTCACGTAGCTCCTTGGTTTCTCCAGGTGGCTGTGCTTTGTGGAGCGTGGTGGTGATGGCGTCTTCTGTGTACCGGTTCTCCCTGTGGGTGAACTGGTGTGGGTCGAAGAAATGGGGAAGATAGTCTCTGATGTGCTAGGACACAAGTCACTCAAAACACTTCATGACTACAGACGTGAGTGCTATGGGTCTGTAGTCATTCAGGCTGTCAATTGTGGACTTTTTGGGGATGGGGATGATGGTGGAGGCCTTGACTCAGAAGGGGACCATAGCATGTGTCGGGGAGAGGTTGAACAGCTTGGTGAGGATCTTTGCCAGCTGGTCAGCACATGCTTTGACCACCGCTCCTGGGATGCTGTTAGGGCCAGAGGCTCTGTGGGGGTTCACTGCTTTCAGTTTCCTCCTCACCTCATGCACCTGTGGGGGGGGGGAGAGTTGGGGGAGGTATGCTCAAACTGGGCAAAGAAGCTGTTAAGCTCCTTTGCCAGAGTGAGGCTATTGTCTGATGTTGGGGGCACTGCCCCCTGTAGTTGGTGAGGGCCTGGATGCCTCTCCACATCTGTCTGGGGTGGTTGTGTGTGTGTGAGGAAGCCCTCCACCTTCCTCCTGTAGGTGTTCTTGACGTGTTTTATAACTCTCCTCAGGTTGGCTCTAGCAGTGCTGTACACAGAGCTGTCCCTCTTCCTGAAGGCTGAGTTGCAAGCTTTGATCAGAGCCTGGACCTCACTGGTCATCCAGGGTTTCTGGTTTGGAAGACCCAGATATGTTTGTCACATTTTCTACACAGAATTTAATGTAGAAGAGGACAGACTCGGCGTAGGAGTCCAGGTCCTGCTGTTCAGATGTTCCACTTTGTGCAGCTAAATCAGTCCTTTAGCTGGAGGAGAGCCTGGTGGTGGGGGACTCTTCCTAAGGGCAGTGTAAGCAGGTATTAGAAGCAGGGAGAGATGGTCTGATTGTTCAAGGTGAGGGAGGAGGGGGGTGCCTCTGTAGGCATGCTTAATGTTGCTGTAAACATAATCCAGTGTTCTTTCCGCTCTTGTAGGACACTTAAGGTGCTTTTCCACTAGGATCAGTTTGGTACGGTTTAGCACCCTTTGTCCGCTTTTCCACTAGGAACCGGAAGTCCTTACGGTTCTGTTTAATTGGAACTGTTCCTATTTCATCGGCACCAATCGAGAGTTAGTCCAAAGTGTACCGGCACTTACGTCAACCCACTGCTGGCCACTGATTGGATCGGGCATAGCGTCATGAGTGGGTGTTACGCTGACTTTTCAGAATTGCTGGCTGGCCGCCATTTGCAATTTTTCGTCCGTGAGCCGGCGAACAAGTGATATTATAAACAACGATAGAATGGCTTAACAGAAATCGGCAGAAATCGACACCGCCGTCCAGCAGAGTTTTCTGTGCGTTTCGGCTGATGAGAGAATGCAGAGGGAAGCAGACTGAGCCTGCAGTGGGGCGCACAAACAGACGCACCAGAAATTACACGGAGACGCACCGGGAATTAGACCCAGCCACCCGAATTGAATTGAATGTACAGCCGCGACGCACCCAACTTCAGCAGTTGAAGCCGTGATATTGTGATATACAGGACGGTGAGTGATGTGATATTCATGTTTTACGTTATTTTTTTCCAGCAGTGGAAAGTTCACTTAGGACAGACGAAAATTAATCGTGTTTAAATGATGACCTAGCTCAATGCTACGTCCGTCCTTGTATGTTGCTTTTTTGTGTTGACAATATCTGATCAAATAAGCTAGTTGTAATTTTGGTTAAAAAGCTTTTTTTTTTTTTTTTTAAACATGTTGCACTTTCGTGCTGTGTATGTACTTAATTTGTATGTATTTCATTGTAGAGTCCAAACAGGATCTGCTCGGAATGGCGACGTTTTGACACCAATGCATTGTGACAGGTAAACAACACATCATATTTATAGTCAAATCTTTTGCTTTTTAAGTTAAAGTATAGGTAAAGTGCCAAATTTAAAGTAGCACAATTTCCACTTAATATGAAAGGGACTGAACTGAGATTTATTTGTGTGAATATTAATTACAGAGTAATTGAAAATGAATGGCACATCCAATAATAGCCACCATAAAATAAACCGCTTGTTTATTTATTTTTATCAGATCATTTCTGTGATCCTTTGAGTTATAGTCATAATAGTGTATCTTGCACCTTGGGGAATGGGAGATGTTCAGTCACCATTAGAATTTAGTTTATATGTGTATCGTATTTCATCTTTAAACTCATTCAGTAATAGAACACATTACAAATATTTGAGACCCATTGTTGTGCTTCCTTTTATATTTTAGCAATACAAGCACAAAACACCACCCACACTTGAAACCAGGGCGACACAGCGGTGGCTAAACTTTTATTGATAACATTATTTCACCCCATCACAACTCAGTATCTAAACTCAGTATAAATGGTGTAGATTGAAAGGGTATCCAAAATTAAAATCCTTGGCATAATAATCAATAAAAAACAGTGTTGGAAGTCACATATTAATTATATTAAAGGTAAAATATGCAAATCAATCGCAATACTCCAGAGTGAGATATTTGCTTAATCAACCCACACTATAGACTTTGTATCATTCATTAATACTCCCATACATGACATCCATCCATCCATCTTCTACCACTTTTCTGGAGGTCCGGGTAGCAGAGGCAGCAGTTCAAGCAGAGAAGCCCAGACTTCCCTCTCCCCAGCCACCTGCTCCAGCTCCTCAGAGGATACCAATACCCATACATGACATATTGTACTGAAGTATGGGGAAACGCATGTAAAACATATAACCAGTCTTTATGCTTCAGAAGAGAGCTATTAGAATAATAAACAAAGCTGCTTACAGGGAACCAACAAACCCATTTTTTTTCTTAATAGCTCTCAAGTTGAAAGATCTGGTTGCCTTTAAAACTGCAGTAGTAATGTTTAAAGCTAAGAATCTACCACTGCCCGCAAATATCCAAAAGTTGTTCCAAATAAGGGAGAAACAATATCATTTCAGAGGAACGTGTGTCTTTCAAAAACCTTCAGTGAGAACTACCACCAAGCAACACTGTGTCTCAGTGCAAGGAGTCAGATTGTGGAACGCTTTTGGACCTGAATTAAAATCATGTACAACGCTTGGACAATTTAACCTCTTGCACTCTGTTGTACTGCGGGCGGGCAAGTCTCTGCATCCCAGAGCGCACGAGGGCACTCTTGTACGTCCTCGAGGGCGCAGGAGAGCGCACTGAAAAAAAACCAAAAAAAAACTAACTACTAACTAACCTGCACTTATATAAAAAAAAAAAAGTCCTTCCACTACAGACACAGCCGCGAACAGATTGGATATGATTGACCTCTCATTCGACTAATAAGAGCCTTGAATTGGGTTTCTGAAACCTTGAAGAACCAATGACTGAAAACCTAGCAAGAAGGACCCGCCTACCAGCGCTGTGAATGCAGTGAGCCAATTGAAGCAGAGAAGTTTGCGAGCTGTTTTTTTTAAGGCTGGGTGAAGACTGACTGCTGCAGCAGATCAAAAAAAGACCCGCAGGAAGAACCGTCACAGACCCAGCAGCACGGAGACCACCCACAAATGCAACCTGTGTGACAGCGACTGCCATTTGCGCATCGGCATGTTCGGCCACAGGCGGTGCTTATATTGTTTTTGTTCCAGCAGAGTAGACGTTATGATTTTCTTCCATGGTCATCATAGACTGACGGAGGCCGACGACGAAGGCTGAGTGACACACATACGTTCGCCAGTCTTTTTTTAATTACTACTGTTATTTGTTTTGAAAAATCGTTCGCCAAAAACCGCAATCATGGAAGCACAAAACCGCAATAATGGAATTATGTTTTGATCGGGTCGCGAGACCAGAACCACGAGCGGACCAGCGTCGCGTTCGTCTGACAATGAGGAAGAAGTTCGCCAGGACACTGCTGTGAAGAGGTAAGGTGTTATAAGCTAAATTATTCTTTATCCCTGAAAATTGTAATCCAAAATGACTTTTGACTGATCGGTAAATTACAACTGTGCGGCGCACGAAGTCTGAAGTTCGTGCGCCACGGTACATGGGTCGTTTGCCGCGTCCAGACCGTGAACGCCGCCCCCCCCGCTATTCTTCTGTAGCGAGGGGGGGGGGGAGCCGCGGTGACTGTGCTGCTGTCGCCACAACGCCACATGAGGCTAATCCGTCATGTAGCGATGGCCGATGTCCATCCTCTGTAGCGAGGGGGGGGGCAACCCCCCCCCCCCCACACACACACACAGACACAGCCCTGAGTGTCACCTTTCATTAGAGCCCAAAACGAAGCTTCTACATTGAATCATTCAAAAGTTAGACGTTTTTCCAAACTGTGCCATTTGGCACAATTTGGCACAGTTCCAAAACGCCTGGGAACTACCTGAGGAAAAAGCTGTGTAATGTATTCATTTTTTGTGGCATTGTTCCAAAATTTGGACCTCAGCTGGATAACACTTGGTTCTACATTTCTGTTGCATTTTCCAGCCCGGATCTGAAGCTGTGTGTTATTTGCAAGCATTTGTATCCAAAAAAACACCCAGGCCAAATTTATTTTCTTCAAGTTCACTATGTTTAGATGACTGTAACTCAGTGGCCGGAGCACTTAGAGAGATTATGACTATTTTGCCAAAAAATTCAAAGTGTTTTCTTTTAAATGAGACCAACCCCATGAAGATGCTGCAAAGGGTTGAAGAACAGCTTTGGATTTAATTTGGGCACATTATTTTTTGGCGTTTTTAGGGAAATTGACCGGAGTGCAAGGGGTTAAACAAACTAAAGGAAGAAATACTCCAAACATATATACAAGATGACATGTAAAATCACATAAGGATTATCATATCCAGTCTGTGTTGTGCTGCTGCTTAGTTTTTGTCACGTTTTGTCTTGGCTTTGTTCTGATTTGTAATCACTCTTATTTTATTTTATTTTTGAATTTTTAGCTGGAACATGGGTGGGCAATATAAGCTGCGGCTTCAGCCATCACCCATTTCGGATAAGTTATGTTGAACTGTATAATCCAAAGAGTTGCTGTTTAATTTGACCTTATTGGATTTGTTTCCCCTTTGTTCTATTATTCTGTTTTTTTCTTTTAATCTAATCTATCCGAAATAAAGATTCATTCATTTCTTAAATGTTTTAAACTTGCTTTAATTATCCACAACCCATTTCTGTCTTTCATCTAGGCAAGGGGAAAACGATCCACCCAAACCAGACCTTGCCTCACTATTTACAGAGATGCAGGCTGAAGATCTGCTGAACCAGGACCAGTACGAGGGGCCGACCAGTTGCTTCTCAGTGAGGCAGCGTGGCCGGTGTGTGACCCATTCCAGTTTCTTTTTTTTTTTTTTACAGTTTGAATTTTGCACATTCTAAATAATCTGTAATTTGCTGCTGATTGGAATAAACAATTTAGTGATTTATGTGTTTGCATCATGATTTTCTATTTTGTCTGTTCAGACACCGGTGGGAAAAGAGTCAACAGTACGAACCATTTATCAGTGACTTTGAAAATAATGGCTCATTTTTAAGAAAAGTAACCAACGATTATTTGCTGAAGACTGTAAAACAAAATAGAGACATCTGCAAAAGTACAAAGGTTTATTGTGGAAAAATTCCCAGGGCAATACTACATGAATACATGTATAGTTCACTGTTGATGCAGAGAATATATATTTATACAGTATCTACATGTAGTCAGCAATACTCAATACGATATATTTCCAGTTAATCCACGTATTTCTCCATGTAACCTTGTGAAAGCATTATTTAATTACTTTTAATCCTAGATCCATTTGTTTTGGCTTAAAATGCATCATAATTGTTAAATATATCTTATGCCTAACTCAGTACTGTTTACCTGTTGAAATATATATTTAACGGCTCATATGCTACTATATGGCACCTGATCCATGTTTTGCCACGACACCACTGGCTGGAGCAGATAAATTCCCTGACGTCTCAACAGCCTCTCCATGATTTTGACACAGATCAGAGCAATTTATTTCACAGGATGCTAAACATTTCTACAGACATTATAGCCACTTCGCGTTTGTGAAGTTGGGGTCACATCACTGTGTTGAACGTTAACGCCGACCGTTTGAAGCAATATTTTTGCCACAAGAGAGCCATCTGAAACACACACACACACGCACACACAGAGAATACATATTTTTTTTTTTTTTTTCCACAATATCTTTATTGAACCTTTTCTTTTTTTTTTTTTAACAAACATGATACAAACAATCAAACACTAACACTAAAGTACTACAAAAAAAAATGCACTAAAAACACCAACAACCACCAACAAAATCAAGTCTTCAACAATGCTCCTCTGTTTAGTCTAGACAATCCAATACATAAGTATACATATTATGTTCACCAGTTTGGAATTTACAAGGTCCACACACATCATTCACCTTCTTCTTCAAGAGTTATGTTTAAATTTTTTACATAATCAATAAAAGGTCTCCATATATTCTCAAACACAATTTCCTTTGATTTTAGTATATATGTTATTCTTTCTAATGGAAGGTTTGTTAACATCTGTCTTAACCACTGAGTCACATCTGGTCTATGAGTCTTTTTCCATAATAGTGCAATACATTTTTTGGCATTAAGCAAACTGAGGTCTATGAATGTTCTTTCACTTTTATTAAAATTATGCTTTTCTGGGTACAGACCCAACAAAAACAGTTTAGGATTCAATATGATTTGTTTTGAGATTATTTTTTCAATTGTTACCCTCACCTCTTCCCAAAACATTCTTATTAATCTACATTCCCATAAACAATGAAATAGGGTTCCTTTACTTTCCATGCATTTTGTGCATGTATCTGGTATATTTTTGTTATATCTATTTAACTCCTCCGGTGTAACATACATCCGCATTAACCATTTGAAATGTATCAATTTAAGGCGTGCATTTATTGATTTGGTTTGAGCTTCTGTACAAGCCAATTCCCATTGTTCCTCTGAAATTTCAATTTGCAGATCTTCTTTCCAGTAGTTTAATCTTTTCAGTGAATTTTCACTTGAAGATAGTGTCAATGAGTTATAAAACTCTGAAATAATACCCTTTCTTTTACTATCTTTCATCATCATTTTTTCCAAGGATGAATAAATAGGTCGAGTGAGAGCTTTATTTTGATTTGATCGAATAAAGTTTCTAAGTTGAAGATATTTAAAAAAATGTGTTCTATTGAGATTAAATTTGATCCTCAGCTCTTCAAAAGACATTATGTTGTCTGCACCTGGCAAATATAAATCCTGAATCTTTTGTATCCCTTTTAAATTCCATACTTTAAATACAGCGTCCGCTCTCCCTGGTTTAAAATATTGATTACCCCATATTGGACTAAATTGTGACAATAACTGTGGTTCTTTTAAATAGTTTTTAGCTTCACACCATATTTTGATCATATGCTTTACAAATGGATTTTTAACTTGTTTTTGTAATTTTTTTGCCGAATCTGAGTATATGAATATGGGAAGAGGTAAAGGTAAATTGTATGATTCCATTTCAGTCCAGTGAGGGAGATCATTTGATGAAAAATAATATGTCATAGACCTCAGTTGTGCCGACCAATAATACAACATAAAATTTGGACATTTCAGACCTCCACGATCAAATGGTAAATATAATAAAGACAAACGTAATCTAGCCCTCCTGTTGTTCCATATAAATTCCACTAACTTTTTTTTTATTCTTGAGAATAGATCTAAAGGTGGTGATAAGGGAATGTATTGAAATAAATAAAGTATTTTAGGTAAAATATTACTTTTAAGTATATTGATTCTCCCGATCATCGACATTGGTAGTGACATCCATCTCTGAGTTAACTCACTGATATCTGACATTAAGGCTTCATAGTTGACACTGGCGACTGATTCTAGCTTAGGCATAATTTGGATTCCTAAATATTTAAACTGATTTACAACATTGAATTGATTTACCTCAGGGGCTGGGTAATTTCTCTGGGTCTCATTTAGCATTAATATTGAAGATTTAGTTTTATTTATTTTATATCCTGATATTTCCCCAAAATTCTTTATTAAATTCAACAAGGTTGGAATTGATTTTTTTAGATTCGACATAAACAAAATTATGTCATCGGCGTACAGGGAGATTTTATGTTCTGTTGGTCCAACTTTAATTCCATATATTTGTGAATGTAAACGTATCGCTATCGCTAAAGGTTCAATTGCCATAGTAAACAGTAAAGGTGAAAGTGGACAGCCTTGTCGACATCCTCTATTTATTTTTATTGGTTTTGAAATATTGTTATTTGTTAGGATTTCTGCTGTAGCATTATTGTATATTATTTGAACCCATTTTATGAAATTATTTCCAAGTCCAAACCTTTGTAGTACTTCAAAAAGAAAGGGCCATTCAACTCTATCAAAGGCCTTTTCGGCGTCCAATGATAGGAGAGCTGTATCCGGTGCTTCTTTATTAAAATAAATAATATTAAATAGTCTTCTTACATTATGGAAGCCTTGTCTACCCTTTATAAAGCCATTCTGATCTCGATTAATAATATTTGGTAAAATTTCTTGTATTCGTCTTGCTAAAATTTTACAGATTATCTTAAGGTCGGCGTTTAATAGGCTTATTGGTCTCATATTTTCACATTTATTAGAGGGCTTACCTGGTTTTGGCAGCAGTATAATTAAGGCATTATTTATGTATGATGGTAAATTATTATTTTGAAATGCTTCTAAAACCATTTCCAAAAAAGGTTTTATTAATTTATTCTTAAATTTTTTATAAAGGTCAACTGGAAGACCATCTGGTCCTGCACTTTTTCCTGATTTCATATTATCAATGGCTAGCCCAACTTCTTCTTGACTAATTTTAGACTCCAATATCTCCCTGTTTTCATTTGGAATACACGGTATAGATAGTTCGTTCAAAAACCCATTTAGTTTTGTTAATTCAGGTTCATTTTTGGTATCATATAATTTTTCATAGTAATCTCTAAAGGCTCTATTAATTTCTAAATGATCTATAACTACCTGTCCATTACTTATAATACTGGTAATTGGTGTTTTAATTTCCAATTGTTTAATCTGCCTGCTAATAATTTTCCTGATTTTTCACCTTGTTCATAAAAAGATTGTTTCAATCTTAGAAGACTCGAGGCAGCTCTATTCGCTGATTTTTTGTCGTATTCAGCTCTCAAAATCAGTAATTCATTCTCCAACCTTGGGTCACTTCCTGCATACACTTTTTCCTGAAGATTTTTTATTTTATGTTCCAATTTAGCTCTCTCCTCTCGAGTCTTCTTAGATTTTGATCCTGTATAACTAATAATATGTCCCCTAATAAAAGCTTTGAAAGCCTCCCACTTTACACATGCTGATGTTTGTGTAGTATTGATGTCAAAGAACTCGTCTATCTGTTTTTCTATATACTTGACAAATTCCTCATCCTGAAGCCATTTATGCTGAAATTGCCATCTACCTGATTCCTTTATCAATTTTTTATCTACATATATTAGACAACAGGGTGCATGGTCAGAGATCACGATGTTATCATAAAAGCAGTTTTGAATCTTGGACCTTAATTCTGTGGAAATCAAAAAATAATCAATACGTGAGAATGTCTTGTAGGTACTGGAATAACAAGAATAGGCTTTAACTTGTGGTTTCATTTCTCTCCATATATCTAACAATCTCAATTCTTTCATAAAATGATTAATAGTCATCCTACATCCAATGTGCGTACAATCCAGTCCTGTTGATCTATCCACACCTGGATTCAATGTACAATTAAAATCCCCTGCTATTATATGTTGCCCTGTAAGTGATGATAAGATGAGAAATAAATTAGCAAAGAACTTCTGGTCATCTATATTGGGACCATATAAGTTCACAAGATTTATATTTTCTAATAGCAAAGAACCTTGAATGATTACATATCTTCCAAATTTGTCTCCAATTACATTTTTCACTTGAAAAGGAACTGATTTATGTATGAGAGTCATAACTCCCCTGGCTCGGGATGAAAATGAAGAGGTGAATACACTTCCCTGCCATCTACTCCTAATTCTTTTAACATCCTCCTCTATCAGATGAGTTTCTTGTAAAAACACAATTCTTGAACCCATGTCCTTTATTTTATTCATAACTTGTTTAAGTTTTTTTAAATTTTGTAGACCTCTGCAATTCCATGAAGTTAAATTAAGATTAACACTTTGGTCCATGATCAATAGAGAGTTTGGGATTACCTTGCAGTGTAAACATGCTCATACAGAGAAGCAAAAACATGAGTGGTTGAACATTCATCCTACAAACTACACACAAACAAATTCCCCCTTCCCACACTTGTGGCAAACCCCCCAAAATCAAAAGAAAAATTCTGTCTCCCGATATAGCCATCGACCGTTCCACACCCACGGGGAACAGCCTAAGCCACTCCTTCTTCATCCTCCCAATCACCCTAACTCTACTGCTTTTAATGACGTAACATTAACTCTCCTCTGTAGTTTTCCAACTTAACTCCAAAATTTTTACCAACTTTGTACATCCTAGTTTTTTTTTTTGTTTGTTTTGTTTTTGTTTTGTTTTTTTTTAATATATAATACAATCTATATTTTGTAAACTTACTATTTACTTCAAGTCAGTCAGATGCCTGTGCAAATGCTTAGTTATTCTACCTTATATTTTGTTCATGCTTAGCTCCCACCAGTCTCTTCTTCTTCTTTGATCTTCTTGATGAACTCCTGCGCCTCCTCTGGGGTCTTGAAGATGTGGGTTCTGCCCTCATACGTGGTCAGCAGTCTCGCAGGATAGATTACACCATGACGAATCCCAAGGTTGCGCAGCTCCTTACGTACGGGATCAAACTGCTTCCTCAATTGCTGGATTCCTGTGGCCAAATCTGGGTAGAACCGCACCTGCTGGTCCTGGTGTTTAATCTCTCCTTTAGCACGTGCAGCGTTGAAGATCTTCATCCTGTCTCTGTTGCTTAGAAACTTCATAATTAAGGTCCTCGGCGGTCCCTTATCTCTCCGTGGGCCAATACGATGTGCTTTTTCCAGAACCACTGCTGATTGCAACTCCTCGCTGCCCAGCACCTCCGGAATCCACTTTTCCAGAAAGGAACATACGTCCCGACCTTCTGATTCCTCTGGAAGACCCACCAGCCTCAAGTTATTCTGTCTCGACCGAGATTCCAAATCCAAAATATTATCTTCCAGAGATTTATTTTTTTTTCCAAAGTGCGCACCTTTAATTGAAGACGGGTGACGTCATCTTCAGCACTAGCGAGACGGAGCTCCATCTGCGCCGTTCGTTCTACACAGTCACCCAATTCCTTTCTTATTCCTTCCAACGCTGTCATAATCCCATCAAATCTAGAGGAAAAGTCCGCTCTCATTGAACTCATGGCAGCCATCAGCGCATCTGCGCCATTCCCCGCAGAAATCGCACCGCCGCCAGCTTCCTCCGCCATATATGGAGCCTTGTTTGCTGCGTCACAGACCTGAAAGTCCGTTAATTTGGACTGTTTCGGCGGCTCGCTTTTTCCTTTTCCTGGTTTTCCAGCCTTAGGCTTCGCCGACATATCCTCGCCCAAATGCTGGGATACGTTCTGTCCCAAATGAGAGAGTTATTTGCCGATTTTTTTTTTCCAGGAGCAGAGCAGAGCGAGACACGTCCGTCCTACGTGGCAGCCATAACCGGAAGTCCGAGAATACATATTTTAGTACCCAATATCGATAACTTGCCGACATTACAATGTTGTACGGCGGACTTAAAAGCAAAGTAGCGTTAGCAATCATTAGCTTACAGTCATACGTAATGTAGTTTGTATCCTCATGTCTTCTTTATACTGCTCTACGGTTTCCTAAATGCCCCAGTTCTTTTCCAGAGTGTGTCGTATTGCGGGTTTGCCTTCTGTTCTGTTTTTGCCTTTATTCTGGCAAAAACAGCCAGAGAACGTAGACACCTCGTATCCTGCCAACTTGTGTTTTGCGTAACGTTACGCTTGATTTACGCCAGTTACGCTTGTTTTATGTAGCGGGAGGGAGAGGGTTGCACCGCCTCCCTGTAACTATTTCCCACCCACTTCAAATGGGACCTAGTGCAGTGGAAACACAAAGTGGGCCGAACTGTACTGTCCCGTCCCGTACCAAACCGTACCATACTGACCCTAGTGGAAAAGCGCCTTTAATGTGTTGGTGGAATTTGGGGAGTACAGTCTTGAAGCATGCTTTATTAATATCCCCTGCAATAATGTGGACTGCGTCGGGGTCATCTTTCTGTTGTCTGCTGACAATGTGCTGGAGATGGCTAAGTGCTAAGCTAACGCTAGCATCTGGAGGAATGTAAACAGCTGTTACAATTACTGCCATTAGCTCGTGGGGGAGGTAGAAGGATCTACACAGAAAGGATATGGCCTCTAAGTCCAGTGAACAGTGGCTTTGAATTATTCTGTTATTACACCAAGTCTGAAGCACATAAACACAGAGCCCACCACCCCCGCCGTTACCAGAATCTGCGTTGCAGTCAAAGCGGAGTGTAGTTCGGGTGGGCAATTCCACAGTGACGTCTGGGATAAGTGAATGAAGCCATGATTTGGACACAACCAGAATACCACAGTCCCGGACGTAGTGATTGTCAGCAATCTCTAATCGCAGCTCATCCATTTTGTTGGCAAGGGATCTGACATTGATGAGGAAAATTGAAGGCAACGGTAGTTTGGTGCATTGTTTGCGCAGCTGGGTATGGAGCCTGCAGCCTCATTTCTGCTTTCTCTCTTGGCACTGTCTGTGCTTCTTGCGGGGCCCGATAACAATCCACAAAGCGCCTGAAGGTCTGGTGATCTCCTCAGGGATGTGGTATTGATTACTGGAATAAGCGCTGGAGATGTCGGAGTTAAGTTGGCGGCCAATGCCTAGAAGTTCCTGGCGACTGTAGGTAATTAGTCCATTGCAGAAGGAGGACAAAAAAGGCAGGAAAAACACAAACAAGTGCAGTAGTCTGGAGTGTCTAGCTGCAGCGTGTGAACCATCGCCATCTTAAAATCTTAACTTGGTTAAGATAAGAGATCATGTCTCTCACCGGCTTTTATCTGACATATAAGCAAATATCATCAATGATTGTGGAAATGTTTTTGCAAGGAAGAAAACACAAGTGTGAGGTGAATTTCATACATAATTTATTGTGACAAAACTAAACAAGCACAGAAAATAAAGCAGCTCGTAGGCTGAAAGCACAAAACTAGGTTAGTCACATTATGGCTGCGAACAACAGAACTAAGGGCAAAAACAGGCTAGGAATAAACAGAACTCAGAATATACACAGGCATGGCAGAAACGTGTATACACGCCAACATGAAACAATGACAAGGACACTGCCCGGGACAGAGACTCGCACAGACATAAATAGACAACAGGCAATCAAGACAACACGGAACAGGTGGGGACAATCAAGGGCAGATGGAGGCATCAGGGAAGTGGCTACAGATACATGAGACTTCAGGGGCTGAGACAAAAAGGTAAACCAGAACACACACAAGACCCAGGACCAGACAGGGGATGATACAATATGACTACAAACACAAAGGACACTAATAACATACAATGACCAGGACTAGAGGAACACAGAAACCATACTGACAGGGGTAAAAGGGGGTGAATACAGGACTTAATAATGTAAGTAAAGAAAAATTCATCAAATTAGGGGAAAAAGGTCTCAAATTTACAAGAAAAGAGCAAGTTTGAGAAAATAAATTGAAAATGGGTAAAGTTCACGTGGGAAAACGTATGGGGCCAACATGGAACTTGTGGACAAACCCAGATGGGACCCATAAGACAGCACAGATTCAACCTTTGGTGGGGTCCACATGGACATGCTGTTTGGGATTGTACCTGAAGTCTGGAACTCTCCTCGTCAACACTTCTGCTTTGTCTCCATATTCCTTCAGGTCTGCAGGACTCATAGGGAAGAATACTCCTGCTTGAATAACACTAAAATCACTGGAACAAATCGGAGCTGAAATGAAAGTGGAACAACGGTAGATCAAAGTGCTCACAAGACTTCAAAAATTACAGGTTGAATGATTAAAAAAAGGCTGTCAAATGTTAATTCAAAATTCTGGACTGTTTTACCTGGGAAGTGACAGATGTGGTGCTATGGAGCTTCTGACACGGGCCACATGCAGCGCGGCATTACACAATCAGGGTTTCACAGACCTTTACCGTGTCCTCTGTCATCAATGAAACATGCACAGCTCCATCTCCCTGCCACGCTGCTTCTTTAATGACGTCTGCAAGGTTGATTGATGTTCCACCTTTTCATGATTGCGCCTCATTTTCTATTAAATCTCTAAAAAGCAGACAGTCTGTTTGAGATATGAAAATAGCCTCTTTTTTTACACACACACACACACACACACACACACACACACACACACACACACACACACACACACAGAGGCCTTGTTACATAATTCCTTATTTGCTTTGTTGGCTTTATTCTTCTTTTTTCCAACACTTGCATGAAGTTTGACAACGTCATTGTGACCAAAATGATTTTATGTTTTAAACTAGAAAAGCACTCTGAGAGCATAGACCTCTGCCAAGGCAGCTCAGTCCCCCATGCTGTGATCTACTCAAAAATGTAATTGCTGGACTTTGAAAAGTCCTGCATTTATTTTATCTATATTTTCAGATTCATTGACCATGAAAACATACCTTTAGCAAATGGATTCACATTGATATCTTTATTAGTTGAGTAGTTATTGAAAAAAAAAATCACTTTTTCGGTAATGGTGGTGATCCAGATCACTCCCAAAATCTAATCATTTCTTCCTTGTCCCATTTCGGACTTTTCCTGAAAATTTTGTCAAAATCCATTCATAACTTTTTCAGTTATGTTGGTAACGGACAGACAAGCCCCGGTAAAAACATTAACTCCTTGGCGGAGGTAATGATAACGCTGGTGCTCACTTTTGCAAAGTGAATCTTTCACTTTCTCTGCTACAGTTTAAAATATCAATATTAAAAGAATGAGCCAAGTTTTCATCCTCATCAGCGCATGTACACAATTAGAGGGCACTCAGAGAGTACATACCTCCACCAAGGCCCTATCTCACAATGTTAAAGAGAGGAAAATGTGATCCAGAATCCTCATCCTGAGCCCAATCACTTCCGAAATCTAATGGGTTCATCTGTAGCCCAAGGACCATTTCTGGTGAACATTTCACCAAAATCCATCAAGTAGTTTTTCTGTAATCCTGCTAACAAACAGACAAACCACCATGAAAATATTACTATCCTTGACGGAGGTAAATGTTTGTCTAGTGGCACCATTTTTGTGAACGAGGATGTACGAAAGTGCATGGGAGTGGCAACAGTCACTGGGAAGATGGGAGGGGCACAGCTGCAATGGGACAGACATGTTGTCCACAGTGAAGAGGACTGTGGCAAGGACTGAAAGCTGATTTGAGGGGGGATGCTATCCCCTTGTTAGCAAAATGACCTCAAATCATCGCCTTGTTAACCTACCATCCCCACCATGTTACATGACTGAATAAAAGGACTTTGAACTATCAATTCTAAGTAGAAATTTTGTTTAAATTTTATTTTTCTGAAAACATTTTCAAGCTTTTTCTGATA
This sequence comes from Pholidichthys leucotaenia, assembly GCA_020510985.1. NCBI lineage: Eukaryota > Metazoa > Chordata > Actinopteri > Cichliformes > Pholidichthyidae > Pholidichthys > Pholidichthys leucotaenia. The sequence continues at coordinate 473,233,930 of CM035836.1, read as the reverse complement.
AATTTGGAAATTTTTCTCATAAATTTGCTTTTTTTTCCTGTAAATATGCAACTTTTTTTTCTCAAAAAATTGTAACTTTCTTATAAATTTGCAACTTTTTCTGAAAATTTTAAAACTTTTTCCTTACTTTTTTCCTGTTATTTTTCAAATTTTTCTCATAAATTTTCTACTTTTTTTCTTGTGAAGTTGCAACATTCATCTTCAGTGTCATCATGCGTGTCTCGAAACTGTCTCAATTTACTCTCCATGAGTCTGAAAGTGTAAGAAAAGACAACTTTGCGAGGGGTTGGGGACCTGTGAAACTAAACTGTGACTGACTGGAGACAAAAAGGACAAGACGTCCCTCACACGAGACATGAGTCATTTTCAAGCACATGCCTGATACAGCTGCGGCTGACAGTGTCACCATGCTAACCAAGGGCAAGAAAGACATGGCTGTGGAGGGGGGGCGGCTGCCCCATGTTCCTCTACAGAAGAAGCAGAGCTGGTCACAGCGCCTGATGCGGAGGACTCAGAGGCGGCCTCCTCATCCTGCAGTCTCTGTACTTCTTCTCTCGATCTCACTTGACGTCTGGTGATAAAATGGCCGCTGGAATGGGGCGATAACAGTCACAATTTCACAACTGTCACGGATAACTGTTGTGCGTGTAGCATGGGATTTGTGCAGCGGTCGTGGGATAGCCGTAAGTTTAAAAAAAAATGCATAATTTTGTCACACACGTGTTGCACATATCCTGGCAAATTTTGGCCCAAAATTGACCGGGAGTTTGTGTGACATCTATGCAATATTCTCTCATTCATTCCAACAAATTTGCCAGTTGAGTGTGATCCCAAGTGAAAGTTGCCACTAATTACTCATTTGTCGCAAGTTTTTCAAAAAATGCTTTATCCCCAACTAGTCGTGAGCTGTCACAGCCCAGTGGGATGCTACCTTTACCAGGAGTCTAACTCCCTGGCCATCACAGGACCAGTGCAGAGAAGGAGACAACCACTCACTCACTCTCACATTCGTACCCAAGAACAATTCAGGATCTCCGGTTGATGCTAATTAACCTAATGTGCCTGTTTGGATTGTGGGAGGAAATTGGAGTACCTGGCGAAAACCCACGCAGAGACACAGAACATGCAAACTCCACACAGAAAGGTCGCCCCTGGGCCAGCTCTCGGGTTCAAACCTACGACCGTCTTGCTGTGAGGCGACGGCGCTAACTGCTGTTCCACAAAATTGAGCTACAAGTTGTAAATTTGTGCATATTTATGAGAGAAATAATAATTTACAAGACAAATGACACAAATTTAAGGGAACAACCTCATAAATGTGGGAGGAAATGACAAGTTTATGAGAGAAAAAAGTTTATATTGAAAAAGATTAGCCTATTAGAAAAATTTGAAACAAAGATGTCAAGTTTAGGAGAAATGTTATCAATTTTTTTTTTTTTTTAATTATTGCCTGTTCATTCTGTCTCCTGTAATCATTAATGACATTACACCCAGTACTTTTCCCCTGAGACAGCGAGGATCCAACACAGACTTGGACACTGGAACAGAGCATTGAGAACGCTGAGTCAGCAGTCTGTCATCTAAAAGCAATGCTTATCTGTTTGGTCTACTGTATTAAGTCTCCGCTCTGTTCTGAGTATTTGAACATTTTCTGCTGCACTGCCTGTGTGCGGTACAATTGACATTTTCTCTTCTTAGCCAAGAAGTAAATGAATACCCAGAAAAGGCATCTTTGACTCTGCACTTTATTTATTCACCAGATCAACAAGGGACATAAAGAAAATCCACAACAATACATCACAAATTGGAGAGAATATCACAAATTCATGAGGAAAAAAGTCACATTTTTAAGAAAAAAGCTGGAAATTTAAGGTGGAAAATCACAGATTTCAGAGGAAAAACCTCACAAATGAGTGACGATAAAGTTTTTACTATTTAAGTAGCGGATGACTCAATCAGCCGGGTTAGTAAATGGCAGGAGCAAATATGGGATGGGACTTGTACTTTCTAGAGCCAGGATGATACACCTCAGCAAATCATATTATCGTTTTCCAAATATTTACGGACATCATGCCGGTCCGCCTTTGCGTATTTGCTCTTGGCGTGTGTTTAGCCTCTCGTGCATGCAGATTGAAATGGCTGTTTGGAGAGGGTGGGGTCGCTTTTTGACTGGGCCTCATTTTTGTATATGGATGGCTCTGCTGCTGAAAACGTGCACTCGGCCTGCGCCACTGTATTCACATTTGTCTGTGCATCAACATAGGAGTGCTGACTGTCAGAATAGCAGGGCCTCTACATCCTGCGGCTCTTTTGCACATATGTGTGGCTAACCGTGATTCAAGCTAAAAAAAAGAAAATTGAAAGTTGTAAATTCATGAGAAAATGTTAGATTTCTAAGAATAAATTAAGAAGAGCAAAATGACAATGAAAAGCTCACAAATTAAAATGGACCATCTACAATTAGCACATACAGGTACGTCTCAAAAAATTAGAATATCATGAAAAAGTTCAATATTTTTTGTCACTCATTTCAGAAAGTGAAACCCATACATTATATAGATTCATTCCACCGAGAGTGAAATATTTCAAGTGTTTATTTTAGTTTTGATTATTATGGCTTACAGCCCATGAAAACCCCAAATTCAATTTCTCAAAAAATTAGAATATTACATAAAATTAATTTAAAAAAAAAGTTTTTTAATAGAAATGTTGGCTGACTGAAAAGTATGTCCATGTACACACTCAATACTTGGTCAGGGCTCCTTTTGGATTAATTACTGTATCAATGTGGCGTGGCATGGAGGTGATCAGCCTGTGGCACTGCTGAGGTGTTATGAAGGTCCAGGTTGCTTTGATAGTGACCTTCAGCTTGTCTGCATTGTTGGGTCTCATACCTGTCAAGGCATACCTCATGCCTCCCTTATTGGGGGGGCTTTCACACCTGTACTGAGTACTTAAAAACTGTAGTTATCGGCAGATGAAAGAAAACTGAAGCAAAAAAAACCCAAACAAACAAAAACCAAACAAACAGCAACAATTGCATCATGAACTATTTCAAACATATTTATTCAAATGTACACTTATATGGACACAATCTTGAGCCATAACTTTTTGGTAATGTGAAAATAAGCCAAGTAGCACAAAATAAATAAATAAAATAAATAAATGATAATATTAGTAATAAATAAAAATAAATTAAAAAACCAATATTTTTCAAATTTACATTAGCACAAGGTAGATTGCTTAATTTGAAAGTACACAATAAGAATAATTCTGAATATAGTTCTTAGGAAACAATTTCAGGAAACAATGTCGACACCAAATCACTGAGGTGATCTGCCACCGATGGGGGTAGATTGTGCTCTGCCACAAAATGACAAAACATCACTTCTGCTAGTGATGCATTGGATTGGGAAGGCGTCGGTACTCTCACTGGCTGAAAATGTTCATCCATCGATCGATACGTTTTCGATTTGGCTACACAGTTTTTGTGGCCCTGTGTAGCGAAGTGCGACTTCAGGTCGAAAATCCCCGATGCAGTCACTTTTATGCTCTTCCTACATGGAACACAGGAGGAGTGTGTAGGGCCCTCTGGAGAAGCCTTTATCCATCCAGCGTATTTTCCCTTCTCGAAGCTCGGACTCTCCCATTCTTTTCAGTGATGTCCAGTCCCTCGATTTCCCTTTTCTTCAAGCTTTGTTTTCTTCGCCGGTGGCGCGCTGCATGAAGCCATTTTGAAAATCACAAAAAGACTGCTTAGGTGCGTTCAATTTCGCCAGGCATCGGATTACTGTTCAGTTGATTTTAGGTTCTCTCAATTTTTTTTTTCGCTGTATATTTCTTTTTGGCGTACAGAAATGTCAATACGCCCGTATTTGCTAAAATTGCATTTCCCCCGTATTAAAATATGGCGAAACCGTATCACTTGACGGGTATGGGGTCTGGTGTCTCATCTTCCTCTTGACAATACTCCATAGATTCTCTATGGGGTTTAGGTCAGGAGAGTTTGCTGGCCAATCAAACACAGTGATGCCATGGCCATTAAACCAGGTTATGATACTTTTGGCAGTGTGTGTTGGGGGGTGCCAAGTCCTGCTGGAAAATGAAATCAGCTTCTCCATAAAGCTTGTCAGCAGAGAGAAGCATGAAGTGCTCTAAAATTTCCTCATTGATGACTGCACTGACTTTGGTCTTGATAAAACACAGTGGCCCAACACCAACAGTTGTACAGATACCCAATAGCTCGTAACAACAAGCCCGATACCCCATACTCCCAAAGCACCCCCCTACAAAAAACCACGATGGACACAGTCGAATGCCTTCTCCAAGTCCACAAAACACATGTAAACTGGTTGAGCAAACTCCCACGAACCCTCAAGGATTCTCGAGAGGGTAAATAGCTGGTCCGATGTTCTACGGCCAAGATGAAAACCACATTGCTCCTCCTGAATCCAAGGTTCAACCAACAGCTGGACTCTCCTCTCCAGTATCTTGGCAAAATAAGTTAACATATATAATAAGATGTAGTAAAAGAGACTATTACAGTAAAGAACTGGAGAAAAACAAAGACAATATTAAAAATACATGGACAATACTCAACAGTATCCTTGGAAATAAAAGCAGAAATACAAGCTACCCAACTAATATTCCAAAAAATAAAACGACTCAGAGTGTGAATATAGCTTCACCTGCAGATGAATTTAATAATTTTTTTGTTAACATTGGACCTAAACTGGCCCGAGAAATACCCCCTACGGTGCCTACAAGTGATACAATATGCAATAACACTGCTGTAAAAGACTCCATCTTCATAAAGAACACAGGCGAAAGAGAGGTCATTGAAACTGTTAAATCGTTCAAAAGTAAAACATCTACGGACTGTGATGGTATTGACATGCTATTAGTCAAAACTGTTATCGAATGCATAGTAAAACCACTGATGTATATCTGTAACCTGTTTCTCCAATCAGGTATATTTCCCAATGCAATGAAAATAGCTAAAGTAATTCCGATATACAAGACGGGTGACAGAGGGGAATTCTCAAACTATAGACCAATTTCACTATTACCGCAATTTTCCAAGATACTTGAAAAAATATTCTATGAGAGAATTGACAACTTCATACTGAAGAATGATTTATTGTGTGAGCAGCAATATGGGTTCAGACACAAGAGGACAACTGCATATGCCCTAATGGAATTTACAGAAAAAATATCAACAGCCATTGAAAATAAAGAGCATTCAGTTGGAGTATTCCTAGATCTTAAAAAAGCATTTGATACAGTAGATCACAATTTATTATTAAAGAAACTACAAAATTGTGGTATTAGAGGGGTAGCACTGTCCTGGTTAAGTAGTTACTTAAAGAATAGATATCAGTATGTATGTGTTAGCAACAAAAATTCAGAGTTACTGAAGGTCACCTGTGGAGTCCCACAGGGTTCAGTTCTGGGACCATTATTATTCAATATGTATATAAACGATATATGTAAAGTTTCAGAAAAAATGGACTTACTATTGTTTGCCGATGACACTAATCTGCTATGCAGTGGAAACAATTTGGAACAACTTCTGGATACACTCGGAAAGGAATTAGGAAAGCTTAAACTGTGGTTTGATTCAAACAAATTAACGCTCAATTTAAGTAAGACAAAATTTATAGTCTTTAACAACCATCACAACAACCCAGTACCCAAACTCAGTGTAAATGGTGTAGAGATTGAAAGGGTATCTGAAACTAAATTTCTTGGAGTAATAATTGATAACAAACTGTGTTGGAAGTCACATATTAATTATATTAAAGGTAAAGTATCCAAATCAATTGCAATATTACACAGAGTGAAATATTTGCTGAATCAACCCACACTATACACCTTGTATCATTCATTAATACTCCCATACATGACATATTGTAATGAAGTATGGGGAAATACATATAAAACAAACATATATCCACTCTTTATGCTTCAAAAGAGAGCTATTAGAATAATAAACAAATCAGCTTACAGCGAACCAACAAACCCACTTTTTCTTAAAAAACTCAAGTTGAAAGATCTGGTTGACTTTAAAACCGCAATAATAATGTTCAAAGTGAAGAATTTATCACTGCCCGCAAATATCCAAAAGTTGTTCCAAACAAGGGAGAAACGATATCACTTCAGAGGAACATGTATATTTCAAAAGCCTACAGTGAGAACAACTACCAAGCAACACTGTATTTCAGTGCAAGGAGTCAGATTATGGAACGATTTTGGACCTGAATTAAAATCATGTACAACGCTTGGACAATTTAAACAAAAACTAAAGGAAGAAATACTCCAAACATATTTACAAGACGACATGTAAACTCACATAAGGATTGACATATCCAGCCTGTATTGTGTTGTAGCTTAGTTTTTTTTTTTCTTTTTTTTCTCTGTGACATTTTGTCTTAGATTTGTTTTTGAATAGTAACCGTTTAACTTAGCCTAGCTTAGTTTTCTTTTTTCTCAGTCACATTTTGTCTTAGCTTTGTTTTAAATTGTAATCGCTCTTGTCTTGTTTTCTCTTTTTTCTCTTTTGAATTCTTGGATGGAATATGGGTGGACAATATAAGCTGCGGCTTCAGCCATCACCCATTTCGGATAACTCACGTGGAATTGTATAGTAGGAGGAGTCTTTGTCTAATTTGACCTTGTTGTTATATTATACAGTTTCTTTTAACCTGTACTGTACTACCCGAAATAAATAAATTCATTCATTCAATTCATTCATTCATAGACCTTCCCAGGGAGGCTGAGGAGTGTGATCCCTCTAAAGCTGGAGCACACACTCTGGTTCCCTTTTTTGAAGAGAGGAACTGCCACCCCGGTTTGCCATGCCAAAGGCACTGCCCCCTACCTCCACGCAATGTTGCAGAGGCGTGTCAACCATGACAGCCCAACAACATCCAGCCTTGAGGTACTCAGGGCAAATCTCGTCCACCCCTGGGGCCTGGCCACAAAAGAGATTTTTAACCACCTTGGCAACCTCAGCCCCTGTGATAGGCTAGTCATCCTCCTCGTCCACAAGCCCTGCTTCCTCTGTGGAAGGTGTGTCAGTGGGATTGAGGAGATCCTCCAAGTATTCCTTCCATCGCCCGATGATATCCCCAGTCAAAGTCAGCAGTGCCCCATCCGTACCATACAGTATGGACAGGGAGCTGCTTCCCCCTCCTGAGCCGCTGGACAGTTTGCCAGAATCTCTTCGAGGCCAACCAAAAGTCTTGTTCCATGGCCTGGCCTCCCACACCCAAATTTTGCTTCAGCAGCCACCCGAGCTGCACTCCGCTTGGCCTGCCGGTACACCTCAGCTGCTTCAGGAGTCCCACAAGCCAACCAAGCTTGATACTTGATAGGACTCCTTCTTCAGCTAAATGGCCCCCCTCACCACTGGTGTCCACACCTTTGTTTGGGGGTTGCCACCATGAGATGCCCCGACAACTTTGCGGCCACAGCTCTGGGCAGCTGCTTCAACAATGGAGGTGGAGAACATGGCCCATTCAGACTCCATGTCTCCAGACTCCCTCGGAATGTGGTTGAAGTTCTTCTAGAGGTGGGAGTTGAAGACCTCCCAGACAGAGGCCTCAGCCAGACGTTCCCAGCACACCCTCACTATACGTTTGGGTCTACCAGGTCTGAATGGCATCCTCCCCTGCCATCGGATCCAGCTCACCACCAGGTGGTGATTAGTTGACAGCTCTGCACCTCTCTTTACCTGAGTGTCCAAGACATATGGTCGCAGGTCTGATGACATAACAAAATCGATCATTGACCTGCAACCTAGGGTGCCCTGGTGCCTTCATGGATCATCACATTATCGTGGTGGGGGGTTTGCGTGCCCTAGTGATCCCAGGAGCTATGTTGTCCGGGGCAATTTGCCTCTGGTAGGGTCACCCAAGGCAAACTGGTCCTGGTTGAAGGGCCAGACTAAGAACGATCCAACAGACTCTCATGATGAATGCTAGAACAAGGATTCAGTGTACCCCACCCAGTATGGCTTTACTGGGGCCCCACCCTGGAGCCAGGCCTGGGGGAGGGGCTCGATGGCTAGCATCTGGTGGCCGGGTTTCCGCCCATGGAACCTGGCTAGGCTCAGTCCGAAGGAGTTACATGGGTCCGCCCTCCAGTGGGCTCACCACTTGCAGGAGGGACCATGGGGATCAGTTGGCAGTCAAAGGCGGAGACCTTAGTGGTCTGATCCCAAGCTTCCTAAACTGGCTTTTGGGAAAAGTTGCAAATAAAGAAAAAAGGTGAAAAATTACAAGAAAAAGTAGAACATTTCTGAAGAAAGCGTTGCAAAATAGAGTTGAAAAAAGATGCAGATTTTTGAGAAAAAGTTGCAAGTTATTAAGAAAAAAGATTGCAAATTTGTAGGAAAAAATCAGCAGATTTATGAGAAAGTTCCAACTTTGTGAGAAAAGGTTGCAGCTTTACAGGGGGAAAGTTGCAAATTGAGATAAGTTGAAAAGTTATGTGATAAAGTTAAAATTTTTTCAGAAAATAGTTGCAAATTTATGAGAGTTTCAGATCTACAAATCTACAAGAACATTTCAAATTTGCAGGAAAAAAATGCAAATTTTTGAGAAAATTTTTTTCAAGTTATTAGCAGTAGTTATTTGTAGGAAAAATTAGCAAATTTATGAGGAAAAAACTTGCAAATTTTTGAGAAAAGGTTGCATATTTACAGGGGAAAAAATACAAATCAAGATGTGTTTAAAATTTACAAGAAAAAATTGCAAATTTTTGAGGAAAAGTTTCAGATCTACTAGAAAAAAAATTGCTAATTTGCTGGAAAATATTTGGAAATTTTTGAGAAAAAGTTGCAGATTTACAGGAAAAAGGTTGTAAATTGAGAAAAATTTAGAAAGTTTATAGGAAAAAAGGTGAAAATTTACAAGAAAAAATATGCAAATTTTTGAGAGGGTCCTGAGGGTCCCTGACTCCAGACAGACTTTTCTTCTCCATCCTCTCGTAGCTTATTGCTGGATGTTCCTTCAGTGCGAGCCTCCGAGCAGGGGCGGACTTAGTCCATGTGGGGCCCAAGGCAAAGACAGAAATGGGGCCTTACTTTTTCTTTGTTCTGCACTTTCCTTTCAGGCCTGACTGAAATCCTAAGCGGGCTGAGTGGTGCGGTGTAGGGCTAAGTGAGGCTAGTGGAAAAGGGCCTTGTCCTCAGAACTCCTCAAATGATGATATCATTCAGGCATCAGGAATTACATCTGTAGAAAACCAAAGAAGTTAAACAGATTAAATGTAGACTCTTGTCTATTATAAAAAAAAATTCACGTGGAAGATCTGGTGTTTGTTCACACTTACCAGTCCCTCCAGGATTTTGCGATATTGCAGTCGCACTAATTCACGGGAAATCAGGCCATCGCCAGCCACATCTTTTGAGTAACCTTGCAACTTTGTCCAATCTCTGCAACTTGCCAGCCATTTTGGCCAATCCACCAATCAAATTTGTCCCTGAGTAGCACTCAGTCTAACCAATCAAATACGTCACTGCACCGCACTCACTTCCGTGTTTACAGTGAGTATTAATGGAACACATCAGCAAAAATCAGAGTGCAATTTAAAAAAACAAAACAAAACCAAAACAACCACTCACCCACAAGTTTTCCCACACCGTCCCTTCCTCTGTCTTCCCCAGCCCACCAGTAGATGTCTCCCAACGTCTCTCTCTTGACCGCATGTACGAAGTGCCGGGTTTGTGTTGAAAAAAAAGTCCACCTGCCTGAAAATCACCCCACTGCAGAAACGCACCTGAGGAGAGACGCCGTAAAACCACAAACGAACGAGCAAATCTAACACTACAGCCAGTGTTTGAACATTTTATCCATCTTTAGAGGTAAATTCATTACATCTTCTCAATGAGCTTTAAAGCTGTGAATCTCCGGTCTGGACACGGACCAACGTGTGCCCCGGCAACCCCCCCTCCCCCCCCAAGGTTGGCCCCTCCTCCCGGTAAAGGAAAGATGAGTATCTGATGAGACAGGTGTGTAGCAAGACAAGCAGCAGATAGACAGACAGGTAGGAGTCAGACACGGAAAGACAGAGAATATTCAGTAATTTTTTTCAGAAAATCAGACTTCGATAGACAATACAGAGCAACAGAATAAATCATTTCTTTTCTCTCTGCGCTCGGTATCGAGTGGTTGGGGACTGCTGCGGTTAGGGAGTTTTCAAATGAAGCTGCTGCCATAATTTCCAAATCTGTATTCATTAACATGCATTCAATGCAATTTAGCTGTTGTAATGGATAATTATTTTTTCATCCTTTTTATTCATGTTCTCAGCAAGAGCAGCCGACAGTGTTGGTCACTTTTATGACAAATTTATGAGGAGCTACTTCATTCTCACTTAATTGTGTTAAAGCCTGTATTTGCTGTTGCACAGAAGAGTCTTTCTGTATAGCAGAAGTTTCTGCTTAATTTACAAATCACTGTTTAATAGGAATTTTTTTGACAATCCTGTGCTTTTTTTGTGGCATTACACAGAATATCATTGCAGTAAACTATGGAAAAAGGCATCTGCTTTAAAATTAGTGATTCTTCCCACAACTTTTAGTGCAAAAACTCTCAAAACTATTTATTCTCATGTAATGTCATCTGCTGAGGCTGCAGGTATCCTGTGCATCCCTGGGGAGCACAGTTGATCCTATTTAAATTTACCAATGTGAGCCTTGGCCTCTGCAAATCTTGCAATTAGAAAAAAGAGTAAAAAAAAATTTGCTGTTTACTTGTACTGTCAGCAACTGGCATCACCGCTGCCTCCTCATTAACAGGTGCTCGTCATTAGCATCATGTGTGCTCGTACAAGCAGCGTTGCTCTCTATCTCCTCTTCGGGAGGTCAGTCTCCTCCCAGGATGAAGTGAAAAATGTTTTAATAAAAATTTTCTGTGCTCTTCCCCATTTCTCCATTTCTCTGCACCGCTCGGATAACTTTTTCATTTTGCGGCTATTCTACACGCTGTACAGTTTGTTTACAATGTAACCAACGATATGCGCATGTGCATGTCTCAGAGACAACATGGACGAGTCCAACAGTCTGAGGACAAGGGGGAGGACGTTACGTTCGTGATTTGATTTGCCATTTAAAAAGAGAGTAAACTTTACTGTCATTCAATCCATACAGCCAATCATGTACAGTAGAACAAAATTACGTTTCTCTTATCTAAAATGTTAATCACATCTAGAATCAGTGGGGTCACTGCCATGCAAGGCGCCACCACAAATTTCCCTCCTCAGTTCCATTATTGCTGAGCACCAAGCTGGACGGCAGGAAGTTCCACTTTTATATGATCTTCAGCATGTCCCAGCCGGGATTTGAACCCCGGCCTCCCAGATTTGGGGCGGATGCTCTACCAACTAGGCTACTACTCTGGTATTTACTGTATGTAAATACTGGTGTTTCTTTATTTTGTTGGACATCAGGTTAAATATGCTAAACATTTAAAAAAAAATATAGATATGTGGCTCATAGTAGATCGGGGCCCTTAGCAGATGGGGGCCTAAGGCAGTCGCCTACCTTTCCCTAATAGTATGTCTGCCTCCGAGGATACAGCACACAGAATTATTGCTGATAGCACACTGCTTAACGTCACACAGAAACAAAGTTCTGGACACCGCGTCTCTGGCTCGCTTCGGGGGAGGGAGAAACATCTGAGCGTCAGGTGCAGACAAATACAAAAATAAAACCACAATGAGAACAAAGTGTGTTGCTCTTATCTGAGCTGCAGGGATGCATGAATTCCCAAGTGGGTGTTGTTGTTTTTTTCTGTGTATGCAGACTGTTATTAAAATTTGAGTTCACTCAAGGACATGAATATTTGGGCATTAGTAGGATGTGATCTGCATTTTCTTTCACACTGTGTGATGAAAAAGCTTGTCAAAGGATTTGATTGTAGTTGTATAATGTGTGTATGGTGTAATCAGGAGTCGTTAAGTCATAACGTAGGGGTGGGGGGATTGGACATGTTAAAGGTTGCGTTCACTTAAAACTGGTGTATTTGTGGGTTTTAAACTCCTAACATTCTTTTTTTTTAGCTCATATAATTACAGTAGAAATAATGCAACCTCTGACAGGAGCTGGATTATATTTCTCTACACCACAAAAAGAAAACCCTGCGTTCAGTCCCCCCCCCAGAATTGCCAGTCATCACGAAAAATACAGACTGGCCAGAAGAGCGAACCTCCTCTCAGTCAGGGATCTGCTTGGCCTATTAGCATCAGAGCTAACACCAGCTAACAGCTCAACTAAAACAATGTCTGGGCTTCACTTTGAAGCTGAAGGTGCGTTCAGAACGAACGTGAACGCACAAATTTTTCGCCTGATGTGATTACATGTTAACTCAGTGTAAACATGCGAATAGACACGAGTTCACCGTCTGAGCAAATTGCAGATGGGCGGCGTTGCCTTTATAAAGTCTGCAGCTAGTGTTGCCAACTTTCTCACAGCCAAATAAGGGACAGAGGGTTTTAACTATTGCTTGGTGCTGTGGACATTAGTGTTGTCATAATACTAGGATTTTTTTTTTTTAACCTTGATAATACCTTAAAAATACTGATATTCAATGTCATGTTTAATACTACAAGGAAAAAAATACCACACTGTATGCCTAGAAATTTCAGATTGTTATTATAAGGCCCATGTGTTAACTTGCTGACAGAAGACACTGGGAAAGCTGCAGCTGATATCAACATATCTATTGGGAACAAAATGAATACTTCAAATATCTTGAATTAAAATATAGCATGTCTTACCTTTTTAGAAGTGTTCTTCTGGTCTTCTTTAAAGAAAAATTCCTTCATTATATCCTTTAAGTCCAGCTCACGAATATCATCATACGCTATGTATGCATGCTTGATCCAGTCTACTTTTCATCAAGTTTGCACTGTCCCACACACAGCTGTCTTATGTAAGCAATCATGGCCTTTCTTCTCCCTTTGCCCTTCTCCTCCAGGTGAGTGCTTTAGCAGCTCACCTGCCATCGTGCAGTAATTAGCAGCTCCACCTTCACTCGATGCTCTAGCTTAGAAAAATCCTTTACGCTTTGGGATTTGTTGAGCAATTCATTTTCCATAAGCTCTTTTCCTCCTTTTTCCGAACATTTTGACAGAGCTAATTATTTCTTACCTCTCACTGGTGCTTGCATAGTCACATGTCAAAACAATTCCTCTGATAGGCTATTGTTACGTGGTACCCATGTGAGGCACTTGTAAATTAGACCAATCAGCAGCGAAACATGAATATCAAGTGATGGACATAGCATCTGACCAGTTCACAACAATGAAATCTTTTTCATTGGCTCATGATAGGCCCTGATCTTTGTAGGCCCCTGGGCTTCAGTCCAGCCTTGCCTCTTCATTAAGGTGGCCTTGAATACGGGATAACGTACATCCTGCTTGGGACAAACATTTAGCCCAATAAACAGGACATCCCAGCTAAAACAGGACAGTATGCAAACCTATCTGTGTCTGTATTCTACCTTCTGTGGAAATCTCCAAAACATCCTCATGTTTAGGTTTATGTTATCCAATGGGGCTCTCACCTGGAAAAATTGTCCCTGCCTCCAAAACTTTGCCTGGATGATGGTTGTTTACACTGCTAGCCTGCTAGCCCTCATTAGCACATTCATGGCAGGAGTCCATGGTTGGATAACTCCAACACTAAGATTCAGCTGCAGAGCTCCTGATTCATCTGTCTGCAGGTGAGTGGCAGTCTCATTTTCAAACTAGCTTACTCTCCAGTTTTGATACTTTAACTCCAGTGATGGCAGAATCTCAAGGCTGATTACTAGCTGGCGCTTCAAAATCCCTCAGACATGGAAATTCCCAAATTTGCACATTTTCCACATGTTTACATTAACTTTACATGTATTCACATCGCACGTTCGCATTTGGTCTGAACGCATCTTTAGGGATGTAACTATCTCTGCTCTGTGGAGTCGTCCTTCAGACTCATAACATGGAAGTTATTAAAATATCTGACAAGTGAGGCTGAACCTGACATGTCTCGTGTAAAAGAATAGAGCGCATAAATGGGAGGAGCAGCCAGAATGAACCTGAGAATGAATATCCTTACCATTACAGGAGCCGAGATCTGCTGGGGTATATAGTGAGCACCAGCTGGCTTCTTGAGGCGGATCGTCTAGTCAGTTGGAGACTGAAGAGGAGAGGAGACTGCCTCGGGCCTGGGGACTTACAGCGTACCTGTGGTGGTCGTGAAAAATAAGATATTATATTGAGCCCCTGTCTCACGTTCTAGTTCAAGTTTAAGTTGAAATTCATGTTCAAAGCAATTTGATATAAATCCATTGCTGATGTGCTGGTTCAGCTATGTCAGCAAAACATGGGTGCAGCCATACTAGCAGCTACATGGCCTTCCAGGACGCTTCCTGTGACGTAATATCGTGGCTACCACGATCTGGATCAGTATTGGCTGAGCCTGGAGTGCCCGGATGAGCAGTGGCTTTCGGGATATTCAAATTCAAACGTTTATTTCAAACTCAGGGTTCATATTAAATGCAGAACTAAAACTAGTAGAAAATAAATAAATAAATGCTTAAATTCAGTAAATTCAGCGGGCCGTCTCGTCTGATCTGAGCTCGTAACGGCTGATGATTCTAAAACTATGCGATCTGGATCAATATTGGCTGAGCCTGGAGTACCCGGATGTGCAGTGGCTTTCGGGATATTCAAATTCAAACGTTTATTTCAAACTCAGGGTTCATATTAAATGCAGAACTAAAACTAGTAGAAAATAAATAAATAAATGCTTAAATTCAGCGGCTTGTCTCGTCTGATCTGAGCTCGTAACTGCCGCAACACGGAAGATGATTCTAAAACTACATACAGAGCAGCAGACACTCGGCGCTCTTGTAACAACAAAAACATACAATGCGATATGGATATCGCAACATGGCGGAATGTAAAGCCTTTGGATGTCTCAATAAGTGAAAAAACAAAGAAACACTTCTTTTGTGTACCCAAACCCAGCTCACCTTGTCAGAAGATCATAGCGGAAAAGTGACAGGAACAGGGCACAGACGAATCCTTTCAGACGAAATTGCGTTGTGTGTGAGGACCACTTCGTCACTTTAACCCTCAGAAGACCTTTCTGGCTCAAACCTGTAGCCATGTTGGACGAATTCTTCCTCAGAGTCAGAAAATTCAGCCATAACAGAACAAAAACAATGGACAACAGCACTGCAGTCGCGGTGAAACGCTGAGTATTGTCTTTTCAGTAGCAACGGTATGACGTCACTTCCGCATATGTCATGGCGGCGCCCATAGTTTTCAATGGCTGGCCATGCCCACGGTCCTATTTCAATATATCTCAGGTGGTATATGGCTGGCAACAATTATTTACCCAAATAACAAATACCTTTTCCTAATGTTTTCAAGTTAAATGCATCTTCACGACCACCACAGGTACGCTTTAAGGTGAATATATTAAGGATTTGCTCAAGACTTACAGTTGGGGTGAGACAATTTCAGGCAGGTGTGGTGATCCGCTAAGGGGAGTATGAGTCCGCCAACAGGATTCCTAAATCCACCTCAGGGGAAAAGTCCAGGGGCCTCATGCATACATGGTGCGCATGCACAAAAATACAGCATACACTGATTTTCATGCTCACAGTGGAATGTATAAAACAAACGTGACATGAGAATCTGTGGGCCTAGCCGCAAAGTTTCAACCTGCTGCGAGAAGTTGCAGCTGTCCGCAAAATTCTGTCTGGCTCTTTCAGGTGGGTCTGTTAAACTACAAACCAGCTGAAACTCACAGAATGTGTTAGAATAAGTTTTCTACTTCAGTTAAAATGCTTTGTCTATGAATTAGTCTGTGAAAAACATGGTTATTATTATGTGATTTAACCCCATTACTTGGCTCATTGAGCGCAGTGAAACCCCGATCAATTGACCTGCCTCACACATGGACCAGCCAGCGCTGCTGTTAACTGGATCCTGTTTCTATAAATGTGTCATTTTGACTCGAAGAGAAAAGGAGAGATCCTCTGAGTTAACGCTGAATAAAAGGAGGACCAGGGGGAGTTCCGGGCTGCAATTGACTCGAATTTCCAGGGACCCTTAACAAATTCCCCCTCTGACATTTCGGCCTCCTCGGGAAGTGGGCTGGGGGAAACTGTTATAACACCTGTTGTCTTCGAGTCATTTTGACCCAAAGACAACAGGAGGATCCCCAGTGCAATACGTGCAGTACCTTGGAGGTTATAATTTGGAAATAAAAGGCCTTTATACTGCACAGCTCTGTGTGCTTCTCCTGGCTGTCATGCGTAATTTGGATTCTGACACAGATTTGGTTTGTAACTTGTATACATTCATCTGTAAGATTGGAGTGGTATTCAGTGGTCCTTATTTACTTCAGTTATTGGTTTATTTTACTCAGTAGCATCAGGTCTGTCTGTGGATTACTGAGGGCTTTCTTTCACAGCATTTTCTTTCCCGTGTGTCAGCACCGCCCACGCCCCCCCGCTTCACCCCAGTTGAGTAGTGATCCATCAACTGACTTTAACTTTAATGGCAGACCATTTTACTTTATTTTATTTTATTCAGTCAGAGCCAGTTGCACTAACTGTTGTTGTAACACAGTCCACTTGGTAAACTTAGATTTATTGTTGATTCTGCAGGGTCAGAACATAATAGAAAATTTTTTTCTGATCTCCAGCTCCGTTATCAACACCGCAGCGTCACACTTCGTGAAGTTATTACTTTTTTATGTTGTGCTTTCCCACAGGATTGACTATGTTTGAGAAGAGTGACGGAAGGGGCGCTTTTCTTCATCTATATAGTCATTAGTGGGAGGAACCGAGGCAGAGTAAAGAGATTGTGTATGTGCGCTGGTTTTCACGTGAGGTGGGATTTATAAAAAGGAGCGGAGAATCGGGCGTGTGCACAGTCTTATAAATCTGAAAAATTTTGTGCACACGTACTTTTCAAATTTTGTGAGTACGCCATCTTTCAGAAAGCTGCACAATACCTTATACAAGAGAGCCCTGGTGCGTTTCCCCTGAGAGAAGACGAGGAGGTGAGGAAATAAAGTGGCAGAGGAATTTGAGTAGGTTTGCTTGAAGCCCACGTGGTAGAGAAGGTGAGCACCGTCGGTGAGAGCTTCTGTTGGCGAAGCACTCGTCTTGACACGAAGCTGAGGATTGAAGTCGTATTTAAAGGTAGAGGCAGATGAGGTGCAGGTGGAGATAATCGGATTTTGTTCAACTTGGGGCAGGAGGTTGCTTGATACTCAGTCACGATGGCCACTTGGTGTTCCGCCACTGCTGGAAAAGTGACTTAGTTTGAAAATGAGACAGCCACCTACCAGAGCTGTTTTTTGTCTCTTTGTATATTAGTTTTTATAAATCATTCCCTGTGTTCTTTATCAAGAAATATGTAAGTGAAAATGCAAAGTAACATGTCAGATACATTTTGTCTGCCATTTTCCATTTGTTTAATCCCTTAAAATTCTAGTGTTCTTCTGGCGGGACGTTTCAAATTTTCTACTGCCACTCGGTGAAGAGATAGTTATGTCCGCAAACCTGGAATGGAGACGGACGAGGATGCTGTGCTTGAACTGAACTTTATTACAAGTCATTGTAGTAATAAGCACATGTACACTCAGTCATAGCTCTGGACATACACACCTGTAACTAGCTGTAACTCCCAACCAACTCTCAACTCCCATGAGATGGCGGACCGCCCCAATATATACTGGCGTGGTGATGTCAACAGCAGGCCGTGTTCCACTCTGCATATTCCCAATATTCTTACTCTACATCTCTCCCCCCCACCCCCCCACAAAAACACAGAACATATACTAATCATTTAGCATTCCCCAATTTGGTGAATTTGCATGCACATACAGTGGTGTGAAAAAGTATTTGCCCCCTTCCTGATTTCTCTTTTTTTTTTTGTATGTTTGTCACACTTAAATGTTTCAGATCATCAAACAAATTTAAATATTAGACAAAGACAACACAAGTAAACACAAAATGCAGTTTTTAAATGAAGGTGTTTATTATTAAGGGTAAGAAAAATCCAAACTTACGTGGCCCTGTGTGAAAAAGTGATCCCCCACCCCCTGTTAAAACATAAATTAACTGTGGTTTATCACATCTTTGAAAAGCTGAGTTCAGTTTCTCTAGCCACACCCAGGCCTGATTACTGCCACACCTGTTCTCAATCAAGAAATCACTTAAATAGGACCTGCCTGACAACGTGAAGTAGAGCAAAAGATCCTCAAAAGCTAGACATTGTGCTGTGATCTAAAGAAATTCAGGAACAAATGAGAAAGTAATTGCGATCTATCAGTCTGGAAACTGTTATAAAGCTATTTCTAAAGCTTTGGGACTCCAGCGAACCACAGTGAGAGCCATTATCCACAAATGGCAAAAATATGAAACGGTGATGAACCTTCCTAGGAGTGGCCGGCTCACCAACGTTACTCCAAGAGTGCAGCGACGACTCATCCAAGAGGTCACAAAAGACCCCACAACAACATCCAAAGAACTGCAGGCCTCACCTGTCTCAGTTAAGGTCAGTGTTCATGACTCCACCATAAGAAAGAGACTGGGTAAAAATGGCCTGCATGGCAGAGTTCCAAGACAAAAACCACTGCTGAGCAAAAAACATAAAGCCTCGTCTCAGTTTTGCCAGAAAACCTCTTGATGATCCTCAAGACTTTTGGGAAAATACTCTGTGGACTGAGGAGAGAAAAGGTGAACTTTTTGGAAGGTGTGCATTCCATTACATCCGGCGTAAAATTAATTCAATTTTCAATTCAGCTTTATTTATAATGCGCCACATCACAACAAAAGCCATCTCGTGGTGCCACAGTGCAGAAAAAACCCACACAATCACAGAAAGACCCAGCAATTGGACGATCCCCTATGAGAAAGCACTAAGCGACAGTGGAGAGGAAAAACTCCCATTTGGAAGGAAGAAACCTCTAGCAGAACCAGGCTCAGGGAGGGGCAGTCATCTGCTGTGACTGGCTGGGGATGAGGGGATAGGGAGGATGGAAAGGACAGACATAAAGAACATAGCAGTAAGATGTCAAGTACAATATTGGAGGTCAACCAGCAGTATGGATCAGATAACAGTAGAACAAGAGTGGGGTTAAAAGACACAAAAACCCTCCTTAAACGAAAGCTATATAAAAAAGGAAGGATTTTACCCTGTTCTTAAAAACAGACCAAGTTTGACTCCCGGACCCGGAGTGGTAACTGGTTCCAGAGAGAAGGGGCTTGGTTGCAGAAGGCTCTGCCTCCCACCGTACTTTTGGAGATTCTAGGCACCACAAGTAAGCCAGCATTTTGGGAGCGTAATGCTCTGTTAGGATGGTAAGGTAATATCAGATCTTTTATATATTGGGGGGCCAGATGGTTAAGAGCTTTGAAAGTAAGAAGAAGGATTTTAAACTTGATTCTGAATTCTATGGGAAGCCAATGGAGGGAGGACAGAACCGGGGAAATATAATCTTTTTCTAGAACCAGTTAAAACTCTAGCAGCAGCATTTTGAATCAACTAAAGATTTTTTTAAAGATACTTTAGGACAACCAGATAATAGCGAATTACAATAATCCAATCGAGAACTGACAAAGGCGTGAATCAGCCTCTCAGCATCACCCAGAGAAAAGATGCTCCTGATCTTGGCAATATTGTGCAGATGATAGAAGGCGGTCCTAGAAATAGTTTTAATATGTGAATTAAAGGACAAATCCTGATCAAAAATCACTCCAAGATTCCTCACAACTGTTCAGAGTGAGAGTGGCAGCATCTAAATTAAGGGCATAATCTGAAAAGGAACTTCTAAGATGTTTTGGGCCAACAACAATGACTTCAGTCTTATCAGAGTTCAATAGTAAAAAATTACAAGTCATCCAAGCTTTGATGTCCTAAAAATGGGCATCTAACTTGGCCAACTGATCACAATCATCGGGTTTCATTGACAGGTATAGTTGTCATCTGCGTAACAGTGAAAATGTATACAGTGCTTTCTGATGATATTGCCCAACGGGAGCATATATAGACTAAAAAGAACAGGGTCCAACACAGATCCCTGTGGAACTCCGTGACAGAGCTTAGAGCTGGAAGAAAATCCATCATTGACATGGACAAACTGAAATCTATCAGACAAATAAGATCTAAACCACTGCAACGGAGTTCCACTGAGTCCAACAAAGTGTTCCAATCTATCAAGTAGAATGGCATGATCGATGGTGTCAAAGGCTGCACTGAGATCTAAAAGAACAAGAACAGAGACAAGTCCATTATCAGATGCAGTCAGGAGGTCATTAGAGACCTTCACTAAGGCAGTTTCAGTGCTGTGATGAGCTCTGAACCCAAATTGAAACACCTCAAACAAACCAGCTCCCTGCAAATGGTCAGATAATTGCACAGCAACAACTCTTTCCAAGATTTTTGAAATGAAAGGCAAATTAGAGATTGGTCGATAATTGGCCAAAACTCCAGGATCGAGTGTCGGTTTTTTAAGTAAGGGTTTAATTACAGCAGTTTTAAAAGCCAGTGGAACATAACCCAGAGTTAAAGAAGAATTAATGATAAGAAGAATATGGCTACCAATAATTGGGAAAATAATTTTAAATAACCTGGAAGGAACAGGGTCCAGAAGGCAAGATGAAGGCTTAGAAGAGGAAATTATTTTATCCAACTCTAAGAGGTCGATTGGAGTAAACTTATCTAAGCAGATATCAGTTGAGGGAGTTGCAGTAGTTAATGTACTAGAGTTTACGGTAGGAAGAATCTGACTGATTTCATCTCTAAAAGATAAAATTTTAAGATTGAAATAGTTCAGAAAGTCCTGACTAGAAAGCTCAGGGGGGATGCGAGGATTGCCCGAGTCATGACTCTTTGTAAACTTGGCTATAGTGTTGAAGAGAAACCTGGGGTTATTCTTGTTTGCTTCTATTAATGCAGAATAATAGCTTGATCTAGCTTTTCTAAGAGATTTTGTATAGATTGAGATGATTTCTCCACGCCAAGTAGAATTCACCTGAATTAGTTGAACGCCATTTCCTTTCCAACTGACGAGTTTTCTGTTTTAAGCCATGAGTTTCTGAGTTAAACCAAGGGGTAAGAAATCTCTGGTTAGTCTTTTTCTTTTTTAAAGGGGCTACCAAATCTAGAGTCCAGTGCAGAGAGGCAGTAACACCATCAACCATGCTATCAATCACGAATGGAGCAGACTCTCCATCACTTATTTCAGGTGTTTCTGTTGTGTTGACCCATAGCATAGAGGAGACAATCTGCAAAAATTTTGCAACAACGTCATCAGAAAGACATCTGCTGTAGTAGTATTTTTCTTTAGGAAATAAGTGATCAGAGATAATGAAATCAAAAATTAATAGACAATGGTCAGACAGTACAGGATTATGAGGAGACACTACCAGATTTTCGATATCTATACCAAAAGTCAAAACAAGGTCCAATGTATGGTGGAAATAATGGGTAGAATTTTTTACTTTTTGGGAAAACCCCATTGAGTCTAAAATTGAATTGAATGCCTTATTAAGACAGTCCCTCTCAACATCAACATGTATATGGGCAGCACGGTGGTGCAGTGGTTAGCACTGTTGCCTTACAGCTAGAAGGTTCCTGGTTCGAATCCCCAGGTTGGCAGGGGTTGGAACCTTTCTGTGTGGAGTTTGCATGTTCTCCCTGTACTGCGTGGGTTTACTCCGGGGGCTCCGGTTTCCTCCCACAATCCAAAGACATGCATGTTGGGTTAATTGGTTGTTCTAAATTGTCCCTAGATATTTGTTTCCTATAGGCCCTTAGAGTAGAGGGTTAGTATTAGTGAAAGCGCTTCGAGTGGTCTTTGTGACTAGAAAAGCGCTATATAAGTGCAGGTTAGTTAGTTAGTATATTAAAGTCCCCTACAATAATTATTCTATCGGTTTTCAGCACTAAATCAGCTAAAAATTCGATAAATTCCGATAGAAACTCTGAATAGGCGTGGGAGGACGATAAACTATGGCAAAGAGAATTGGGTTCAAGCCAAGATTGCCAACAGGCCCCAAACTTAGGACCAAACCTTCAAAGGAACTAAAACATAATTTCTGCTTAACGTTAACTAGTAATTTAGAATGGAAAATTGCCGCCACTCCACCACCACAACCAGAACCTCTGGGGTTATGACAGTTTAAATACCCAGAGGGAGTTAATTCATTCAGACCAACATAATCATCATGCCTGAGCCAGGTCTCTGTGAGGGATAGTAGATCGATCTGATGATTGATTAATAGATCATGGACCAGAAGAGACTTAGAAGATAGAGACCTAATGTTTAATAAGCCACATTTAATTTTTAAACTTTGGGGGGGAACAGAGGCCAAATTATTAATTTTATTAATTTTAGGGACTTGAGGCTGGATTAGAATTTTACCAACATTTTGTTTAATCAGTCTGGGAAGTTTATGCATTCTATTTTTTTTTTAACTTTTTTATTAACTTTAGAGAGAGCAGAAAAAGGTTCTCTAAGGGTGGAGACAGGGCAAAGTTGAAAGGTGGTGGAAGAGGAGGAGCTGCAGAAGTGCGAGTGTTTTTCAGGTTGTGTTGTATTTGTCCTGGGTTACAATATTTAGAGCAACGGGAGACAGACTCAATCTCTGAAGGATTATAAATCAAAGGCTGATCCAAACGGTAAAGACCACCCGAGTTAATGGGATTGATACAATACGTGGGAACAGGACCAAAAAAGGGCAGTTTGGCAAACCCAGAAACTTCAGAGTGAGTAAACACACCAAATTTCAGTCACTGTACCAAAAAACACCGAATAAAATAGAAAAGATTGTCTCTTAAAACATGTGCACCAAGTCTGTTTGGGTGGATGCCATCAGGCCTCATAAGTGATGGGCGGTTCCAAAATAAGTTAAAATTGTCAACAAAACCAGTGTTGAAAATAGGACAAGTAAAACACAACCAAGAATTAAGACTGAGAGTTCTGCTAAAACGATTACAGCCTCGTCTGAGAGGTGCCAAAGGCCCAGAGATGAGCGCACGTCTGCCACAGTTCATAAGAGTGGACAGAAGGCTCCTGAAGTCACTTTTTAAAATCTCAGATGCTTCATCTGGGATGTTATTGCATCCCACATGCACAACGACAGTTTGAACGTGAGGGAATTCATTCAGCAGGTCAGGGATAAGAGCCTCAATATCAGAGACTCTAGCCCCGGGAAAAAATCGAGTCACACAGTACCTGCTTCTGACGTTCCTCACGATCGAGTCACCAATTACCAGCGTCGTCTGGGGGCGGTTTGTCGGTGGATTCTGATGTGGAGAGGAATTGTGAAGAGGATGATGTTGTTGCGAAGGCAGGGAGATGCGCTCTTTTCTTCTATCTGGAGCAGGTGTGTAATTTGACACACCCTGGGTGGTCTTCATCCGGGGTCCGCGGACACGAGCCGCCGCAGAAGGAAAGGAGGGAGGATGAGAGGCGTCCACGGGCGGGCGGCCAGCGTCCAGGCGGGGAAAATCCTCCAGGGAAAGGATATCTAATCTGTTTTCCAAGGACACCGGAAGAGAAGAGCTGCGGCCCA
This sequence comes from Pholidichthys leucotaenia, assembly GCA_020510985.1. Classification (NCBI taxonomy): domain Eukaryota; kingdom Metazoa; phylum Chordata; class Actinopteri; order Cichliformes; family Pholidichthyidae; genus Pholidichthys; species Pholidichthys leucotaenia. Next base: position 473,210,336 of record CM035836.1, on the reverse strand, counting down.
TTCTGGTCGATCGACGATGGTTATTAGCTGGTCGAACCAAGATCCAGGGCGCAGATGAAGGATGAGAGGGACCAAGCGAAGCTTTTGGTTTAGCCCCGAGACAAAACCAGTGTTTGTTGCTGAGGTCATGGACAGCTGCGGAGGCTGGAGCAGGTGCTGGAGCAGGTGTGCCGCTGTTACCCCTGCGAGCGCGAACTGTGACTCTGCTTGTAGGAACCACGACTGTGGGTTGTCCTGCCAGAATTCTGGCAGTTTGATGGCTATGGCGCTCGCTAGGGCAGACTCCAGCGAGTCCGGAACGTGGAGACCCTCTCCAGGCATTCTCCACGTCACTGGGTCACCAATGTGGGGAGCGTGGAATAAAGAAGCTGAATTGCTTTTTAATTCAGGTTTATTCAAGCATCACATCATCCCCAGCCTTCTCTCTCAAACGAGCAAAGAGGCTGAGCTACATCCAAGCTTCACATTTATAACATTTCACACAAAGGCTTTTCACACAGATGATTCACGCAAAGAGTCACGTATCCCCGTCAAAACCTTCTATTGACATTTCTTCCTCTTCCAGACCTTCAGTCCCCCACCTGTCTCCTGGGGGTCGGGAAGTCCTTTCATCGTACCCCAGTCCTCTTGTTGTTCCCCGCAGGTGGTCCAGACCCATTGTCCCCTTCGGTCGTGAGGTCAATCTCCATATGTAATCTCAGCATCCACTTTATGCTTAAACATATGTAGGCACAAATACACGGGCTACATAAACCCCCCCCCCCCCAAACAACGAAGAATGGACAATACATTCAATTTTCAGTGAACATGCTACTATCAACAGTACATCTAACATCAAACACTCAGTCTGTGTGCCGCCTGGGCTTCAACCGCCTTCCAAATCTGCTGTAAGCCGGCCTCGCCTTCCCTGCAGCGCCCCTCTGCGAAGGATCTGTTGACTGAGGAAGAGAGTGGTTATCTGATCCCTGCAGGGGCCCCAGGACGCTTCCCTTGGGGTGTCTGCCGCGTCGAGGTGCCCTCGCTACCCGTACAGACTCGTTATTCATCACAAAAGCAGGTTTCAGTCTGTCAATACTAACTGTCTCTTTTCTGTCTCCCAAATCTAGCACAAAATGCTTATCACCTGTCTCCAGCACTCTATATGGCCCATCATATGGCGGTCTGAGGGTTGATCTTAAAGCCTCGTGCCTGACAAAAATGAACTCAGCATTTTTTAAAGCTTTGGGAATGAAAACGCATGGAAAAGCGTGATGAATGGGGCCCGGGAGCATGTCCGCTCCCGTGCCGACTAGCGGCCCAAGAGCCGGGAGGTGGGTTGGCTCCGGGTGCTCTGGTAAAAACTCGCCTGGCAGCCTGAGAGGTTGTGCGAACACTAACTCCGCTGAGGAGGCATCTAAATCCTCCTTGGGCGCAGAACGCAACCCTCATAAAACCCATGGTAGTTTGTTTACCCAATCTGCATCCGTGAGTGATGCTCTGAGGGATGCCTTCAAAGACCTATAAAAACGCTCGTATAAACCATTAGCCTGAGGGTGATAAGTGGTAGTGCGGTGAATTTTTGCTCCTAAGCCGCTGGCCATCGCTGACCAAAGCTCAGAGACAAATTGAGGCTCTCTATCGGACGTAATATCCGACGGAATCCCAAAATGCGCTACCCAGGCCGTTAAAAAAGCGCGAGCCACCTCCGCAGCCGTGGTCGATGCCAGTGGGACCACTTCCGGCCAATGTGTGGTTCGGTCCACCATTGTCAAAAGATGTGAACCCCTGCGATGACGGTAGGGGGCCCACGAGGTCGACATGCACGTGGTCGAATCTCCTGGCCGGGATGCGAAACGGTTCTAAAGGGGCTCTCGTGTGCTTGTGAATTTTAGCCCGCTGACAGGACATGCAGGCCTTTGCCCACTCCTTCACGTGCTTGCGCAGGCTCGGCCAAACAAACTTTTCCGCTACCATTTTCACCGAAGCGCGCACTCCCGGGTGTGCCAAGGAGTGGACCGAGTCAAAAACGCGATGGCGCCACGCGGCCGGGACCACCGGGCGTGGGCGCCCGGTCGACACATCACAGATTAAGGGGGGTGTACCGGTTTGCAAGCATCTGCTCTCCAGCCTTAACCCTGTTGGTCCAGACTGGAGCGCGTGCACGTCCGCATCTGCACCCTGCTCCGCTGCCATGGCTGCGTAATTTATCCTCACGTGAACTGGGGCCGCGCTGCTACTTTGCTGCGCGGCCGCAGTGGGGTAATCTGCCTCTGCGCGCGCCGGTGCCGTGACCGCGCGCGAGAGGCAGTCTGCTACTACGTTGAGTTTACCCGCTACGTGTCGAATGTCAGTGGTAAATTCCGAAATTGCGGCCAGCTGCCTCTGCTGCCGGCCCGACCACGGATCTGAAATTTTGGACATCGCATACGTGAGCGGCTTGTGGTCCACGAAAGCGGTGAAACGCCGCCCTTCCAGCCAGAACTGGAAATGGCGAATAGCCAAATGAAGCGCCAACAGCTCCCTGTCAAACGCGCTGTATTTTCACTCGGCCTCGCTCAAGGATTTGCTGAAGAAAGCCAGCGGCTGCCAAACCCCGGCAACCTGCCGTTCTATCACGGCCCCTATGGCCACCTCTGATGCGTCGGTCATTAGCGCGATTCGTGCCGATGGGTCAGGATGAGCTAGGAGCGCAGCGTCAGCCAAAGCTTTTTTTTACCTCCGTGAACGCGCGCTCCCGCTCTGGGGACCACTCGATAGTATTGGATGGTTTTTGTTTTTTTAGTGCGGCGTATAATGGCTGCATGAGCTGCGCTGCGTGGGGCAGGAAACGGTTATAAAAATTCACCATCCCTAAAAATTCCTGCAATGACTTGACCGTTTGTGGTCGGGGAAAATCCGCCACTGTGCGCACCTTGTCCGGTAACGGAACTGCCCCTTCTGGGGAAACGCGGTGGCCCAAAAAATCGATCTGTGCGACGCCGAACTGGCACTTGGCTGGATTAATTATTAAACCGTGCTCTCCCAACCTCCTAAAAAAAAACGCAGTGAGGTGTTTTTCGTGTTCTTCCTCTGAAATACTGGCGACCAAAATGTCGTCGGGGTAAACAAACACAAACGGGAGATCGCGTAACACGGCGTCCATCATCCGTTGGAACGTTTGCGCTGCCCCTTTAAGACCAAACGACATGCGTAGAAACTCAAAAAGTCCGAACGGGGTTATTACCGCTGTTTTAGGAATGTCCTCAGGTCGGACTGGAACCTGATGGTAACCGCGAACCAGGTCTATTTTTGAAAAAATGCGCTCCCCCGCCAGATGTATTGAAAAATCCTGGATGTGTGGGATGGGGTAGCGATCATGTGCTGTGGCGTTGTTTAGTCTGCGATAATCGCCGCACGGTCTCCAAGAGCCGTCAGCTTTCGGGACCATATGGAGCGGCGAAGCCCATGGGCTTTTCGAACGGCGAAGGATGCCCAGCCTCTCCAGGCTGGCGAACTCCTCACGCGCTATGGAGAGCTTGGCAGCATCCAAGCGCCGAGCCTTCGCGAAGACGGGGGGGCCAGCTGTAGTAATAAAATGCTCCACCCCGTGTTTTGCGACCGTTGCTGAAAAAGTGGGTACCGTGAGTGCTGGAAACTGGGTGAGGAGTGTGTGGAACTTACCACCTGCTGTAGCGACATTGGTCTGTACTGGTGGCGGGGCCACTCGAGCTGAACAGGGGAGAGAGTAGAAAGAGAGTGCATTTACCAGCCGCCTGTTGGCCAGATCAACTAACAGACCATGTGAGCACAAAAAATCAGCCCCCAACATGTTGAAACTCACCGCCGCTATGACAAAAGTCCATTCATACGTGCGGCCATGTAAGCGTAAAGACAAAGTCCTTTTCCCGTAGGTGTTGATGCTCAAGCCGTTTGTCGCCGTCGCTCCGCTACCACGGGGTCCAGCCAACCGGTCAGCATAGGTTGGGGTGATGAAACTCACTTGGGCTCCGGTGTCTATGAGGAACTCCCGCCCGGAGCACGCATCTGTAATGTAGAGCAGTTTGCTGTTTTCACCGAGAGTCGAAGCTGCTAATGACCCTCGGTCTTGCCGTTTCCCGAACTCCTGAAGCTGCATGGCGGCACACACTTGTGTGCCCTCTTGGCAAACCTCCGATGGTAAAAGCAGAGATCCTCTCCTCCGCTGCGTCGGGGCCGCGCCTCTGCCACTGAACCATCACCTCCACCGCGTCGAGGCCGCGCTGCTGCCGTTGTTGGCAGGGTTGGGTCTGCTGCCTCTGGCTCACCGCTGCCTTGGGTCGCCGGTGCCGTCGTCTGCTCGCCGCAGGCATCCAGGAGCCTCTCTGCCTCCTGGGCCAGCTCCCGGAAATCCTCCTGGCTCTCACAACGTACATCAGACAGCGTTCCTCTCATGTGCGTCGGGAGGTTAGTTAGGAAGATGTATTTGAAGAGGAAATCATCGTTGTCTGACCCCCTCAGCTGCAGCATGTCTTTCATTAGGGCGCCTGGCCTGTGTCCTCCTTGGTTGAGCAAAGCCAGGAGCCTCCTAGCCCTCTCTTCGGCTGAGGGCGTGAAAAACTTGGTGAGGGCAGCTTTCAACCTGCCGTATTTGTCGGGGGTGGGTGGCTGCTGTACCAAGCTCCGCACGCACCGAGCTGTGCGGTTGTCGAGCCTAGCGATGACATGGTGAAACTTAGTGTCATCCGCTGTTACCCCTGCGAGCGCGAACTGTGACTCTGCTTGTAGGAACCACGACTGTGGGTTGTCCTGCCAGAATTCTGGCAGTTTGATGGCTACGGCGCTCGCTAGGGCAGACTCCAGCGAGTCCGGAACGTGGAGACCCTCTCCAGGCATTCTCCACGTCACTGGGTCACCAATGTGGGGAGTGTGGAATAAAGAAGCTGAATTGCTTTTTAATTCAGGTTTATTCAAGCATCACATCATCCCCAGCCTTCTCTCTCAAACGAGCAAAGAGGCTGAGCTACATCCAAGCTTCACATTTATAACATTTCACACAAAGGCTTTTCACACAGATGATTCACGCAAAGAGTCACGTATCCCCGTCAAAACCCTCTATTGACATTTCTTCCTCTTCCAGACCTTCAGTCCCCCACCTGTCTCCTGGGGGTCGGGAAGTCCTTTCATCGTACCCCAGTCCTCTTGTTGTTCCCCGCAGGTGGTCCAGACCCATTGTCCCCTTCGGTCGTGAGGTCAATCTCCATATGTAATCTCAGCATCCACTTTATGCTTAAACATATGTAGGCACAAATACACGGGCTACAGTCAGCTCCATTCCTTGGTTTGGGCGGCAATATCCAAGATTCTGTTATGGGAAAGAATTCAAACCCTTGTGAATTAATGAGAAAAAACTGCAAATTAACACGATAAAAAGTTGCAAATTAATAAGGAAAAAGTTGCAAATTTACTTGAAAAAAAGTTGCAGATTACTGAGAAAGTTCCAGATTGAGCAACAATTTACAAACTTAATCACTTGAAGAATAATGAGAAAAAAGCAGCAAATTTATCAGAAAAGTGTTTCAAAATTACACGAAAAAGTTGACAATTGGCTGGAATACTAAGAGGATAAGTGATAAAATGAACATTTAAAATTCTTTCTGAAAAAACAAATGAATTGCTTGATTATGTTTGTTTTCTCCAGCACAGCTTGTGATTTTAGTTTCAGTCTTTCAGGAGACGAGTAGAGGAGTAACAGCCACATGTAGACAACCCAACAGAAGGGTTTCGTGGTGATGGGAGCTGGTCTCGTTGAATTTTCTCCTGTCCTGGAGTGACTTTGGTGTGAACAGGTGTGAGCTGATCCCCCAGCGACCCCAGTGTGATGTTTTCATATCTGTGCAAACACTGGACTGAATTCCTGTCCTGTTCAAACAGCCGTGGACGCCGCTGCTCTCTCTGGATATTGAATCCTGCGGTTTTCTTTATTTGGCCAACATTATTTCTGTTTGGATAAAGCTGACATGAAGTGAACATGTGCTACCTTTTTTCCAGGCTTAGCTTCATGTTTTATCTGTTCGAATCTGTAGTGGTTTATAGAAATCAGACTTTTGCACAAACAGCTTCTGATATTTGATCCATGATTTTCTGCATGCATCGACTGAGCTGAACAGCAGCTGTTTGTGGTTATTCTGTAGTGTACAGAATATGGAAGAACTATTGCAGACACCAGTTGTTTTCTTCTGTTCCACCTTTATTGTTAAGGAGACAAAGAAGTATGCATTATAAAAAAAAAAAACAGTGAATTGGAACATTTTGGATGTTTTCTGAGTTTGCAGCACAGCAAATATCATCCACTGCCATTGTTAAATCTTATGCGCTGATAGGCTGATGTCAGTCAACAAGGTGAACATGTACTGAGACTGATATATTAGCTGAATACAGAGGTGGATAGAGAATCCAGGAATTCTTCAACTTTACCATCTCCAGCACCAGCTCCTGTCTTTTTGTCAGCACCACTGTCTCCAAACCATACATGGTCTCACTACCATCTTGTAAATCTTACCCTTCACTCTATAGCTGCTATCGTTCTGTCACAAATCACTTCTGACACTCGTCTCTACTCACTCCACCCTACCTGCACGCTCTTCTTCACCTCTCATTTGCATTTTCCATTGCTTTGGATGGTTGACCCCAGATATTTAAACTCATCTACCTTCCCCACCTCTACTCCTTGCATCTTTACTGTTACACTGTATCATCGAAGCCCCCCTACCCAAGGGCAGATATTTCATTTACCAGAACATTTTCTCCAGAGTAAATATTGAAGGGGACACCGTAAGTATTATTGTAGTCGGGTCCATTCCTTGTTTTGGGCAGAAATATCCAAGATTTTGTAACGGGGAGTGTTAGATATGATCCCATATTAACAACAGGCAGTGTGGATGTGAGGACGCACGGGTGATGTCATCACGCTGTGCCTATATCAGGAGACAGATGGTGGGAGCTGGGGACTTTTGGTGTTCTGCCTCAGTAATGGCAAGAGCCTATATCAGTTCAGTGTTAGCTTATAGCTATATTGATGCACACATGTAACACCTTGTGTGTTCTGTAATAGTTTGTTTGGTTCAACACCTGCCTCCACTGTCCTATTTCCAGACACAACAGGGAGGAATTCAAACACTTGGGAATTAAGGAGAAAAAGTTTGAAATTAGAGGAAAAAAAGGTTTCAAATTTAGATTAAAAAAGTTGCAAATTAATGAGAAAAATTTCAAATTAACAAGAAAAAGTTGCAAATTAATGAGAAGAAACCACAAATTAAAAAAATATTTTAAACAAAATTATATATTAAAAAAATTAAAAAGTTGCAAATTTACATGAAAAAAGCTGCAAATTAAAAAGAAAAATTTGCAAATTAATGAGAAAAAGATGCAAATATACATGAAAAAGCTGCAAATTAATGAGGAAAAAGTTGCAAATTAACAAGAAAAAGCTGCAAATTTACATGAAAAAAGTTGCACATTAAAAAAGATTTGCAAATTAAATAGACAAGATTACAAATTTACAGGAAAAATTTGAAAATTAGAAAAATTTGCAAATTAATGAGGAAAAAGATGCAAATTTACAGGAAGAAAGTTGCAAATTAATAAGAAAAAAATTGCCAATTAACAAGAAAAAGTTGCAAATTAATGAGTTGCAAATTTAAATGAAAAAAGTTCCAGATTGAGCAAAAAGTTGCAAATGAGAAAAAATTGCAAACTTAAAAAAACTGATGTAAAATTATGTGAAAAAGTTGCAAATTTATGACAAAAAAAAATCACAAATCTATAAGAAAAGTTGCGACCCCCCCCCCCCCCAAAAAAAAATTGTTTTGCATGTATCCTTAACATTTGTTTTTAAAATGCATGTTATTCAGTTCTGTAACATGAAAGGTTTATGACGATTTTTTTTGGGGGGGGGGGCACTCCCACTTTTTCCAGGTTTGGGGGGGCATACCCTGCATATAAGTAGTGTTTTGGAATAAAAAGGGTTCTATTAAGCATTTTCATTGCACTCTATTGTTTAAGCAGTTAAATGAGTCGTATAGAAGGACCAAGCCGGAACCAGGCACAGACCAGGACCTGTGTGTGGAGGTCTTGGTCTGCTCTGGTCTTCACTACAGCACCACTCTTGCTAATAATGGACTTTTCTTGTAATTTTGTGACACTTTAATATGTAAACCTTTTTTTCCCCTCAAATTTGCTACATTTTCCTCCTTTTTGTAACCAATTTGCAGCATTTTATTAATATCTTGAGAGATTTTAAATGTAAATTTGCAACTTTTCTCATGTAATTTTGTGACTTTTAAATTTGCAGTTAGTTTTTTCTCTTAGGTATTTTAAACTAAAATATATAGTGACATGTTCTGTCATTTTAATTGATGTTAATTAGATCACCGTTAGTATAATCTGTCAAAATGACAAAAAAAAAAAAAAAATCTCAGTGAAGGACAAGTTTTAGTTAACATGACCTCTGCCTCCAATTTAATGCAAATCATACATAGAAACGGCTATAAATCAGAATTTTTCCTGTGGCAGAATTAAATAAGGAAATCTGTGCTGGTGCAAAACCTCGTTATTTCCCACCTCTGCTGATGCATCGCCTGCCTTGTAATGACTTCATACACTACAAGAAGAAGAAAAAGCAAACTGGTTCAGGTATTTTTTTTTCTTTTATTACTTTTCACAATTTTTTAACTTCATTGCAAAAAAGTGACACTGACAATAAATACACGTTAACAATAAAAATACTGCAGATCGCAACGGAACATTCAAGTAGCCTTTATAAAAGTGTGTAGGATGTAAACATGATCTCAGTCTCCTCTCCCATCAGCCCCACAAAAACAGTGTTAACGCACGTATGCGCGTGAGCCTCGCGGTATGAAAACACTTCACACATTTTTTTTTCTTTTTCGGGCTCCGATTGACAGAACAAAGCGAACATTCTCAGTGTCCGGTGGGCAGCGTGCACGTGTTTGACTCGAGTCCAGTCAGTCACTATGGAAACGCGTCAGCCTGGACGCTCCCCCACGCCGTCTCGAGCGTGCAGACGGCCGCGCGGACAGCCTGCCGTCACGCGCCAGGCTGCCGTCTGCTCTCAGAAAGAAGAAGCTCCGGTGGCGGAGTGGCGCCTAGCTGATCACGCACCTCTCCTTGTCCTTGCCCTGTCCGCCCCCTATGGCCTTCTCCTTTATGTACATGAGGTCGCTGTGCACGCTCGGTCGCCGCGCGCTCGGGGTGACCACGCCGTACGCCTCGCCGATGTCCTTCAGCTTCTTGTTCTTCACCGACTTCCTGTGCAGCATGTCGCAGTACTGCACCGACACCTTCCTGTGCAGGTCGGGGCTCATCTCGTGCGGCAGCTTGGCCAGCGTGAACAGCGTCTGGAACATCTTGTCCACATTCTCGTTGCGCTTGGCGGAGATCTCGAAGTACGCGCACTTCTCGTCCCCGGCCACCAGCTGCTCGATCTCCTCCGGCCGCACCTCCCGGTGGAACTCCCGGTCGCCCTTGTTGCCGCAGATGACCAGCGGCACTTCGATGTTCTCCTTGATCTTGTTCTTCAGGCACATCTTGGTTTCGTAGATCTGCCGCTTGAGCCGCTGCACCTCCTGGAAGGAGTCGCGGTTGTCCAGGCTGAAGACGAGGAGGAACACATCGCCTGGAGAGAGGAGGAGAAAGAGAGAAACGCGATCAGGGAGTTTTATTGGCGCTGAATGTGCTGCACGGTAAAATCAGAGCGGCGCGTAATGGTGCCATGCGTAAAAGGCACATTTTACGCACCCGTGCTGCTCGTTTTAAACGTAAAATATGCACATTCTAAAACAAAACTTTTTTTTTTCTTTTTAGCTCTGCGTGATAATTCAAAGCTGTGAGGAGTAACTACCTGTCAGTATCGAGAGCCTCCTCATGGCGGGGAACGGATGGTTCCCCGACGTGTCCAGTATGTCCAGCTGGTAAACGTCCCCCTTGATGCTGTACAGTTTCCTGTGAAAGTCCTCAATGGTCGGCGTGTACTGCTCGTCAAACCTCCCGTTCAGGAAGCGGGACACGATGGCCGTCTTCCCAACTTTGGTGGAGCCCAGGATCACCATCCGGTAGCAGTTCTTGGCCGGGATGTCAAAATCGCTCTCGGAGGGCGACATCTTCTTGATCATCCTTGCTGCTGTTTTCTTGTTTGTTTGGAACCTTTAAATCCCCGTTTCGCTTGCGTCAGCGCCCGCCGAAAGCTCTCCCAAGTTTTCTGGGTAAACACCGCGCTGGAGCCGGGTATTTAAAGGCGAGGCCGACCCCTCCCCCTCGCCCGCGTCACGCCTCGGCGAGTACTCGGTGCGCTGAGAGGAGCGCAGCAGAGAGGAGCGGACCAAACTCCCACCGGTGCGTCAGCCGCGCCGGTTCTAATGAAAACGGCAAACAGTCCAGAAAACAGGACATGCAAACATCAGGACGAGGATGAATATATAGCCCGTCCTTGGAAGATTAACTGGGTTAATAACTGATGCGTCTTCCGTTCTTTTATCGTACACAGGAAATTTGTTCCTCCAGAGTGAACACAGCTGAGTTGTCCGAATTTAGGCTCGACCGATTACAAACAGACGTGCAATAATAAAGTTGCTCAAGTGGAAAAAAACAAGCCGTCCGACAACAGTCGTTAGGACTCGTCTTCCCACCCTGGTGTGACAGATTCATTCACATTCTCCCCCCGTAGCTGCTAATTCACGTTTCCAAGCGGAGCAGCTCAATACAAAAACAACAGTGACCGATAGAGGGCGCTCAGGGCTGTGTTCCCGGCCCAGTCCAGGACTCAACCTCAAGTATGGAGGAAAAAAAGGAAAGTCAAAAGAATTAAATGAGCTGTCAGCTGAGTTGAGCTTTATGGACAGAAGAAGGCACATGGACAAGACTTCCTAACGTAGCCTGTGAACTATTATGTGGACGTTCAGTGGCAGAACTGGTGGAAACAGAGGAAGTGAACATGGTGACAGCGCTTATGCTTAGACACAGGCGTAAATCAAGGGGGGCACGTCCGCCCAACCTGGAAAAAAGAGAATTGTCGCCCCCCAGTATCATCATAAACCTTTCTATATCATGTTACAGAAATGAATACAATGCATTTTAAGCACAAATGGTAAAGATGCATGCAAAACGATTTTTTTTTTTTTGGGGGGGGGGGTGCAACTTTTCTTATAGATTTGGGATTTTTTTCTCATTTTCATCTTCATTTTCTGATTAATGTGCAACTTTTTTCATAAAATTTTGCAATGTTTTCCTCATCAATTTACTACTTTTTATTTAAATTTGCAGCTTTCTCAAAAATTTACATTTTGCTCATTAATTTTCAACTTTTTTCTTGTTAATCTGCAACTATCCTTACAACAATCCTTATCCCATGGCATATGCCGCTTTTTTCCATTAATTTACATTTTTCCTCATTAATCTGCAACTTTTTTCTCGATCTGCAACTTTTTTGTCATTAATTTGAAACTTTTTTCTTTTGTTTCCAACTTTTTCGTGTAAATTTGAAGCTTTCTTTATCATAAATTTGCAACTTTTTCACATTAATTTGCAGCTGTTTTCTCATTGATCTGCAACTTTTGTCATTAATTTGAAACTTTTTCTCAATAATTTGCAACTTTTTTGTGGAAATATGCAGCTTTCTAATAAATTTGCATCTTTTTCACATTAATTTGCAACTTTTTTCTTGTTAAACTGCAACTATTTGGTCATTAATTTGCAACTTTTCTCATTAATTTGCATTTTTTGTCTTTAATTTGCAATTTTTTTCTTGTTAATCTGCAACTATTTTGTCATTAATTTGCAACTTTTTTCTTTTTAATTTCCAACTTTTTGTGTAAATTTGCAGCTTTATCATAAATTTGCAAGTTTTCAAATTAATTTGCAACTTTTTTTCCTTGTTAATCTGCAACTATCCTTATAACAATCCTTATCCCATGGCATATGCAGCTTTTTTCCATTAATTTACATTTTTCCTCATTAATCTGCAACTTTTTTGTCATTAATTTGAAACTTTTTCACATTAATTTGCAACTTTTTTTCTTGTTAATCTGCAACTATTTTATCATTAATTTGCAACTTTTTCTCATTAATTTGCAACTTTTTTGTGTAAATATGCAGCTTTCTAATAAATTTGCATATTTTTCACATTAATTTGCAATTTTTTCTTGTTAATCTGCAACTTTTTTGTCATTTGCAACTTTTTCTCATTAATTTGCATTTTTTGTCTTTAATTTGCAATTTTTTTTCTTGTTAATCTGCAACTATTTTGTCATTAATTTGCAACTTTTTTCTTTTTAATTTCCAACTTTTTGTGTAAATTTGCAGCTTTATCATAAATTTGCAAGTTTTCAAATTAATTTGCAACTTTTTTTCCTTGTTAATCTGCAACTATCCTTATAACAATCCTTATCCCATGGCATATGCAGCTTTTTTCCATTAATTTACATTTTTCCTCATTAATCTGCAACTTTTTTGTCATTAATTTGAAACTTTTTCTCATTAATTTGCAACTTTTTTCTTTTTAATTTCCAACTTTTTGTGTAAATTTGCAGCTTTATCATAAATTTGCAAGTTTTTCACATTAATTTGCAACTTTTTTTCTTGTTAATCTGCAACTATTTTATCATTAATTTGCAACTTTTTCCTCATTAATTTGCAACTTTTTGTGTAAATATGCAGCTTTCTAATAAATTAGCATATTTTTCACATTAATTTGCAATTTTTTCTTGTTAATCTGCAACTTTTTTGTCATTTGCAACTTTTTCTCATTAATTTGCATTTTTTGTCTTTAATTTGCAACTTATTTTGTTAATCTGCAACTATTGTCTTTAATTTGCAACTTATTTTGTTAATCTGCAACTATTTTGTCTTTGCAACTTTTTTCTCATTAATTTGCAACTTTTTCTTGTTAATCTGCACCTTTTTGTCATTGATTTGAAGCTTTTTCATGGAAATTTGAATCTTTTTTCTTATTAATTTGCAACTTTTTACTCATTACTCTGCAACTTTTTCTCATTAATTTACATCTTTTTCTCATTAATTTGCAACAATTTTGGACAGTTTTCTTGTAAATTTGTAACTCTTTCTTATAAATGTGTGACTTTTTTTTATAAATTTCAAAACATTCACATGAATGCTATAGTTACTTAACCAGTCATTGCATTTTAGAAGGTTGAACCCTACAAAAACAGTTTTTCAGTGAATGGAACCTTGAAATCCAAGTAAAGTGATGATTGACAAGTGCTAAAGTCCAAGTCAAGTTTTAAGCATTATTTTAGCATTGTCAAGTCTGAACTCATCAATTTTGTCATGTGATTGGAGTCCAAACCTCTGATAAACTGGCTTGTCAGCATTAGAAATAGGTGACTTTTTCCTCTTAAATGTGCATCTCTTTAATCTGAAAGTGTAAATTTTCTTTAAATCTGATTATTTATAGAGATTTATATATAGACATATCATGTACATAAATCCTTACAAAAACAATAACTTCAGTACAATTATAATAAAAAAAAGTAAAAGTAGGGAATTCACAGTTAGTGTAATGGAGTATTGTACCATTGTACTAGCTTGTTTCTCATGAATGTGTAGCTTGTTTTTTTTTTCTTGTAAATTTGCAACTTTTTTAAACATAAATTGGAATCTCTTTGTGTTTTGCATTTGTGACCTGATCACAGGGATCCACTGCTTATGTACAAAAAGCGCCGCACGTGAGTCTGGAGCTGCAGTTTGCAGACATCTGGAGTGAATGCATGGGAGTGATGTGAAACCCCTTCACAGCTGCAGTTACAAGTGCCAGATTTAATTTGCATTTCAGCATTATTCAGATACTCTTCTGTGAACTCCATCAGCTATAGTGGAAGTGTTTCTTATTCACCATGTGGCCCTCTCACTTCTGACGCAAGTAGCCGCCCAACCTGCAGGAAAAAAAGACAGTGTCATGAATTGCCCCTCGGGGCAGAAAGGAGAGACCCAGATGCTGAACTGCAGTTTGTGATTTATTAACAAAACAAAAGTCCAAACGGAGCATAAACACAAAAATTCAAACAGTGCACAAGCAAAACTTAAGAACAGAGACGGCAATGGAGAAAACAGGATAAACAAGGATAATGAACATCAGAACGGGGGGCAGGGTCCTGATGTGAATGACTCTTTGAGACTCCAGCAAAGAGGGAGGAAAATAACAGCCCTTAAATAGGCCCAGAAACAAATGATTACAAATGATGGCAGGTGTGGATCACATGAGCGGGCTGAGGGTGAAGACGATTACAATCAGCTGTGAGCCATGAGGAGAGGAGACGGGGCTAACAGCTTGACAGGGGCACCGCCCACAACCAGAGAAAAACCCGGAAGTGCCTCAGCTGCAACCCCAGAGAAAGAGAGAGAAGAAACCTGTTACGTCGGTAATAGGAGCCAAGGACGAGACTGAGCGTTGAACTGGACACAACTTTATTTATGACTCACTCTCAAAATACAGGCACATCCGTTAAGCTGAGAGGAGGCCAAGAGACTGCCCCTCTCGCTCACAACCCTTTTATACCCTGGGAACCGGAAAGGTGGAGCCACCATCCGTGTCACACAATAACATATCCCCAAACACCAACACAACACTCTCCCTCCAAAAAATAGTCCAAACACATGCATACAATCGAACCCTCCCCAATTTGGAACCCAAATCATGCACTAAAAAAACCTAACAGAAACACCTAAACATTCTATCACATTTACTCAAAACAACTAAAACTAGGGGGGAACAAGTGGACTACCGTCCCACCCCCACACGCCAAGACAGATTATTCTGCCGTCTGAGCTAAATAAAACAGTCCATATAAAACTAAAATACTGCCGTGTTCCTAAAATAATTTGAAACACAAAATAATCCCATGAACAGAACTAAATACACATTAGTTGTCCCCCTTTTCCATCACCATGCATAATATACACTGTCCAACCATTAGCTTGCTCCAGGAGAGGAACCACCCCCCGGAAAACTGTCGGTCGATTCCACTCCGGTGCACCTTCTCTTCTTCACTCCTGGGGACGACTCACATCCAGGTCCAAACTCCTCTTTTTTTCTCCCCAACATTTGGCCCAAACACCTCTCAACCGGGCCTCCTCCCTGGGTCGAACCACATCCGCAACCCCCAAAAGGGCCCCACTCTGCTTCCAGTGTCTGTTTGGCACATCGTTATGCTGTGTCAGCCGGTCCTGCCCTGCTCTCTTTCATTTTCGCTGCTGGCGTCGCTGTTGTGACCCCCTGCTCTCCGGTCCCTTCCAGCCAAATTCCAGGAGTAGAATGGGCCCTCCACTCGGTGCCACCCGCCGTCATGGGCGCCCCACCGTGCCGCTTGGGTGCTGGCACCAGGACCCTTGCACGATGGCCCTGGGTGGAATTGATCCTACTCATTGTCCAGATTACTAGGCAAAGGTTCATCCCACACAACTCCGTCAATTGTTTGCGGAACCGGCCTGTCCCACAAACCACAGCCCGACCACTCTTCTCCAACCCGATACTGTGGGAAGAAACTCCTCATGGTTGCTCAGCAAAGGCACCGTTACCCCGTCCAGTTCCACCATACAGTAACAACGGCCGTTGGTACTTGGGGATACACTGCAAATAACCATGGGAGGTGAAATGGGGAGATCCTCCATGTGTCTCAGATCCCCTCGCTCGAACCTGTAACATGCCCTGGCGAAATGATGCAAAAGTCTGTACGTGCCACAGCGTCTTCCTCTCGCCGGACACTCTCTAGCCCTATAACGGTGGTTGGTGGACCCACAACCCAAACACCTGGGCGATCCCAAGGCGGAGCTCATCTTGACAGTATTAGCGGAGCCTTCATCATCCTCCACGCCATCGTCACTGTCCGGGTCCACTGCCTGCACCGTCGACTGTGGTTCAAATTGGCAATGTAATGCTCTCTTGCCGAGCTCCCGTGATAGCTTGTCTGCTGCCTCAAACTGCTGAGCCAACTTGATGAACTTGGATAACGTCTCTTCCTCTAACGCTCCAAACTGACAGTCCTTGGCCAGCTGACGTAGGTCTGCTACATACCGCTGCACTGATTTGCCAGTCTGCTGGCGGCGCTGTTGAAACTGGATCCTCCGGACGATGATGTTTTCCGGGGCACGAAAATGTTGCATCATTAACTCAACCACTTCTTCAAAACTATCACCCTTGCCTAAAGTACTCAGGATACGTTGTCCTTCCATTCCTAAGTTGTGAACCAACAGTGCCCATGCCCTCAACTTTTCCAGTGTTCCAAGGTCCAAAGCCACCAAATATGTTTGAAAGGTGGCAAACCACCTCGCCCAAGGGATGGGCGGCTCACTGGGAAGCTCCAAAATGGCTGAATTGAAGTAACCCCCGCGTCCATACCTTTTACCCTCATCGCCAAATGTTATGTTGTGGTGACCCAGCACACTGCGGATGGACACTATCTCACAGTCATCAGGGCTGGAGGAAACGGAGGACAATTTACATATGGACAGAGAGCCTCAGGGGGCAATCAGACGGGACTGTTATGTATGCGTCTTCGGAGAGGACGTCAGGGCCGGGCGCTAGCTGATGTCATGCTGATGATGTGTATTGACTGATGTGTATTAGATGACAATCACTATGCTAATGTGCCATGCATAACGTGTATAAAAGAGCTTGTGACACACGCCTGGGCAGTGCAGTAGCTCACCGAGCTACAAAGCGCGTTTCAGTATGTTGGAGGACATAAAACCTTGTACCCTTCCAGCTCGTTGCATCTCGCCTGATCTATTACCTCCACAATGTCAGTATTAGGAGCCAAAGACGAGGCCGAGCGTTGAACTGGACACAACTTTATTTGTGGCTCTCACAATACAGGCACATCCATCAAGCTGAGAGGAGGCCAAGAGACTGCCCCTCTCCCTCACAGCCCTTTTATACCCCGGGTGGCAGCGGAACCGGAAAGGTGGAGCCACCACCCATGTCACACAATAACATGTCCCCAAACACCAACACAACAAAACCGGTAAAACACAAATATAATACGATGACAAATAAAGATACAAGTAAATGCAAATATGTAAATGACAAACCTACAAGAAACGTAAACAGGAAAATAGTCACACTAAGAAACAATACAGAATATGTGAAAACCAGCCAACAATAAAATAACAGGAATTAGAACTCAAAAATACAACACTATACAAATCTGGAAAAAAGGCAAAGAGACTGCGCACGGTGGAATTCCCCCATGCAAAGATCATGACAGAGCGCCTCCCCCCCCCAAGGGGTGAATACAAGACACCCCGGGAAACATCGAAAGAAAAGGACCCACCCACACAGAGAACCCACCCCACCAAAAAACAAGAAAACAACCCCACCCCGGGCGGAAGGAGGGGGACCCAGGCACGGAGGGACTGAAACAGACCAGAGAAAATAAAAACCTTCATGACTCACACCCCAGCAAAACCCAGGCTAGGAGGGAACAAAAACAAACAAACAAAAACCCTGCTCAGGATCCACACCAGGCAGAACCAGGCACATAGGGCCCCTGGACCAGAAAGCTGGACAGTTCAGGCGGCCAGCTAAAGTCCCAGGCCTGGCAGATGGCATGGTGGTAAGAGTCAGGTGGCCTGCTGGAGAATGTGGGCCACCCAACCCAACGGCACAGTCTGTCAGGTGGTCTGCCAGAGTTCTTTAACCACCTAAAGAGAAAAGGTGGTCCAGGGGGTGGATGCCCAGCAGGGACAGCCAGCGATGAGGTGGATGAAGGAATAGGGGAACCCATGTTGACGTCAGGTGGAAGAGGGGGAATCACGATGGCCTTGGGCAGAGGAGAGGGAACACGATGGCATCAGACAGAGGAGAGAGGACCATGACAGTCTCTGGCAGAGGAAAGGGGACCACGACGGTGCCTGGCAGATGAGAGGGGACCACAACACTTTTGAGATGAGAGATGAGAGGGGCACTTTTGAGAGGCAGATGAGAGGGGACCACACCCCGGGTGCTCCAGCCCGGAGCACCCGGGGTGGCTCCGGGCTGGAGCAAAGCAGCACCCACGTTGGCTCCAGGATGGAGCAGGGCTGCACCCACAATAGTCTCAGACTAGGACACAGCACCCACGGAGACATGGACTGAGCACCCGTGAAGACCTCATCCGGACCTCATCCGGACGAAGACCTCATCCGGAGGGGAAGCAGCACCCACGGAGGGGAAGCAGCACCCACGAAGGTCCCGGGCTGGGACAGAGCACCTGCGATGACCTCAGCTAGCTGAGAAGCAGCACCCTCGGAGGTCCTGGGCTGGGACGGAGCACCCGCGATGACCTGAGCCGATGGGGCTGGACCCACAGTGATCTTGGGTCGTGAGGTTGGACCCACAGAGATCTCTGGCGAAGTTGGACTATCCTTGGTGACCCTGGGGAAAGGCAGTAGGGACAGAGGCACACGGTCAGGGTCACCGGTGGCAGTGGAGCTCGGCGAGGTGAGCTCAGGTGCAGCTGACGGCTGCACTTGGCTCTCACCAAAATGGAGACAGTGAAAACAAAGAAGAGCACTTGCCTGAGCTCAAGCTCCACTGCCGTCCAGGACTCCGTCGGTCCAGACGACGACGTCTCAGGCCCAGCCCTCTGGAGGTCCAGCTATGACTCTGCTGTGGTGGCCCCAGCAGCAGGCATGGTGGTCGATGCAGTCCCGGGCCCCTCCAGCAAAGTGACCCACGCAGGTGGCTCGTCTGGTGTGGTGTGGCCCGTGGCTCTGAGAGAGATCCGTCGCTACCAGAAATCCACGGAACTGCTCATCCGTAAGCTGCCCGTCCAGCGCCTGGTGAGGGAGATCGCTCAGGACTTCAAGACCGTCTTGCGTTTCCTGAGCTTCGCCGTCATGGCTCTGCAGGAGACCAGCGAGGCCCACCTGGTGGGTCTCTTCTTCGCTAAGGGGGTCACCATCATGCCCAAAGACTTCCAGCTGGCCCGCCGCATCCGCGGAGAGAGAGCTTAGACTTTCTGCTGCACATTCACCAGCCATAATGCTCTGCACTGTGTGTCTATATATATATACATTTATAGTAATATGGACATATGTTTACTAGATGTTGTTTTTTCTTGCCTTCTGATTGTTGCTCTGAGTGTTGCTATCCCTGTGCTGTTGCAATCCTGGAATTTCCCCATTGTGGGACTAATAAAGGCTTATCTTATCTTATCTTATCTTATCTTATCTTATACAGGAGGTTGGTTCCCCGCTGGCACTGGAATCTGCTCTGCTGAGGCCAGCGGATGCTCCAACGTCGGCACAGGCTTCAGCTCAGTCACAGCACTCTCCCTCCATCCAGACGGTGGCTGCGGGGCTGGACCCAGGTCCTCCAGGACCACAGGCTCCTCCATCGTCGGGCGACTCAGTCCTGGGGCCGGCGGACACTCAAGAGGAAAAGGAGAAGACACGGAGAGAACAGTCTATGGCTGCAGCAGACTCGGAGGACTGCCTAGTCTGAGTCTCACTGTCAGGAATCAGGCAAGATAATTCATGTTTAATTGAATGAGAGTGAAAAAACACTTGCCTGAGTTCCCGGGGTGCAATGTCTTCTGCTGCAACTGGTTGGAAATCATCCCTCTCCGTGACTTCAGTGGTTGTGGGCCCCTCAGAGGAACATGGAGGAGCTGCACCTGCAGGCATGGTGACGGGCGGAGCCGGGGAAGAAATGACCAGACCCTCAGCAGCGGGAGAACACGTCCAGGAGACAGGGGTCGCAGCAGCAACGGAGGAAGAGGAGGCTGACGGGACAGCCTGCAAAGGAGAACTAGGAAGAGGAACTACTGCGGGAATTGTCTGACTCGGCGGGGAAGAAACTGCTGCCTGAGAAGTGGAGGTGTTCCTCTGGCAAGATTTCCCTGGGCGACGGCAGGAAGCAGGATGCAGAGACGGCAGCTCATGGCAAAGTGGGGGAGGCCCCGGAGGCAGGGGACGCTCACTCATTGGCTCAAACTCCGGGCCCCCCGGTGAAACCTCCTCCAGCTCCTGGGCAAAATCCGAGAGGAGCCATGGCTTATATTCTAGCAGAAGCTCTGTTTCCGCAAATGTCACCCACTTGTGCTCTTCTAGCTCCTTGGCCGATGGTGCGGGCCAGTGTTTGGGAGGAGAAGGGGGAGCTGCCACCGGAGAGCAGTGAGAGGCTGGAGGCTTCTGTGTACGTGGACGCTTGTTCTTCGATGGCACAGACATGGACATCAGAGTGATTTCCCCCAGCCCGTGACTCATAGGTTGTGGGGCGACTATGGAGAGGAGTAGGTCAGCAAGCTCTGGGTGGTTCCACAGGCTCGAGCATGCCTTGAGTACCTGCATCGCGCCCTCCAGACACTCTCGGGCTGTCTCAGGGGTTGCGGGAGGCACGAGCCTGTGTGAGGATGTCCTCCAATATGCCCATAGTCCACCACTCTACCTCACTCAGACCCGGAGTTGGAGAATCAAGGGTGGCAGACATGGCGAAGCCCAGGTGAAAAACAAAAACTGGGGAGGAATAGGGAAAAGGCAATCCCTCACTGCCGCTGGAGTTTAAATTGGCTGGGACCCCTTTTTGGCCACGTCCACTGCCCAATATCACCAAACCACAGGTGAGTGAAACCAAAAAATAACCACACACTGCAGCAGCTGGGTCGCAAACTGGCTGGAGTCAACTGCCATGAATTGCACCTCGGGGCAGAGAGGAGAGACCCAGACGGTGAACTGCAGTTTGTGATGTTTATTAACAAAACACCAAAAGTCCAAACGGAGCATAAACACAAAAATTCAAACAGTGAGGGGATGGGGGGGGGGATACAGAGGGATAAGGATAAGAACCTGTACTTATATAGTGCTTGTACAGTGCACAAAACAAAACTTAGGAACAGAGACGGCAACGGAGAAAACGGGATAAACACAGATAATGAACATCAGAACGGGGGCAGGGTTCTGATGCGAATGACTCTTTGAGACTCCAGCAAAGAGGGAGGAAAATAACAGCCCTTAAATAGGCCCAGAAACAAATGATAACAAGTGATGGTAGGTGCGGATCACGGGAGCGGGCTGAGAGTGAAGACGATTACAATCAGCTGTGAGCCTTGAGGAGAGGAGACAGGGCTGACAGCTTGACAGGAGCACCACCCACAACCAGAAAAAAACCCCAGAAGTGCCTCAAACAGCTGCAACCTCGGAAAGAGAGAAGAAACTGGTAAAACACAAATATAATATGATGACAAATAAAAGATACAAGTAAACCAAATATGTAAATGACAAAACTACAAGAAACATAAACAGTAAAATAGTCACACTAAGAAACAATACAGAATATGTGAAAACCAAACAACAATAAAATAACAGGAAGTAGAACTCAAAAATACAACAGTATACAAAACGTCTTACAAAAGTCCAAAACACATACACAATTCAGACCTTCCCCAATTTAGGACCCGAATCAAGCACTAAAATAACTTAAAACAATGAGTGGCCGAACACATTCACACCCAAAACAACCAAAACTAGGGGGAATGGGTGGCCTGCCATCCCATCCCACACGGCAAGGCGGATTATTCTGCCGCCTGTACTAAATGAAAGTCCATCCATCCATCCATCCATCCATCTTCTACCGCTTTTCCGGAGGTCCGGGTCGCGGAGGCAGCAGTTCAAGCAGAGAAGCCCAGACTTCCCTCTCCCCAGCCACCTGCTCCAGCTCTTCAGAGAGGATACCAAGGCATTCCCAGACCAGCTGGGAGACATAGTCTCTCCACCGAGTCCTGGGTCTGCCCCGGGGTCTCCTCAAAATGAAATGAAAGTCCAGTACTAAATTAAAATAACCGTCATGCTCTTAAACTAAAAGTAAAGTGTACAAAAATAATCCCCAGAACTACATACAACACATGTAACAACAAAATATTCTGAACACATGCTCTTAAATGAACATATAATACACACGGCTAAAGGAGAAAAAAGCCTGTGGGCCCCCCTGGACCGTCCCTTCATCAGTCTGACCCTGGAGGTGGCCTGCCTCCCGGGCCGCAGCTGGTTGTATCGGCACCAGTGCGCCTCCTCTTCTTCACCATCGGATGTTTCACTTGTCTAGGCCCACCACTCACATTCTCCTCCTGGGCACACCTCAGCTTGTTCAGGTGGCTCCATGAGCCATCCGACAGCTGGAGATAAGCATCATCCCGTCTGGCCACGATGCGCAGCCGTCCCTGGTGCTCCTTTAACTGGCGTTTGGCCCATACCCGCCGTGATCACGCCTCCTCCCGAGCCCAAACCATGTGTGCGACTCCCAGAGGGGTTCTGCTTGGCTTGCAGGGTCTCTGCTTGGCACACGTTCCCTCCGTGCCTCACGGTCTGGCTTCGACCACTTGTAAATCTGCTGCAGCCATCGCCGTTGTAGCCCCACATTCACCGGCCCACTTTAGCCGAGCTCCGGGAACAAGTGGAGCAAGCTCCTTGGCATCGCTCATCGTCACAGGCGCCCTGCTGTGCCACTCGGGGTGACTTGAGCTCTGGCACAGGGACCCCATGTGATGACCCTGAGCGAGACTGGTCTTACTCACCTCCCGGGGTGCTGGGCAATTCTTCATCCCACACCGCACTGTCCGCCACTCTTGGAACCGGCCAGTCCTACAGTCTACAGCCTGACCATTCCTCCCCAGCGCCACTCTTAATGGTGAAACCCAGACCATAAAACAGGTCGCAGCCCTTCATATTATCGCCACGGGCTGTCACGGTAAACTCAAGATTAGACATCTCTGCTGATTTGTACTGGGCTGTCAGTCTCAGTGTTCCCACCGTGGCCAGCTGTCCTCCTCCAGAGCCGTAAAGCATCGCTGAGCCACCTTCAATTCAATTCAATTCAACTTTATTTATATAGCACCATTTCGCAACAACAGTCATCCCATAGCACTTTCAACTGTAGGGGAAACCCCCACAATTGCAGAAAGACCCCAGCAATCAGGCGATCCCCTATGAGCAAGCGCTTGGCGACGGTGGAGAACAGACATGTAGAGAGCAAACAGCACGATGGGGACTCAATCTATGGGAAAGAACAAACAGATGTTAATGACCAGCAAAAACAAAAATATTTCATTGAGAGTGAAGAAAGAGTGAGGCCCAGTGCATTACTGGAGGTCCCCCGGCTGTCTAAACCTAATAGCAGCATAACTAAGGGAGGGTTCAGAGACACATGATCCCTCCCTAATTGTAGGCTATATCAAAAAGGAAGGTTTTAACTCTATTCTTAAAAACAGAGATCGAGTCTGACTCCCGAATCCAGATTGACAGCTGGTTCCACAAGAGAGGAGCTTGATAACTGAAGGCTCTGCCCCCCATTGTACTTTTGGAGATTCTAGGTATTACAAGTAATCCAGCATTTTGGGAGCGTAGCGCTCTGTTAGGATAATAGGGTAATATCAGATCTTTTAAATAAAAAGGGGCCTGATTGTTTAGAGCTTTAAAAGTGAGAAGAAGGATTTTAAACTTAATTCTAAACTCTATGGGAAGCCAATGAAGGGAGGCCAGAACCGGAGAGATATGATCTCTCTTTCTAGTACCTGTTAAAACTCTTGTTGCAGCATTTTGGATCAACTGAAGACTTTTTAGAGATGTTTAAGGACAACCTGCTGATAAAGAGTTACAATAATCTAATCTAGAGCTAACAAAAGTGTGGATCAGTTTCTCAGCATCACTCTGAGACAAGATGCTTCTAATCCTGGCAATATTACGCAAATGATAGAAGGCAGTCTTTGAAACAAATTTAATATGTGAATTGAAAAACAGATCTTGATCAAAAATAACTCCAAGGTTCCTCACAGAGCTATTAAGAGAGTAACTGCGTCCAAACTAAAAGTTTGATTTGGAAAGGTATTTCTAAGGTTTTTTGGACCAACAAGAATGACTTCAGTCTTATCCGAATTTAATAGCAGGAAATTACAAGTCATCCAAGCTTTGATTTCCTTAAGACAGGCTTCCAACTTGGCTAACTGATTACTATCATCTAGCTTCATTGACAGGTATAATTGTGTGTCATCTGCATAACAATGAAAATGTATATAGTACTTCCTAATAATGTTGCCTAACGGAGGCATATATAAACTAAAAAGAGTGGGGCCTAGCACAGATCCCTGTGGAACTCCATGACTGAGCTTTAAGTGGAAAGAAAACTCATTATTGACATGAACAAGCTGGAACCTATCAGATAAATAAGCTCTAAACTACTGCAACGAAGTTCCATTAAGTCCAACATAGTGTTCTAATCTATCAAGTAGAATATTATGATCGATAGTATCAAAAGCTGCACTAAGGTCTAAAAGGACGTGCAATCCTGACATACAATCCTGACCCGCACTACAGGATTGACCTTCAATCCTGTAGTGCGGGAAGAATTTTCTCACTGTAGCCCAATTCAGTAGGGAGCCCTCCGCCCCCATATCGATCAGCAACGGTACCTCCACACCATCCAACTCAGCCGTGCAGAACGTGTACCCGTTGGTGTTCAGGGACACAGTGTGGACAACAGTCAGGGCGGGAGGGGTCGATTTCTTCTGCGGGCTCCCCTGCTTGAACATGCGGCACACCCTGGCATAATGGTTCAAGCGGCCACACCTGCCGCAGCACTTCCCTCTTGCCGGACAGTCCCTGGCCTTGAAGCAGTGCTTCGCAGACCCACAGCCCAAACACATGAGCTTCCCCAGGGCAGACCTCAACTCCACAGTCTTGGCATCTCCAGCGTCATCCTCCACGCTTCCATGGCTGTCCAGGTTCACTACTTGTGTGGTCACGGGGGATCCTAGCTGTCAGTGTGACAAACGCTCACTCAGCTCCCGCGTCAGGCTAGCCACTACTTCCAGCTGGAGAGCTAACTCGATGGCCCTAGATAGCGTTGTCACCCGGAAAAGTGAGTAGCTTCGACCTTATTGTAGCGCAGTTGGTATGTTCCAACTGGTCGCGGCCCATCTCTTCCTCCAATGATCTGAACTGACACTCGCTAGCCAGTAGCCACAAATCAGCCACGAACCGCTGAATGGACTTACTCACCTGTTGGCGGCGCTGCCGAAACTTGATCCTCCAAAAGATGACGTTGTCTGGGGCATGAAAATGGCACGCCATCAGCTTGACCACGTCGTTGAAGCTGTCAGTCGCCGAGTGTGCTCATAATTCGTTGTCCCTCCATCCCTAAGTTGTGCACCAACAACGCGCAAGCCCTCAACTTGTCCATTCTTCCCAGGTTTAGCGCCACCATGTACGTCTGGAAAGTGGCGTACCACCTCGGCCAGGGGACAGGTGGCTTGCCCGGGAGCTCCAAGAACTGCTGAATAGGAGATCCACACGCTTCCATACCTTGTTTATCCTCGTCGCCAAAATGTTATGTCTGGATATGGAGCCAAAGGACGAGGCCAGGTGTAGAACATGACAAACGTTTATTAACTGGTAGCACACACACACCACACTACGACCGCCAGGCAGAGGTCATGGCAAAAGAGACCTGCCCCTCCTGCCTGCTGCCCTTTATAGGCATGGGTGGTGGCGAGATCGGAAGTCAGAGCCACCACACCGTGTCTCACGAATAAAAGTCTAAGAACAATAACACTATAAATAACTATACAACATAGACCACTTAGTGCAATTGCTTCTCTTCTCGCTGTCTCATCCTCCTTTATTTTATATGACCACAAGCAAATACAATAATGCTTTATTTGTTGGAGAATGGAGTGAAAGAAGAAAAAAAAGCCCAGTAGTCACATTTATGCAAAATGCTGCATTTATTTGTGTATTTAAATGCTTCCAATGTGACCAACGAAGTGGTTTTACAAGGGTTGTTCATTAAAGACTTCCCCTGACTCATTTCCCATAAACTGAGAGGAACCAAACTTGACACAGTTATTAGTCTTTCTCTACGTAGGTACCACCAAGGGTTGCACACTTCTCCCATTGCTTTATACAGCTGTGGAGACCTCACCTATAGAAGTCTGCAGGTTGCATCAGAAGCCACTACTTGAATTCGGAAGTCAGAGTTTCATCCTCTTGGAAGTGCTTGCCTTTCAAAAATGACTTCATGGTTGGAAAGAGGTGGAAGTCAGATGTTGGGAAGTCAGGAGAGGTCATAGTTGCAGGACCGCACTTCCATCTGGGCAACATGCCAGTTGTGATCCAGGATGTTGTCTTGCAGGAGGCGGACACATTTGGTCAGCATACCATGCCTTACGGTTTTGATGGCCTTCTGCGATTTCTGCAGCAGTGAAGAGTAGTAAGTCCCAGTAATTGTGGTACCATTTGCCAGGAAATCCATTATCAAGACACCATGCTGGTCCCAAAAGACCTTACCTGTAGAGGGTTGGACACATGCCTTCTTCGGAGGTGGCGAGTCATAATGCTTCCATTGCTTCAACTGGACTTTAGTCTTTGGATCATAGTGATGGATCCATGTTCCAAACTTGCGTGATTAGTCTGTCAAAGAAGTTCTCCTGGTTTTCTTGACACATGGCCAAACGAGTCCGAGACCACATGACCTGTTCCTGCTTCTAAAAAGGTGTGAGCAACTGGAGAATCAACTTCTGCATGATAACTTCTGCATGTGCAAATGGTCATGGATGATTTCTTCCACAGATCCCACACTGATCTTGACAACGTGGGCTAGTTGGCCAACGGTTACGTGGTGATCCTACATAATGGTGGCCTCCACTTGCTGGATGGTGTCTTCATCATTGGTGCTCTGTGGTTGCCCAAGAATGGGTGCCATTTCCACCAAAGTCCAACCACACTTGAACTGTGGATGCCAGCATTTGACTGTTATTCGATGGGACGTCTTCCGCATGAGTCTCATTCAACTCATCAAACGTCTCCCATGGTGTACAGCCTCTAAAGTACAGGAACCTGATGACCGCTCTGCATCCAACTGGCTCCATTATCATGCCTTACTCAACCTTAGCACCTGTAGAAGAGAAACTCTTACGAGTTCAGAGCTGAAAATTACCACGTAAACTATAGAGATATGGATTATCATATATAAGTAATTTCAGCCTCTTACAATAATCGGAAGTGGGTCAGGGGAAATCTTTAATGAGTAGCCCTCATATATTTTTCTGTTAGTGGCTCATCATAATTATTGCAGCATCTTTAGTTTACAAATTAAAATACAGAAACCTAAATTGTAAACTAAAGATGCGGGCTGATCATTCCTACCATAACAACTGATTCAAGATTCAAAGGCTTTAGCATCATACGCACAGTTAAGAAATACTACATTTCCTGAGCAATGAAATTCTTACTTTGCTCTCTGAACGAATGCCAAGTTAAAAGGTACAGAAACAACAATTCTAATAAGGTAAAGACACACTAACACAGCAACTCAATCCTAATACTAATGGATGCTAAAACAAACACACCAACACACAGTTAGGCAATAGAGGAATGATACTGAAAATACACTGGATGACTAAAGTGATAGTGGTATATTGATATCAGAGATGATGTGAACCTGAGATGGCATGAACCTATGTATAGTGTGCAAATGAGCATTGTGCAACAAGCAGTGTAAATTACAAACTATTTCTGTAATGATAGTACCAGTAGGCTGTGCATGATACACACGTGGACAAAATTGTTGGTACCCCTCTGTTAATGAAAGAAAAACCCACAATGGTCACACAAATAACTTGAATCTGACAAAAGTGGTAATAAATAAAAATTCTATGAAAATGAACCAATGAAAATCAGACAATGCTTTTGAATTGTGGTTCAACAGAATTATTTTAAAAAACAAACTCATGAAACAGGCCTGGACAAAAATGATGGTACCCTTAACCTCTTGCACTCCATTGTACCACGGACGGGCAAGTTTCTGCGTCCTAGGGCGCACAAGAGCGCCCTCGTGCGCTCTAGGACGCATGATGGAGATGTTGATGTAGGTGGTGATGGCGTCCAAGCGCGCACTGAAAATAAAAGCTGCAGACACAGCCGCGAACAGATTAGTTCATCTGATTGACCTCTCATTCAACTAATAAGAGCCTTGAATTGGGTTTCTGAAACCTTGAAGAACCAATGACTGAAAACCTAGGAAGAAGGACCCGCCTACCAAATCTGTGAATGCAGTGAGCCAATTGAAGCAGAGAAGTTCGCGAGCTGTTTTTTTTTAAGGCTGGGTGAAGACTGACTGCTGCAGCGGATCAAAAAAGGACCCCTCAGGAAGAACCCCACAGACCCAGCAGCACGGAGACCACCCACAAATGCAACCTGTGTGACAGGAAGTGCCATTCGCGCATTGGCATGTTCGGCCACAGGCGGTGCTTATTTTGTTTTTGTTCCAGCAGAGTAGACGTTATGATTTCTTCCATGGTCATAGACCGACGGAGGCTGACGACGAAGGTTGAGAGACACACACGCGTTCGCCAGTCTTTTTTTTAAATTACTACTGTTACTTGTTTTGAAAAATCGTTCGCCAAAAACCGCAATCATGGAAGCACAAAACCGCAATAATGGAATTATGTTTTGATCAGGTCGCGAGACCAGAACCACGAGCGGACCAGCGTCGCGTTCGTCTGACAGTGAGGAAGAGAAGTTCGCCAGGACACTGCTGTGAAGAGGTATGGTGTTATAAGCTAAATTATTATTTATCCCTGAAAATTGTAATCCAAAATTACTTTTGACTGATCGGTAAATTACAACTGTGCGGCGCACAAAGTCTGAAGTTCGTGCGCCGCGGTACAAGGGGTTGTTTGCCGTGTCCAGACCGTGAATGCCGCGCCCCCCCCCCCCCCGCTATTCTTCTGTAGCAAGGTGGGTGGGAAGCCGCGGTGACTGCGCTGCTGTCCCACATCGCCACATGAGGCTAATCCGTTGTGTAGCGATGGCCGATGTCCATCCTCTGTA
Organism: Pholidichthys leucotaenia; assembly: GCA_020510985.1. Classification (NCBI taxonomy): domain Eukaryota; kingdom Metazoa; phylum Chordata; class Actinopteri; order Cichliformes; family Pholidichthyidae; genus Pholidichthys; species Pholidichthys leucotaenia. Next base: position 473,181,506 of record CM035836.1, on the reverse strand, counting down.
GTGAGGGGGGGGGGACAACCCCCCCCCCCCCCCACACACACACACAAACAGAGCCCTGAGTGTGACTTTTCATTAGAGCCCAAAATGAAGCTTCTACATTGAATCATTCAAAAGTTGGACGTTTTTCCAAACTGTGCCATTTGGCACAATTTGGCACAGTTCCAAAACGCCTGGGAACTACCTGAGGAAAAAGCTGTGTAATATATTCATTTTTTGTGGTATTGTTACAAAATTTGGACCTCAGCTGGATAACACTTGGTTCTACATTTCTGTTGCATTTTCCAGCCCGGATCTGAAACTGTGTGTTATTTGCAAGCATTTGTATCCAAAAAAAACACCCAGGCGAAATTTATTTTCAAGTTCACTATGTTTAGATGACTGTAACTCAGTGGCTGGAGCACTTAGAGAAATTATGACTGTTTTGCCAAAAAATTCAAAGTATTTTCTTTTAAATGAGACCAACCCCATGAAGATGCTGCAAAGGGTTGAAGAACAGCTTTTGATTTACTTTGGGCACATTATTTTTTGGCGTATTTAGGAAAATTGACCGGAGTGCAAGGGGTTAACTTAATATTTTGTTGCACAACCTTTTGAGGCAATCACTGCAATCAAACGATTTCTGTAACTGTCAATGAGACTTCTGCACCCCTCAGCAGGTATTTTGGCCCACTCCTCATGAGCAAACTGCTCCAGTTGTCTCAGGTTTGAAGGTTTGTGCCTTCTCCAGACGGCATGTTTCAGCTCCTTCCATAGATGTTCAATAGGATTTAGATCAGGGCTCATAGAAGGCCACTTTAGAATAGTCCAATGTTTCACTCTTAGCCATTCTTGGGTGTTTTTAGCTGTGTGTTTCGGGTCATTATCCTGTTGCGAGACCCATGACCTGCGACTGAGACCAAGCTGTCTGACACTGGGCAGCACATTTCTCTCTAGAATACCTTGATAGTCTTGAGATTTCATTGTACCCTGCACAGATTCAAGACACCCTGTGCCAGATGCAGCAAAGCAGCCCCAGAACATAACAGAACCTCCTCCATGTTTCACAGTAGGGACAGTGTTCTTTTCTTGGTGTGCTTCATTTTTGCGTCTGTGAACATAGAGCTGATGTGCCTTGCCAAAAAGTTGCAGTTTTGTCTCATCTGTCCATAGGACATTCTCCCAGAAGCTTTGTGGCTTGTTAACATGCAGTTTGGCAAATTCCAGTCTGGCTTTTTTATGATTTGTTTTCAACAGTGGTGTCCTCCTTGGTCGTCTCCCATGAAGTCCACTTTGGCTCAAACAACGACGGATGGTGCGATCTGACACTGATGTACCTTGACCTTGGAGTTCACCATGAATGTGTTTAGAGGTTGTTCTGGGCTCTTTTGTTACCATTCGTATTATCCGTCTCCTCCTGTGGCCACGTCCAGGGAGGTTGGCTACAGTCCTGTGGATCTTAAATTTCTGAATATGTGCAACTGTAGTCACAGGAACATCAAGCTGCTTGGAGATGGTCTTATAACCTTTACCTTTAACATGCTTGTCTATAATTTTCTTTCTAATCTCCTGAGACAACTCTCTCCTTTGCTTCCTCTGGTTCATGTTTAGTGTGGTACACACCATGTCACCAATCAGCACAGTGACTACTTGTCACCCTTTAAATAGGCCGATTGACTGATTACAAGTTTGTAGACACCTGTGATGTTAATTAGAGGACACATCTTGGTTGAACATGTCCCTATGGTCACATTATTTTCAATCTTTTCTAGGGGTACCATCATTTTTGTCCAGGCCTGTTTCGGGAGTTTTTTTTAAAAAAATAATTCTGTTGAACCACAATTCAAAAGCATTGTCTGATTTTCATTGGTTAATTTTCATAGAATTTTTATTTATTACCACTTTTGTCAGATTCAGGTTATTTGTGTGACCATTGTGGGTTTTTCTTTCATTAACAGAGGGGTACCAACAATTTTGTCCACGGCTATAAGTAGCAATAGAGATGGTATGGACATCAGATGGATGATATATCGACTGTACAGGTGAGCAGCGTACAAATTTAGCAACCCGTGTATGAGTTCCTATATGTGAAGCTGTGTTACAGAGTTTTGGGAGTTGTTATCTGTTCAGGAGTCTGATGGCAGTGGGAAAGGAGTTTTTCAGTCTGGTTGTCCTGCATTTCACACTTCTGTACCTCCGGCCTGAGGGTAGAAGTGTGAACAGTCTGTGTTGGGGGTGGGTGGCGTACCGGAAGATGGCGTCAGCTCTCTTTTGGACTCTGCGGTGATAGATGCTCTGCAGAGAAGGGAGTGGAGTCCTGATGATCTTCTCTGCTGTCTTCATCACTCTCTGCAGGCATTTGCGCTCCAGGGCAGTGGTGCTGCCGTACCACGCAGTGATGCAGTTGGTCAGGATGCTCTCGATGATGCAGCTGTAGAAATCATTGAAGATTCTGGAAGACATGCCAAACTTCTTCAGCCTCCTCAGAAAGTGCAGTCGCTGTTGAGCTCTCTTAACCAGCTCTGTGGTGTTGTGTGTCCACTTAAGGTCCTCGCTGATGTGGATGCCCAGGTATTTATTACATCCCCAAAACATGCAGGTTAGGTTAATTGGAGACTTTAAAGTGGCCCTTTGTGTGAATGTATGTGTGTGTGAATAGTTAAAAGGGATGGCGCCGTATTGTGGCTGCTTCATCCATCTAGGTGGTGGATGACCCTTAATTTCTGTTAAGCGTCTTTGAGTGTCTATGATAAAGCGCTATATAAATCTGATGCATTGATTGATTGATATTTAAAGCTGCTCACTCTCTCCACCTCAAGCTTCTGGATGAACAGTGGCCGATGGGGTCTCCTCCTCCTTTTCCTCATGTCCACTATCATCTCCTTTGTCTTGTCCGTGTTGAGGATGAGGCTGTTGTCCTCACACCATGACACCAGGTTGGCCACCTCCCTCCTGTAGGATGCTTTGTCATCACCAATAATGCGTCCTATCACTGCTGTGTCATCTGCAAACTTTAGGATGATATTGTCCTTGTGGGAGGCAACACAGTCATGGGTGAAGAGGCTGTAGAGGATGGGGCTGAGAACACAACCCTGTGGGACACCTGTGTTTGTGATGATGCTGGCTGAGGTCCTGTTACCCATCCTGACAGACTGGGGCCTGCCAGTTAGAAAGTCCAGTAGCCAGTCGCAGAGGGTGGGGTGCAGGCCAAGTGAAGACAGTTTGTCGGTGAGTTTGTGGGGGATGACTGTGTTGAAGGCGGAGCTGCAGTCGACAAAGAGCTTCCTAATGTAGTCATCTTTACCTTCCAGGTGGGAGAGAAAATAATGGAGTGCTGCAGTGATAGCATCTGAGGTGGACTTTTTGGGCTGGTAGGCGTACTGCAGGGGGTCCAGGGTGCCCAGTATGCTATCCTGAATGAGGGGCAGCACCACTCTCTCAAAGCACTTCATGATGATTGGAGTGAGTGCTACTGGTCTGTAATCATTCAGTCAGGTTGGCGGGCTCCTTTTGGGGAGGGGGATGATGGTTGTCATTTTGAAGCAGGAGGGGACTATGTTCTGGATGAGGGAGAGGTTGAAGATTGCTGTGACAATCTCAGTCAGCTCGGCAGCACATGCTCTGAGGGCCTGCCCAGGTATGTTGTCTGGTCCTGCTGCCTTGCGGGGGTTGATATTCCTCAGTGCTTTGTTTACCTGGCCTGGTGAGATTCTTTGTGGGTGGGTGGGGGGTGTGAGTGTGTGTCTCTTCTCTGTGCTGTGGCTGGTGGTCTTGAAGTTGGTGTAAAAGATGTTGAGATCGTCCGGCAGGCTGTCTGTACAGCTAGTGGTGCTGCTGTTGATCCTCTTGTCGTCTGTGATGTGTTGCAGGCCTTGCCATATGCGCCCCAGGTCAGGAGTGGAGTAGAGGCTGTCCAGCTTTTCTCTGCACTGTCTCTTGGTTGTTGTTATAGCCTTCCTCAGTCCATATTTTGCAGCTTTGTACTCGACCTCACAGCCTGATTTAAATGCACGAGAGCAAGCACGCAGCATCTGACGTACCTGACTGTTGATCCAGGGCTTCTGGTTGGGGAACTTCCTAACCTGTATGGTGGGTACGATGGTGTCAGCACACATGCTGATGTACCCAGTCACGTATTCAGCGTAGTCCTGTATGTTTACATAAGAGTCCTCTTGGGTGGCTGCAGCTTTAAACACATCCCAGTCTGTGTAGACAAAACAGTCTTGCAGGGTGCTCTCAGTTTCTGGAGTGCAGCACTTAATTTGCTTAATAACTGGGTTTTCTTAATAATTGGGCTTTGTATCGGTCTTTAAAGATGCTGTTGGAGTGTTGTGGATTTCCTTTACATTAATAAATGTCCCTTGTTGTTCTGGTTAATAAATAAGGTACAGAGTAAAAAGGACCTGTACTTATATAGCGCTTTTTCTAGTCTCAAAGACCTTCACTAGTACTAAGGGCCTATCAGAGACAGATACCTAGGGACAATTTAGAATGACCAATTAACCAAATATGCATGTCTTTGAATTGTAGGAGGAAACCCATGCAGCACAGGGAGAACATGCAAACACCACACAGAAAGATCCTTACCCCTGCCAGCCTGGGGATTTGAACCTGGAACCTTCTAGTTGTTAGGTAACGGTGCTAACCACTGTACCACCGTGCTGCCCAAGAGGAAGATTTCGTGCAGCAGTTCAACAGAAATGTCCACAGTCAAAATGATGCGGGCAGATTTTATACCTTGGAACAAAGATATGTTATGAGAACATTCTGTGGCATTACAGAGCCTAGCTGTCTCTTGAGACTGACCTTGACAGGCCAGAGCCTCAGTGTCTAAAGAAGAAACATGATATACTGTGTCTAGAAGCATAATAAAGGAAAGGTAAAGCCAACTTTATTGTCATTCAGTCCATACAGCCAATCATGTACAGTAAAATGAAATTACATTTCTCTTATCTACAATGTTAATCACATCTAGAATCAGAGGCGTTGCTGCCATGCAAGGCACCGCCACAAATTTCTCTCCTCTGTTCCTTTATTGCTGAGCACCAAGCCGGATGGCAGGAAGTTCCGCTTTTTTATTTTTAATATGGTCTTTGGTATGACCCAGCCAGGATTTGAACCCAGGCCTCCCGGTTGTGGGGTGGATGCTCTACCAACTAGGCCATCACTCCGGTCACAGGAACATAACGGGGACACAGTTCAGGTTCAGGTTACTTTATTTGTACCCGTAGGTAGATTTGTTTTGCAGTCTGGTGACATCCATATTTACAAGCCACAAATTACATTCAACATAGACACAAACACAGGCACACATGAAGCTGACTATAAACATGATAAGAATAGTCAAGTCTCCATCAATCAAGGTATAAAAAGGCAAAGAGATGGGAGAAAAACCAGAGGTAAGAGAGAAGGGTCATATTAAAAGTTAAAAACTAGTCAAAGAGGTTAAAAACTCAAAGGTCTAAAACCCAATAAAATATTTAGACCCCAAATAACATCCTACAAAAATAAGTAAATATAAAATGGAGTTAATAAATAGGTACCTAAATTATGTGCAATATATTGTTACAGCTTGTTCAACTCTTTGACAGCAGCAGGGACAAAGCTGTTTTTGTAGCGCTGGGTTCTACTTTTTGGGACAGCAAACCTCCGTCTTGAGGGAAGAAGCTGAAAGTGGCAGTGCAAAGGGTGGGAGTCATAATTTAAAATGGAGGTAGCCATCCTCTGTACTTGTCAGAGGATGGCTATGGGGGGCGGCTGTGGCGCAGGTGTAGTGTGACCGACTACTGATCGGAGGGTCATGGGTTCGATTCCCACTCTGTCTGCAATCTGCATGTCGAAGTGTCCTTGAGCAAGACACTGAACCCCCAGTTGCTCCTGAGTGGCCAGGCTAGCGCCTGTGTGTGTATGGCGGCTCTGCCGCCATCAGTGTGTGAATGTGTGCGTGAATGGGTGGATAGCAGGATCTGTAAAGCGCTTTGGTCATCCAGAGATGAGAAAAAGCGCTATATAAGTAAACGCCATTTACCATTTTGTCTGGTGTACAGGGATGTCAGGCTCAGCTGTGACTCACCAAGCAAATGACTGGACCATCTAACTACCTGATCCAAGGATTTCCTCTGTTTCAGTTTTATCTGACCAAACCATGACACTAAACAAAAGGATAAAACAGATTCAGTAAAAGCCTGATAAAACATTGTCATTATGGTTCGGTCAACTTGGAAGCGTGCAAGTTTTCTCAAGCAATGCAAATGTTGCTGACCCTTTTTGCACACCCTTTCACAGTTCTCTTCAAAGTTTAAATTACTATCAATAATCGTCCCAAGATATTTGTAGGATTGTACACATTCGGTGGTCTGGCCTTTTAGTACGGTGACTTTGTGCCTGGGATTTTTCCTCCTAAAGTCAATAATCATGTCTTTAGTTTTTGTCGTATTCAGCTGCAGGTAGGAATCCTCACACCAGTGAACAAAATCATCAACTACTGGGCCGTGGCCACTCTCACCATCCTGGAGGAGACTGACAACAACTGAGTCATCAGCATACTTTGTGTCTGTTGTCATGTCTGCTCCAACACATGTTTGTGTACAGGATGAAGAGTAGTGGTGACAACACACACCCCTGAGGAGAGTCAGTAGAAGAGCACTTTAGGTCAGACAATGTACCATTGACCCTTACTCTCTGCGTCCTGTTGGTTAAGAAATCCAGAATCCAACCCACCAGATTATTGCTCAAATCAAATTGCTGCAGGAGCCTTTCAACTAAGATATGAGGTTGGATTGTATTAAAGGCGGAGGAAAAGTCCACAAATAAAAGTCTGGCGTGTGTCCCATTAAAATCCAGATGTTTAAAAAGCATGTTAAACAGAGTGACAGTAGCATCCTCCACTCCTCTGTGAGGCCTATAGGCAAACTGCAGAGGATCCAATGCATGCTCAGTCTGCCTTAGGACCTCACATCTTACCAGTTTTTCAAAAATTTTCATTAAAATTGAAGTCAAAGCAACTGGTCTAAAGTCGTTTACTGTTTTAGGACAGCTGGATTTTGGAACGGGAACAACCACGGCTTCTTTCCAGATCTTAGGCACATGTTGTGTCTGTAAGGACTTATTGAAAATGTAATGAAATATAGGACTCAGTTCATGTTTACCAAGCGCCCACATATATTATCAGGGCCCTGACTTTTGTTCACTTTTACAGCGCAGAACTCCCTTTTAACATCCTGCACCTCAATATTAAAGTGCTGATTGTCTTTGAGTTTCTGTTTCAAATCTTGGGTTTCTGTGCTAAAATCAAAGGAGTCAAAACAACCATAAAAACAATTAAGAGGATTAGCCAGCTCTGTGTCTGAATTAAAACCATCTAAAAACACATGATTACTGCGCTCTGTGCTCTGAAGGCCTGCAATAGTTTTCATACTGGCCCAGGCTGAACCAAGTTTCTTTGTTGCCATCTTGCTTTCCAATTCTGATTTATAATTCTGTTTTGCTCTTAAAATTTTGGACTTCAGCTCTTTTGTGGCAACCTGTAGCTCAGAAACAGACCCCTGTTTAAAGGCAAGTGCTTTCCTCTGTAAGCAGGATTTAACTGATTTTGTAACCCATGGTTTGTTGTTGGGATATATTTTGACACGTTTACGTGGAACGATCTTATTTTTACAGAAGGCCATGTATGAGCATGTGACGTCCACCAAAGAGTCCAAATCATCCCCGCAGGCCAGTGTGAACATCTCCCAGTCTGTACAGTCAAAGCATTCCTGGAGGCTGTGCACTGAATCTTCTGTCCACACATCAATGTCTCTCGTCTCCACCTTGCCTCTTCTGAGAGCAGTTTTATATGTGGGCAGCAAATGTACACAGTTGTGATCTGAGGATCCTAAAGGAGGAAGGGGGATTGATTTATAGGCCCTCTCTATGGATCCATAGCACAGGTCCAATGTCTTTTTTCGCCTGGTTGGGCAGGAGACATACTGATCAAAGTTTTTAAGTGTCTTCTTTAAAGAAACATGGTTAAAATCCCCAAGAATGAAGTTTGGCGCCTCTGGAGAAATTGATTGCAGCTGCTGGACCACATCAAAGATTGTGCTGCAGGCGGAGTCAGCGTCTGCTCTCGGGTGAATGTACACAGTTGTGATGAAAAGCTGGGGGAACTTGCGAGGCAAATAAAAGGGGCGTAGTGACACAGACAGCAGCTCCACATCAGGTGTACAGATGCGCTCTCTGACCGTGACAGATGTGCAGTACTGCTTATTAATGTATAAACATACGCCACCCCCCTGACGTTTCCCCGTTACCTCTTCCTGCCGATCCGAGCGCAGCGGGGCTCCAAAGCCGTCAATCCACAGGTCTGCGTCTCGGTCATGCGCAGTAAGCCAAGATTCGGTGAAAGCCATGACACAGCAGTTCTTAGTCTTTCTGGTAGCGTACATTCCCTTGAATTTCATCCACCTTGTTTCTCAGAGACTGTACGTTCCCAAAAATCATCGAAGGAAGAGGAATGTTACCAAATTGACGTCTTCTCAGGCGCAATTTCACACCTCCATGCCTTCCTTCTGCCGTCTCTCCCGTCTCTCTTTTCACCGCTATGTCCGTCTCTCAAAATAGAGTCCGGTAGTTGCGGCTTAGGCTCAATCACAGCCACTGCATCAACCGTGTTTAAATGCAGCAACATGTCCCTGGAATAATGTATCCCACCCGCCATGATGCCAAACGTGTTTACCTCATAGACAAAGAGCCGGAGGAAAAGTAGCAGCAGTGCAAGAAAGGGAAGGAAGTCCATGTTGTTGGAACCAGGGAGCGCTTCGCCATACAGTCCACAAACACTCCAGGGAAGAAATGACACAGAGGATTTCGTAAAAACATATAAAAGTGCATAAAAACAGACACACAGGCGACGGACTTTTTCACCAGCTGCCGGTCGCTGCGTGCGCATGCGCCTAAAGTGTAATATTAATGTAATATTAATTGTAATTAAGTGTAATTAAGTGTAATATTCATTGATAAAAGTAAAGAAATCATTCCTAGGTGGCTGCCCAGTGAAATATTATTCAAACTCAGTCACCCAGAACTCGAAGGTAAACTCTGATGGCACTTTTGAATGTCCATATTACCTTCGTCACAGCCATGGATGTGGCCTCTCAGAAAATGCTGCTCAAAAAAAGGCTTTAAAACACTCATGACTCATCACAAAAAAACTTTTTTCATGAGGAAAACATGTATAAAACTGAGAGCAAATAGATGGTACTCTGTGTACCCCCTGGATTTTTCTTTCTGGCAAATCTGAAAGGGTTGAGCAGGAGGCATTAGTTCAGCTGACATGGAACCTCCTTGGCCCAAAGTTTGACCCGCCTGTCATCAAAGTCCAATATTTGAGTGTGTCCCATTGTGGTGTCCTGTAAATAGGGTGTGCAGATAGATGTGCTGTTCTCCTGCAAACTTTCTATGACATGAGGCTTCAGGCGGCTGTACAAAGATGCAGGGCACTGGCTGCATGGTGCCACTAGGTGCTCTTTAGGGGCCACTGCTCAGAAAGTGTCATGGGGTTGATGTGCATTTGCCCCGTTTATTCAGTATGCTCAGTATGGAGCCTGAAAAAGGTAGGAGAGGGTGTCCTGGGCCCAAGGACTTACTTGGGTTTGAGGGAGGTTTTCTCCCCCCTGGAGAGTCCAAGTCCGCCAAGAACAGTGAGTATTGAGGAGATCCTTAGAGAGATTGGAAGCAGAGAAGATTAATGATGATGTTTTGCTTACAGATTCAAGTGCTGGGAGAAGGTGGAGGAGGTTGGCAAGAGAGCACTAAAGGTTGGCACATGAGAAGTTGAGAACAACACCAAACTGCTGACATGCAGAGTCCAACATTCACGTGAAGAGGAACCACCCACTTATAGAGGCTGTGGCTGATGAGAGTCAGGAGGTTAATTGGTGCAGCTGGGGATGATTACGCAATCACCAGTGGAGAATGAAGTAAGAAATCCATAACAGTCCATTTTACATTTTTTTTTTTTTTTTAATTTAAGTTTTTGTAAAGGGTATACAGGTCGTTACAGCAATGCAGTGTTTACATTTTCATCACATGTTCCCTTATTTCCTGATATCTGACAACATTAGAAGATTAATTCTTACAACACCCCTTATTTTTTTTTTTTTTTAAAGTGAAAGAAAAAGTGAAAAGAGAAAAAAAAAACAAACAAAAAACAAATAAAAAAAAACAAACAAACCAGTAAAAAACAAACAAAAAGAAAAAGTAAGTAAATAAAGATAAAAGAGCATCTGAGTAGCTTTGGAACAAAGAGAGGAACCATTATTGAAATGGTATTTGTCAAAGATTAGATCTAATGGAAGACACATATGCGGTCCAGGGTTGCCAAAAGTTCATGAACCCATCCATGTCCTGTCTCAGTGCGAATGTCAACTTTTCCATCGAGTAAATGTCTTGGACCACGTTAGTCCAATCTTCAGGTGTAGGACAGTCCTTCAACATCCATTTTTTAGTTAGAGCTTTTTTGCTTGCCAATATTAAAACATTGAATAAGTATTTTTCTCCTCGTCTTTCCAGTGAGTCCGGTAGTAAACCCAAATACAAAGTTACAAAAGAAAAGGGAACTGTAATTTTGAATATTTTCCCCAATATTGTCTGTACATTGGTCCAATATTGGTGGATAACTGGGCATGTCCAAAACACATGAAAATGATTTGCAGTCTTTTCACCACACAAGCGCCAACAGTTCAATCCCTTATGGGTAAATTTGTTTTGTGCAGGTGTTCTGAAAAATCTTGCCAAGTTTTTCCATCCAAATTCTCTCCACTGCAGGGATGAGGTACTTTTCCATTGCTGTTTATTTAGCTTTTCCCATATTTCCAGATGTAAAGTGAAATTCCCCTCTTTTTCCCATCTCTCTTTTATATAAGATGTGTTGTCTCCTTTTAAGTCTTGAAGACCTTGGTATATTTTAGAAATGTATCTGATCCCTGGGATCCCTTTATATGCCATTAAGAAGACCTTCAGAACACCTGACTGGGCCCTTTCCAAAACCTCCTTTTTAAGTATATTGTTTATGTGGTGTCTAAGCTGGAAGAACCTGTAAAGGTCTTGATTTATTAGGCCTTGTTTTTTCAAATCTTCAAAACTTAAGATTTGCCCTTTAAAAAAATCGTAATATTTTATCAGCCCCTTCTCCTTCCACTTTTTAAATCTGGTGTCTGTTTTATTAGGAGTAAAGTCCTGATCATAGGCGATCCATTGCAGAAGTCGATAGGGCTCTTTAGTTTGATTCTCTCTGACTATCTTAAACCAAATTTTTAGCGGGGTCTCTATCCACGGGTTAGTGTTATTCAAAAGCTTAGGTAAGACATTGTTCCCTATTATCGCCTGTAGGGGGATGTTACTTGTTATTTGGCATTCGATCTCCTTCCATTGTGCAGAGTAGACTGGGTTACATATCTCTACTAAAGTTTTAATTTGTGCGGCTTTAAAGTAGTCCCTGATATTTGGCAGCGCGAGCCCACCTTTGTCTTTGTTTAGCTGTAGGGTTCTATATCTGATTCTAGGTCTCTTGCCCTGCCATATGAATCTTGAGATCCTTCTGTCCAGCTCCTGCCATGTTTTATTGGGAGGTTCTACCGGTATTGTTTGGAAAAGGTATAGAAGACGTGGAAGTATATTCATTTTGACTGCTTCAATTCTTTGTGCAATACCCAAGAATGGTATCATATTCCATCTTGCTAGGTCAGATTTTATTTTTGTCACCAGTGGATCATAGTTTAGTGATATAATTTTGTTGAGTTGTTTCGGGATATTGACCCCCAGATATTTCATAGATTCCGACTCCCAGTTAGTTTTGAGTTTGCTTAGTGAATAATGATTTGGGTCATAGTTGAATGTTAAAACTTGGGTTTTATGCATATTTAATTTGTACCCCGATAAATCTCCATACTCTGAAAAAACTGAGGTTAGTTCTGGTAAAGAAGTGTCCGGCTGCCCTAGGTATATTAAAATGTCATCAGCAAAGAGTGCTATTTTATGTTCCTTCTGACCAAGTGTAATACCTTGAATTTTTTGGTTTTGTCTTATCCATTGGCTCAGAGGTTCTATGAAGATTGCAAAGAGCAGTGGAGACAGGGGGCAGCCCTGACGACATCCTCTTTCCAGTTCAAAAGATGATGATAAATTACCGTTAATCCTTATTTTAGCTGTTGGTTTTTTATATAATGCCTGTATAGTTCTAATGAAGTTGTTATGAAAATTGAAACTGGATAAGATTCTGTATAGAAAAGACCAGTCAACCGAATCGAATGCTTTTTCAGCATCTAATCCTAATATGACTGCATTTAAGTTATATTTTTTTATATGATGAATTATGTGTAAAGTGCGTCGAATGCTGTCTTGTGTCTGTCTTTGTCTTATAAAACCTGTTTGGTCTAAATGAATTAGGTCTGTCAGTATATTCTCTAACCTTTTGGCAAGGATAATGGTAAAAAGCTTATAGTCCTGATTTAGTACACTGATTGGTCTGTAGTTGGAGCACTCTAGTTTATCCTTTTCAGGTTTAGGTATAACTGCAATGACCCCTTCTCTCCAGGAGGGGGGGATTTCCCCTGTGTGGAGGACATAATTAAATGTTTTCAGGAGGAGAGGAGATAGTTGCTGTTTAAAGGTTTTGTACCACTCTGCTGTATAGCCATCAGCTCCTGGGGATTTGTTAGCTTTAAGTTTCATAATTGCTTTTTCCAATTCTTTAGGATGTATTTCTGACAGTAGTGTTTTATTTTGTGACTCCGTAAGTTGGGGAAGGTTTAATGTGTTTAGGAATGCCTCGGATGCATTTTTATGTTTTTTGTGGGAGTATAAGTTCTTATAGTAATTCTCGAAGTTTTTAAGAATATCCTGAATTCTGAATTTTATTTCCTTTGATACTGGGTCTCTGATTTTGTAGATTGCTCTTTCTGTTTGATGTTTCCTCAATTTATAGGCTAGCAATTTTGCCGATTTACTGCCTGCTTCATAGTATTTTTGTTTCAGAAATGTAAGTTTCTTCTGGATTTCTATTGTGTAGATCTCATTTATTTGGTTTTTAATTTCCTTAATCTTGAGCGAGTCAGTAGAATGAGTGTTGCCTTTGTGTTCTTTTTCTAGGTTCCTAAGTTCTGACTCTAATGTGGATAGTTTTTCTTGTCTTAGTTTCTTTTGGGTTGCCAGTTTTGCAATAATCTTTCCTCTTATTACAGCTTTACATGCATCCCACAGTATTAAAGGGGATACTTCTCCATTATCGTTATCTTCCAAATATCTGAGAATATCTGACTCCAATTCATCTTTCAATGGTCCTTTCAGGACATTTGAATTTAACCTCCAAGAAAATGTATTATTTGTGTATTTTTGGATATTTAAGTCCATGTAGATCGGACTGTGGTCGGAGAGATCCATCAGTCCTATTTTACATGTTTTTACTCTACCAATGTCTCTATTAAACATAAAAAAATAGTCAATCCTTGAGTAAGATGAATGTGGAGTTGAGTAAAATGTATAGTCTTTTACACTGGGGTTGAGTTCCCTCCACACGTCACAGACTCCCAATTCTTTTAGTAGCATCCGAGTATTCCTGTTTTGGGTGTTATTTTGATGTGGGGAATTACCAGAAGCATCCCAGTATGGATTCAGTCTAAGATTGAAGTCCCCACCACATATCACTAAACCTTGAGCTTTAGTTATCATTAGGTCGAATACATTTTTATAAAATTTCCAGTTAGCCCCTGGGGGAGCATACACATTCAGCAGGGTGATATCTTCTCCCTCTAGCCGCCCAGTTACCAAACTGTATCTCCCTTCTTTATCTTTGTGTTCTGATTTTTTTTCAAATGTAATTTTGGTTGATATCAATGTTGCTACTCCCCTCCTCCTCCCTGATTTATATGAAGATGAAGAGATCATTTTAAACCCTTGTCTACTGAGTTTATTGTGTTCCACGTCTGTTAGGTGGGTTTCTTGTAAAAGTATTATTCCTGCTTTGTCTTTTTTCATTTTGCCTAGAATCTTGGATCTTTTAACTGGATTCAGGATTCCTTTTACATTATATGAAATTATTTTGGTTACACCCTGTTTCTCCATTGTGTTGTTTTGTTTAGTATAACTGTGTGGTGGCCCTCTTTTGTGCTACTCAGAAACTGAAAGAACATTAAAAACAAGAAAAACATTAAGAACATAGTGTAAAAAACTTTAAAACAAAAAGCTGTCAAAAGAACTTCCTGAGCTGAGGTCTTTTTAAAGACCCTGTAAGAGCCTTGATGGAGTGAAGGCTCTGAGGGAAATTCCTCAAACTCTGTTACGTGTTGAGGGCCCTCTCTTACCACTGAAAGTAGTCCCATGCTTTTAACGTGAGTTTCAGAACCCAATCCAAACTTGTAATGATTTTTTTTTTTCCTTTTATGCCTAAACCCTGTGAAATTGTGTGCACCCTCCCACCCCCATCACATCAAACATTCACGCAAAAACAGTATTTGTTAGTATGAGGAGAACATGTGGATTATTGTCACATTTCTATTTTAACAAGTTTTTTTTTTTTTTTTTTTTTATTACAAAGACTTATTTGTTTCAAATAATATGATTGTTCCATGAAATGTTTTACCACATGCTGAATATGCATCTCCTTTAATGTTTGTTACCTTGTATGAGGGGGGTTGGATGTGCGGATTGATTCAAGAGGAAAAAAAAAAAAAAAGGTCGCTATTCCAACCTGAAAACGGATAGTTTATCCGCGACGCTCTGGTGCTGGGTTTCCCGCTGCTGGTCCGTGGATTTTGAGGGTCTTTGTGTTGTCCATGTTTGCGCTTTGATCTTCACACTCGGGTCTGCCGCGGGTTTAAATACCGTTACCGGGAGCCCTCTTTTCGCCATGTCAGCTGTTGCTTCTTCCGCCGAATTATAGAGACACGTTTCATCGCCGTAGAAGACCCTTAACTTCGCAGGAAATGGTGTCTGAAAGCGCAATTTCTTCTCTCTTAACACCTTTTTCGCGTCATTGTATTCCCTGCGCTTTTTAAGGACCTCCGGGGCGTAATCGTGTTCCACGTAGACTTTTCTCTCCTGGTGCATAAATCCTTTTTTCTGCCAGGCCAGTCTTACAACCTCTTGTTTTATTTTGAAATTGGAAAATCTTACCAACACCGAACGTGGGGGCGCTTCCGCCGCCGGCCTAGCGGCTAATGAACGATGTGCCTTTTCTATCTTCAAGTCGGTGGTTTGTGGAATATCCAATTTCTCTCTTAGTAAGGATTCCACGCATTCTGCCATTGAGTTAAAACCATTTTCGGTTCCTTCTATCAGACCATGAATTCTTATGTTATCTCTTCTTTGTTTTCCTTCTTGGTCGGTTAGCTTAGCCTCTATAGCTGCTTGTCTTTTGCGTAGGTCCAGCACAGAATCTTCGAGCACTTTTATTCGATCCTCTGTTTCCAAGATTCGGTTCTCGGCCTGGTCCACTCTGCTGTTTGTCCTTTTCAATTCTTCTCTGAATTCCCGAAATTCGGCCGTAACATCTCGGCGAAATCGTCGTAGTTCCTCAAATAGTGATTTCAGGCTAACCCTTTTGTTAGCTATCACCAGCTCCTCGTCTTCTGAACGGAGATCTTCCAGTTCAGATTCTCCGGCCGATACGTGTCCTGGCCTGGAGAATTTCAGTTTCTTCTGTTTTCCTTTAGACATGATGATTTTGTCTTTTGATTTTCACTCCTCCAAAAATCCGTTAAGTTTGATTTTCAAGGTGTTATCCTGGATTGAGTCTGAGAGCTTCAGTGTTAAGCTGCAGTCGCCATGGCGTCCAGACCGGAAGTCCAGTCCATTTTACATTTTGGACTGAAAAACGATTTGAAGGCTGTTTTCTTTTAAGACAAGTGAGAATTTTGAAATTTTCAATAATCAGGCGACCAATAGACACCTTTCAGAAGGTTAAAAACTGACAAAAATACCATGCTTCAGTCCATGACCCCTTTAATCCCAACCCATAAGATACAGTGGGGAAAAAAAGTATTTAGTCAGCCACCAATTGTGCAAGTTCTCCCACTTAAAAGATGAGAGAGGTCTCCAATTTTCATCATAGGTATACCTCAACTATGAGAGACAAAATGAGAAAAAAAAAAATCCAGAAAATCACATTGAAGGATTTTTAATGAATTAATTGGTAAATTCCTCAGTAAAATAAGTATTTGGTCAATAACAAAAGTTCATCTCAATACTTTGTTATATACCCTTTGTTGGCAATGACAGAGGTCAAACGTTTTCTGTAAGTCTTCACAAGGTTTTCACACACTGTTGCTGGTAGTTTGGCCCATTCCTCCATGCAGATCTCCTCTAGAGCAGTGATGTTTTGGGGCTGTCGCTGGGCAGCACGGACTTTCAACTCCCTCCAAAGATTTTCTATGGGGTTGAGATCTGGAGACTGGCGAGGCCACTCCAGGACCTTGAAATGCTTCTTACGAAGCCACTCCTTCGTTGCCCGGGCGGTGTGTTTGGGATCATTGTCATGCTGAAAGACCCAGCCACGTTTCATCTTCAATGCCCTTACTGATGGAAGGAGGTTTTCACTCAAAATCTCACGATACATGGCCCCATTCATTCTTTCCTTTACACGGACCAGTCATCCTGGTCCCTTTGCAGAAAAACAGCCCCAAAGTATGATGTTTTCCTCCCCATGCTTCACAGTAGGTATGGTGTTCTTTCTCCTCCAAACACGACAAGTTGAGTTTTTACCAAAAAGTTCTATTTTGGTTTCATCTGACCATATGACATTCTCCCAATCCTCTTCTGGATCATCCAAATGCTCTCTAGCAAACTTCAGACGGGCCTGGACATGTACTGGCTTAAGCAGGGGGACACGTCTGACACTGCAGGATTTGAGTCCCTGGCGGCGTAGTGTGTTACTGATATAGCCTTTGTTACTTTGGTCCCAGCTCTCTGCAGGTCATTCACTAGGTCCTCCCGTGTGGTTCTGGGATTTTTGCTCACCAATCTCATGATCATTTTGGCCTCACGGGGTGAGATCTTGCATGGAGCCCCAAATCGAGGGAGATTATCAGTGGTATTGTATGTCTTCCATTTTCTAATAATTGCTCCCACAGTTGATTTCTTCACACCAAGCTGCTTACCTATTGCAGATTCAGTCTTCCCAGCCTGGTGCAGGTCTACAATTTTGTTTCTGGTTTCCTTTGACAGCTCTTTGGTCTTGGCCATAGTGGAGTTTGGAGTCTGACTGTTTGAGGATGTAGACAGGTGTCTTTTATACTGATAGAGTTCAAACAGGTGCCATTAATACAGGTAATGAGTGGAGGACAGAGGAGCCTCTTAAAGAAGTAGTTACAGGTCTGTGAGAGCCAGAAATCTTGCTTGTTTGTAGGTGACCAAATACTTATTTTACTGAGGAATTTACCAATTAATTCATTAAAAATCCTTCAATGTGATTTTCTGGATTTTTTTTCTTCTCATTTTGTCTCTCATAGTTGAGGTATACCTATGATGAAAATTGGAGACCTCTCTCATCTTTTAAGTGGGAGAACTTGCACAATTGGTGGCTGACTAAATACTTTTTTGCCCCACTGTAAATAATTTATGAAACTCTAAGATGAATTTTACTGGGGCACTACAGAAAAGATGCAAGGATAAAGATAATATAAATTTTTGGCATGCCATATCTAGCTGCAAGCACATTAATAAAAGCATTAAACATTAAAACATGACAAATCACAAGAAGTGTATACTTTTGATGTGAGTAAACTGTCTTTCTACACATAAATAGAAACATTTCTTACAGTAATGTCACATAGAATTACAGTCTAGTCTTGGTTCCTTCTGTAAGGGGAATAAGGTCCATGTTGATTTCCAGGCTTGTTCTTTCCACGTCTAACTTTCAGAGCTGTGTCCTAAGTGCATCCATTAGCCGTCTGGATTTTTTGAGACACGAGAGACCACTACTTTGCACTCTGACTCATAATTTTATTACATAAAGACATAGCCCCATCAACAGAAAGTGTGTTGCTAGGCAGTGCAGTGTAACTTAAGTTCAAAATGATTTGCATAGTTACAATCTGAAGCCATTACCAGGACATTTTCCACAATCGGCATCGTACAGTACAATTATTCAACAGAACATTGGAAACAATCCATAACATCAAAGGGAAATACATTGTTGTATCTGCGTCGTTCTACAGGAAAAAGAAGTCATGTACTTAAAAACTCTAAACAGAAGGGTCTCTTTTTTTCCACATGACTGTAGATTTGTGTGGTATTGAACAGATACAGCTATTGTCACACTAGAGGATACTCTTGAAATACTTTTGAATACTATTGAAAAAGGTATTGAGAGGGTGCACCATCTCGCCCATCTTGTTTGTCACGGGGATGAACCTGATCATTTCTGCAGCCAATAAAAAGGCAAGAAGCCCAGTGACTGCTGCAGGAAGCCAGCAGCCAGCAATCAGGGGATTCATGGATGACCTCACTATAACAATTCCAACACATGTGCAAGCAAAATGGATCTTAGCTGAACTTGACAACATGGCAACTTGGGCAAAGATAACTTTCAAAGCCAAGAAATCAAGGTGCATGGTAATCCAAAGGGGAAAACCAACTGAGAAGTTCAAACTACTCATGCAAAAGGAAGTCATTCCAAGCATAAAAGGAAACCCTATCAAGTGCCTGGGTAAAATGGTATGACAACACCCTTACTGACAGAAACATCATCTGCAATACAGAACATCAAACGGAGGAGTGGCTGAAGAAAATCGATAGGTCTGGGCTGCCTGGAAAATACAAGTGCTGGATTTATGAGCATGGCCTGCTTCCGAGATTTATGTGGCTTCTCACCGTGTATGAAGTGCCTTTAACATGGGTTGAAGGACTGGAAAGGAAATTCAACAAGCACCGCCGTAGATGGTTAAGAATATCTCCAAGTTTTACATCTGTGGGGCTATACATACATAAGGTCTGGACAGCTTCAGCTTCCGTTGTCTTCTGTGGTGGAGGAATTCAAGGTCGCCAAGTGCAGACTTTCACTGACATACCGGGACTGAAAGAACCATCTTATTCGAGAAGCGGGAATTCAAACAAGGTCAGGGCGAAAGTGGTCTGCCAATAAAGCCATCAGCCAAGAAAGCCATCAGCCAAGCAGAAGGTTCCCTTATTGCCAGGGAGATCATTGGAAATCCCTGCATTGGACGTCAAGGCTTAAGAACATCTCATTTTCTACAGTGGTCAAAGTTTACCTCTCAGGAAAAGAGAACCTTAATCCAGGAAGAAGTCAGAAACCTTGAAGAGGAAAGGAGAAGAGCTAAAGTCATCGAGCTCGTAATTCAGGGATCCTGGACTAGGTGGGAACTGCCTACACGGAAAATCTCATGGGCTGACCTATGGTGACTGGACCCTTTCCGGATTTCCTTCCTGCTCAGAGCAGTATATGATACCCTTCCAACCCCGGTTAACTTCCACAAGTGGGGACTGAGGGAGAACCCCCTACGTAGCTTGTGTGGAGCAAGAGGGACCATTGCACACACTCTGTCAGGGTGTAGTATTGCTCTAGTGCAGGGGAGATAATATAGGTGGCACCACAACAGGGTGTTGACAACACTGGCGGAAATCTTGGAACAGGAATGAAGAAGGAAACTTCCAGCCAAAACACAATCATTGCTTAACACGATTGGCTTTGTGAAAGAGGGGCAGAGGCCAGTCATCCTGGAAGGTGCAAAACAAAACCTTTTGCAGTCTGCCAAGGGATGGGAAATGAAGGTGGACCTTGGGAGGAAACTCTGCTTTCCAGAGGAGATACTTTCCACAACACTGAGACCAGATATTGTCATGTGGTCTCAGGAAGGCAGGAAGGTCATTCTGGTGGAACTAACAGTCCCATGGGAGAAGAATTGTGAGGAGGCAGCAGAGAGGAAGAAGGCCAAATACCAACAGCTGGCCCGGGAATGTCAAGACAAAGGGTGGATGACGTGGTTATTTACAGTGGAGGTGGGGTTTCGAGGGTTCCCAGCCCAATCTGTATGGAACCTGATGACGAAAGTAGGAGTTAGAGGGTACAGGCGGAAAATCACTGTTTGAAGGTTGGGAGATGGAGCAGAGAGGGCCTCCTATTGGCTCTGGCATAAGAGGGAAGACACTAACTAACTAACTAACTAACTAACCTGCACTTATATAGCGCTTTTCTAGTCACAAAGACCACTCAAAGCGCTTTCATTAATACTAACCCTCTATTCTAAGGGCCTATAGGAAACAGATATCTAGGGACAATTTAGAACAGCCAATTAACCTAACATGCATGTTTTTGGCATGTGGGAGGACACCGGAGAAATCCCGGAGTAAACCCACGCAACACGGGGAGAACATGCAAACTCCACACAGATCACTGTTGGTCGGGGGCTGGGATCGAACCCACGATCCCCACAATCCCCCGGCCAAGGGTAAACTGTGCTGCCACAGTGCTAACCACTGCACCACCGTGCAGCCCCTTTCCACACTAGCTGAAAGCTGGGTGGAAAGGGGCAGTGAACTGGCCACTCACTGTCAACCCACCAGTCAGAGGGTGTTATGGTTAAGGGTCAAAACACTTGACGATGACTGAAAACCACCTGAAGACCTCTTCCTCCCATCTAAGGCTATAGCCATTTAAAATGGATATTTTACGGCATCTTTGTATTTTATAACTAACTAAACCTGTAGCCTTGAATAATTATCCCTTGTAGTCACATCATATCCATTACTATTAATGTCCAGCAGCCCTGAACTCATTATAGAGGAAGAACTCTGCAACACTGTGGCAATACTGAGCAGTAGCTACTGTAATTATAAGCTGCAGATTTACTGATTGCTGTCAAGAAGGTAGTCCGTAAAAAAGCTGAATTTATTATTAAAAATACATATTCATTAGATTTGTCTAGCTGCCATACACCAATTTTAATATTTCAAAATACTCGATCACAGTAATATACGTCATAGTCGTGTGGTCCAGAATTACATTATGGCTCCATGTAGAGGTTGTCCCTCAATTTCTCGTTACCTGTCATTTTGAGGGTGCAGCTGTAGTACAGGTGTAGTGTGGCCGACTACTAATTGGAGGGTCAGTGGTTTGATTCCTGCTCTGTCTGCAGTCTGCATGCCAAAGTATCCTTGAGCAAGACACTGAACCCCCAGTTGCTCCTGGTGGGTCAGGCCAGCGCCGGTGTATGGCAGCTCTGCCGCCATCAGTGTGTGCATGGGTGGACAGCAGGATCTGGAAAGCGCTTTGGCCATCCAGCGATGACAAAAAGTGCTATTGAAGTGAACACCATTTACCATTTTGACAGACAGGGTTGTAAAAATTCTGTCATCTATTATTGCCTGCCATTTTAAATTTCATATAACGATGCCAAACAGCTTTGGTTTTTGTTCATATAATCCATTTCAATCATGAACCTACAGGATTATCATGTAGATCAACTATTTATTCATTAACTGAACTGAAGAACAGAGACTGTGTCCCTCCAACCTAGAAAAAAAGAGAAATTAGCAACTATTTTATTGTAAATTTAAAGCTGTGTCAAAAATTCAATACTTTTTTCATCATAGATTTGCACGCTTTTTCATTATAAAGCTGCAATTTTTTCTTCATAAATTTGTAACTTTTTTCCTCATAAATCTGCAACTTTTTTCATCGTAAATTTGCTACTCTTTTCTCATAGACTTGCAAATTTTTTTTCATTGGAAATTTGCAATATTTTCATCATAAATTGCAACTTTTTTTCTCATAAATTTGCAGTTTTTTAATCTTAAATTTACAACTTTTTTCATAATGAATTTGCAACTTTTCATCAGATTTGCAACTTTTTTCTCATAAATTTGCAGTTTGTCATCATACATTTTGCAGATTTCATCATCATAAATTTGCAACTTTTTCTGTCATAAATTTGTTTTTTTTCTATCATACATTTGCAACTTTTTTCATCATAAATTTTCAACTTTTTTCATAATCATTTTTACTCATAAAATTGTAGCTCTTTAAATCATAAATTGACAGCTTTTTATCATAAAATTGCTAATTTTTTATCATAAATTTGCAATTTTTTAAATAGATTTACAACTTTATCATAAACTTACAACTTTTTTCATCATAAATTTACAATTTTTCATCATAAATTTGCAGTTTTTTTAAATCAAATTTGTTTTCATCATAAATTTACAGTTTTTTTTAATTCATAAATTTGTAATGTTTTCATCATAAATTCACAACTTTTTCATCACAAATTTGCTCCCTTTTTCAGCATAAATCTGCAGTTTTATAATATAAATTTACAACTTTTTGATCATAAATTTGCAACTTTTTCATCAAATTTACTCCTTTTTTCATCATAAATTTACAACTTTTTCATCATAAATTTGCTACTTTTCTCAGATTTGCAGTTTTTTTTATCATAAATTTGCAACTTTTTTCTCATAAATTTGAATTTTTTTTCATCATAAATTGGCAATTTTCTTCATTATAAATTTGCAATTTTCTGTCATAAATGTACTAATTTTCCATCATAAATATGCAACTTTCTTTCTCATAAATTTGCAACTTTTTTCTCATAAATCTGCAATTTTTTTTTCATAAATTTGCCATGTTTTCGTCATAAACTAGGAACTTTTTTCCTCATAAATTTGTTACTTTTTCTCATAAATCTGCCACTTTTTCATCATAAATTAGCAACTTTTTTTCCTCAGATTTGCTACTTTTTTTTCTCAGAAATTTGCACAGACTGCCAAGACAATACTCGATAATCACTCTTTTAATACACGCTATAAAGTGGACATTATATCCCTGCAAGTGAAAGTTACAATAGATCATCCACAGTGTGATCTGTCAAAATGACAGACAGCCTTCAGCTTTTTCAGCCATTGCTAAAAACATTCATGAGTGACAGACATTATTCAGTTAACAACCTCTGGCTCCCATGTACAGTAGTTGGCCTAAATTTAAACACTCGGATCAGCAGTGAGAGTTTCCTTTGCATCTGCACTGGGCAGCTGTCAGTCCGTGACTCCACACAACAGACAGGAATCCTCGGTGGCGGGGAGGGAAGTGATTATTCATGCTTGCTGTGCCGATTCCTCTCTCGATAGATGTGCTCCGTGAATGGTCTGCAAATGCACAAGAACAAACATGTAATGTGACAATAAACCCGAGACCTGAGTGCTGTACCACTCTGTGCCAGGAGGACCCGTGTGCGCTGAACCGTCACAAAGTCTGACTTTACACCTGGGGCTATGATAGGAAGATGGAATGATGCCATGGGTTTCGGTGTGTTCATCCATCTGGTGATGCTTGGATGCACACAGATATAGAAGCAAAAGCATGTATGTATACGATAAAGCTATGCAACACTGCAGAACCAAGCGATTTAATAGGACAACAGGGAAATTTACAAAAGGGGAAAGTCAGAAATTTATGAGACTCAGTAAAAAAAAGTTGCAATATATAGAGTAAAGAGACTGTGTGTGTGTGGTTCAAATTTATAAGGGAGAGAGTCATAAATTCATGAGACTGGGGGAAATGGTACAATTTAATTTTTTTTAAGCTGTCCTGTCCAAGAGCTTGGCAAGTATAACAGATATCTGATTGTCTCGTGATGCCAAACACATTTACGTTGCTCTGCTTGAATTTATCTTCTGTATATAAATAGTATTAACAGGTCCTCTTGCTGTACACTAACCTTAATACTACATTTAAATTGTCTTATTTATGCTGGATCCAGCATAAATTTGCAAATTTCTTCATAAATTGGAAACTTTTTCTGTCATAAATTTACTATTTTTTCCATCATAAATTTGCAACTTTTTTCACATAAATCTGCAATTTTTTTCTCATAAATTTGCTGTTTTTATCATAAATTAGCAACTTTATTCTCATAAATTTGCCAGCTTTGGTTTTTGTTCATATGTTCCATTTTAATCATGAAACTACAGGATTATCATGTAGATCAATTACTTATTTATTCATTAGAATAGAATAGAATAGGCTTTATTGCCATTGTACAGCTGTACAGCACAACAACATTGTGGGTGCTCCAGCAGGCTACTGCGCAATAAAGTAAGAGAGAAGGATTAGATAAAACAGTTACAGAACACACGGTTAAACACATGATGGAAATAAAGATAAAAATTGCCCACAGGTATATACACAGGTACAGTAGTGGCTTCATGGATGGAACTATGTACATAAGAGTGTGGAGTGCAGAACACACAAGTGAATAAAATGGCCCAAAGATTATGGAAAATATACATAGGTTTGGTTGTGGTTTCACGGATGGGTCAATGTGCATGAAAGTGCGGAGTGCAAAGACAGGTGTGTTATTATAATTAAAAAGGTCCTCAGTTCTGAGCATGTGAGCGTTCAGAGGGAGGGGGTGGGGCCTCTGACTGCAGTCTGGATGGCCCAGGGGAAGAAACTGTTTGTCAGTCTGGAGGTGCAGGAGCTGATCGATCTGAACCATCGTCCAGAGGGAAGGTTCAGGTTACTTTATTTGTACCCGTAGGTAGATTTGTTTTGCAGTCTGGTGACGTCCATATTTACAAACCACAATTACATTCAACATAAACACAAACACAGGCACACATGAAGCTGACTATAAACATGATAAAAATACTCAAGGCTCCATCAATCAGGATATAAAGACAAAGAGATGAGAGAAAAACCAGAGATAAGAGAGAAGGGTCATATAAAAAGTTAAAGACTAGTCAAAGAAGTTAAACTCAAAGGTCTAAAACCCAATAAAAGATTTAGAACCCAAATAAAATCCTACAAAAATAAGTAAATATAAAATGGAGTTAATAAATAGGTACCTAAATTATGTGCAATATATTGTTACAACTTGTTCAACTCTTTGACAGCAGCAGGGACAAAGCTGTTTTTGTAGCACTGGGTTCTACTTTTTGGGACAGCAAACCTCCGTCTTGAGGGAAGAAGCTGAAAGTGGCAGCGCAAAGGGTGGGAGTCATCATTTAAAATGGAGGTAGCCATCCTCTGTACTTGTCTGGTGTACAGGGATGTCAGGCTCAGCTGTGACTCACCAAGCAAACGACTGGACCATCTAACTACCTGATCCAAGGATTTCCTCTGTTTCAGTTTTATCTGACCAAACCATGACACTAAACAGAAGGATAAAACAGATTCAATAAAAGCCCGATAAAACATTGTCATTATGGTTCGGTCAATTTGGAAGCGTGCAAGTTTTCTCAAGCAATGCAAATGTTGCTGACCCTTTTTGCACACCCTTTCACAGTTCTCTTCAAAGTTTAAATTACTATCAATAATTGTCCCAAGATATTTGTAGGATTGTACACATTCAGTGGTCTGACCTTTTAGTACGGTGACTTTGTGCCTGGGAGTTTTCCTCCTAAAGTCAATAATCATATCTTGAGTTTTTGTCGTATTCAGCTGCAGGTAGGAATCCTCACACCAGTGAACAAAATCATCAACTACTGGGCCGTGGCCACTCTCACCATCCTGGAGGAGACTGACAATAACTGAATCATCAGCATACTTTATAATGTGTCTGTTGTCATGTCTGCTCCGACACATGTTTGTGTACAGGATGAAGAGTAGTGGTGACAACACACACCCCTGAGGAGAGCCAGTAGAAAAGCACTTTAGGTCAGACAATGTACCATTGACCCTTACTTTCTGCGTCCTGTTGGTTAAGAAATCCAGAATCCAACCCACCAGATTATTGCTCAAATCAAATTGTTGCAGGAGCCTTTCAACTAAGATATGAGGTTGGATTGTATTAAAGGCGGAGAAAAAGTCCACAAATAAAAGCCTGGCATGTCTCCCATTAAAATCCAGATGTTTAAAAAGCATGTTAAACAGAGTGACAGTGGCATCCTCCACTCCTCTGTGAGGCCTATAGGCAAACTGCAAAGGATCCAATGCATGTTCAGTCTGCTTTAGGACCTCACATCTGACCAGTTTTTCAAAAATTTTCATTAAAATTGAAGTCAAAGCAACTGGTCTAAAGTCGTTTACCGTTTTAGGACAGCTGGATTTTGAAACGGGAACAACCACAGCTTCTTTCCAGATCTTGGGCACATGTTGTGTCTGTAAGGACTCATTGAAAATGTAATGAAATACAGGACTCAGTTCATGTGCACAGGACTTTACCAAGCGCCCACATATATTATCAGGGCCCCGCCCCGACTTTTGTTCACTTTTACAGCGCAGAACTCCCTTTTAATATCCTGCACCTCAATATTAAAGTGCTGATTGTCTTTGAGTTTCTGTTTCAAATCTTGGGTTTCTGTGCTAAAATCAAAGGAGTCAAAACGACCACAAAAACAATTAAGAGCATTAGCCAGCTCTGTGTCTGAATTAAAACCATCTAAAAACACACGATTACTGCGCTCTGTGCTCTGAAGGCCTGCAATAGTTTTCATACTGGCCCAGGCTGAACCAAGTTTCTTTGTTGCCATCAAATTTCGGACTTCAGCTCTTTTGTGGCAACCTGTAGCTCAGAAACAGACCCCTGTTTAAAGACAAGTGCTTTCCTCTGTAAGCAGGATTTAACTGATTTTGGAACTCATGGCTTGTTGTTGGGATATATTTTGACACGTTTACATGGAACAATCATATTTTTACAGAAAGCCATGTATGAGCATGTGACGTCCACCAAAGAGTCCAACTCATCCCCGCAGGATAGTGTGAACATCACCCAGTCTGTACAGTTAAAGCATTCCTGGAGGCAGTGCACTGAATCCTCTGTCCACACGTCTATGTCTCTGGTCTTCACCTTGCCTCTTCTGAGAGCAGTTTTATACAGTATGTGGGCAGCAAATGTACACAGTTGTGATCTGAGGATCCTAAAGGAGGAAGGGGGAGTGATTGATAGGCCCTCTATGGATCCATAGCACAGGTCCAATGTCTTTTTTCGGCTGGTTGGGCAGGAGACATACTGATAAGTTTTTAAGTGTCTTCTTTAAAGAAACATGGTTTAAATCCCCAAGAATAAAGTTTGGCGCCTCTGGGGAAATTGACTGCAGCCACTGGATCACATCAAAGACGGTGCTGGAGGCGGAGTCAGCATCTGCCCTCGGGTGAATGTACACAGTTGTGGTAAAAAGTTGGGGGAACCCGCGAGGCAGATAAAAGGGGCGTAGCGATACGGACAGAAGCTCCACATCGGGTGTACAGATGCGCTCTCTGACCGTGACAGATGTGCAGTACTGTTTATTAATATATAAACATACGCCGCCCCCCTGACGTTTCCCCGTTACCTCTTCCTGCCGATCCGACGAAGTGGGGCTCCAAAGCCGTCAATCCACAGCTCTGCGTCCCGGTCATGCACTGTAAGCCACGTCTCCATGTAAGCCATGACACAGCAGTTCTTGAAGTCCTTCTGGTAGCGTACATTCCCTTGAATTTCATCTACTTTATTCCTCAGAGATGGTACGTTCCCCAAAATCATGGAAGGAAGAGGAATGCTGTTAAACTGATGTCTCCTCAGGCGTAATTTCACGCCTCCACGCTTTCCGCGTTTCCTCCTCTTGTCTCTCTTTTCATCGCTGGAGGGAAGAGAAGAGAGGGAAGCAGGTCAAACAGGTGGTGGGCGGGATGTGAGGGGTCTCCTGTGATAGCCTTGATCCCTCTGAGACAGATGGATCTGGAGATGTCTTCCAGGAAGGGCAGAGGGCCACCACTAATTTTTTGGCCGGTGTTGATGACCCTCTGCACAACCTTCCTGTTCTCGGCCGTGGAGCAGGCGTACCACACACCCAGACAGTAGGTGAACACGCTCTCCACTGAGCAGCGGTAGAAGGCCAGCAGCAGCTTCTGGTCCAGGTTGTTCTTCCTCGGGACACGGAGGAAGTGCAGTCGCTGCTGGGCTTTCTTCACCAGGGCCTTAGTG
Source organism: Pholidichthys leucotaenia (assembly GCA_020510985.1). NCBI lineage: Eukaryota > Metazoa > Chordata > Actinopteri > Cichliformes > Pholidichthyidae > Pholidichthys > Pholidichthys leucotaenia. The sequence goes on along the minus strand of CM035836.1, from coordinate 473,153,634 downwards.
TTGACAGTCCAGGAGAGGTCAGAGGAGATGTGTGTGTCCAGGAACCTGAAGGTGGGGACGGTTTCCACGCGGTCACCATTTATGAGGAAGGGGGGTGGTCCTGAATACACTAAAGCAGGGGTCTGCAAACCTTGCCAACCAAAGAGCCATTTTGCCCGTCTCCAACTAAAATAGAAGTGGCTTTCTTTTTTCTTTTTTATTTATTTATTTATTTATGCAGGGACATGCACAATATACAATGACCTTAAAGAGGAAAGATGCATTGTACCAGGTTATAGCACAAGTGCTAATTTCCACCTGTAGTCGCTGGGCAGGCTGGTGTTAGCATTAATAAAAGCAGACATTTGCTAAAACTACAAGTAAGCATTGATGAAAAACTAAAACCAAACATTGATTAAAAAAAAAAAATAAGGCTGAGGGCCGCAACAACAATTTGACCATTAAAATAAAGATTATGCTGCTTATAAAGTTTCTTATATACATAGCTCTGAATATTATGTGGCATTAATGAATTCATACTACAACGGTAAAAAAACAAAACAAAAAACCTGTCAAGTTATATATATATAGATAGATGTACTTTATTGATCCCAAACTGGGAAATTACAGTTACAGAAATTACATATATAGCTTCATTCATGAAATAAAAGTATTAGAAATATATTACAAATTGTTTTGTGCTGAAAAATAATGTCAATATAATAATATAATGTGAACATCTGGCCATCATTTTTGTATAGTTTAATTATCAGCACATTCATAAATTGTTTAAATCTGAAAAATATCATCCATCTCCTACTTTCAACAGTGATCACACAGCTTTAGTTTCTGATATTTAAATAAATTTGAGACAAAAGTTTTATTTAGAAGAAGCTACTTTTCATCCTTTTTAGTTTTCCTCATAATGCTCCTTATTCAGATGCAGCAATATAATATAAATCTGTATCCTTCACCTGTTCTCCAGACTCTTAATTTGACAACTCATGGATTGGTTGTCTGATAATTTGTCTGATATTCTTCTTTATTTTGAAATAAAACAAAAAAGAATTCTAAAGAACTTTCTAAATAATATAACTTTAAAAATCATTTGGTGCAAATTAAGCCAATTTGAAATGATTACAGCAGAGTGGAAAAACATTTAAAAATACCTTCTTCTGCTGAGCTAAATATGGATTATAATTTAAAAAAAAATGCATGGCACTAATAGAAAGCACATATAATTCACTGTCCAAAACCCCGCAGATAACAAACTAGCAGTTATCCTACAGACAAAAAGCTGAAAACATCCTTAAAATAAAAGGCTCATCTCTACATCACTGTTAGACGATCTTCTCTCCTTTCTCTCTTTTTTTTTTTTATTTACAAATTGTGAGTGAAAACTCTCAGCTGTAGGTTGTTGATTTCAGACAAGTGTATCCGGTTGATGATGTTTCACAATAAAAGCACATAACACACACAACCATTCTGAAAATGGAATTGCTATAAAAGGCTTTTATTTTTACATCACTCAGGAAGTATTGAGTTGTGAGGGTGAAAATAAATTTAAACTAATTCAGACTTCAGTCATGTCTGATGAATCCAGCATTTACAGCGTGGAAAATAAGTATTAAACATGTCAACATTTTTCTCATTAAACATACAGTGGTGTAAAAAAGTGTTTGCCCCCTTTCTGATTTCTCATTTTTTTTGTATGTTGGCCACACTTTAATGGTTCAGATCATCAAGCAAATTTAAATATTTGACAAAGATAACAAAAGCAAACACAAAATGCAGTTTTTTTTTAAATGAAGATGTTTATTATTAAGGGTAAAAAGAAATCCAAACCTACATGGCCATGTGTGAAAAAAGTGATTGTCCCCCATTAAAACATAAATTAACTGTGGTTTATCACATCTTTGGAAAGCTGAGTTCAATTTCTCTAGCCACACCCAGGTCTGATTACTGCCACACCTGTTCTCAATCAAGAAGTCACTTAAGTAGGACCTGCCTGACAACCTGAAGTAGACCAAAAGATCCTCAAAGGCTAGACATCATGCTGCGATCCAAAGAAATTCAGGAACAAATGAGAAACAAAGTAACTGAGATTGATCAGTCTGGAAAAGGTTATAAAGCCATGTCTAAAGCTTTGGGACTCCAGCGAACCACAGTGAGAGCCATTATCCACAAATAAAACATGGAACAGTGGTGAACCTTCCCAGGAGTGGCTGGCTGACCAAAATTACCCCAAGAGCGCAGCAACGACTCATCCAAGAGGTCACAAACCCTCCAATGTGGCTGAATTACAACAATTCTGCAAAGATGAGTGGGCCAAAATTCCTCCACAGCGCTTTAAAAGACTCACTGCCAGTTATCACAAATGCTTGATTGCAATTGTTGCTGCTAAGAGTTTCCCAACCAGTTACTGGGTTTAGGGGGCGATCACTTTTGCACACAGGGCCATGTACAGTGGGGCAAAAAAGTATTTAGTCAGCCACCAATTGTGCAAGTTCTCCCACTTAAAAGATGAGAGAGGTCTCCAATTTTCATCATAGGTATACCTCAACTATGAGAGACAAAATGAGGGGAAAAAAAATCCAGAAAATCACATTGAAGGATTTTTAATGAATTAATTGGTAAATTCCTCGGTAAAATAAATATTTGGTCACCTACAAACGAGCAAGATTTCTGGCTCTCACAGACCTGTAACTTCTTCTTTAAGAGGCTCCTCTGTCCTCCACTCATTACCTGTATTAATGGCACCTGTTTGAACTCGTTATCAGTATAAAAGACACCTGTCCACAACCTCAAACAGTCAGACTCCAAACTCCACTATGGCCAAGACCAAAGAGCTGTCAAAGGACATCAGAAACAAAATTGTAGACCTGCACCAGGCTGGGAAGACTGAATCTGCAATAGGTAAGCAGCTTGGTGTGAAGAAATCAACTTTGGGAGCAATTATTAGAAAATGGGAGACATACAAGACCACTGATAATCTCCCTCGATCTGGGGCTCCACGCAAGAGCTCACCCCGTGGGGTCAAAATGATCACGAGAACGGTGACCAAAAATCCCAGAACCACACAGGGGGACCTAGTGAATGACCTGCAGAGAGCTGGGACCAAAGTAACAAAGGCTACCATCAGTAACACACTACGCCGCCAGGGACTCAAATCCTGCAGTGCCAGACGTGTCCCCCTGCTTAAGCCAGTACATGTCCAGGCCCGTCTGAAGTTTGCTAGAGAGCATTTGGATGATCCAGAAGAGGATTGGGAGAATATCATATGGTCAGATGAAACCAAAATAGAACTTTATTGTAAAAACTCAACTTGTTGTGTTTGGAGGAGAAAGAACACCATACCTACTGTGAAGCATGGGGGTGGAAACATCATGCTTTGGGGCTGTTTTTCTGCAAAGGGACCAGGATGACTGATCCATGTAAAGGAAAGAATGAATGGGGCCATGTATCGTGAGATTTTGAGTGAAAACCACCTTCCATCAGCAAGGGCATTGAAGATGAAACGTGGCTGGGTCTTTCAGCATGACAATGATCCCAAACACACCACCCGGGCAACGGAGTGGCTAAGTAAGAAGCATTTCAATGTCCTGGAGTGGCCTAGCCAGTCTCCAGATCTCAACCCCATAGAAAATCTTTGGAGGGAGTTGAAAGTCCGTGTTGCCCAGCGACAGCCCCAAAACATCACTGCTCTAGAGGAGATCTGCATGGAGGAATGGGCCAAAATACCAGCAACAGTGTGTGAAAACCTTGTGAAGACTTACAGAAAACGTTTGACCTCTGTCATTGCCAACAAGGGGTATATAACAAAGTATTGAGATGAACTTTTGTTATTGACCAAATACTTATTTTACCGAGGAATTTACCAATTAATTCATTAAAAATCCTTCAATGTGATTTTCTGGATTTTTTTTTCTCATTTTGTCTCATAGTTGAGGTATACCTATGATGAAAATTGGAGACCTCTCTCATCTTTTAAGTGGGAGAACTTGCACAATTGGTGGCTGACTAAATACTTTTTTACCCCACTGTAGGTTCAGATTTTTTTCCCCTTAATAATAAACACCTTCATTTAAAAACTGCATTTTATGTGTACTTGTGTTATCTTTGTCTAATATTTAAATTTGTTTGATGTGAAACATTTAAGTGTGACAAACATACAGAAAAATGAGAACTCAGGAAGGGGGCAAACACTTTTTCACACCACTATATATACATATACAGTATATATTTCTTTTTTTATTCCCCTTTTTGCTTCTGAGTTTTTGGCATTCCAGCACCATGGACAGCAACACTGCTTCAGAATTTTTCTGGGACTTCTGACACATTCGCTGTTCTTTCATTTGTGACCGGGCATGTATGAAAAGTGAGTTTTGTCTAAAAACACCTGCTTCCACCAGCGTTTCAGTTGATGTTCACCAATGCAGCCCAACTTCAGCCAACTTAGGCTAGCTCTGCACAACTTAGTCCAACACTCAGGAACTTTTACAAACTGAGCACAACTTTCACCAGCATTTATTTCCAAATGTTGATAAATTTTCAGCATGTTGAAAATTTATCAACATTCGCCAACAAACATCAACTATCATTAACTTTTACCAAATTTTGCCAGCGGAGTCAGATGTTTGCCAAAATGTCAGTAAACATCAGTCCAAATGTAGTAGTGTGAATTCAGCTGAACCAGCTTCCGTTTCCCCATTCTATTATGCCGAGCACTAAGCTAGAAGGTGGAAAGTACCATTTTTAGCTGATCTTTTGTATGACCCGATGGGGGTGTGAACCCTCTACCACTGGGCCACCACCCCGGTTAGAAAATGCATAGAAAGCAAGATTTCACGTTACTGCAAATAATAACTTATCTAGGACATGAAAATGTGATGCATGTAAAAGTTATCTACAAAGTTTAATCTTTGTACATATACACGTGGACAAAATTGTTAGTACCCTTCGGTTAATGAAAGAAAAACCCACAATGGTCACAGAAATAACTTGAATCTGGCAAAAGTGGTAATAAATAAAAATTCTATGAAAATTAACCCAAGAAAATCAGACAATGCTTTTGAATTGTGGTTCAACAGAATTATTTTAAAAAACAAACTCATGAAACAGGCCTGGACAAAAATGATGGTACCCTTAACTTAATATTTTGTTGCACAACCGTTTGAGGCAATCACTGCAATCAAACGATTTCTGTAACTGTCAATGAGACTTCTGCACCCCTCAGTAGGTATTTTGGCCCACTCCTCATGAGCAAACTGCTCCAGTTGTCTCAGGTTTGAAGGGTGTCTTCTCCAGACGGCATGTTTCAGCTCCTTCCACAGATGTTCAATAGGATTTAGATCAGGGCTCATAGAAGGCCACTTTAGAATAGTCCAATGTTTCGCTCTTAGCCATTCTTGGGTGTTTTTAGCTGTGTGTTTTGTGTCATTATCCTGTTGCAAGATCCATGACCTGTGACTGAAACCAAGCTGTCTGACACTGGGCAGCACAATTCTCTCTAGAATACCTTGATAGTCTTGAGATTTCATTGTACCCTGCACAGATTCAAGACACCCTGTGCCAGATGCAGCAAAGCAGCCCCAGAACATAACAGAACCTCCTCCATGTTTCACAGTAGGGACAGTGTTCTTTTCTTGGTATGCTTCATTTTTGCGTCTGTGAACATAGAGCTGATGTGCCTTGCCAAAAAGTTCCAGTTTTGTCTCGTCTGTCCATAGGACATTCTCCCAGAAGCTTTGTGGCTTGTCAACATGCAGTTTGGCAAATTCCAGTCTGGCTTTTGTATGATTTTTCAACAGTGGTGTCCTCCTTGGTCGTCTCCCATGAAGTCCACTTAGGCTCAAACAATGACCGATGGTGCGATCTGACACTGATGTACCTTGACCTTGGAGTTCACCATGAATGTGTTTAGAGGTTGTTCTGGGCTCTTTTGTTACCATTTGTATTATCCGGCTCCTCCTGCAGCCACGTCCAGGGAGGTTGGCTACAGTCCCGTGGATCTTAAATTTCTGAATAATATGTGCAACTGTAGTCACAGGAACATCAAGCTGCTTGGAGATGGTCTTATAGCCTTTACCTTTAACATGCTTGTCTATAATTTTCTTTCTAATCTCCTGAGACAACTCTCTCCTTTGCTTCCTCTGGTCCATGTTTAGTGTGGTACACACCATGTTACCAAACAGCAGTGACTACTTGTCACTCTTTAAATAGGCCGACTGACTGATTACAAGTTTGTAGACACCTGTGATGTTAATTAGAGGACACATCTTGGTTGAACATGTCCCTATGGTCACATTATTTTCAATCTTTTCTAGGGGTACCATCATTTTTGTCCAGGCCTGTTTCATGAGTTTGTTTTTTAAAATAAATCTGTTGAACCACAATTCAAAAGCATTGTCTGATTTTCATTGGTTAATTTTCATAGAATTTTTATTTACCACTTTTGTCAGATTCAAGTTATTTCTGTGACCATTGTGGGTTTTTCTTTCATTAACAGAGGGGTACCAACAATTTTGTTCACGGCTGTACTTTGCTTCATGACTTTAGTGTTTTCTCTATGTTTTCATCAGACATACAACACTAGGCACACTGTACCTTACCTTGGATGCACCAATACCTGCTATGAATAGCTGACTTCAAACAAGTTCACCACTCTCACTCACAGTGCATCACTGGCAACTCAGCTGACACCCGTCTCCACCTGCAGTACGCTTCCTGCATCTCTCACATAGATACTCTTTGCCTTCTTCCAGTTGACGTGCTGGGTAATATCAACCAGGCAGTTTATCTAAATGAGAATGATCAAACTCATCGCCGGAAGACAAATGTAGCTTTTCAACGGCTTCCCAGTCGCAGTGGGTGGTTAAACCTGGCACCTGCTTCTCTGTCAGTTCATGGGTTCGAGCTAGGAGGAACAGTGGACTGGCTGTGCTGCAGGAAAATGTTGCTCTGAGGTCATGTTTTCAGGAAAAAAAACATGCCTATATGTCTGTCAGAGAGAAGATCTTTCAGCTTCTTAGTTCACATGTAAAGCAAATCTGAAAGAATCTGAGTGGCTCGTATAGCAGCAGATATACAGTGCATCCGGAAAGTATTCACAGTGCTTCATTTTTTCCACATTTTATGTTACAGCCTTATTCCAAAAGGGATTAAATTAATTTTTTCCCTCAAAATTCTATACACAACACCTCATAATGACAATGTGAAAAGTTTTTTTTTTTTTGGAGATTTTTGCAAATTTATTAAAAATAAAAAACTAAGAAATCACATGTACATAAGTAGTCACAGCCTTTGCTCAATACTTTGTTGATGCACCTTTAGCAGCAATTGCAGCCTCAAGTCTTTTTCAGTAGGATGCCAAAAGCTTGGCACACCTATCTTTGGGCAGTTTTGCCCATTCTTCTTTGCAGCACCTCTCAAGCTCCATCTAGTTGGATTGGAAGCGTCAGTGCACAGCCATTTTCAGATCTTTCCAGAGATGTTCACTTGGATTCAAGTCTGGGCTCTGGCTGGGCCAGTCAAGGACATTCACTGAGTTGTAATGAAGCCACTCCTTTGATATCTTGGCTGTGTGCCTAGGGTCGTTGTCCTGCTGAAAGATGAACCATCGCCCCAGTCTGAGGTCAAGAGCGCTCCAGAGCAGGTTTTTACCCAGGATGTCTCTGTACATTGCTGCATTCATCTTTCCCTCTATCCTGACTAGTCTCCCAGTTCCTGCTGCTGAAAAACATCCCCACAGCATGATGCTGCCACCACCACTGGTGTGGTTATGAGCAGTGCCTGGTTTCCTCCAAACATGACACCTGGCATTTATGCCAAAGAGTTCAATCTTTGTCTCATCAGACCAGAGAATTTTGTTTCTCATGGTCTGGGAGTCCTTCAGGTGGCTTTTTTGCAAACACCAGGTGGGCTGCCATGTGCCTTTTACTAAGGAGTGGCTTCCGTCTGACCATACAGGCCCAATTGGTGGATTGCTGCAGAGATAGTTGTCCTTCTGGAAGGTTCTCCTCTCTCCACAGAGGAATGCTGGAGCTCTGACAGAGTGACCATCAGGTTCTTGGTCACCTCCCTGACTAAGGCCCTTCTCCCCCGATCGCTCAGTTTAGACGGCCGGCCAGCTCTAGGAAGAGTCCTGGTGGTTCTGAACTTCTTCCATTTATGGATGATGGACGCCACTGTGCTCACTGGAACCTTCAAAGCAGCAGAAATTTTTCTGTGCCCTTCCCCAGAATTCAGAGTGGCCGCCCCAAATCATCATGTGCTGTGCAAAGTTCCAGAGCAAATCACAGATCCCACCGTGCTTGGTGAATGATGGTTTCCATGGTGACAGGCAACTAAGGATCAGGAAAAAAATTGAAACAACACAGCAGGTTCGACATCGCCTGCAGCGTGGTGATCGTCATGATCTCATGGTTGTTTTTTCAGCTCTTTTTCAGATTTCTCAAGTCAACTCGGCCACCCACATCTAGGTCAAAGATTCTTTATTGTCATACTCAGAAAAACTACAAGGAAACTGAAACTGGCATCAATCCACTGACTGTGCAATAAAAAAAAATTAAAAATTCAACAAATAAATACAACTGGCTGAAATACCTTGTTTGGATTTTCTATTCTCTTCCATGAGGTCGCCACATCATTATTTATCTTAATAGCTGCCTTTCTGGGGCAGCGTGGTGGCGGAGTGGTCAGCACTGCGGCAGCACAGCAACTCATCCTTGGCCAGGGGATCCTGGGTTCGATCCCAGCCCCGACCAACAGTGATCTGTGAGGAGTTTGCATGTTCTCCCCGTGTCTGTGTGGGTTTACTCCGGGATTTCTCCGGTTTCCTCCCACATGCCAAAAACATGCAAGTTAGGTTAACTGGCATAAGAACTGGGGATTCTAAATTGTCCTTAGGTATGACTGTGAGAGTGAATGGTTGTCTGTCTCTCTGTGTTGGCCCTGAGATGGACTGGCGATCTGTCCAGGGTGTACCCTGCCTCTTGCCCAAAGATGCTGGGATAGGCTCCAGCCCCCCTGCGACCCGAAAAGGATTAAGCGGAAGAAGATGAATGAGCTGTCTTTCGGATTCCTAAGTGATTTAACTATTTGATTATTATCATCACAGAGCCAGTCCAAGAGGTTGTGTGGAAGCTAGCCTGGATCATATCTCCACTTTTATTTAAGTTCTCTATCACCATCTTCTCATTTGCATCTTCAGATGAAGTAAAGGAACATTAGCTTGTATTATGTTGTGAGGCTTCAGTAGAAATGGTACACTGTGAGGTTTTAGTCAAAGCTTTAGAGTAACTAATTTTAAAAGTTAAAAAAGAGCTAACTGTGCTAACTATAAGCATGAACCTGGAACACAACAACACAATTTCAAGGTTGTGAAGGCTGTCTCCTTTCAAACACCGCCTCACTGTGGAAAATAAGAAACTACACAACATTGTAATTCTCACATATCGTAAGAAGCCACATACTATTAATTATTAGAAGCAGAACAATACATATCCGGTGAAACATCCCAGCAAAGTTATCAGGGAATATAGTAAATCCCGGAATCTAGATTGACCAAACAAATTGCTCATTCAGAAGTAAGTGTTGTATAAGACAAGGTAACAATATCCAGAGTTTGGTCCAGTGATGCTGACGCACATTCCGGATGGAAACGCATGATAACTGCATTAACTCCACATTTAACATCAAAAATGTATGTGTAGTATTCCAGGTTTGAGTACACTGACACTCTCCTTAGTTAATCACCTGCTGCTGCTCAGCTGCACTAATTTTCTCACCTGTGCCTCATCAGTCCTGCCTATAAGAAGGAGCTCATTTCCCACTCTGGTTGTGGGACTGTTGGACTTCACACCATGCTATCAGTGGTGATGCTCGTCCTGACTGTGCGCTCATCCTCTCACCTTCTCCCTCCGTGGGAAATCAAGTAAGCCTCCTTATTATCTGCCACACAATCTCCTCATTTTCTCCCAGGACTTCCTACCTCGATTCTGTCAAAGATTCCTTTATTGCATACCTTAATTGTACACTTTGTTCCTGGACAAAGCATATCATGTTTTTCTCCTGTGATTCTGTGGCTCTAGCACAAGGGTGGACATTGAGGGCCATTCCACTGCAGGTTTTCTGTTCCACCCATCCTCGACAACAGGTGTTGTTAATGATTAGCAATCCTTGAAGCTGATAAGTGCAAACACCTGCTGAAGAAACTGGGTAGAACAGAAAACCTGCAGTGGAATGGCTCTCCATGGCACGAGATTGCCCACCCCTGCTCTAGCCTATCGAGGTCAATTTTGGGATACAGCTAGGCTCTGAATATTGCTGACTCAGCACTCCCAAAATAATGCTTATCTGTCTTTGGTCTACTGCATTAAACTCTGCACTCTGCTGAGACTCTGAAGATCTTCTCATAGTACTGTTTGCGTGAAGTCCTACGTATCTTTTTCCTCTTTTCATCTTTGACGACTGCCCTATTATTTATTTATTTTTAAATAAATCTATTTATTTTTATTAATTTATTATTTATTTAAATAAATTTATATAAATAAATTATAAATTATACATTAATTATAAATAATTATAAATTATAAATTTATAATTTATAAATTATTTATTTAAATAAATTTAAATATATTTATTATATATTTATTTTATTATTTATTCACCAGATCAACGACGGACATTTATTAGTACCATTAAAATCCACAACAATTCCCTCCCAAGGCAGACTCGGGACTCCTGTGGGCAGACCTCATACTTGCCTGGAACATCCTCACTGTAATCAGTAAGTCTCAAGTAATATTAAACAAATACCCTCACCTCAAGTCCCTGGGCCCGGGGCACCCTCTTCTCACCAGCAGTCATCCTGCAAAATGTACCAGATCTCCATAGCAAAATACTCACCATTTGCCACAGAACCTGAAAACAAAGAAAACCATTATTCAAGTTTAGCCTGGTTCCCTCTTCCATCATACTCACCATTCTCCTCTGTCTCCCCAGGGATGCCAGCACCAGCTGCTCTTGTTTCTTTCACAATTAATAAAATAATTTACCTTCTTCATTCTATTATCTCCTCTGCTCTCTCTGTATATTGGGTCCATTATACTCTAAACATGTCAATATGCACTTTGCTGAGGTGAATCAATGAATGACTCACTTGCAACGAAAGCAAAAAAAGATGGAAACTTTTCTGTGCATTGATTACATAACTATACAATGGTACATTAGGGTAGTTGAAGAAACAACTCTGTTCCTGGATTTATCTCAGCAAGGCAACATAAATGCCATACATAACACATGGTTACAAAAATAATGTTTTTGTAAGTTTTCTGTTTTTTTTTTCAACTGATTTAAGACAATTTTGCACCACTGAATCCGAAAATGACATCTGTTTCTCTCGATCAGGTGCTAAGTAAAAACCTGTACTTAGTACTGTGCATGTACTTACCTTTATATAAAGGTAAGTCAGAGAATTTCAAGACACAGAAAAGAATTTTGCATCATACAAAGTGAAAACACCTGTACATGTAAACAAAAACGTATAAAACATGTGGCCATAATTCAAAAAGTTGACCTGATTGAGCAAAACCAATGTGATTTTTGGATTCAGCACATCAAAACTGTCCTAAATCAGCTAAAAAAAACTTCAACAATAAATTTGGTGTTGACCAGTGTAATGTCTGCTTGTTAATTACATAATTACATAATAATAAAGCTGTTAAAGAGCACACCTGCTCTGAAATTTAAAAGGCAACGCTCACCCACGCACCCCCCTGCCCTCAGCAGTGACGGCCTTTTGTGTTTGAGCTTCTGTGTGAATGTGCCTGTGGAGAGAGGGCCAGAAGTAGGTCACCAACTATTTTTATGCCCTTTACTTGAAATCATTATCGACGGACACTGCAAGAAGCACACCAGGCACCTTTGGACTATATATTTATTTTCAGAATTGATGAGTAATAATGACTGAGAAAACATTAAAAAAATGTGTAGAAGCAGTTTGTACGTGACGAGTGATGAATCCTGGAAATTAAGCCAGTTTAGACGACTGCATGCTGTTGTGAGAGCCCACAGAGACTTTGCCTTCCTCTTTGTGCACCTAAATAAATGTTTAACCACAGAACACAAAAAATTCTTCCATCTCTGAGGCTGACGACTTTCCCTTGAACCTCCATTTGAATTGTTTCCTCAACAGTAATGCTAACAAGATACATTTAGATTAAAAATTGCTAAGAGTCAAGACTAAGAGCGTTTTCACACCTGAAAGTACGGACCAGGGTTGTTCCATCGTCTACATTTGGTCCAGTTAGATCTGGTTTCACACTGCTCCTTTTCCAAGCAAACTAAACAACGTTACGTCTTGTCATGACGCTCACCAGTAGCCAGCAAACATGCTACTGTCCATTCAAGGTGTTTTCTGCAGTTCTGGAGACGTCGATAACCACACTTTAAAATAATAGTTAATTTGTTGCATTGTACTAATTATAACTGACCTGTAGTACTTTCACAGAAGTACAATTGAGGTCACTTAATGACTACATTCACATTATGTTTTGCTATTCATTACACATTATATTATGCTATTCATTTACAAAATCAGTTGGGCCACAATTTGAAATCAAGATGTGTAACTGGGCCGCACATGTTCAGTGAGCCGTTGAATATGACAAATTTCAAACCAACACAGATCAGTATGATGAAAAAAATGCACTTTTTATTCATTGTCTTGGTTTTAAATGTGCACTTGGCACATGACAAACGCACATCAAAAGTGCATAAAAACACAACAGTGCTGGGGCTGAGCAGAACTTGAAGTAGTAGAAATATTTTTCCTCTTGAACAACAAATAAGTAGAATTGGGGGGGGGGGGGAATTCTGTAAATAACCATTTTGGTCACATCTGTTATGATCTGAGCATGGAGAATTCCACCGTGCTAAATATCATGGTCTTTTTCTCTCATTTGTATATTTGTTGTACTTTGTGTTCTTTGGTTCCTATCTTTTTATTCCATGGTCGATTTTTGTATATCTTGTATTGTTTATTTTTCTTGTTCCCCTTGTTTATATCATCATAGTTTTGCTACTTCTTTATTTGGTATATGTTTGTATTTATCCCTCAGTCCTTATTTGTTGGTATTTAGTTCTTTATATTACATTGTTGTGTTTTCTCTCTCTGGGGCTGCAGCTGTCAGGTGGCACTTCCGGGTTTTTTGCTCTGTTGTGGGAGGTGTTCCTGTCATCTGTCAGTCCCATCTTCTCTCCTCTCATTACTCCCAGCTGACCCCAGTTGTAATCATTGTTACCTCCTGCCCACTCATGTGATCTACACCTGCTATCACTTGTATCATTTGTTGCTGGCCCTATTTTAGGGCTGTTATTCCTCTTCCTCTTTGCTGAAGTCTAACCTTCTCATCTCCACCAGAACCATTCCCCTGTTCTGGTGAGCTCTTTATCTTCAATTTATTCTTCCATTTGTACGTTTGCTTTGTTAGCAGTTTGGATTTTTGTGTTGGTGCACCATTTGGACTTGTGTTTTTTTGTCAGTAAATATCACAAACTACAGTTCAGCGTGTGGGTCTCCGTTCCTGCCTCATGAGGCAAATCATGACAGGAGATTCCAGCCAGTAGGAGATCCAGCTGCTGTAGTTTGTGTTTTTTGTTTCGCCCACCTGCTTTTCTGGAGTTCTCATCATGTTGCCAGCTTCCTTGGACCCTGCTAACGGGCGCTGGTATCCGATGAGCCTGGGGTGGGAGTGCTGCAAAACCCTTATGGAGATGGATGAATTAATTGCCGTTGCTTGCACGTCTCCTACTCCAAACGATGCGTTGTGGTACCTGAGTCTCGTGGAGGCAGCTGCTTGCTGGTGCCCTCAGCTTAAGGAGCATGCTGAGGGGGTGGAGAGTATTTCTCTGGTGGCGGCTCTGCAACGCAAGAACACTGAGATGTTGAGGAATTCCCCGAAAAGGTCGGGGCCCGCACCGAAGGGGAGGTGTTGCCGTACCTCTGCATCATCAACTTCTCACCAGTCTCCGGCACCCATTCCTGCTCCCGCTTGATCTTCTTCAGGCCACCGTGATCCAAAGAAATCTCACCGGCAGAATGCTTCCACCTCCTTATCAGCAGTCCCTCCTTCGTTGAGGCCAAAGACTTCCGCAGCAGTTCCTTTATTTGAGTTTTCCTCTCCGGCTGTCCCATCAGCCGCCTCCTCCGCTGTTGTTGCCTCTCCCTCCTCCTCGGCAATTCCTCCCACTGCTAAAGGACTGGTTGCTTCCTTCCCGGCTCCGCCCGTCACCACGTCTGCTGGGGCGGCTTCTCTACGTTCCTCGCAATAATGGCAGCCACAGAGAGGACGGATTCTACACCTGCTGCAGCAGAAAACACTATGCCCACGGAACACAGGCAAGTGTCTCTTCATTCTCTACTACCAACACATAAATTATCTTGTCCGATTCCCGGTGGTGAGGCTCAGCCTTTGCAGTCCCTTGAGCTCTCACCACCTGCTGCAGCTAAAGACTTTTGGCGTGCTCTCTCTCTGTCCCTTCCTCTGCCCCCTGAGTGTCCACCAGCTGCAGGATTGAGCCACCGGACGATGGAGGAGCCTGTGGTCCTGGAGGACCTGGTTTCAGCCCCACAGCCACGGTCTGGACGGAGGGAGAGCGCTAAAACTAAGCTGAAGCCTGCGCTGACAAAGGAAGGTCCCCTGGCCTCAGCAGTGCAGGATACAGCGCCAGCAGAAAACCAACCTCCTGTGTCCATGTCAGGCGAGCCACCTACATGGGCCACTTCACTGGGGGGCCTTGGGACTGCATCCACCACCACGCCTGCTGTAGGGGCCGCCACAGCAGGACCGAAGTTGGACCTCCAGAGGGCCGGGCCCAAGACGTCGCCGCCTGGATTGATAGAATCCTGGATGGCGGTGGAGCTTGAGCTCAGGCAAGTGCTCTACTTTGTTTTTGTTGTGTCTATGTTGGAGAAATCTTGTATGGCTCTTGGTGGGAAGAGCCAAGTGCAGTTGTTTGCTGCACCTGAGCTCACCTTGCCGGGCTCCACTGCCGCTGGTGACCCTGACCCTGTTTCTCTGCCTCTCCTGTTGCAGTCTTTCCCCAGGGTCACTGAGGATGTTCCAACTTCACCAGAGGTCTCAGTGGGTCCAACCTCGCCACCTGAGACCGCAGGGAGTGCAGCTCTCCAATTGGCCAAGGTCTTCGTGGGTGCTCAGTCCCAGCCCGGGACCTCCATGGGTGCTGCTCCCTCTCCGGATGAGGGCTTCACGGGTGCTCCGTCCCAGCCCAGGGCCTCAGAGGGTGCTGCTTCCCTGTCAGATGAGGTCATTGCGGGTGCTCCGTCCCAGCCCGGGACCTCCGTGGGTGTAGCTCCTCCTCAGTCCAGGTCACCATGGGTGCTGTGTCCTAGTCGAAGACCGTCGTGGGTGCTGTGCCCCAGCCTGAAACCAACATGGGTGCTGCACTCCAGGATGGGCCCACCGTGGGCGCACCTCTGGGTCCTCCGAGAGTGCAGCTCTGCTCCAGCCCGGAGCCACCGCGGGTGCAGCTCTGCTCCAGCCCAGAGCCACCGCGGGTGCAGCTCTGCTCCAGCCCGGAGCCACCGCGGGTGCAGCTCTGCTCCAGCCCGGAGCCACCGCGGGTGCAGCTCTGCTCCAGCCCGGAGCCACCATGGATGCTGTGATGCCATAGTCTGGGACCACTGAGGGTGCTGCAGAGCAGTCCGAAAGCATTAGGATCCCCTCTCCTCTGCCCGAGGCTATCGTGGTTTCCCCAGCTCCTCTGTCCTCTTCTTCGTTGGTCTTCCCAGTGGGGCTGCCGCCTCCTGGGCCACCCCTTCTGTTGAGGTGGCTAAAGAACTCTGGCCGACTGCCTGACAGACTGTGCTGCTGGATTTGGTGGCCCACATTCTCCGGCAGGCCACCTGATTCATTCCATCACGCCATCTGCCAGGTCTGGGACTAGCCGACCACCTGAACTGTCTAGTTCTCTGGTTCAGGGGGCCTAGGTGCCTGGTTCCACGTGGGTGTGGGTCCTGAGCGGGGTTTTTGTTTCATTCCCTCCCAGCCTGGTGTCCCCACCACCCACCTGGGGTGGTTTATTGTTATGCTCCTTTTTTTGAGGGGGGGGGGTCTTCTTCTTTCTTGATATTACCCAGGGTGTCTGGTATCCACCCCTTGAGAGAGGGGCTCTGTTATGATCTGAGTGTCGGGGATTCTGCCATGCTCAGCCTGATGTCTTTTTCTCTTATTTGTGTATTTGTTGTACTTTGTGTTCTTTGGTACCTGTCTTTTTATTCCATGGTCGATTTTTGTATATCTTGTATTGTTTCTTATTCTTCTTGTTCCCCTTGTTTATATCATCATAGTTTTGCTATTTCTTTATTTGGTATGTTTGTATTTATCCCTCAGTCCTTATTTGTTGGCAATTAGTTCTTTATATTGTACTGTTGTGTTTTGTCTCTCTCTCCCTCTCAGGGGCTACAGCTGTCGGTGGCACTTCGGGTTTTTTGCTCTGTTGTGGGCGGTGCTCCTGTCAGCTCTCAGTCCCATCTTCTCTCCTGTCATTACTCCCAGGTGACCCCAGTTGTAATCATTGTTATCTCCTGCCCGCTCATGTGATCCACACTTGCTATCACTTGTATCATTTGTTGCTGACTCTATTTTAGGGCTGTTATTTCTCTTCCTCTTTGCTGGAGTCTAACCTTCTCATCTCCACCAGAACCATTCCCCTGTTCTGGTGAGCTCTGTATCTTCAGCTTATTCTTCCATTCATAAGTTTGCTAGCAGTTTGGATTTTTGTGTTGGTGCACCATTTGGACTTGTGTTTTTTGCCAGTAAATATCACAAACTACAGTTCAGCACGTGGGTCTCCGTTCTTGCCTTAAGGGGCAAATCATGACAACATCTTACTTGGGCATACAGTGGGGCAAAAAAGTATTTAGTCAGCCACCAATTGTGCAAGTTCTCCCACTTAAAAGATGAGAGAGGACTCCAATTTTCATCATAGGTATACCTCAACTATGAGAGACAGAATGGGGGGGGGAATCCAGAAAATCACATTGAAGGATTTTTAATGAATTAATTGGTAAATTCCTCGGTACAATAAGTATTTGGTCACCTATAAACAAGCAAGATTTCTGGCTCTCACAGACCTGTAACTACTTCTTTAAGAGGCTCCTCTGTCCTCCACTCATTACCTCTATTAATGGCACCTGTTTGAACTCGTTATCAGTACAAAAGACACCTGTCCACAACCTCAAACAGTCAGACTCCAAACTCCACTATGGCCAAGACCAAAGAGCTGTCAAAGGACACCAGAAACAAAATTGTAGACCTGCACCAGGCTGGGAAGACTGAATCTGCAATAGGTAAGCAGCTTGGTGTGAAGAAATCAACTGTGGGAGCAATTATTAGAAAATGGAAGACATATAAGACCACTGATGATCTCCCTCGATCTGGGGCTCCACGCAAGAGCTCACCCTGTGGGGTCAAAATGATCACAAGAACGGTGAGCAAAAATCCCAGAACCACACGGGGGGACCTAGTGAATGACCCGCAGAGAGCTGGGACCAAAGTAACAAAGGCTACCATCAGTAACACACTACGCCGCCAGGGACTCAAATCCTGCAGTGCCAGACGTGTCCCCCTGCTTAAGCCAGTACATGTCCAGGCCCGTCTGAAGTTTGCTAGAGAGCATTTGGATGTTCCAGAAGAGGATTGGGAGAATGTCAGATGAAACCAAAATAGAATTTTTTGGTAAAAGCTCAACTTGTCGTGTTTGGAGGAGAAAGAACACCATACCTACTGTGAAGCATGGGGGTGGAAACATCATACTCTGGGGCTGTTTTTCTGCAAAGGGACCAGGACGACTGATCCGTGTAAAGGAAAGAATGAATGGAGCCATGTATCGTGAGATTTTGAGTGAAAACCTCCTTCCATCAGCAAGGGCATTGAAGATGAAACGTGGCTGGGTCTTTCAGCGTGACAATGATCCCAAACACACCGCCCAGGCAACGAAGGAGTGGCTTCGTAAGAAGCATTTCAAGGTCCTGCAGTGGCCTCGCCAGTCTCCAGATCTCAACCCCATAGAAAATCTTTGGAGGGTGTTGAATATTTAATAGTTCAGAATGGTTCATACACATAAGTTGATAGTTATTACATATTGAAATACATATAGGACAAATAGATATTATAAACACTTTATAGTTAATCAGAAAAGCTATTTATAATAGTAATTTAATTAGAATCCCAAGGGTGTTTTCCTTCAATGCAGTCGTTAGACATTGTCCACTAGACGGCGCTGGTACTGTACCTTTGGCCATGAAATGTTATTGTTCAAGCTGCAGACCGAAGAAGAAGAAGTCAGTGCTAAGCGATGCAGTGCTATCAGAGGGACGGACGCATGTTAGCCAGCGGGAACGACAGATGTGTTGTAAACTGAGATGCAGCATTCTCCAGTAAAGCCAAATGAAGGTAAAGTTGGGTGTTTGGACATTCTTTCCTTATAACAACTGATGTTACAGCTAAATCCACAACATATTTTTTGGTGCCGAAACCCGGGAACCGGAAGCTGGAAGCGGGAAAAGTGAAGAGAGAACGTTGTTGGGATTAAGCCGATAGCTGTAACAACACGGAGACGAAAGGAAAAAATGGCGGAGCGACTTCAAAGGCTAAAACAGAAACGGACCGTGCTGCGGACGTCCGTTACAAAGCTGCTGCAAATTATACAAGATGAAACAAGTAAGACTGATATAAACAGTGACCGTTTGCGGGAGCTGTTAGCCATGTTGTCACAGAAAGAGAAAGGCCTGCAAGACATTGAACCAGATATCGAGCAGGAGATCCCTTTGGACGAGTTAGATGCGGACATGGTGTGGACACTTGAGTATCAGGACAACACAATTTTATGGAGGACGCGGGCAGAGAGAGCGATTGAACGGGCTGCCTTACAGCAACAAGAACAGGCAAGAGACGCCACCGTATCAGCGAATCCATATCGGCTGAGTGACGTGAGTACACGGTCAAATACAAGCAGACCCTCGGTAAAGCTACCCAAGCTCTCAATAAACAAATACAGCGGAGAAGTGTGCATGTGGCAGGAGTTTTGGGACCAATTCGAAAATGCAATTCACCAAAACCCAGATTTGAGCAAAACTGAAAAGTTCACTTACTTGAAGTCATATCTCATCGGGCCAGCTGCACGCGCCGTCGCAGGGCTGAAGGTAACTGACATGAACTATGATGCTGCAGTAGACATGCTTAAGCAAAGATTTGGAAGGAAAGAGCTCAGTGTAAGTGCACACATGTCTAAGTTACTAAATCTAAGTCCAGTTAAAAGGTCCTCAGACATTGTTGCCTTGAGACAACTTTTTGATGATGTTGAAGTACAAATCAGAAGCTTAGAAGCTTTAGGAGTCATGTCAGACAGTTATGGAGGTTTACTGTGCCCCATACTGTTCAAAATGATTCCTGCTGATCTTGCCCTTGAGTACACCCGCAAGACAGATGTAGGGCAAAAGTGGGATGTTGATGGCCTTGTAAAGTTTTTGCAACAAGAAGTTGAAAGCAGGGAGCGTGCTGCACATTTGACACAAATGAGAGAGAATCATAAAGATACACATGCAAATCAGAATCAGCACTACAGACCAGATTCAAGCAGAGAAAGGTGGAAAGGACCTAATGTGCCCTCAGCTGCAGCCCTCCACACAGGCAGTTCGAATACACCATTTGTGCACAGTTGCATATTCTGTAACAGTACCAGCCACAAGTCAGAACAGTGCACTGAAGACACAGTCACAAGCAGGAAAGAAAAGCTAAAGAAAACGGGAAGGTGCTTCATATGCCTAAAACCCAGACATCTTGCTCGAGACTGTAGATCCAAAAATGTGACATGCACTGATTGTGGAAGAAGACATCATGCTGTTGTGTGTGACAGAAGTGAGCAACCAATAGAAAGGACAGATGCCGCTGAAAACACGAGTGATGCAGTGGTCTCCTCAGTATTTCCATATGCAGCCAAACCAACCCCAGAAAAATGTGAAACAGTACTATTGCAAACTGTGAGAGCAAGGATTGAAGGACCTGGAGGAAAGAAGATGTGCGTTGCTTAATTGATGGAGGAAGCCAACGGAGTTTTGTCCATGAGAAACAAGTGAAAGATTTAAAACTGCCAATACTAAAACAAGAGACATTAAACCTTCACACGTTTGGCTCAAAAAACCCAGTGACCACAAAATGCAATGTCATAAAACTAGTCCTGGAGAATGTGAGAAACAAAGATCAGAAAATCGAGATTGAAGCTGTTCAAACCCCACAGCTTTGTACTGCAGTCATGAAAGTCCCCAGTGAACACATCCAACGGCAGCTGGAGCAAAAAGGGCTACCAGTAGCAGATGTGTCAGCGGGAGACAAAGATGGTTTGGAGCTATCAGTACTGATCGGAGCAGATTACTACTGGAGAGTAGTCACAGGTAAAACTGAGAGACTGTCAGACGCTTTGGTTGCCGTAGAAACCAGATTCGGCTGGGCAGTGCAAGGACCAGTTGTCATGTCCAGTATGAATGAAGCAACATGTATGCACATTGGACTCAGTGAAGACTCAGTGGAGATCTCAAACCAGCTAAGAGCATTTTGGGAGATCGAGTCGCTGGGCATCACTACTAAAGGTGAGGAAACACCTGATGACGAGAAAGCCAAGGAGAGCTTTGACAGGTCAGTCAGATTCATTAATGGGAGATATGAAGTGGCGTTGCCATGGCGCCAAGACACACCCGAACTGTCAGACAACAAGAAGGTTGCACAAAAGAGGTTTGAAACCCTGAAAAGAAAGCTGAAATCTGACGTGACACTGTTTAAAAGATACAACGATGTAATAGAGGATTACACAGAACAAGGAATATGTGAAGATGTGCCACAGAGCAGTCATTCAGCAGAGACAGAGAATGTAACCTACTACTTACCTCATCATGCTGTAATCAGAGAGGACAAAGTAACTACCAAGTTAAGGGTAGTGTTTGATGCTTCGTCACATGAAGAAGGTTGTTCCTCTTTAAATGACTGTTTATTACCTGGCCCAAACCTGAATGCTGACCTCATGAGCATTTTGATCAGATTCAGACAAAATCCTGTAGCTTTCACAGCAGACATTACTAAAGCTTTCCTTCAGATATCTATAACTGAAAGTGACAGAGATGCTGTGAGATTTTTGTGGCTTACAGGACCCCCAGATGTTGAAGGCACCAACACGCGTATAATGAGAATGGCACGTGTTGTGTTTGGAGTAACTTCAAGTCCATTTTTACTTGCAGCCACTATCAGACATCATCTGGAGAAATATGAAGCTGACCAACCAGACACGGTAAAACTAATGAGAGACTCACTTTATGTGGATGATCTGATCGCTAGCTCAAGTAACTCAGACGAGGCATACAGACTTACTACAGGAGCAAGAGAAATACTGGCTGCTGCCAACATGAACCTCTGTAAGTGGACAACAAACTCCCTTGAACTGAAAACCAAGTGGTCAAACAGCAAGCTTGATTTCACACAAGAAACAGAAACACATGGAGGTGTGTTGAAGGTGCTTGGTTTGGTGTGGAGACCGGACACAGATGACTTTGCCTTTGACCTCAAACATTTGATGAACATTCTAAAAGGAAAGGAAAACACAAAGAGGAGTGTTTTGAGATCATCCGCCAGAATCTTTGATCCTATAGGGTTCCTAACGCCATTTACCATTCGAGTTAAATGTCTGTTTCAGGAAATGTGGCGACGGGGCCTGAGCTGGGACGACGAGCTGCCTCCAGACCTTTCACAGGCATGGCAGCAGTGGTGCATGGAGCTTCCTCAGATCCACCAAATAGTCATTCCGCGGTGGTATGGAACAGAAAAGCTGTCAGATAAATCACAAGTTCTCCATGTCTTCACAGATGCAAGCGAAAAGGCGTATGGCGCAGTTGCGTATCTACAAGGACAAACAACAGAAGGAGAGACTGTTACTGCGCTCGTTGCATCCAAGTCAAGAGTGGCACCAATCAAAACAATCACACTGCCACGCTTGGAACTGATGGGAGCTGTGATTGGAGCAAGGTTGGCAAATAACCTTTTGAAGGCACTGAATATGCAGATCACTCAACTCAGAATGTGGTCAGACTCCATGATAGTGATTCACTGGATTCGCAGTTCATCAAAGAAATGGAAACAGTTTGTTGCCAACAGAGTGATGGAGATACAAACTTTGACACCACCAGAACTATGGACACATTGTAATGGAAAGGTGAACCCAGCTGATCTCACCACAAGAGGTCAGTCCGCATCAAGGTTGAAAGAGGAAAATCTCTGGTGGTCAGGCCCATCATTTTTGAAAGAAAAGGAGCTTCAAACTACACCGCCAGAAACAGCACAAGAAATACTATCAGAAGAAGAGGTTAAAGCTGAGCTAAAGGCAAGTCAAGTCGCAGTACATCTCAGTAACAGTGAAAGAGTGCAATCTGAACCATTGCTACAGCTGGACAAATACAGCAAACTACAGACCGTACTAAGAGTAACTGCATGGATCCAAAGATTTCTCCACAACTGTCATTCAAAGCAAAGACAAAGGGGAGAACTAACAGCAGAGGAAATGGCAAAATCTGAAAGGGTATGGATACGTGAAGCGCAACTTAACAGTTTTGAAAGAGAAATAACAGAGTTGAAAACTGGAGAAAATGTGCACAAAGACTCAAAAATCAGAGACTTTAAACCCTTTCTAGACGAGCAAGGCTTAATCTGTGTAGGAGGAAGGCTGCATCAGTCAAACATGAGTTTCAATGAGCAGCACCCGTGGTTGTTACCCTCAAATCACAGATTTGCACAACTTCTGATAAAATACAGTCACGAAAATGTCATGCATTCAGGCGTGAGAGACACTCTAGTTCATCTACGAGAGAAGTATTGGATTCCACGCGCGAGACAGTTAGTACAGTCTGAAATGCATTTTTTGACTATCTGTAAAAGATTCAAAGTAAAAGCAGCACAGCAAACAGCTGCACCTCTTCCCAAAGACAGAGTTACTGAAGCACCGCCGTTTGAAGTCACAGGTGTTGACTTTGCAGGCCCACTGTTTGTAAAGTCCAAGAATTCTGCAGAGAAAGCATACATAGCACTTTTCACCTGTGCAGTTACACGTGCAGTGCACCTTGAACTAATATCGAGTCTATCAACAGAAAGTTTCCTTTTGGCATTCAAGAGATTTATTTCACGGAGAGGACTTTGTAGAGTAATCTACTCGGACAATGCAAAAACGTTCAAGAGAGCAGATCAAGATCTAAAGGAACTGTGGAAGGCTATGAAGGAGCCAGAGCTGCTGGAATATTTTTCTGAAAAGGGAATCAAGTGGAAATTTATTGCAGAAAGAGCGGCTTGGTGGGGTGGTTTTTGGGAAAGGTTAGTGCGCTCTGTAAAGGGATGCCTCAAAAGAGTAATGGGCAGAGCATCTCTGAGCTTTGAAGAGTTAACTTCTCTGTTGACAGAAATAGAAGCCACTATTAACTCAAGACCACTCACATTTGTGTACAACGATTTACAAGAACCAGAACCTCTGACGCCAGCTCATTTTCTCATAGGGAAAAGACTTACCTCTTTACCACCAAAGCCATTTTCCACAACAGGTCAGATAGCAAATGCAAATAAAGAAAGGCTGACCCGAAGATGGAAATATCGCCATAGACTTGTCAAGGAATTTTGGAACAGATGGAGGAGGGAGTATTTGCTGGACCTCAGATCGGCTCACACTCGTCATACCCCAAATCCAACACAACTCAAACCAGGAGATTTGGTCCTCATTGGAGATGACAAGATACCACGTCAAACATGGAAAACAGGACTAATCATAGAGGTGTTCCCAGGGAGAGATGGACTAGTCAGATCCTGCGCTATGCGCACTCCAACTGGGACGACGTTAAGAAGACCAGTTCAGCTACTATATCCTTTTGAAGTTAATATTTGAACTGTCTTCTTGGGGGGGAGGATGTTGAATATTTAATAGTTCAGAATGGTTCATACACATAAGTTGATAGTTATTACATATTGAAATACATATAGGACAAATAGATATTATAAACACTTTATAGTTAATCAGAAAAGCTATTTATAATAGTAATTTAATTAGAATCCCAAGGGTGTTTTCCTTCAATGCAGTCGTTAGACATTGTCCACTAGACGGCGCTGGTACTGTACCTTTGGCCATGAAATGTTATTGTTCAAGCTGCAGACCGAAGAAGAAGAAGTCAGTGCTAAGCGATGCAGTGCTATCAGAGGGACGGACGCATGTTAGCCAGCGGGAACGACAGATGTGTTGTAAACTGAGATGCAGCATTCTCCAGTAAAGCCAAATGAAGGTAAAGTTGGGTGTTTGGACATTCTTTCCTTATAACAACTGATGTTACAGCTAAATCCACAACAGAGGGAGTTGAAAGTCTGTGTTGCCCAGCGACAGCCCCAAAGCATCACTGCTCTAGAGGAGATCTGCATGGAGGAATGGGCCAAAATACCAGCAACAGTGTGTGAAAACCTTGTGAAAACTTACAGAAAACGTTTGACCTCTGTCATTGCCAACAAAGGGTATATAACAAAGTACTGAGATGAACTTTTGTTATTGACCAAATACTTATTTTACCGAGGAATTTACCAATTAATTCATTAAAAATCCTTCAATGTGATTTTCTGGATTTTTTTTTTTTCTTATTTTGTCTCTCATAGTTGAGGTATACCTATGTTGAAAATTGGAGACCTCTCATCTTTTAAGTGGGAGAACTTGCACAATTGGTGGCTGACTAAATACTTTTTTACCCCACTGTATCTCAAAGTGCATAAAAACTCAATGTGCACTGTTAGTAGCATTAACATTTGTTTCCCTTTTGAAGTAAAACATACTACATCCTGGTCACAACTGACCTTGGCACATCACAAAGTGCATTTAGCTGAATAAAAAATGAACTGAACACTTCAGTGCACAAACTCTCCCAAGAAAAGATTGCTAACATTAACAAACATTGCACATCCACTATTGTGGTTAGTTTTGTTTTAAATCGCCACGTGTGAGTAGGACCCTCTTTTTATAACTACACATTCCGTTACACACACATAACAGTCAACCAAAAAATTCTAGTAGGGTTAAGGATGCAAAAAGCACCTACTTAAAAACTTGAGTAATGACTTTGGTCTTGAAAGTTTGAGTTTTTTCTTCAAAATTTATAACAATTTTCTTATAGTTGTCTGTGTTTTTTTTTTTTTTTTCTGTAAATTTATCTAGATTTGAAACCACTTTCCTCAAATTTGTAATTTTCTCTTGTAAAATTGACTTTTACATTTGAGACTTTATTATAAATGTGTGGATTATTTTATGGCTAATTTTTGTCTATTTTTTTAAATAAAATTACTGGGTTGTTTTTTATAAATTTGAAAGATTGTGGTAAAAATTTGACTTTTTCTCCTTATACAATTTACACTTTTGACCATAATTTTGCAGAGTCAGGACAGAACAATAATTTAACTCTGACTTCAAAGAAAAAAATATCTGTAAAATTACATTTAATGAAGCTTGGGATCAGACCGCTAAGATCTCCGCCTTTGACTGCCACCTGATCCACATAGCACCGGACCCCCATGGCCCTCCTGCAGGTGGTGAGCCCACTGGAGGGCGGACCCATGTAACTCCTTCGGGCTGAGCCCGGCCCGGTCCCATGGGCAGAAACCCGGCCACCAGATACTAGCCATCGAGCCCCTCCCCCAGGCCTGGCTCCAGGGTGGGGCCCCGGTAACCCCATACTGGGCGGGGTACACTGAATCCTTGTTCTAGCATTCATCATGAGTCTGTTGGATCGTTCTTAGTCTGGCCCTGCACCCAGAACCAGTTTGTCTTGGGTGACCCTACCAGAGGCAAATTGCCCCGGACAACATAGCTCCTGGGATCACTAGGGCATGCAAAACCCCCACCACGATAAGGTGACGATCCCTGAGGGGAGAAGAACTTCAACCACATTCTGAGGGAGTCTGGACGCATGGAGTCTGAATGGGCCATGTTCTCCACCTCCATTGTTGAAGCAGCTGCCCAGAGCTGTGGCCGCAAGGTCGTCGGGGCATCTCGTGGTGGCCATTAAGATGAAGGAGTCCTATCAAGCTTGGTTGGCTTGTGGGACTCCCGAAGCAGCTGAAGTGTACCGGCAGGCCAAGCGGAGTGCAGCTCAGGTGGTTGCTGAAGCAAAAACTCGGGTGTAGGAGTAGTTCAGTCAGGCCATGGAACAAGACTTTTGGTCAACCTCGAAGAGATTCTGGCAAACTGTCCGGCGGCTCAGGAGGGGGAAGCAGCTCCCTTTCCACACTGTGTATGGTGCGGATGGGGCACTGCTGACTTCGACTGAGGATGTCGTCAGGCGGTGGAAGGAATACTTGGAGGAGCTCCTCAATCCCACTGACACCCCTTCCACAAAGGAAGCGGGGCTTGTGGACGAGGGGGACAACTCGCCTATCAAAGGGGCTGAGGTCGCCAAAGTGGTTAAAAATTTCTTTGGTGGCCGAGCCCAGGGGGTGGACGAGATTCACCCTGAGTATCTCAAGGCCCTGGATGTTGTAGGGCTGTCATGGTTGACACACCTCTGCAACACTGTGTGGAGGTCGGGGGCAGTGCCTTTGGCATGGCAAACCGGGGTGGTGGTTCCTGTCTTCAAAAAAGGGGACTAGAGGGTGTGTGCCAACTTTAGAGGGATCACACTCCACAGCCTTCCTGGGAAGGTCTATGCCAGGGGTCACCAACCTTTTTGAAACCAAGAGCTACTTCATGGGTATCGAGTCATGTGAAGGGCACCAGCTTGACACACTCCTCTAAAATAACAAATTGTGTGTGTGTGTGTGTGTGTGTATATATATATATATATATATATATACGTATATATATATATATATATATATATATATATATATATATATATATATATATATATATATAAATAATTATTAATAACAGAGTGGGTAACAGACAAGATCAATATTCAACACTTTTTTATTAATCTCAGCAATTGTTCAGATGATCCCTTCTACATTTCATAAAAAAATGTCCAGTTTTCACCAGTCCCTTTTAACCATAAAAAACTAAACCCTTTTAATTCATGAACTATGTTGAACCATGTTTGAAAAAGTTATGCAACATTTAAGAAAAATCAACTTTCATATTAAATAAATCTTATCACATTTTTAACTGAACAAATCTGCTGCAATTCTGCTCAAAATCTGTTACATTTAATAAACACACTTTTGTGTGTTCTTCTTCACTGGAATTATATCCATACAGTTCTTGCCAAGAATCATGCTTGAGCAACCAGCACTGTCCTTTCATGAGAAGAAACTAAACAAGCACTATATGCACGGTGGCGCAGTGGTTAGCACCGCGGCAGCAGTTTACCCTCGGCCGGGGGATCGCGGGTTCGCCCCCGGCCAACAGTGATCTGTGTGGAGTTTGCATGTTCTCATTTTTCATGCAAAAACATGCAGGTTAGGGAGTTAAGAGGCGCTTGCGCACGCAGCGGCTGGTGGCTTGTTTCCGGACTGCAGAACAAATCTACCTACGGGTACAAGTTAAGTCCCCCCCCAAAAAAAGAGTGGGTAGTGAAGTAGCGCTTCGCCATCGCCCCGCAAATGAAATACACGCAGCTTCCTTTCACGGTAGTAAAAAAGAACTCTTCCTCCCGCTCACTTAGAAAATGATAAATTTTCTGTCTTTTTTTTGCCATGTTTTTGGGCTTGGAAACCGCACTGCGCCCACCATCTTAACTGCCCGCTAGCTAAGCTTACGCTCCACAAGCGCGAAGGTTTTGTCATGCGCACAATACTGACCTTTGAACTAGGTCAGAGTTCACCTTAACTTTACGTATAATAAACATATTTTCATTTTTTTTTATTTTTAAGACATTGTCATTTTAAAATCTATATAAATGCAAGTGTGATTTTAAAAAATATAAAAAATATAAAATAAAAAATAGCGGCAGAAAAAATTACATCTGCAGCTCACTTGCGAGTTGTGCTATTTTTAGAACAGGCCTGCGGGCGACACATGTGGTTCCTGCGGGCGACATGGTGCCCGCGGGCACCGCGTTGGTGACCCCTGGTCTATGCCAAGGTACTGGAGAGGACAGTCCAGCCATTGGTCGAACCTCTGATTCAGGAGGAGCAATGTGGTTTTCGTCCTGGCCGTGGCACGTCAGACCAGCGCTTTACCCTCTCGAGAATCCTCGAGGGTTCGTGGGAGTTTGCCCAACCAGTTTACATGTGTTTTGTGGACTTGGAGAAGGCATTTGACCGTGTCCATCATGGTTTTTTGTGGGGGGTGCTTCAGGAGTATGGGGTATCGGGCTTGTTGTTACGAGCTATTTGGTCTCTGTATGACTGTTCTGAGAATTTGGTTCGTATTGCCAACACTCGGTTGGACTCATTTCCAGTGAGAGTTGGACTCCGCCAGGGCTGTCCTTTGTCACCGATCCTGTTCATAATTTTTATGGACAGGATTTCTAGGCACAGCCAGGGAATGGAGGGTGTCATGCTTGGTGACCACAGGATCTCATCTCTGTTGTTTAGATGATGATGTCCTGCTGGCTTCATCCAGCAATAACCTACAGGTCTTACTGGGATGGTTTGCCGCTGAGTGCGAAGCGGCTGGGATGAGAATCAGTACTCCAAGACCATAGTCCTCAGCTGGAAAAAGGTGGATTGTACTCTTCGGGTTGGGGACAAGCTCCTGCCCCAAGTGGAGGAGTTTAAGTATCTTGGGGTCTTATTCATGAGTGAGGGGAGAATGGAGCGAGAGGTTGACAGACGGATCGGAACGGCATCTGCAGTGATGCGGACATTGTACCGGTCTGTTGTGCTGAAGAGGGAGTTGAACTCTAAGGCAAAGCTGTCGATTTACCAGTCAATCTACGTTCCTACTCTCACCTATGGTCACGAGCTTTGGGTAATGACCGAAAGAGATTGCAGATACAAGCGGCTGAAATAAGCTTTCTTCGTAGGATTGCTGGACTCACCCTCAGAGATAGGGTGAGGTGCTCAGTCGTCCGGGAGAGGCTCAGAGTAGAACTGCTGCTCCTCCACATTGAAAGGAGCCAGTTGAGGTGGTATGGGCATCTGATCAGGATGCCTCTTGGACGCCTCCCACTTGAGGTGTTTCGGGCACGTCCCACTGGGAGGAGACCCCAGGGCAGACCCAGGACTTGCTGGAGAGACTATGTCTCCCAGCTGGTCTGGGAACACCTTGTTATCCTCTCTGAAGAGCTGGAGCAGGTGGCTGGGGAGAGGGAAGTCTGGGCATCTCTGCTTGAACTGCTGCCCCCATGACCTGGACCTCCGGAAAAGTGGTAGAAGATGGATGGATGGACATTTAATGAAATAAATTAACTTAAATGACCAAAGATTCAGTTATTTCTGTTGAAATATTTATATATATTTATTGTTTTTTATAAATCTCCTCACCACCCAGACAGAAGGAAAAACTCCCCTTATTTTAAAATCCAAATGTTAGCACGTTTAGTTTGTTTGAAGGCTGTGGATGGATTAAAGCCATTGACTTCGTGAATTTCGGTCATCTTAATTTGACAGGTACATAATCATGAACATAAATTTTTGTAATGGCGGTTGAAGTAAATCCTTAGCCATTCAGTCACTCTTGCCCCTTGACCTGCATATGAAATCTAAACACACCTGTTTGCTCAGCGACTCATTATTGTTCCCGTAGCAGTGGGTTAAAACCACCATACAGTGCATCCAGAAAGTCTTCACGGCTCTTCACTTTTTCCACATTTTGTTATGTTATAGTCTTATTCCTAAAGGAATTAAATTCATTTTTTCCTCAAAATTCTACACACAAAACCCCATAATGATAATGTGAAAAGTTTTTTTGAGATTTTTGCAAATTTATTAAAAATAAAAAAACTAAAATCGCATGTACATAAGTATTCACAGCCTTTGCCTTACAGCTCAGAACTGAGCTCAGGTTCATCCTGTTTCCTCTGATCATCCTTGAGATGTTTCTACAGCTTAACTGGAGTCCACCTGTGGTAAATTCAGCTGATTGGGCATGATTTAGAAAGGCACACACCTGTCTATAGAAGGTCCCACAGTTGACAGTGCATGTCAGAGCACAAACCGAGCATGAAGTCAAAGGAACTGTCTGTAGACCTCTGAGACAGGAATGTCTCGAGGCACAAATCTGGGGAAGGGTACAGAAAAAATTTTGCTGCTTTGAAGGTCCCAATGAGCACAGTGGCGTCCATCATCCATAAATGGAAGAAGTTCAGAACCAACAGGACTCTTCCTAGAGCTGGCCGGCCATTTAAACTGAGCAATTGGGGGAGAAGGGCCTTAGTCAGGGAGGTGACCAAGAACCTGATGGTCACTCTGTCAGAGCTTCAGCGTTCCTCTGTGAAGAGAGGAGAACCTTCCAGAAGGACAACCATCTATGCAGCAATCCACCAATCGGGCCTGTATGGTAGAGTGGCCAGACGGAAGTCACTCCTTAGTAAAAGGCACATGGCAGCCCACCTGGAGTTTGCCAAAAGGCACCTGAAGGACTCTCAGACCATGAGAAACAAAATTCTCTGGTCTGACGAGACAAAGATTGAACTCTTTGGCGTGAATGCCAGGTGTCATGTTTGGAGGAAACCAGGCACTGCTTATAACCATGCCAGTGGTGGTGGCAGCATCATGCTGTGGGGATGTTTTTCAGCAGCAGAAATTGGGAGACTAGTCAGGATAGAGGGAAAGATGAATGCAGCAAAGTACAGAGACATCGTGGATGAAAACCTGCTCCAGAGCGCTCTTGACCTCAGACTGGGGTGATGGTTCATCTTTCAGCAGGATAACCACCCTAAGCACACAGCCAAGATATCAAAGGAGTGGCTTCAGGACAACTCTGTCAATGTCCTTGAGTGGCCCAGCCAGAGCCCAGACTTGAATCCAATTGAACATCTCTGGAGAGATCTGAAAATGGCTGTGCTCCGATGCTTCCCATTCAACCTGATGGCGCTTGAGAGGAGCTGCAAAGAGAAATGGGCCAAACTGCCCAAAGATAGGTGTGCCAAGCTTGTGACATCATATTCAAAAAGACTTGAGGCTGTAATTGCTGCCAAAGGTGCATCAACAAAGTATTGAGCAAAGGCTGTGAATACTTATGTATGTGTGATTTCTTACTTTTTTATTTTTAATAAATTTGCAAAAATCTTAAATGTTTTTCCACATTGTTATTACGGGGTATCGTGTGTAGAATTTTGAGGAATAAAATGAATTTAATCCCTTTTGGAATAAGGCTGTAACATGACAAAATGTGGAAAAAATGAAGTGCTTTCCGGATGTACTGTAAATGCTTCCACTGCTTACACACCTCTTTCTGATTTTTTTTTTTTTTTTTTAAGCACTTTAATAAGCTCATGCTTCTCTCGGACAATGATGCTGTGGTTTGCTCTGCCTCTGACTGGAACTGTCACACGGGCAGGGTGCTTCTGAGCGCTGCGCGGATGACGGACACGCGCGTTGTTCATGTGCACCCTTGCGGACAGTCACTCCTTCATATGTTTTTCTTAAATTTATATTTCTGGAATTTACCCATTGTGGGACTAATAAAGGCTTATCTTATCTTATTTCCTTGGCGTGGCTTGGGCCCTTGGGCCGCTAATTGAATAGGCCTATTTTATGGTATTTATTAATTCATTTTCGCTTTCAAGTCTCCTTTAGGTGCAAATATACTATATGTCCTGCAAAAACATACCAAACACACTGGAATAAGCCAATACAGTTAGGCCCAAAAATATTTGGACAGTGACACAAGTTATGTTATTTTAGCTGTTTACGAAAACATATTCAGGATACAATTATATAATCAATATGGGCTTAAAGTGCAGACTCTCAGCTGTAATTTGAGAGTATTCACATCCAAATTGGAGCAAGGGTTTAGGAATTACAGCTCTTTAATACGTAGCCGCCTCTTTTTCCAAGGGACCAAAAGTAATTGGACAATTGACTCAGAAGGCTGCAAAAAAAAATAACAAGGCTGCATGGGCTCTTCCCTCGTTAACCTGTCATCAATTAAGCAGTTAAAAGGTCTGGAGTTGATTCCAGGTGTGGCGTTTGCATTTGGAAGCTGTTGCTGTGAACACACAACATGCGGTCAAAGGAGCTCTCAATGGAGGTGAAACAGACTATCCTGAGGCTGGAAAAAAAAAAAAAAAAAAAAGAAAAAATCCATCAGAGAGATAGCAGAAATGTTAGTAGTGGCCAAATTAACAGTTTGGTACATTCTGAGAAAAAAGAGTGCACTGGTGAGCTTGGGAACTCAAAAAGGCCTGGACGTCCACGGAAGACAACAGTGGTGGATGATCACAGAATCCTTTCCTGTGAAGAACAACCCCTTCACAACATCCACTCAAGTGAAGAACACTCTCCAGGAAGTATCTAAGTCTACCATAAAGAGAAGACTTCATGAGAGTAAATACAAAGGATTCACCACAAGGTGCAAACCATTAATCAGCCTCAAAAATAGAAAGGCCAGAATTGACTTTGCCAAAAAACACCTGAAGAAGCCAGCCCAGTTCTGGAACAGCGTTCTTTGGACAGATGAGACTAAGATCAACCTGTACCAGAATGATGGGAAGAAGAAAGTTTGGAGAAGAATTGGAACAGCTCATGATCCAAAGCACTACATCTTCTGTAAAACATGGTGGAGGCAGTGTGATGGCATGGGCATGCATGGCTTCCAATGGCACTGGGTCACTTGTGTTTATTGATGATGTGACAAAAGACAGAAGCAGCCGGATGAATTCTGAAGTGTATAGGGATAGACTTTCTGCTCAGATTCAGCCAAATGCAGCAAAGTTGGCTGCACGGTGGCGCAGTGGTTAGCACAGCGGCAGCACAGTTTACCCTCGGCCGGGGGATCGCGGGGATCATGAGATCGTGGGTTCGATCCCTGCCCCCGGCCAACAGTGATCTGTGTGGAGTTTGCATGTTCTCCCCGTGTTTGCGTGGGTTTACTCCGGGATTTCTCCGGTTTCCTCCCACATGCTAAAAACATGCAGGTTAGGGAGTTAAGGGGCACTTGCGCATGCAGCGACCGGCAGCTGGTGGCTTGCCACCAGACTGCAGAACAAATCTAACTACGGGTACAAAATAAGTCAAAAAAAAAAAAGTTGATTGGACGGCGCTTCACCAATGATCCAAAACATACTGCAAAAGCAACCCAGGAGTTTTTTTAAAGCAACGAAGTGGAATATTCTGCAATGGCCGAGTCAATCACCAGATCTCAACCCAATCGAGCATGCATTTCACTTGCTCAAGACAAAACTTAAGGCAGAAAGACCCACAAACAAGCAACAACTGAAGACAGCTGCAGTAAAGGCCTGGCAAAGCATCGCAAAGGAGGAATCCCAGCGTTTGGTGATGTCCATGGGTTCCAGACTTCAGGCAGTCATTGCCTGCAAAGGATTCTCAACAAAATATTGAAAAGTAACATTTTACTTAGGGTTATGTTTATTTGTCCAATTACTTTTGAGCCCCTGAAATGATGAGCGTTTGTATAAAAATAGCTACAATTCCTACATGTTTAATCATATATTTTTGTTCAACCCCTTGAATTAAACCTTCAAGACTGCACTTCAATTCCATTGTAGTTGTTTCATTTCAAATCCAATGTGGTGGCATGCAGAGCCCAAATCATGAAGATTGTGTCACTGTCCAAATATTTCTGGGCCTAACTGTAAGTAGTAAAAAATAGAACTTAAGTGGTATCAAAATATTTAATCATGATTATCTTCCCTTTAGTTAACCCATGATTAATTACAAGTTAATCACAGCTAATATAACTGCTTTGAAATATACCCTAAAGGGATGTTTTTCTAAAACAAAACAAACTTCTGTTAAAATGGCAGATGCATTTTCCTACAATACATACAGTTAGGCCCAGAAATATTTGGACAGTGACACAATCTTCATGATTTGGGCTCTGCATGCCACCACATTGGATTTGAAATGAAACAACTGCAACGGAATTGAAGTGCAGACTTTAAGGTTTAATTCAAGGGGTTGAACAAAAATATATGATTAAACATGTAGGAATTGTAGCTGTTTTTATACAAACGCTCCTCATTTCAGGGGCTCAAAAGTAATTGGACAAATAAACATAACCCTAAGTAAAATGTTACTTTTCAATATTTTGTTGAGAATCCTTAGCAGGCAATGACTGCCTGAAGTCTGGAACCCATGGACATCACCAAACACTGGGTTTCCTCCTTTGTGATGCTTTGCCAGGCCTTTACTGCAGCTGTCTTCAGTTGTTGCTTGTTTGTGGGTCTTTCTGCCTTAAGTTTTGTCTTGAGCAAGTGAAATGCATGCTCGATTGGGTTGAGATCTGGTAATTGACTCGGCCATTGCAGAATATTCCACTTTGTTGCTTTAAAAAACTCCTGGGTTGCTTTTGCAGTATGTTTTGGATCATTGGTGAGGCGCCGTCCAATCAACTTTGCTGTGTTTGGCTGAATCTGAGCAGAAAGTATATCCCTATACACTTCAGAATTCATCCGGCTGCATCTGTCTTTTGTCACATCATCAATAAACACAACTGACCCAGTGCCATTGGAAGCCATGCATGCCCATGCCATCACACTGCCTCCACCATGTTTTACAGAAGATGTAGTGCTTTGGATCATGAGCTGTTCCAATTCTTCTCCAAACTTTCTTCTTCCCATCATTCTGGTACAGGTTGATCTTAGTCTCATCTGTCCAAAGAATGCTGTTCCAGAACTGGGCTGGCTTCTTCAGGTGTTTTTTGGTAAAGTCAATTCTGGCCTTTCTATTTTTGACGCTGATTCATGGTTTGCACCTTGTGGTGAATCCTTTGTATTTACTCTCATGAAGTCTTCTCTTTATGGCAGACTTAGATACTGACACACCTACTTCCTGGAGAGTGTTCTTCACTTGAGTGGATGTTGTGAAGGGGTTGTTCTTCACAGGAAAGGATTCTGTGATCATCCACCACTGTTGTCTTCCGTGGACGTCCAGGCCTTTTTGAGTTCCCAAGCTCACCAGTGCACTCTTTTTTTTTTTTTTTTTTTTTCTCAGAATGTACCAAACTGTTAATTTGGCCACTCCTAACATTTCTGCTATCTCTCTGATGGATTTCTTCTTTTTTTTTCGGCCTCAGGATGGTCTGTTTCACCTCCATTGAGAGCTCCTTTGACCGCATGTTGAGTGTTCACAGCAACAGCTTCCAAATGCAAACGCCACACCTGGAATCAACTCCAGACCTTTTAACTGCTTAATTGATGACAGGTTAATGAGGGAAGAGCCCATGCAGCCTTGTTAATCTTTTTTTTTTTTTTTTGCAGCCTTCTGAGTCAATTGTCCAATTACTTTTGGTCCCTTGAAAAAGAGGCGGCTATGTATTAAAGAGCTGTAATTCCTAAACCATTGCTCCAATTTGGATGTGAATACTCTCAAATTACAGCTGAGAGTTTGCACTTTAAGCCCATATTGATTATATAATTGTATCCTGAATATGTTTTCGTAAACGGCTAAAATAACAAAACTTGTGTCACTGTCCAAATATTTTTGGGCTTAACTGTATGTGCACTACACCAGAGCAGCGATTCATTCAAAATATGAAGTTACTTTATGTAACAAGTAACTGTGGATTTGAAGGGTTTACTACGCTTTATACTGTGCAGTATTCCTGCTGATAGCACAAAGACAGAATAAAACTAACATTCTGTCCACAAGGGGTACAACATTTATTCTGTTTGTCCACACACATTATACGGTGTAAAACCCGTCATCATTGTAAAACTTTGTCATTTTAGTCCCGTGTTAATTTTTGATCATGTGACTAAAATAGGTAGAAAATGTATTTTAATCAGGAGAAAGGCTTACCCTTCAAATCTGACCGCCACCTTGTAACACACGGCCACTACAGCAGTCAAGACGAGGCCA
The DNA here is from genome assembly GCA_020510985.1 of Pholidichthys leucotaenia. NCBI lineage: Eukaryota > Metazoa > Chordata > Actinopteri > Cichliformes > Pholidichthyidae > Pholidichthys > Pholidichthys leucotaenia. The sequence goes on along the minus strand of CM035836.1, from coordinate 473,117,653 downwards.
ACGGGGCTGGCACCACTGAGACAAAATGGAAAACACAGACACAGGTTTCAATACAGACACTCTCACTGCTATTTGCACAGCTAGTATAGGTAAGTAAAACCATTAAGGGGGAAAAAAAATCTACTGGCAAAGTAGTTTCACCTCACATTGTAAAAATGAGAAATACAAATTTTAATTGAAATCAAATAATTCAGAAAAAATAAGTACTGTTGTCGATTTAAAAAAAAAAAAAAGTCCATTCCTTCTGTCTGCTGTTGAGTCATCATATCACATCATCATATCTCGTGTCTGTTTGTGCTCATGTGATTAGTGAAAAAACACACTCAGCTGCTATTTTCTGTTCAAGGAGCCTTAAACTATTTGAAGACAGAAGAGTGCTTTTCACAACACAAAGGACAAAAAAAACGTTGCCACACCAGTCTGCCCTACCGGGGAAATGGCTGCTCTTCTCCACCACCGAGGCGAAGAGCAGGTTATGTGCGTACAAACCCGATATTCATTATCTAATGATGAGAGTTTTTACAATTTGAACCTCATTCACTGTTGTTCTTTTAAAGGGATGATTCAAAATGAAAATATCCTGACCGTTGTTTTGAATTAAATCTACAATTTTGCATTCACCAAGCAGATGAATAGAACTCAGGCTGAGATGGATGATAATATAACTGAAAGAAATTTCACAAGTCAAGGACAAAGAGGCTGGCATCATCTCTGGATTGTAGTGGACACCTCTTTTCCATGGCCAAGCAAGGCTGTGGAGTAAAAGCTCCTTTAAAGTTTGAAAAACTTAGTGTACGCTGGATTAAAAAAAACCTGCTCACTAACGTAATTTCACTGTTTGGACTCATTTCTGATTTTTTGAAAATATCTGTTAAAGTCGGTCCAAACGCTGTTGTGTGAACTTAGCTTAAAGAAGAATAATTAACTTTCGATGAGTGGTGTGACTTTAATCGCCAATAATTGCGATTAATTGGCACAGGTGAATCAATAATGTTAGTCGCGATTAACTGGCCCGCAGGCCAATTTTTGATCTCTCAATGATTTCCATGCTGTGTAAAGGGGGCCTGCAGCCCAGAGAAGACGGCAGCGCTTCTGGATTGCATTTCCATATAGTTACATCTTCCTACGACAGAGCTTAACCTGCTTTTGTGGACAGCGTGGTGAACTGAGTTCACAGACACTGATTTCTGGTAGTGTTGCTGAGCCCAGGCAGTCATTTCCATGGCAGAATCATGCCTGATTTTAATGCGGTGCCGCCTGAGGGCCTGGGAATCAGACATCTAATAACATGTTCTCCCCTGTGCTCCCCAAGTTTAAACAATGTGTAGACTTTAAGACCAGAGGAGAGAATATGTTGGACTTAGTGTACACAAACACAGATGCATATAAAGCGACACCCCGCCCCCATCTCGGCCGTTCTGATCACATGTCCGTGATGCTGCTGCCTGCCTACAAACCTTTATTGAAGCGCAGCAGGCCAGCAGTGAAACAAATCAGGATTTTGTCAGAGACTGCAACCTCTGCACTGCAAGACTGTTTTCAACACACAGACTGGAAGATCTTCAAAATAGCAGCCTCCCAGGAAGACAAGACAGATGTGGAGGAGTATGTTGATATGGTCACCAGCTACATCGCGAAGTGCACAGAGGATTTCACTACAGTGAAGACCATCACTATGCGGGGTAATCATAAGCCCTGGATGACTGCAGAGGTGCGCTCGCTGCTTACAGCCAGAGATGCAGCCTTCAGAGCGAAGGACAGGATTGCCCTCCGCTCAGCCAGGTCTGCGCTTTCAAAGGGAATTAAGGCGGCAAAGCGCGCCTATGCGGAGAAAATCCAGGGACACCTCTGTGACACTAGGAACACCAAGCAGATGTGGCAAGGAGTTCGGACACTGACGGGCTTTAAGTCTAGGCAGGGGGTCGATGATGACGACGCTTCGCTTCCAGACAGGCTTAACGACTTCTTTGCACATTTTGAAGCATCAAACTCAACAATCAGAGGGAGGGCCGGCCCACCCCCATCATCGGTCGGACCAGCTTTTACCATCAACACAGCGGACACACGGAGGACCCTATCCAGAGTCAACCCACGCAAAGCTGCAGGTCCAGACAACATTCCGGGACGTGTGCTCCGAGACTGCGCGAGCGAGTTGGCGGATGTCCTGACTGACATTTATAACATCTCCCTGAGTCAGGCCATCGTTCCCAGATGCTTCAAGACCTCTATCATTGTACCGGTGGCAAAGAAACCAGTGGTGTCCTGTTTGAATGACTATCGTCCTGTTGCACTGACACCAATTGTGATGAAGTGTTTTGAATGGCTTGTCAAACCACACATTACAGCCTGCCTCCCTGTATCACACGACCCGCTCCAGTTTGCATATCGTTCAAACCGCTCCACGGAGGATGCTACAGTCACCACCCTACACTCTGTCATCACCCACCTGGACCAGAAAGACACCTACGCCAGACTCCTGTACATTGATTTCAGTTCAGCATTCAACACCGTTATTCCCCAGAGACTGATGGAGAAATTAATCCTTCTCGGTCTGAACACCGCCACATGTCTCTGGATCCTGGATTTCCTGACTGAGAGACCTCAGTCTGTCCGGGTTGGAAACAACATCTCCAACTCTGTCACGCTGAGTACCGGAACCCCTCAAGGCTGTGTACTCAGTCCACTGTTGTTTACACTTCTAACACATGACTGTGTATCCAAACACGAGGGGAACCAGATTATTAAGTTTGCAGATGACACCACGGTGGTGGGACTTATTCAGAGGGATGAGGAATCAATGTACAGGGAAGAAGTGAGAGACCTGGAGGGCTGGTGCAGGGAGAACAATCTGGTGCTCAACGTGGACAAAACGAAGGAGATGATTATCGACTTCCGGCGGTCACAGCCTGAGCACGTCCCCCTCAGCATCGGCGGCCGTTTAGTGGAGAGAGTAGAGAACATCAAGTTCCTCGGAGTGCAGATCTTGCAGGACCTGACCTGGAGCAAGAATTCCTTGGAGATCAGGAAGCGGGCTCAGCAGAGACTACACTTCTTGAGGAAACTCAAACAGGCCTCTCTCCCCATCTGCATCCTCAGGACCTTCTACAGAGGTGTGGTGGAGAGTGTTCTGACGTACTGCATTGCTACATGGTACTCCAGCTGCAGTATGTCAGACAAAAAAGCCCTGCAGAGGATAGTCAAGGGGGCGGAGAGGGTAATTGGAGTCTCCCTCCCCTCTGTCCAAGAACTTTTTCAGAACCGTTGTAGGAGCAGGGCACTGAACATTGTCAAGGACCGTTCTCACCCTCTGCATAAACACTCTGAACTTCTTCCATCTGGTAAACGATTCCGGAGCATCAGAGGCAGAACCACCAGACTGATCAACAGCTTCCTCCCACAAGCTGTCAGGATGCTGAACAGCTGACCCGGAATCTCTCATACACACTACTGCACCTACGGACATTTTGTATATTACAGTTAGTTATTCTTTTTCCCCCAAGTATGTCTCAGGGATGTGTGAATGGATGGGGGGGTGGGGGTGGAGCTATGTGGGAGCGTGTCTTAATCATGCTGCTTCTTATATGGATGCCGAGAGAAACGCAATTTCATCTTGCCTGCACTACAGTTGTATGTACAGCAATAAGACAAAGTTTGATTTGATTTGATGTTCTTCAAGCAGTTTATTTTTAGTACCACTTAGTACTTACTTTTCCAGCTTTTGGTGCCCCTGTCCAGACTCTTCTGAGATGTGCTTCTGTCATCAAATTCAATACAGGCTAATATTTTTTAATGAAATGTTGAAATATTTCACTTCTAACAATTGATTTGATTTTGTTACGTGATGACCGTTGCAAACAATCTTTTTTTATTTAGGTTTTACACGCACGCACGCACGCTCACACACACGCACACTGTACTACCATGAATTTGTGTGACATACTGACAAACACTAATGCATTAATTTTGAAAAAGGACATCTGCAAAGATGCACGTCTGTACAGAGTGTTTGCATGTGTGCATGGAAGTGTGCACTGCTGCAAATAAATCCTACAGTGAGTCTACTCATGTCTTTCTATTTCCACAACTCCTCCCAGCTAAGGGCCACTCTGTCCGTGTGAAAATCAGAAGCAGCAAACACGTTCACACACTGACCTACATCTAGCCAATGCAGAAGTGGCACAGTGACACACATTTAACTTCAAAGTGCTCCCAGACTCAGCGGGTCATGTATACAGACCTGCATAGTGGGAGATGACGCAGGCAGCATAATTAAGTCAAACGCTGCAAGAGCACAGCTAAAACCACCTAATGTGTGGCAGCGGTGAGGCTTCCATTAAGAAGACAGAACCCACCATGTAGTCATCCTACATGCATCCTATAGAGCTGTTTACAAGCATGGCTTTAAGGGATAACAGCGGCATAATGTGAAGAGCTGCACGCTGAGGTGGGCTGAACTGGACTCTGACGAAGCTTATGAAACTGTCCAGTATGACCCAGTTAACAGGGACAAATTCTTTTCATTCTTAAAGGTGAGCTCAACTTTCAGCACAGCCAGTACTGACTGATCAAAACTGAACTGAATACCTGCAACCTTCAGTGACATTTATTTGTTTAAAAACAGCACTCACCTGTTGAATATTGCATTCAGGGCATGCTTCGGCTCATCATGGCTGAAAAGCAAAACCTCCCATGTGAAAAATGCACTTAGGCATTAGTGCCTTGCAAAGTGCAGATAGGAGGTGGTATTGTTAACACATAATACACTGTTTTTGACTATATTACTATATTATGTACTGGGTATCCTTAAAAAATAGCATTCTGCAAGAAAAAAAGTTTTTTTTAGTGCTCTCAAAAAAGTGCATTTTTCAGATAGGAGGTTTTGCATTTCGGCCATCGTCATGTTCTGAACAAAGCTTTTTAGCAAGAAGTAGGGCGGCTCACAAGGTTTCACTTTCAGCTACAAGTTTGGCTTTCAACAACTTAACACACCAAAGATTAAAAAAATAACAACACTCTGCTTTTGATTTCCTTCATTTCTTAGTCTTTTAAAGCCAGCATACCACTTGACTTTACAACAATGCTCCTAATTCCCACCAGTCCTAAGTGACCCTGGCTGAAGTTGAGAAATTGCCAGTGTTAATAACAAAATAGCTTTTACAGTTGCCACATCAGGAGTAAATTCAGTGATTCCCCTACCATGATATTGGGGAGGGGGCGGGGTGCCCCCCTAATGGACCCCCTGCCCAGCCTAGAGTGTCAAATTAATTTTATTTTTCTATATAGCATCAGATCACAACAGAAGTCATTTTAAGATGCATTCACTATAGAATGAGTCTTTACCTTTTATTAAACAAACTAAACATCCTGATGTTATTTAGCTTATTGACATGACAGCAACTCATTTCTCTCCTCTCCTGTTTCCCCCTGCAGCGGGCGCAACACCGCTGTGCGAGCCATGCGCGTTCGCACACACACAGACACATGTACCCATACAGGTGAACAGTATATGCAGTCATGTGAAAAAATTAGGACACCCTGTATAAGCCTGTGGGTTGTTTTTTTTTTTTTTTTTTTTTTTACATATTTGGACATATGGATATTTAATATCAATGCTAAAAATACTGGGAGATTCATGTAATACAACTAAACAATTAAAAATGAATTAAAGACCTTTTTCAAATTTTCTGTAAAATGTAATTCTAAACAAACAGTGAGGAATAAATTAGGACACCCCCATCTTTTTTAGGACACTCCCACATTCATTCCCACTTAAAATGGCTAAAATAAATGTTAAAAAATGCAAATAAAAACAAAAACAAGGTTAGACATAGATATGTGAACATTTCTTTCTAAAGAACTGAATATTTAAAGGGTTGTCCAAATTTTTTCACATGACTGTATATTGAGATTTAAAATGCAGATACCTCCCTTAAGAAAAACTCACACACTACTAGTCAGTTCCCCGCCTCTCTCCCCAGTGCGTGCAGCAGAACAGCTGTGTGGGTAGGAGTGATTTTGAAACTCAGGCCTGATGAAACAATGAACAACTTTGAGACAATTGCTTCATGAGTGACAGTGTTATGAAACATTTAATAAAGACTGCCATCTGGTGACTTACTGTCAGAACTGCATCTGAGTGGAAAACCTGAAAAAAATCTCAATACTTTTTTTTATTGAGCATTTGGCCATCCGGGATCTATTCAAAATTGGATGGCAGGAACAAACAATACAAAGCAAACAAACAAAAAAAAAATAATTCCCTCTCAAACTTCCCACGAGCCCTCAAATCACGTGATGTGACCATATCTAGGCATCACTTACTACAGTCACGTGACTGTGGGCGTACTGAAATGGCGCTCAATGCAGTGCTCATGACACTTCCACTTTATATTACTCGAATCAGTGTTGAGTGGGCGGTGTCGAGCGTAACATCACTAGTGGGTGGGTGGCCAGGCTTCATTCCATTGATTTGGATAGCAGCTAACTCGAAACTAATGGTTTGGTCAAATAGCCGCGACTTCTGTTTGCCAGGGATGTGGGACTGTTTCCCACTGAGCTGCATCAGAAAGGATAGTCCCCTAACCTCGTTTTAATTAGAGGTAAGTCATGTCGATTCCATCTCACTCCAATTCTAAAACAGCAAATGCTAAATGATGATGCTAAGTTGTTGCTAATAGGGAACACTACAGTGTATCAAACCATCATTTCTTTGGTTTAAATTTCTGAAGAGTTTTACTTTTTTATGAATTTTTTTTATTAAAGCTGCAAAAGTGAGTGATAGCTGCACAGAAACTAATAAATAAAATGTGTCAGAGTAGCAGAATGGCTCTAAATGTAATGTATTTGATTTCTAATCATTTTAAACAGTCAAGTAGTGAAAATGAATAAAGTTGAAGTCATCACATGTATTTTTTACATCACCTTCTGTGCCTTTGATTTTCAGATCACGGCCAATCTGAAATATTTTTACAAGGAAGCAAACAGGTTAAATCAAGCCAGAATGGCATCTTTACGCTGTAGCTCCACATTTAAACTTTCATTAATTTAAACTGACAACTAATTTATAGTATCTGTAGATGGCAGCGATGGGTAATTTTCTCATTTTCAGACTGACATTTTTTACATTACTGCTATTCTCCTTCGACTAAGGAAATATTTAACTTATTAATGTTTACTTTTTATTCATATCGTATGATTAGAACAGAAACCTCAAATGTATGAGAATCAAGTTTCAAATACAGTGCATCTGAAAGTATTCACAGCACTTCATTTTTTCCACATTTTGTTATGCGACAGCCTTATTCCAAAATGGATTAAATTATTTTTTCCTCAAAATTCTACACGCAATACCCCATAATGACAACATGAAAATTTTTTTTGAGATTTTTGCAAATGTATTAAAAATGTACTAAAATGTATTGCAAATGTATCAAAAATAAAAAACTAAAATCACATGTACATAAGTATTCATAGCCTTTGCCATGAATCTCAAAACTGAGCTCAGGTGCATCCCGTTTCCACTGATCAACCTTGAGATGTTTCTACAGCTTAAATGAAGTCCACCTGTAGTAAATTCAGTTGATTGGACATGATTTGGAAAGGCACACACCTGTCTATACAGTGGTGTGAAAAAGTGTTTACCCCCTTCCTGATTTCTCATTTTTTGTATGTTTGTCACACTTAAATGTTTCAAATCATCAAACAAATTTAAATATTCAACAAAGACAACAAGTAAACACAAAATGCAGTTTTTAAATGAAGATGTTGATTATTAAGGGTAAAAAAAATCCAAACCTACATAGCCCTGTGTGAAAACATGCCCCCCCCCCCCCAGTTAAAACATAAATTAACTGTGGTTTATCACATCTTTAGAAAGCTGAGTTCAATTTCTCTAGCCACACCCAGGACTGATTACTGCTACACCTGTTCTCAATCAAGAAATCACTTAAATAGGACCTGCCTGACAAAGTGAAGTAGACCAAAAGATCCTCAAAAGCTAGACATCATGCTGCGATCCAAAGAAATTCAGGAACAAATGGGGAAACAAAGTAATTGAGATCTATCAGTCTGGAGAAGGTTATAAAGCTATTTCTAAAGCTTTGGGACTCAAGCGAACTACAGTGAGAGCCATTATCCACAAATGGTGAAAACATGGAACAGTGGTGAACCTTCCCAGGAGTGGCTGGCCGACCAAAATTACCCCAAGAGTTCAGAGACGACTCATCCAAGAGGTCACAAAAGACCCCACAACAACATCCAAAGAACTGCAATTGTCATTTGCCTCAGTTAAGATCAGTGTTCATGACTCCACCATAAGAAAGAGACTGGGGAAAAAATGGCCTGCATGACAGAATTCCAAGACAAAAACCATTGCTGAGCAAAAAGAACATAAAGGCTCGTCTCAGTTTTGCCAGAAAACATCTTGATGATCCCCAAGACTTTTGGGAAAATACTCTGTGGACTGACAAGACAAAAGTTGAACTTTTTGGAAGGTGTGTGTCCCATTACATTCAGCGTAAAAGTAACAACATTTCAGAAAAGGAACATCATACCAACAGTAAAATATGGTGGTGGCAGTGATGGCCTGGGGCTGTTTTGTTGCTTCAGGACCTGAAAGATTTGGTGTGGTAAATGGAACCATGAATCCTGCTGTCTACCAAAAATTCCTGAAGGAGAATGTTCGGCCATCTGTTCATGACCTCAAGCTGAAGTGCAATTGGGTTCTGCAGCAGGACAATGATCCAAAACACACCAGCAAGTCCACCTCTGAATGGCTTAAGAAAAACAAAATGGAGACTTTGGAGTGGCCAAGTCAAAGTCCTCACCTGAATCTGGTTGAGATGCAATGGCATGACCTTAAAAAGGTGGTTCATGCTCGAAAACTCTCCAATGTGGCTGAATTACAACTCTGCAAAGATGAGTGGGCCAAAATTCCTCCACAGCGCTGTAAAAGACTCATTGCCAGTTATCGCAAACGTCTGATTGCAGTTGTTGCTGCTAAGGGTGGCCCAACCAGTTATTAGGTTTAGGGGGCAATCATTTTTTCCACACAGGGCCATGTAGGTTTGGATTTTTTTCCCCTTAATAATAAACACCTTCATTTAAAAACTGCATTTTGTGTTTTCTTGTGTTATCTTTGCTTAAAATTTAAATTTGTTTGATGATCTGAAAAATTTAAGTGTGACAAACATACAAAAAAAAAGAGAAATCAGGAAGGGGGCAAAAACTTTTTCACACCACTGTATAAGGTCCCACAGTTGACAGTGCATGTCAGAGTACAAACCAAGCATGAAGTCAAAGGAATTGTCCGTAGACCTCCAAGACAGGATTGTCTTGAGGCACAAATCTGGGGAAGGGTACAGAAATATTTCTGCTGTTTAGAAGGTCCCATTGGGTACAGTGGCCTCCATCATCCATAAATGGAAGAAGTTCGGAACTACCAGAACTCTTCCTAGAGCTGGCTGGCAGTCTAAACTGAGCAATCGGGGTGGAAGGGTCTTACTCAGGGAGGTGAGCAAGAACCCGATGGTCACTCTGTCAGAGCTCCAGTGTTCCTCTGTGGTGAGAGGAGAACCTTCCAGAAGGACAACCATCTCTGCAGTAATCCACCAAACAGGCCTGTGTGACTTGAATCCAATTGAACATCTCTGGAGAGATCTGAAAATGGCTGTGCATCGACGCCTCCCATCCAACCTGATGGAGCTTGAGAGGAGCTGCAAAGAGGAATGGGCCAAACTGCCCAAAGATAAAAAAGACTTGAGGCTGTAATTGCTGCCAAAGGTGCATCAACGAAGTATTGAGCAAAGGCTGTGAATACTTATGTACATGTGATTTCTTAGTTTTGGATTTTTAATAAATTTGCAAAAATCTCAAAAAAACTTTTTTCACATTATCATTATGGGGTATTGTGAGTAGAATTTTGAGAAAAAAAATGAATGGATTCCATTTTGGAATAAGGCTGTAACGTGGAAAAAGTGAAGCGCTGTGAATACTTTCCGGATGCACTGCACACATTAAAAAATGATTTTATAATACTGCAAAATGATGAGGAGGAAAAAAGGTGCATAAAATTAACACATGAATGTGTATTTACACACACACACAGAAAAACACACACACACAGCGGGGAAAAATACATATTGAACACGTCAACATTTTTCTCATTCAACATATTTCTGATGGAGCCTTTGACCTGAGATTTTCACAAGATATAAGTAACAACCCAAGCAATCCAAACATACAAAGAAATCAAGGCAACTGTGTTCACAAAATAAGTTATATTTAATAAAGTGGAATGACACAGGGAATAAATATTGAACACATGAAGAAAACCAGGTGCAAAAAGGCATAGAAAGCCAAGAAACCAGCTGAAATCCATCAGAATTTGGGAAGCCATCCCATCCCTCATTAGTGCAAATTAATTTCAGCTGGTTAAGTCCTGACTGAGCCTTTAAAAAGGTCTGTGAATATCAGATTCTCACACCACAAAGAACTCACGATGGGTAGAAGCAAAGAGCTCTCTCTAGACCAGGAGTGTCCAATCATGTGCCATGGAGGGCCAAGATCCTGCAGGTTTTCTTCTTCTACACAGCCTCTTCAGCAGGTGTTTTCACTTATCAGCAATCAGTGGGAAGAAATTCAGTGGAATTGGCTGTTGAAGATACTGGTTGAAGGTAAAGCCTGCAGGGTCTTGGCTCTCCATGGCACATGATTGGACACCCCTGCTGTAAACCTTTGCAACCTTATTGTTGCAAAATATAATGATGGGATTGGTTACAGGCACATTTCTAAACTGCTGAATGTTCCAGCAAGCGAGCACTGTTGGAGCCATCATTCGGAAGTGGAAAGAACATCATTTTACCATAAACCGGCTACGACCTGAAGCTCCTCATAAGATTTCTAACAGAGAAGTCAAAAGAATTATCAAAAGAGGTATCCAAGAGCCAAAGACCACTTGTGGAGAGCTCCAAGAGAGACCTGGGGTTTGCAGGTACTACTGTTTCAAAGAAAACAATAAGTAATGCACTCAACCAACATGGGCTCTATGCCTGCTCACCTCGCAAGACTCCATTGCTGAAGAAAAAGCACGTTGAAGCTTGTTTAAAGTTTGCTGTACAACATTTGGGCAAACCAGTAAAATACTGGGAGAATATAGTCTGGCCAGATGAGACCAAAATTGAACTTATGTATATATGGTTGTTATTAAAAGAAACTTATGAACACCGTGATTCCTTTAAGAGTTTGTTGTTGTCGATCTTCACGCTGCTCCCCAAAGGCTGTAAACCTAGGAGAAACACTGCAAATTGTTCCATTTTATTGGAGCTAGTCACCCTTTGACACTAGAAGAGGACTTTAGACATGGAGGCATAATCAAAATCCCATCCGTATCACAAAAATACATCAGGCCCCTTGTTATTTAAAAGATCTGATAGTACCTTATCATCCTAACATAGTGCTATGCTCCCAAAATGCAGGGTTACTTGGAATACCTAGAATCTCTGAAAGTACAATGGGAGGCAGAGCTTTCAGTTATCAGGCTCCTCTCCTTTGGAACTAGCTGCCAATCTGGATTCGGGAGTCAGACTCAATCTCTATTTTTAAGAATACGGCTAAAACCTTCCTTTTTGACATAGCCTATAGTTAGGGTGGGATCAGATGACCTTGAAACCTCCCTTAGTTATGCTGCTAATAGGATTAGACAGCTGGGGGACCTCCAACAACGCACTGGGTTTCACTCCTTTCTTCACTCTCAATGAAATATTTTTGCTGGTCATTAACATCTGTTTGTTCTCTCTCATAGATTGAGTCCCCATCCTGCTGTTTGCTCTCTACATGTCTGTTCTATTCTTCTTCTCTATCCCCCCAGGCAGTCGCAGCAGATGACTGCCCTTACCTGAGCCTGGTTCTGCTGGGGGTTTCTTCCTGCTAAAACGGAATTTTTCCCCTCCACCGTCACCAAGTGCTGCTCACAGGGGATCGCCTGATTGCTGGGGTCTTACTGTTTGACAGTGCTTTGAGATGACTGTTGTTGTGAAATGGCACTATTATAAATAAAATTGAATTGAACTGCACAAGAAAACAAGTTAACAAAACAGGGCCATTAGCTTCTGCCATCTTCCTTTGGTCACCTGTGTAGCGCTAACATTCCTGGTGCAGGCATTTCAGTGGTGGACAGCACTGTGGCATGACCTCTGTGTGCAGTTAGTTACAGTAAAAGGTTCTCACCAGTTAGATGATTTCACATCTTCCACTGATGGGGTCCAAACTGGGCTGTGACATCAAAATTCTAGCATTCTGTCCTGTTTTTAACACAAGAACTTTGAGAAATGGCTTCTAATTTTGAGTATGTTCAGAAATAAATTCTGGATTGAAGCAAATGATAATCACACTTAAAACCCATTAAGCCCCAGGCCTAGTTTTAGAAATCCTGCTCTAAAATAGCATGTCAAAAATTATTTGAGTATATCTCAGATTATACAAATAAACCTTGTGGTTGCTTGGTATCACAATAAAGGTAACACTTGTGGGATTATTTTAGAGGAGTAAGAATCACTGAATATGCTACTGGGTCAGCGTAAATGAAGATGGAACACAAGAGAAAATGAAAAATTTCATTCTCACCTATACAAAATTGACATTCTTACACTAAATATCCTTTTAGAATAATGCTGCACTAGCCCATAACCTCTAGCATATTAAAATAGTGCAGGTAACCATTCCCCGCACCAAAATTAATGCAAAAATAATGAAAAATAGAATTTTTAAGGTGAGTTCAGACCAAACACAAAAGCGCAACCTGAATCCATGTAAAGTTAATGTAAACATGCAGAAAATATGCAAATTTGGGCATGTGCACGTCTGAGGGATTTGGTAGTGCTAGCTAGTAATCAGCCTTGTGATTCTACCATCACCGGAGTTAAAGGTCTGATGACACAATTTTGACATTTTTTAGCATGTTGTGTAAACCCAAAAATCATTGTCGATGATCAATATAATATTTACAACTGTGCCTGCATAAACTAGTTATCATTAAAAAAACGCAGCAACTGACTGGACTGTGGTGCCGCCCACCGAATGAAGGGCGGCACCACAGTGACGTAATCGACAGAACAGACTCCAGTGTTGTTGACTGAAATGACAGCAGCTTTGTAGCTCTCAGTTTCTCTGGTTTCTTATTTTAATTTTACGGCTATGCCTTCGCGTTGTGTCGCAGGCTTAGATAAACAGCAGGCTGTGAAAGACCACATCACACGCTTCAGCTCCAACTGTCATAAGCCTCCTCGTGCGCTCCTCATGCGCTTTTATGCAGGAGGAGTGCACGAGGAGGGGAAGGATTAATGGATTTACGTGCAGCTTTGACCTACTTTCTGTGATTGCATGCTGATGCTTGCTGGTCCGGCCACATCCCCACTCTCATTATCGCCAGCTGATTCAAACTCCTGCTGATCATGGTTCCCGGTCCTCGCCCAGGTGCTTCTCATCACACCATCACCAGCAGTGCATGTACTTAGCGGCCGTTTGCCAGTAACGCACTGCTGGTCCATAGTATTGTCATCTGTCCTGTTAGTCTGCCAGTATTTTCAGCACTCTCACGACGTGTTAGTCACCCCATGTTCGCCATGGTTCTCGTGCATCCTTGAAGCGATGTCTGCTCTGGGGCGCACCTGTGGCTAACACTTCTCTTCTCCTTTGTTCTCTGGGCGATGCCAAACCCCGAACGGCATCAATAAGTGTGTTTGTGTTTTTTGTACGTCTTCACCTTTTTGGGAGTTGTCTGTCTTTCTGTATTAAAGGTGCTGTGATGAACCCTGCACGTAAATCCTCGTTATTTCATCATTCCTCTCCGTGTCCTGCGTAAGAGCACACGAAGGGGTCATGATGAATGGATTTACGTGCAGAATTCACCACAGCGCATGTATTGAACATAAGAATGATGACAACAGTTCCCAAAAAGGTGAAGACTTAGAAACACTTACAGTTGGAGTTCGGGGCTGACATCGCCCAGCCAACATGGAGAGGAGATGTGTTAATGGTTGCGCCCCAGAGCCGACATCGCTTCAGTGGGCGCAACAGAACCATGGCTGTGTGGAGTGGCTAACACGTTGTGATAGTGTTGGCAATATTGGCTGGCTGACCACACGGCAGATGATGCATACAAAACATGAACAGCTGACTGTCAAAGAGAGAGGGGGCGTGGTCGGACCGGCGAATCTTGGACAGTGCCCACCTGAAAGTGGGTCAAAATGCACGTAAAACACATGTACAAAACAAAAAACAACAAGAACTCAAAATATAATACATAATAAACCCGATGCCTGAGCCACAGAGAATACACTGCTTTGATTTTATTGAAAAATCGGGTTTAAAGAAATTATATTTATGAACAAATAATTTGTTGCAATATCTGTAACAAAAGCATAACACTCGGTGTTCCCCTGCCGTGTGTTTGTCGCTGTTGCTGTGGTGGGCATGTGTGCCTCTCCACTGTCACTCTCTGAGTCTGACTTGCTAGGCACGATGCCCGCTTGGCACGGCTCAAACCTATACAGTCTGATGCCCCCAGATTCTTCATTGTCATCCCATTCTTCGGAACTATAATCGTCTGAAGATTGGACAACACAAACCAATTCCAGACTACATGTGCTGGAACCATCGTCGATGATTACCTCCGCCAGGCCGAAAAGGCCAGGAGGAGGTTATGTTTTTGCCGGGGTTTGTCTGTGTGTTTGTCTGTCTGTCTGTCTGTTTGTCTGTTGGTTAGCAAGATAACTCAAAAAGTCTTGGACGGATTTCCATGAAACTTTCAGGCGTTGTTGGAAATGGTACAAGGAAGAACTGATTAAATTTTGGGGGTGATCCGGTTCACCGTCTGGATACAGGAATTTTTTAAAGCATTTTTCCACACTGTGACATAGGGCCATTTTCAACATGTGCGCAGGCGCAATGGAGGGCGCTGGTCGTCGTGTCTGCAACACAAACTCTGCGTTCTTCAACGTTTTAGACACAAAAGCACGCGGAAAACACTGCTGGCCTGGGCCCGCCAACGTGCCTGTGTTTGCGCGCAGCTGCAAAACCTCACATGGGCAGCTGTCCGCCGACGGATTCTTTGGCAGAAATTCCCCGGCCAGCCATAGGCGCTGCGCAAAAACGAGCTCTCTGCCGGCGAAGCTTCTAAATTCTCGTTTGCCGCGGAGCGCAACCCCAAAATAATATAATATAAAACCCACGGCAACCTGTCTACCCAATTTGCATCCGTCAGTGGAGGAGATGGACACAACAGCAACACTTCAGTTTATTACCTCCGCCAAGGAGGCAATGCTTTTACTACTGAACCACTAATCCTATCACTATCAGATTGACTGTCATTGATTAATTGTGTGTTTATTGCACTGTCCCTGTCAAATAAACAAATAATCATTGTGAATCCAATTGCTAGTCATATGTTTACATGCTCAAGGAATCTGAAAACATACACACAAACACTGTATGGGGGGAATTGTGGCGCTTGGCGGAGGTCTGCGCTCTCCGAGTGCTTTTCTAGTATTGTAACTTGCTCTGTCACACTTGTGAATAGTCTCAAAGGGCTGTCAGAGCCAGTGTTGGGAGTAATGCATTACTTTGTAACCCCTTACTGTAACGTCACTACTTTTTCAATAATGTGCTGTGTAACAAAATTACTGTTTAAAAATTCAGGAATGTATTACAATTACTGAAATTCGATCAGATGCATTTCTTGTTACTTGTTTTATTAATATGAATAGTTATTTTTAGCACAAATAAATTAATATACAAACTGACCCTACTGTAGCTGAGACATACTGTAGCCATCAGTTGACGTGACCTGGTGCAGAGAGCTGAGTCTTCACTGCTGAGTGGAGAAAGAGATGAAGCTACTTTGTTTTTGTGGAAATAGACAGATTATTTTTCCTTTATACGGTTAAGAACAAAAGCATATTGGTGGGTTGCAAGCTAAAGTGCCGGTTGAAACCTACTGCAATGTCGAGAAGTGCTTGAAAATGGCAACAAACCTCCGACAAAGCTAATGCTAAGTAACGACTAGCTATGCTAACAACTCCGTGTTAGTGGATCTACACTATCTGAACAGCCACAGCTGGATGTAAAGTACAAATACTCTTGTCTCAACAGCCACGGCCGGATTTCAAGCACAGGTATGTATCTGGACAGTTTGTGATCCAGCAAGAATTAAAACGACTGATTGCCAGATACATCATTACAGACTGAAGACGTAATAACAGTCAGTTTCCATCAGACAGCTGAGACTGTGAACCACTGAATTTAAAACACATTTCCTTGCTACCTGGATAAAGATTATTACCTCCGCCAAGGAGGTAATGTTTTTGCCGGGGTTTGTCTGTCTGTCTGTCTGTTTGTCTGTCTGTTGGTTAGCAAGATAACTCAAAAAGTTTATGACAGATTTCAATGAAACTTTCAGGCATTGTTGGAAATGGTACAAGGAAGAACTGATTAAATTTTGGTGGTGATCCGGATCACCGTCCAGAAGAAAACCGCCATTACGGAAAATGCCATTTTCCTGAATAACTACTGAAACACTAATCCTATCATTGTCAATCCAATTGCTAGTCATATGTTTTCGTGGTCAAGGAATCTGAAAACGTACACACAAACACTGTATGGGGGGAACTGTGGCTGCCATTACGGAAAATGTCATTTTCGTGAATAACTACTGAACCACTAATCATATCATTGTCAATCAAATTGCTAGTCATATGTTTTGATGGTCAAGGAATCTGAAAACGTACACACAAACACTGTATGGGGGGAACTGTGCCGCTTGGCGGAGGTCTGCGCTCTCCGAGTGCTTTTCTAGTTTCTACTGCTTCCATCCTGTGTGTACAATGGGCAGCCAAGTGTTGTGTTCTGTCGATGACATTACAACATGGTCGGGGGGTTTTCCAGCCACTGACGCAATTGGTGATGTGGCGCTCATAAAAACGTGGGATATTCACGTGAAAAAAAAGCCTGTTTGACTTAGAACTGCACAGACCAACCTATTTTATCATATTGTATTATGTGTTGCAAAATTAGATGAAGTCAAAAACGTGTCATCAGACCTTTAAAGCGTCACAACTGGAGAGTAAGCTAGTTTGAAAATGAGACTGCCACTCACCTGCAGACAGATGGACCAGAGCTCTGCTGCTGATTCGGAGTGTTGGAGTTATCCACCACAGACTCCTGCCATGGATGCGCTAATGACGGCTAGCAGGCTTCCAGTGTAAACAACCATCATCCCGGTGACATTTTGGAGGCAGGGACAATTTTTCCAGGTGAGACCCCCGTTGGATAATATAAACCTAAACACGATGGCGTTTTGGGGATTTCCACAGCAGGTAGAATACAGCTGCAGAAGTTATAAAGGCAACTCTGCCCATCTGCAACTCACTCAGACAGTGAATTCATGTCTACTCACATGTTTACATTGAGCTAACATATAATCGTGCCACACGAAAAATTCGAGCTTTCGCGTTTTGTTTGAACGCACCTTTAGAGAAGCAAGAGTGAAGAAATATTTAAGCAGACTATGTCACTGGAAACAGTTGGTACCACTCGTGCCATTTCAGATTTCTCAGGTACCAAAAAATAAAGAATAACACAGGGTTACAAAAATAATTTTTTTGTAAGTTTTCTGTGTTTTTTCAACTGATTTAATACAATTTTGCACTGCTGAATCCGAAAATGACATCTGTTTCTCTCGATCAGGTGCTAAGTAAAACCCTGGTACAGTACTTACTTAGCACTTACTTAGTACTGTGCATGTACTTACCTTTATATAAAGGTAAGTACATGTAAATTGAATGTTACATCATCATTGTTCAAAATTCAGAGAATTTCAAGACATTTTGCTTCATATAAAACGAAAATACCTGTACATGTAAACAAAAACGTATAAAACAACATGAGGCAATAATTCAAAAAGTTGACCTGACTGAGCAAAACCAATGTGATTTTTGGATTCAGCACATCAAAATTGTCCTAAATCAGCTAAAAAAACTTAGACAATAAATTTGGTGTTGACCAGTGTAATTATATTTCACTTATATATCACTACAGATATTCATTTCATACAAGTCCAGCTGTTTGGTTTTGTTCTGAAAACCCACTAGAACCATCTGTGCCAAGTGTGTCTTATACGATATGAGATTTTCTTTCATGAACAGTGATGCCAGGCCCCAAATTTGGGGCCTCTGGGGCTCCAAATTTCACATTAAAAAAATTACATGGCACATGTGGGTTAAATGATGATTTGCATAAAACAAAATCAAATGAAGCTGATGGGTGGATAGAAATCCCCTTAAAAAACAAATCTCCATCATCTAAAATAGTATTTTATGCACTTTTCTCCATAAAAAAACTTTCATGTTCTTACAATTGCTTGTGAAAATCTTCTAATGTATTAGTCCCACCCACATATGTTTAAAGGAACAACCAGATCGACTGTATATTACATGCAACCACACATGCACTGGGGCAGCACGGAACACAGCAGAGCACTTGTAGAGCACATGGACACCACAGCAAAACGGCACGGTGCACACACCAGCCAACGCTGCTGTCCTCTGCCGGGATGCAAGCAACATACAGTATAGCTGCCCAAAGGCACACCACAAGGTTTGCCTTTGCTATATTGCCCAGCCCTAGGTGGAATGCTACGTAACATTAAATAGAACTGACATAATTTTTCAACTTCTTTATATACTGTAATCTGAAAATTTCTTTGAAAAATATCAGAAAGTTGGATGGCTTTAACTCCCCAAAATGCCGAAAAGTGGCAACAAGAAGATTTCTGCAACAGTTTGTTTGAAGTATTGCAAGAGATAAAAAGAAATACACTTTTGAATGGGTGGCATAACCACACAGATAGATAACTTTAATTAGGTGAAGGTAAAAGAAAGTAGATCAAACTGTGTTGGTGCCACGGAAGGAATGAGAGTGTGGATTTCTTCAGCAGTTCACTTCATATTTCTGTCACTTCAGTAAACAATGAGCTTGCTTCCCTGTCACATCTTTCATGTTTTTATTCAATTTGATGAATAATAGCTCGCAGAGCAAGGAAACTTGACCCATTGAGTCAGTAGACCTTGTGGACTCTGTGAGGAAATTTCCACTTTAACGCTGACTCAATTCACCAATCTGTCAGAATTACAAATGATAAAACAAAATCAGGCTGAGCGGCTCGTGCCAAACTGGAACATCATCTCCATTTATTGGTCTATTACACAGTTTGTTCTTTCAGTTTTTCTCTTCTTGTTATTTTGAAATTGGACACAGAAGCAGTGAAATCCTTCATATTCATTAGACAACTCTTTGGGGAGGTTCCCCCTTTGGTTTTACTGACTGAGAACCAACCAAGCATCAGAGGCTTTGGTGAGAGAACAGTTGTCATTCTAGCTGCAAATGAACCATCTGAATAAATGAATGCCGATAAAGAATCATCATTATTTTTCATCGGAGAGTAAAGGTGCCTTCACACCAAACGCAAACATGCAAATTTTTCGTGCGGCACAATTACATTATAAATCAATGTAAACACACCAACAGACATGAATAGTGAGATGCAGACAGGCGAAGTTGTCTTTAAAACTTCTGCAGCTGTGTTCAACCTGCTGTGGAAATTCCCCAAATAACGTCATGCTTAGGTTTACATTATCCGACCGGGGGCTCACCTGAAAATGTCGTCTCAAGCCTCCAAAACTTCACAGATGATGGGTGCTTACGTTGCTAGCTTGCTAGCATGTCTGTAGCCGGAACCGTGGCTAAATAACTCCAAAATCCCGATTCATCTGAAGAGTTCCCGGTCCTCCTGTCTCCCGGTGAGTGAGTTTCATTTTCTAACTTGTTTACTCTGCAGTGGTGATAATTTTTATTTGAAAACAGAATCTCAAAGTGGATGTGAACATGCAACCATGCAAATTCGCGCATACTCGTGTCTTCCCATTCACTTTGCATGGATTTACACTGCCCGTTTGCATTTGGTGTGAACACACCTTAAGTCATGCGCATGAAAATGGACCATGTGCTTTTGGGACTGCATATGTGCTGTGTGAGTAAATTGGGCTGCAGATGGATGATTGACTATCCTTCGACCTGTCCATCACTATTTGTTTTTCAGAATAAAACCAGGCTACAGCCAAAAGTTCTTGCCTTGTTTGACAATTACGCTATTGTTAAATGTGACAGAGACAGCATTCAGACTTCTTGGCTACTAGGTGTCACTTATTCTTGCATCAACTGCTTGGTAGACATATGTGACATCAACTATTATGCTATTGGCTTTTAAGCAGTGTTGGATGAATTAAGGAATAAGAAGCATGCATTGCATTGTGAGGTTTCAGTAGATTCTGTACACTGTGAGGTTCTAATATAAACTTTCAGGTTATTTTAAAAGTAAGCTAACTGCAGCTAACAGACCTTGTCACTGGATGAAGCAGAGAAAGCTCAGTGTGGTAAATGGCGTTCTTATATAATAATAGTAGTTCTTTTTCCGGTTCCGGCGCCACATGAGTTGGCTGCCTTTTGCAACAGCAGCTCAATTCTGAGTCTTTTTATCTTCCTTCTTCTTTCTGACCCGGTGATAACTTTCTGATCCGGCACACCTTTCAGTCTATATATATCACGGACACACAGATCGCCCCAAAGGTCTCCCGAGACGGCGGACGGAGCCTCTGTTTACAGTAGGAGACGATACAGCAGGGAAGAGCTAGCTAGCACTCAACCGCCACCCGGTGCTAACGGAGAAATTCAACATATCGGGAGAACTGGAGCGAAAATGACACGGGTGCCGGGCTGGAGTTTAGGCGGCGTGCAAGAAATATAAGACAGAATAATAAAGAGCAATGGCAAGAACCAAGCAGACCACTCGTAAATCTACTGGAGGAAAAGCCCCCAGGAAGCAGCTGGCCACCAAGGCTGCTCGGAAAAGCGCTCCGGCCACCGGCGGAGTGAAGAAGCCTCACCGTTACAGGCCCGGTACCGTGGCTCTGAGAGAGATCCGTCGCTACCAGAAATCCACGGAGCTGCTCATCCGTAAGCTGCCCTTCCAGCGCCTGGTGAGGGAGATCGCTCAGGACTTCAAGACCAACCTGCGCTTCCAGAGCTCTGCCGTCATGGCTCTGCAGGAGGCCAGCGAGGCCTACCTGGTGGGTCTCTTCGAGGACACCAACCTGTGCGCCATCCATGCCAAGAGGGTCACCATCATGTCCAAAGACATCCAGCTGGCCCTCCGCATCCGCGGAGAGAGAGCTTAGACTTTCTGTTGCACATCCACCAACCACAATGCTCCGCACTGTGTCTATATATATATATATATATATATATATTTATAGTAATATGTAGATATCTATACTAGCTGCTCTTGTTTTTTCTTGCCTTCTGATTGTTGCTCTGAGTGTTGCTATCCCTGTGCTGTTGCAATCCTGGAATTTCCCCATTGTGGGACTAATAAAGGCTTATCTTATCTTATCTTATAATAATAATACATCAGATTTATATAGCACTTTTCTGGGAACTCAAAGTCGCTTTACGAGAAGAGAAAAAAAAATGATATGGTCCGTTAACAGTTGAAAGCTTTCTTGAAAAGGTGTTTTTTGAGTTTATTCTTAAAGGAGCAGAGTGAGTCCGTATTGCAGATATCTGAGGACAGGGAATACTAGAGGGTTGGGGCGGCAATGGCAAAAGCTTGGTCCCCAACTGTACATTGTTTAGTCCTGGTGTTGGGAGTCAGGAGGTTTGCATCGCATGATCAGAGTTTGCGAGTGGGAGTGTGACGTTGAAGGAGGTCTGTCAGGTATGGAGGAGCAACGTTATTGAGGTCTTTGTAGGTGATGAGCAGGAACTTGAAGCGAATGCACTGTTGTACCGGTAATGAGTGTAGGTTTTCCAAAATGGGTGTAATGTGGTCTCTGGAATGGGAGTGGGTGAACAGTCAGGCAGCAGAGTTATGTACATAGTGCAGTTTTTGGAGGTCAGAGGACGGAAGGCCGTAGAGTATGCTGTTGCAGTAGTCCAGTGTGGAGGTTATGAATGCATGGATAAGGATTTCAGCAGCAGAAGGGGAAAGGGTGGACTGGAGACATGCAATGTTGTGAAAGTGGAAAAAAGATGTTTTTGTGACATTGTTGATGTGTCGTTTGAAGGAGAGAGTTGAACCCATGGTGATGCCAAGGTTTCTGACCAAAGGGGAGGAGGTGACAGTGTACGCTGTGTTCACCACAGCGCATGTATTGAACATAAGAATGATGACAACAGTTCCCAAAAAGGTGAAGACTTAGAAACACTTACAGTTGGAGTTCGGGGCTGACATCGCCCAGCCAACATGGAGAGGAGATGTGTTAATGGTTGCGCTCCAGAGCCGACATCGCTTCAATGGGCGCAACAGAACCATGGCTGTGTGGAGTGGCTAACGCGTCGTGATAGTGTTGGCAATATTGGCTGGCTGACAACATGGCAGATGATGCATACAAAACATGAACAGCTGACTGTCAAAGAGAGAGGGCGCGTGGTCGGACCGGCGAATCTTGGACAGTGCCCACCTGAAAGTGGGTCAAAATGCACATAAAACACATGTACAAAACAAAAAACAACAAGAACTCAAAATATAATACATAATAAACCCGATGCCTGAGCCACAGAGAATACACTGCTTTGATTTTATTGAAAAATCGGGTTTAAAGAAATTATATTTATGAACAAATAATTTGTTGCAATATAAGATAAGATAAGATAAGATAAGCCTTTATTAGTCCCACAACGGGGAAATGCCAGGATTGCAACAGCACAGGGATAGCAACACTCAGAGCAACAATCAGAAGGCAAGAAAAAAAACAAGCAAGCAAGAGCAGCTAATATACATATGTACATATTACTATAAAATATATATATACACACACACACACACACACACAGACACACAGTGCAGAGCATTGTAGCTGGATGGAGTAAATATATGAATATATGAACACACAGTGCAGAGCATTGTAGCTAGATGGAATAAATATGTAAATATATAAACACCCACAGTACGGAGCATTGCAGCTAGGTGGAATAAATATGCAAGTATATAAACACACACAGTGCGGAGCAATGTAGCTAGATGGAATAATATGTAGATATATAAAAACACAGTGCGGAGCATTGTAGCTAGATGGAATAAATATATAGATATATAAATATAAACACACCCAGTGCTGAGCATTGTAGCTAGATGGAATAGATATGTAAATATATAAACACACACAGTGCAGAGCATTGTTGCTAGGTGGGATGAAACAGCATAACCGTCTACTTAGTTATCCTACATGGTATGATTATGTGCCCATACATATTCTCACCCTCCATAGCGACCGGTATTTTCCTAGTTGTATGCCGGAGGGGACCATTGTGTAAGTCTATTGCATCTTTTGCATTCAAAAAAACTATTAGTTTGTTACGTCTTTTTGCTATCTCTGCGAGCAGCCCTGCTTAGGTTGTACAGTCTGACAGCCGTTGGAAGGAAGGACCTACGAAACCTCTCGGTTGTGCACCTGGGATGATGTAGTCTGCTGCTAAATGAGCTCCTCAGTGCATCCAGTATGTCCTGCATAGGGTGGAACTCGGACTCCAGCAGAGATGACAGTTTAGGCCACCGTCCTTCTCTCTCCTATCTCCTCCATCGGATCAAGGCGCTGCCCCAGGACAGAGCTAGCTTTCTTAATCAGTTTGTTCAGTCTCTTCCTATCGGCTGCAGTAATGCCACTGCCCCAGCAGACCACTCCAAAAGTGATGGCTGATGCCACCACCGTGTCATAGAATGACTTCAGCAGCGCCCCTTGTACACCAAAAGACCTGAGTCTCCTCAGCAGGAACAGCCTGCGCTGTCCCTTCTTGTAGAGTGCGTCAGTATTGTGTGACCAGTCTAGTTTATTGTTCAGATGAATACCCAGGTACTTATAGGATGTCACCATCTCGATGTCTGTTCCCTGTATATTTACTGGTGCTGTGAGGGGCTGCCCATGCCTGCGGCAGTCCACCACCAGCTCCTTAGTTTTCCTCGCGTTGATCTGGAGGCAGTTCCGATGGCACCAGTCCACAAAGTCCTGGATAAGCCCTCTGTACTCAGCTTCATCTCCGTTGGAGATGAGACCAACGATCGCAGAGTCATCAGAGAACTTCTGTAGATGGCAATGTGTTGTGTTGTGTGAGAAGTCCGCAGTATAAAGAGTGAACAGGAAGGGAGCCAGCACCGTTCCCTGGGGGGCCCCCGTGCTACTGATGATCGTGTCGGAAACACAGTCCCGGGTTCTCACAAACTGAGGCCGGTTCGTGAGGTAGTCCCAGGATCCATGATGACAGGTGCTGGTCCACCCCTGCGCGCAGCAGCTTGTCCTTCAGGATCATCGGTTGGATGGTGTTGAAAGCACTGGAGAAGTCAAAGAACATGATCCTCACCATATTCCCGGGCTTCTCCAGGTGGGACAGAGAACGGTGAAGGAGGAAGATCACCGCATCCTCCACCCCAATGCCATGCTGGTAGGCGAACTGGAGTGGATCCATCGCTGGTTCCACCAGGGGGCGGAGATGAGCAAGGAGCAGTCTCTCCAGGGTCTTCATCAAGTGGGACGTCAAGGCCACCGGTCTGTAGCTGTTCAGGTCTTTGGGGTGGGAAGTTTTTGGTACAGGTACCACACAAGATGTTTTCCACAGCTGTGGTACCCTCCCCAGTTTCAGGTCATGTTGAAGATATACGTCACAATCCCACACAGCTGGTCTGCACAGGACTTGAGGAGCTTTGCGCTGATGCCGTCCGGTCCCGACGCCTTCCTCGCCTTGATCTTCCTCAGCTCCGTCCTCACCTGGGTCTTGGTCAGGGTCAGGATGGGGGGCTGTGTGTTGGGAGTGGGGGGGGTGTCGGTGGAGTGGGGAGTGGGCAGCAGGACTTGATTTCTTAGAGGCAGCAGTGGTTGTTGTGCAGACAGGGGGGAGGGCGGTTGGTCAAATCTATTGAAAAACAGATTCAGGTTGTTCGCCCACTCCCTGCCCCCCGTGGCCTGGGGGGAGGTATTCTGGAGCCCCGAGATGGTTTTGAGGTTTCTCCAGACCCCCGCTGATGTCGCTCTGTTGCAGCTTGTCCTCCATCTTCTTCCTGAAGCTGTCCTTGCCTTCTCTGATCTTTCTTCTCAGCTCCCTCTGTACGGACTTCAGCATCTCCCTGTTCCCCGACCTGAAGATCCTCTTCTTCTCTCTCAGAAGTGTTTTTATCTCAGGGTTGATCCAGGGTTTGTTGTTTGAGTGACGCCGTATGGTCTTGGTGGGAACGGATTTGTCCACACAGAAGCTGAGGTAGCCCGTGAAGGTGTGAATGAGGCCATCGATGTCCTCACCATGTGGATCGCAGAGCTGCCTCCAGGCAGTGGCTTCAAAACAGTCCTTTAGAGTGTCCATTGTCTCCTCAGACCATAACTCCACAGTGTGCATGGCCGGAGGTTGTCTGTGCACTAGGGGTTTGTACACCGGCCGGAGATGAACCAAGTTGTGATCCGATCTCCCAAGTGGGGGGAGTTGTGATGAGGTGTACGCCTCCTTAGTGTTTGCGTAGAACAAATCCAGTATTTTATTGTCTCTAGTGTGGCATGTGACATACTGGGTGAAAGTGGGCAGAATGGGAGACAGTGAAACGTGGTTGAAATCGCCTGAGATGAGGAGAAGAGCATCTGGGTGTTCTGTCTGCAGCCTGCTGGTTACTGAATGGATGACGTCACGCGCTGTCCCAGCGTTCGCCGTCGGATTTGCATAAACAACAATGCAGATCACGTGTGAGTGTTCTCTCAGGAGATATGTAGGGCCTCAATGCTAACAGCTAGCAACTCAATGTCTTTGCTGCAGTGTCGTTGCTTAACAGTGATATGTCCCGGTCTGCACCAGTTGTTGTTAACATACATTATCACTCCACCGCCCCTTGCTTTGCCACTCTCTGGTGTTCGGTCAGCTCGTATCATGTGAAAACCCTCCAGCTCAATGTTAGCATCTGCTGCTAGTTCAGTTAGCCACGTCTCAGTAAACAAAAGGAGAGAGCACTCCCGGTAAGTGCTATCATAACGGGAGATAGCCGCTAGCTCATCTAACGTTCCAGTATCGACCGTACATTTCCCATGACAACAGATGGAAGGGAGGGTCTGTACCTTATATTTTTTGTCCTCCGCCTTACTCCAGCCCGGCAGCCGCGACGCTTTCGCCTCAATTCTCTCGGTATGTCGAGTTTTTCCAGTGGGACCGGGTGGCGGTTAAATGCTAGCAGCTCTTCCCTGTTGTATCGTATCCTGCTATAAACAGTGGCTCCGTCCACCGGCTCAGGAGATATTTGGGACGATCTGTGTGTCCGTGATATAAGTGGGGTGAAAAAAAAAAAAAGTGATCAAAAGAGAGAGGAAGGGAAAAAAAAAAACTCGGAATCGAGCCGCTGTTGCAAAAGGCAGCCTACTGGTGTGGCGCCGAGAGGAGAAGAAGTGTTATGCTTATCTGTAACAAAAGCATAACACTCGGTGTTCCCCTGCCGTGTGTTTGTCGCTGTTGCTGTGGTGGGCATGTGTGCCTCTCCACTGTCACTCTCTGAGTCTGACTTGCTAGGCACGATGCCCGCTTGGCACGGCTCAAACCTATACAGTCTGATGCCCCCAGATTCTTCATTGTCATCCCATTCTTCGGAACTATAATCGTCTGAAGATTGGACAACACAAACCAATTCCAGACTACATGTGCTGGAACCATCGTTGATGATTTCTACTGCTTCCATCCTGTGTGTACAATGGGCAGCCAAGTGTTGTGTTCTGTCGATGACATTGCAACATGGTCGGGGGGTTTTCCAGCCACTGACGCAATTGGTGATGTGGCGCTCATAAAAACGTGGGATATTCACGTGAAAAAAAGCCTGTTTGACTTAGAACTGCACAGACCAACCTATTTATCATATTGTATTATGTGTTGCAAAATTAGATGAAGTCAAAAACGTGTCATCAGACCTTTAAAGCGTCACAACTGGAGAGTAAGCTAGTTTGAAAATGAGACTGCCACTCACCTGCAGACAGATGGACCAGAGCTCTGCTGCTGATTCGGAGTGTTGGAGTTATCCACCACAGACTCCTGCCATGGATGCGCTAATGAGGGCTAGCAGGCTTCCAGTGTAAACAACCATCATCTCGGTGACATTTTGGAGGCAGGGACAATTTTTCCAGGTGAGACCCCCGTTGGATAATATAAACCTAAACACGACGGTGTTTTGGGGATCTGCCCATCTGCAACTCACTCAAACAGTGAATTCATGTCTACTCGCATGTTTACATTGAGCTAACATGTAATCGTGCCACACGAAAAATTCGAGCTTTCGTGTTTTGTTTGAACGCACCTTTAGAGAAGCAAGAGTGAAGAAATATTTAAGCAGACTATGTCACTGGAAACAGTTGGTACCACTCGTTGCCAATTTCAGATTTCTCAGGTACCGAAAAAATAAAGAATAACACAGGGTTACAAAAATAATTTTTTTGTAAGTTTTCTGTGTTTTTTTTCAACTGATTTAAGACAATTTTGCACTGCTGAATCCGAAAATGACATCTGTTTCTCTCGATCAGGTGCTAAGTAAAACCCTGGTACTTACTTAGCACTTACTTAGTACTGTGCATGTATTTACCTTATATAAAGGTAAGTACATGTAAATTGAATGTTACATCATCATTGTTCAAAATTCAGAGATTTCAAGACATAAAAAAGAATTTTGCTTCATATAAGGCTGCACGGCTTACATGGCTGCACGGTGGGCGGCAGTGGTTTAGCACTGTGGCAGCACAGTTTTAACCCTTGGCCGGGGGATCGTGGGTTCGATTCCAGCCCCCGACCAACAGTGAGCTGTGTGGAGTTTGCATGTTCTCCCCGTGTTGCGCGGGTTTACTCCGGGATTTCTCCGGTTTCCTCCCGCATACCAAAAACATGTAGGTTTAGGGCGCTCGCGCACGCAGCGACCAGCAGCGGTCCGGCTTGTCATCAGACTGCAAACCGAATCTACTACGGGTATAAATAAGTAACAAAAAAAATATATATATATATATATATATATATAAAACGAAAATACCTGTACATTAAACAAAAACGTATAAAACATCATGAGGCCATAATTCAAAAAGTTGACCTGACTGGGCAAAACCAATGTGATTTTTGGATTCAGCACATCAAAATTGTCCTAAATCAGCTAAAAAAAAACTTTGACAATAAATTTGGTGTTGACCAGTGTAATTATATTTCACTTATATATCACTCCAGATATTCATTTCATACAAGTCCAGCTGTTTGTTTTGTTCTGAAAACCCACTAGAACCATCTGTGCCAAGTGTGTCTTATACGATATGAGATTTTCTTTCATGAACAGTGATGCCAGGCCCCAAATTTGGGGGCCTCTGGGGCTCCAAATTTCACATTAAAAAGAATTACATGGCACATGTGGGTTAAATGATGATTTGCATAAAACAAAATCAAATGAAGCTGATGGGTGGATAGGAAATCCCCTTAAAAAACAAATCTCCATAGTCTAAAATAGTATTTTATTTGCACTTTTCTCATAAAAAAAAAATTTCATGTTCTTAACAATTGCTTGGAAAATCTTCTAATGTTCTTATTAATCCCACCCACATATGTTTAAAGGAACAACCAGATCGACTGTATATATTACATGCAACCACACATGCACTGCAGCAGCACGGAACACAGGCAGAGCACTTGTAGAGCACATGACACCACAGCAAAACGGCAGCGGGTGCACACACCAGCCAACGCTGCTGCAGCCTCTGCCGGGATGCAAGCAACATACAGTATAGCTGCCCAAAGGCACACCACAAGGTTTGCCTTTGGCTATATTGCCCAGCCCTAGGTGGAATGCTACGTAACATTAAATAGAACTGACATAATTTTTCAACCTTCTTTATATACTGTAATCTTGAAATTTCTTGAAAAAATATCAGAAAGTTTGGATGGCTTTAACTCCCCAAAATGCCGAAAAGGTGGCAACAAGAAGATTTCTGCAACAGTTTGTTTGAAGTATTGCAGAGAGTAAAAAGAAATACACTTTTGAATGGTGGCAGTAACCACACAGACAGATAACTTTAATTGGTGAAGGTAAAAGAAAGTAGATAAACTGCGTTGGTGCCACGGAAGGAATGAGAGTGTGGATTTCTTCAAGCAGTTCACTTCATATTTCTGTCACTTCAGTAAACAATGAGCTTGCTTCTTCCCTTCACATCTTTTCATGTTTTTATTCAATTTGATGAATAATAGCTCGCAGAGCAAGGAAACTTGACCCATTGAGTCAGTAGACCTTGTGGACTCTGTGAGGAAATTTCCACTTTAACGCTGACTCAATTCACCAATCTGTCAGAATTACAAATGATAAAACAAAATCAGGCTGAGCGGCTCGTGCCAAACTGGAACATCATCTCCATTTATTGGTCTATTACACAGTTTGTTCTTTCAGTTTTTCTCTTCTTGTTATTTTGAAATTGGACACAGAAGCAGTGAAATCCTTCATATTCATTAGACAACTCTTTGGGGAGGTTCCCCCTTTGGTTTTACTGACTGAGAACCAACCAAGCATCAGAGGCTTTGGTGAGAGAACAGTTGTCATTCTAGCTGCAAATGAACCATCTGAATAAATGAATGCCGATAAAGAATCATCATTATTTTTCATCGGAGAGTAAAGGTGCGTTCACACCAAACGCAAACATGCAAATTTTTCGTGCGGCACAATTACATTATAAATCAATGTAAACACACCAACAGACATGAATAGTGAGATGCAGACAGGCGAAGTTGTCTTTAAAACTTCTGCAGCTGTGTTCAACCTGCTGTGGAAATTCCCCAAATAACGTCATGCTTAGGTTTACATTATCCAACCGGGGGCTCACCTGAAAATGTCGTCTCAAGCCTCCAAAACTTCACAGATGATGGGTGCTTACGTTGCTAGCTTGCTAGCATGTCTGTAGCCGGAACCGTGGCTAAATAACTCCAAAATCCCGATTCATCTGAAGAGTTCCCGGTCCTCCTGTCTCCCGGTGAGTGAGTTTCATTTTCTAACTTGTTTACTCTGCAGTGGTGATAATTTTTATTTGAAAACAGAATCTCAAAGTGGATGTGAACATGCAACCATGCAAATTCGCGCATACTCGTGTCTTCCCATTCACTTTGCATGGATTTACACTGCCCGTTTGCATTTGGTGTGAACACACCTTAAGTCATGCGCATGAAAATGGACCATGTGCTTTTGGGACTGCATATGTGCTGTGTGAGTAAATTGGGCTGCAGATGGATATTGACTATCCTTCGACCTGTCCATCACTATTTGTTTTTCAGAATAAAACCAGCTACAGCCAAAAGTTCTGCCTTGTTGACAATTAACGCTATTGTTAAATGTGACAGAGACAGCATTCAGACTTCTTGGCTACTAGGTGTCTCTTATTCTTGCATCAGCTGCTTGTAGACATATGTGACATCAACTATTATGCTATTGGCTTTTAAGCAGTGTTGGATGAATTAAGGGGATAAGAAGCATGTAATTGCATTGTGAGGTTTCAGTAGATTCTGTACACTGTGAGGTTCTAATCTAAACTTTCAGGTTATTTTAAAAGTAAGCTAACAGCAAGCTAACAGACCTTGTCACTGGATGAAGCAGAGAAAACTCAGTGTGGTAAATGGCGTTCTTATATAATTAAATAGTAGTTCTTTTTTCCGGTTCCGGCGCCACAATGAGTTGGCTGCCTTTGGCAACAGCAGCTCAATTCTGAGTCTTTTTATCTTCCTTCTTCTTTCTGACCCGGTGATAACTTTCTGATCCGGCACAGACCTTTCACTCTATATATATCACGGGACACACAGATTCGCCCAAAGGTCTCCCGAGACGGCGGACTGAGCCTCTGTTTACAGCAGGAGACGATACAGGCAGGGAAGAGCTAGCTAGCACTCAACCGCCACCCCGGTGCTAACGGAGAAACTCGACATATCGGGAGAACTGGAGCGAAAATGACACGGGTGCCGGGCTGGAGTTTAGGCGGTGTGCAAGAAATATAAGACAGAATAATAAAGAGCGATGGCAAGAACCAAGCAGACCACTCGTAAATCTACTGGAGGAAAAGCCCCCAGGAAGCAGGCTGGCCACCAAGGCTGCTCGGGAAAAAGCGCTCCGGCCACCGGCGGAGTGAAGAAGCCTCACCGTTACAGGCCCGGTACCGTGGCTCTGAGAGAGATCCGTCGCTACCAGAAATCCACGGAGCTGCTCATCCGTAAGCTGCCCTTCCAGCGCCTGGTGAGGGAGATCGCTCAGGACTTCAAGACCAACCTGCGCTTCCAGAGCTCTGCCGTCATGGCTCTGCAGGAGGCCAGCGAGGCCTACCTGGTGGGTCTCTTCGAGGACACCAACCTGTGCGCCATCCATGCCAAGAGGGTCACTATCATGCCCAAAGACATCCAGCTGGCCCGCCGCATCCGCGGAGAGAGAGCTTAGACTTTCTGTTGCACATCCACCAACCACAATGCTCCGCACTGTGTCTATATATATATATATATATATATTTATAGTAATATGTAGATATCTATACTAGCTGCTCTTGTTTTTTCTTGCCTTCTGATTGTTGCTCTGAGTGTTGCTATCCCTGTGCTGTTGCAATCCTGGAATTTCCCCATTGTGGGACTAATAAAGGCTTATCTTATCTTATCTTATAATTACTAGAAAAGCACTCAGAGAGCGCAGACCTCCGCCAAGCGCGACAATTCCCCCCATACAGTGTTTGTGTGTACGTTTTCAGATTCCTTGAGCATGTAAACATATGACTAGCAATTGGATTTCA
Source organism: Pholidichthys leucotaenia (assembly GCA_020510985.1). NCBI lineage: Eukaryota > Metazoa > Chordata > Actinopteri > Cichliformes > Pholidichthyidae > Pholidichthys > Pholidichthys leucotaenia. Next base: position 473,085,764 of record CM035836.1, on the reverse strand, counting down.
CAATGATTATTTGTTTATTTGGACAGGGACAGTGCAATAAACACACAATTAAGTCAATGACAATCAATGTGATAGTGATAGGATTAGTGGTTCAGTAGTAAGTAAGCATTGCCTCCTTGGCGGAGGTAATAAACTGAAGTGTTGCTGTTGTGTCCATCTCCTCCACTGACGGATGCAAATTGGGTAGACAGGTTGCTGTGGGTTTTATATTATATTATGTTGGGGTTTCGCTCCGTGGCAAACGAGAATTTAGAAGCTTCGCCGGCAGAGAGCTCGTTATTGCGCAGCGCGTATGGCTGCCGGTGAATTTCTGCCAAATGCGCAGCCTCCTATGGCTGGCGGAGAGATTTCTGCCAAATGCGCAGCGCCTATGGCTGGGCCGGGGAATTTCTGCCAAATGCGCAGCTCCTATGGCTGGCTGGGGGAATTTCTGCCAAATGCGCAGCGCCTATGTGCTGGCCGGTGAATTTCCTGCCAAATGCGCAGCTCCTATGGCTGGCCGGGGAATTTCTGCCAAAGAATCCGTCGGCGGACAGCTGCCCGTGTGAGGTTTTGCAGTTGCGCGCAAACAAAAGCACGCTGGCGGGCCCAGGCCAGCAGTGTTTTCCCCCCGCGTGCTTTTGTGCCTAAAAAGTTGAAGAACGCAGAGTTTGTGTTGCAGACACGACGACCAGCGCCTCCATTGCGCCTGCGCACATGTTGAAATGGTCCCTATGTCACCGTGTTGAAAAAATGCTTGAAAAAAATTCCTGTATCCAGATGGGTGAACCGATCACCCCCAAAATTTAATCAGTTCTTCCTTGTACCATTTCCAACAACGCCTGAAAGTTTCATGGAAATCCGTCCAAGACTTTTTTGAGTTATCTTGCTAACCAACAGACAAACAGACAGACAGACAGACACACAAACCGTGGCAAAAACATAACCTCCTCCTGGCCTTTCGGCCTGGCGGGGAGGTAATAATACATCAGATTTATATAGCACTTTTCTGGGAACTCAAAGTCGCTTTACAAGAGAGAAAAAAAAATGATATGGTCCGTTAACAGTTGAAAGCTTTCTTGAAAAGGTGTTTTTTGAGTTATTCTTAAAGGAGCAGAGTGAGTCCGTATTGCAGATATCTGAGGACAGGGAATACTAGAGGGTTGGGGCGGCAATGGCAAAAAGCATGGGTCCCCAACTGTAGCATTGTTTAGTCCTGGTGTTGGGAGTCAGGAGGTTTGCATCGCATGAATCAGAGTTTGCGAGTGGGAGTGTGACGTTGAAGGAGGTCTGTCAGGTATGGAGGAGCAACGTTATTGAGGGTCTTTGTAGGTGATGAGCAGGAACTTGAAGCGAATGCACTGTTGTACCGGTAATGAGTGTAGGTTTTCCAAAATGGGTGTAATGTGGTCTCTGGAATGGGAGTGGGTGAGCAGTCAGGCAGCAGAGTTATGTACTTATTGCAGTTTTTGGAGGTCAGAGGACAGAAGGGCCGTAGAGTAGCTGTTGCAGTAGTCCAGTGTGGAGGTTATTAATGCATGGATAAAGATTTCAGCAGCAGAAGGGGAAAGGGTGGACTGGAGACATGCAATGTTGTGAAAGTGGAAAAAAGATGTTTTTGTGACATTGTTGATGTGTCGTTTGAAGGAGAGAGTTGAACCCATGGTGATGCCAAGGTTTCTGACCAAAGGGGAGGAGGTGACAGCGTGGCTATTGATGCAGAGACGGAGATTCTTTGAAGAAGGGAGGAGGGATTTGGGGCCAATGATGAGAATTTCTGATTTACTGCAGTTAAGTTTGAGGAAGTTAATGCTCATCCAGGCTTTTATGTCGTGGAGGCAGTCTGTGAGGATGGAGAGGGTGGCAGAAGTGATGGGTTTTTGTTGATAAATAAAGCCGGGTATCATCAGTGTAAGATTGGAATTTTAGACCATGTCGACATATGACGTGCCCAAGTGGTAGCATATACAGAATGAAGAGGAGGGGACCGAGTACTGAGCCTTGGTGCACACAATGAACAACTAGGGCAGTGTGGGATTTAGTTATTTATTGAAATGTAATGGAATCTGTCTGAAAGGCACGATTTCAACCAGGAAAGAGCAGAGCCAGTTATGCCAATGGAAGACTGCAGGTGACTGAGGAGGATGGAGTGGTCTATGGTGTCAAAGTGGCTGCACGGTGGCGCAGTGGTTTAGCACTGCGGCAGCACAGTTTACCCTCGGCCGGGGGATCGCGGGGATCGTGAGATCGTGGGTTCGATCCCAGCCCCCGACCAACAGTGAGCTGTGTGGAGTTTGCATGTTCTCCCCCGTGTTGCGTGGGTTTACTCCGGGAATTTCTTCCGTTTCCTCCCGCATACCAAAACATGTAGGTTTAGGCGCTCGCGCACTGCAGCGACCAGCAGCCGTGGCTTGTCACCAGACTGCAAACCAAATCTACCTACGGTACAAATAAGTAAACATAAAGAAAACAAAACAAAGGGCAGCACTGAGGTCGAGAAGGAGGGAGATGTTGAAGAGACCGAGTCAGAAGCAAGCAGGAGGGTTGATGGTGATTTTAAGCAGAGTAGTTTCAGTGCTGTGATGGGGTTGGAAGCCGGATTGGAATGTCTCATATACGTAATTGATTTGAGTGGAGGTATTGTTTGAGCTGAGAGCTGATGGCACGCTACAGTATTTTGGAGAGAATTGGAGGTTAGAAATGGGTCTGAAATTGTCAGGGTTTTCTGGGTCAAGGTTGGTTCTCTTGAGGATGGGAGTGATAGTAGCTAGCTTGAGGGGAGGAGGAACAGTACCAATGCTAAGGAAGGAATTTAAGGATGCTGAGGATAAGTGGAGTGAGACAGGGAGACAAGAGAGGAGGGGATGGGATCCAGGGGGCAGGTGGTGAGTTCAATGGCAGAGAGAAATGTCATTCATGTCAGATGAATTTATAGGTGAGAAAGAAGAAAAACTGAGGTCAGTCAGAAGAGAAAGAAAAGTTCTGGGTCTGGGAGGAGATCTGAGGAGGCAGATAGCTGGGAGTGGATGTTTTCAATTTTGAATCAGAAAGATGATAAGAAGTGGTTGCATTTTTCGGAGCTGGAGGAATGTAAAATATTGTCCTTTAGCTTGAGGAGTGTATTTATGGTGGAAAACAGAGTACATGGGTTGAAGGAACTGGAATGGATGATGCCAGAGTAGAAAGTAGAGCAGGCTTCGTTGAGTGCGGATTTGTAGAGACTGATATGTTCTTTGTAGGCTTGGGCATGTACAGTCAGTCCAGTTTTCTCGTATAGACGTTCAAGTTTTCTGTGCTGTTTTTTGAGTTTGAATAGTTCCGGTGTATACCAGTGAGAAGAATGGGTAAATGTGGCAGATTTTGTTTTTATGGAGGCAAGTTGATTGAGGCAAGTAGACAGTGTGTTATTGTAGATACGTATGAGTTCAGTTGGAGTAGAGTTGTTCAGAAGAGTAGGGTCAGCTATGGTTTTGGAGATGCATGTAGAGAAGGAGATGGGACAAAGAGACTTAAGATTATGGAAAGTTATTGTGCGACTAAGCTTGGGTTGGGGGGTGGCAATAGCAATGTCTACAATGATAGCCAGATGATCTGAGATAGTGAGATCAGTGTGTGAGAGCTTTTCAATATGGAGGCCGGTGGAGCTCACCAGGGGCCTCAAGTACAAAGACTTGTGCGGATTTCCTACTGAAAGATGGTGTACATTTAAATAAATAAAACGCCCTAACCAAAAAAAAAAAAAAAAAAAAATAAAAATCCAGATGTATGACACAATGTGTACGCAGGAATCCAAGCACATTTCCTTTGTACATCCAAATCTACTTGAAATAGAACGCACGTGAGGAAATACTGGACTCCTTCCTTGACATGCCTCCATTTGAATATGCAATTACATGCAAATAGATATGCAAATAGATACAGTATCTCACAAAAGTGAGCACACCCCTCACATTTTTGTAAATATTTTATTGTATCTTTTCATGGGACAACACTGAAGATATGACACTTTGATACAATGTAAAGTAGTCAGTGTACAGCTTGTATAACAGTGTAAATTTGCTGTCCCCTCAAAATAACTCAACACACAACCATTAATGTCTAAACTGCTGGCAACAAAAGTAAGTACACCACTAAGTGAAAATGTTCAAATTGTGCCCAATTAGCCATTTTCCCTCCCCGGTGTCATGTGACTTGTTAGTGTTACAAGGTCTCAGGTGTGAATGGGGAGCAGGTGTGTTAAATTTGGTGTTATTGCGCTCACACTCTCTCAAACTGGTCACTGGAAGTTCAACATGGCACCTCATGGCAAAGAACTCTCCAAGGATCTGAAAAAAGAATTGTTGCTCTACATAAAGATGGCCTAGGCTATAAGAAGATTGCCAGCACCCTGAAACTGAGCTGCAGCACGATGGCCAACACCATACAGCGGTTTAACAGGACAGGTTCCACTCAGAAAAGGCCTCGCCATGGTCGACCAAAGAAGTTGAGTGCATGTGCTCAGCATCATATCCAGAGGTTGTCTTTTGAAAACAGACGTATGAGTGCTACCAGCATTGCTGCAGAAATTGAAGGGTGGGGGGGGTCAGCCTGTCAGTGCTCAGACCATATGCCGGCAATGGGGAGCTACAATTCATTGAGGGAACCATGAATGCCAACATGTACTGTGACGTACTGAAGCACAGCATGATCCTCTCCCTTTGGAAACTGGACCGCAGGGCAGTATTCCAACATAATAATGACCCCCAAACACACCACCAAGACGACCACTGCCTTGCTAAAGAAACTAAGGGTAAAGGTGATGGCCTGGCCAAGCATGTCTCCAGACCTAAACCCTAATGAGCATCTGTGGGGCATCCTCAAATGGAAGGTTGAGGAGCTCAAGGTCTCTAACATCCACCAGCTTCGTGATGTCGTCATGGAAGAGTGGAAGAGGATTCCAGTGGCAACCTGTGAAGCTCTAGTGAAGTCCATGCCCAAGAGAGTTAAGGTAGGGCTGGAAAATAATGGTGGCCACACAAAATATTGACACTTTTGGCACAATTTGGCCATTTTCTTCATTCATCCTGGCCGCTGTGCTTCATTCATCCTGGCCGCTGTTTACGTCCCGCCCGACGCGGACGCGCGCGAGGCTCAGCGCGCGCTCGCTGATCACATTCAACAAACGGAGCGGAGTTTCCCGGACTCTGGTTATTGTGGTTGGCGACTTTAACCACAGTAACCTGAGCCACGATCTCCCCCGATACAAACAGTTTATTAAATGCCCCACCAGAGGAAAGAACACGCTGGATCACTGTTACACTACAGTGAAGGACGCGTATCTCGCTGTTCCCCGCGCTGCACTCGGACTATCTGATCACGTGATGGTCCACCTCATTCCCACATACAAACAGAGACTAAAGCTCACTGAACCTGTTGTGAACACTACAAAGAAATGGACCAGTGAAGCTGGGGAGAAGCTGAGCACGTGCATGGAAATAACCGACTGGGGCATGTTTAAAGGAGCCACGCATGATCTGGATGAGTACACGGACACTGTGAACTCATATATCCACTTTTGTGAGGAGAGCATTCTTCCATCGCGCACCAGGGTGAGGTACTCAAATGACAAGTCCTGGTTCACTGCTAAGCTCAGACAGATCAGGAAGGAGAAGGAAGCAGCATTGAAAAGTGGAGACAGGGACTGCTACAGGGAGGTCAAATATCGGTTTAGCAGAGAGCTGAGGAGAGCTAAATCTGTGTATTCTGAGAGACTCCAGCAGCAGTTCACTGCTAACGACTCTGCTTCTGTGTGGAGAGGACTGAGGCAAATCACCAACTATCGGCCTCAGGCTTCTAAAGGTCAGGATGACAAAGCCCTTTGTCAAAGACTGTCCCAACATTATGCCCGTTTTGACACCTCGTCAGCTGTGTCCATCTCCCCCCCCCCCTCCCCCCAGCGCCACTGCCTCCACGGTCCCCACTTCATCAAAGGCGGCCCCCCCATCCTCCCCCCCTGCCCTTGTCATCAGTGAGCAGGACGTGCACAGACAGTTCTCCAGACTGAACCCGCGCAAGGCCCCCGGTCCGGACGGCGTGTCTCCCTCCACCCTGAGACACTGTGCGGAAGAGCTGACTCCTGTCTTCACAGACATTTTTTAACACCTCCCTGAAGTTATGCCACGTGCCGACCTGCCTCAAAACCTCCACCCTCATCCCTGTCCCCAAGAAGCCACGGATCACTGGATTTAACGACTACAGACCTGTAGCGCTCACCTCTGTAGTCATGAAGTCCTTTGAGCGCCTGGTCCTGCCCCACCTCAAGTCCATCACCACTCCCCTCCTGGACCCGCTGCAGTTTGCCTACCGAGCCAACAGGTCTGTGGACGACGCAGTCAACCTGGCCCTCCACTCCATCCTGCAGCACCTGGACTCCCTGGGAACCTACGCCAGGATCCTGTTTGTGGACTTCAGCTCTGCATTCAACACCATCCGCCCCGCTCTGCTCCAGGACAAGCTGTCCCTGCTCAACGTGCCTGACTCCCTCTGCAGGTGGATCACCGACTTCCTGACGGACCGGAAGCAGCATGTGCGGCTGGGAAAGACTGTCTCAGACTCTGTTAGCATCAGCACCGGATCACCCCAAGGCTGTGTACTTTCCCCCCTACTCTTCTCCCTTTATACCAACTCCTGCACCTCCAGCCACCAGTCTGTCAAGCTGATCAAGTTTGCGGACGACACCACCCTCATCGGGCTCATCTCCAACGGCGACGAATCCGTCTACAGGAGAGAGGTGGCCCAGCTGGCGTCCTGGTGCAGCCACAACAACCTGCAGCTGAACGCTCTGAAGACAGTGGAGATGATTGTGGACTTCAGGAAAGTCACAACCCCTCTGCCCCCCCCTCACCCTCACAGGCTATCCCATCACCACTGCAGATTCCTTCCGCTTCCTGGGCACCACCATCACCCGGGACCTCAAGTGGGAGCCGACCATCAGCTCCCTCATCAAAAAGGCCCAGCAGAGGATGTTCTTCCTGCGGCAGCTGAGGAAGCTCAAGCTACCCACCAAGATGTTGGTGCAGTTCTACACGGCCATCATTGAGTCCATCCTCACCACCTCCATAACCGTGTGGTACGCAGGAGCCACTGCCAGGGACAGACTAAGGCTGCAGCGCGTCGTGCACGCTGCTGAGAAGGTGATCGGCTGCAAGCTCCTATCCCTCCAGGATCTGTACATCTCCAGGACCCGGAGGCGTGCAGGCCGGGTCATAGCCGATCCTTCACACCCTGGTCACGTACTGTTTGCCCCCCTCCCCTCAGGTAGAAGACTTCGGTCCATTCAGACTAAAACCTCCCATCACATGAACAGCTTCTTCCCCTCTGCCATCAGACTGCTGAACACTATGTGACTTATTAGACTCTCGTGCACTACGTACAGCAGCTCAACCAGACTCATGTCAATCATCACTGTTTTCTTTTTGCATTACCGACTGCACTATGTGGTACTCCACAATATCTGCTGCTCGCTAACATATTTAAATTGCTTGACTAGTATTACTCATTCATATTCTACATTTTATTGCATGTATAGTTTTTTTATTTCTATCTTCTATTTTTATCATGTTTAATGTTGCAGCATTGCACCGAGACAAATTCCTAGTTTGTGTACTACATGAACAATGGCAATAAATCTGATTCTGATTCTCAATTAGGGGTGTACTCACTTTTGTTGCCAGCAGGTTAGACATTAATGGCTGTGTGTTGAGTAATTTTGAGAGGACAACAAATTTACACTGTTATACAAGCTGTACAATGACTACTTTACATTGTATCAAAGTGTCAAATCTTCAGTGTTGTCTCAAGAAAAGATATAATAAAATATTTACAAAAATGTGAGGAGTGTACTCACTTTTGTGAGATACTGTATGTGTAACTCGTGGCAAAACTCGATCAGGATCAAAAGATAATTTCGCTCCTGCCATTCATTTCAATGGAGAATTTTTCTGATTTAAGGTCCCATATGCAGAAGTAGAGGGGGCGTGACTTAGGCTCTCAATTGCATCCAGATCACCCCAGGAGATGGTAGGTGAAGACTGCCGTATTCGCCCTGCTGTAGGGGGCGGCTGTGGCACAGGTGTAGTGTAGCCAACTACTAATCGGAGGGTCAGTGGTTTGATTCCCACTCTGTCTGCAGTCTGCATGTCAAAGTGTCCTTGAGCAAGACACTGAACCCCCAGTTGCTCCTGGTGGGTCAGGCTAGCACCGGTGCATGGCAGCTCCATCACCATCAGTGTGTGTATGTGTGTGCGAATGGGTGGATAGCAGGATCTGTAAAGCGCTTTGGTCATCCAGAGATGAGTAAAAAGCACTATATGTGTAAAGATAGACATACACAGTGATCCTGTCTGTGGGAGAGGACGCGGGCACATTTGACTGCCATTTCTCCCTCCAAAAAAGGTCCGAAAAACATCTGAAAAGTTCATTCTTCATCGACTCTTACCTGCAATCCAGGTAATCCAGGATATATTATATTTTTATAAGATAATTTTCCACGTAAATAACGGTGTTGGTTATTGTCTAACTGTTAAGGTATAAGGTTATGAAAATACATAAACTAAAAAACTACAAACACAGATGGATGGAGCTTACATCATCTTTTCAAAGCGCGCCCAGGGTGAAGTAACTAACAGTCCTCTGGATCAGCCTCAGCTCTCACAATACTAAGCAATACCTTTGTGTTGTTTTTCTCCTCTTTGGATCCTTTTTTCATCGGTCAGAAAACAGTAGTTGAGGTTTTACTGATCTCCTGCCACGCTCGTATTTAGTGATGTGGGATGATGGGAGATGCATGTCCGCTCATCGTTGAAACAAAAGCTAAATATTACTCTGTAATTATACAACAGCCGACAACTTTAATTACATGGAAAATTATCTTTTAAATCGACAAACATCATATGTGTAACTTGTGGCAAAATTTGATAGTGATCAAAAGATAATTTTGCTCTCGCCATTCATTTCAATGGAGGATTTTTTTCAATTTAAGGTCTCATATGAGAAAGTAGAGGGGGCACGGCTTAGGCCATATATATAATAGAACGGGAAACACTAAAAATGTTTAAAAAAAATTCAGGGCTGTGCATCAATTAAGAATTTATAACTAATTAATTGCACAGTTTTCTATAATTGTGAATAACTGCTAAACTTGCCTTAATCAATGGAAATGAAGTATACTTTAGCAACTCTTAATTGCATTTTTAATCATTGAACATACTTGTGTCTCTCATATTCAACAAAAATATTGCTAGAGCAGGAGTCCTCAATTAGTTTTCACAGAGGACCACAGAACTGACTTCCTAAAATACTGTTTCAAGTGAAGCAAATACCCTTTGCTTAAAACCCTTGATAATCATGAATGTAAATTAAATCATTTTACATTTTTATATAAATTTGTAATATTATTTTTCCATTCAATAAAGAGAGTCAGTTTCTCTGCAAAACTACCATTTTTATTATTCTTATCACAATTCCCCTTTTTTATTTTGAAACAGTCCGAGAGGAAGTGCTTCTACTTAACCCAGCTATCCTAATTATCTAAACCAGTAAAAGTCCAAATAAATGGAGAAATTCTCATTGGATTTCCAGAGTTCCTGACCTTAATGGTGAGTCAGAAGCTTTTATTCACTTTATATCAAAGTGTGTGTTTTTCTCTGCTTCCTCTGACAAACTCTGCCTGTTTTCATACTTTTGAGCAGGCAGCCCCAGTCACTGATGCTAGGTCGGGTGTGTGTGTGCTTGTTTTAAGTGGTATGTCTGTGAAGTCGCCCTGAGCACAGGAGGATCAGTTTAGTGTGGTGTAAATTTAAATGCCGAAAAACAAGCCCTACTCTTGTTTTAAGCTGAGCCAGTTACTGAGACAAACCAGTCACTACTGCTGACACAAGTAAGTTTTTTTAATGGATTAACTGTCCCATATTAATCGATAAGTTAAGGTGTTATTATTCCCAGCTCTAGTTTTTATAACTTGTCAAGACTAAGCATGAAATCAAGCTGCAGAAGTATCAGAGTGCTCTCTACAATTGCTGACACACATTGCAAATTTGCATCTTTACTCATTTGAACTTATTATTTAGTTGAAATGATTCTCACATTTCTTTCTTTTTTTCCTGCAAGGGTTGCAGAGCCCTGATTTAGACCATCCAGGCTGCTCTGATCACAGGACAATATTAAGATCATATGTCATGTCAGGCCGGAATTGTGCAGAATTCATTCCATCCCTAATTGGGATAACCTTTGAAGAAGTGCGGACTGTTTTCTGAGCAGCTGAGAAAAAAAAAAACAAAAACTGGCATATGGGTATAAATGTATTTCAGAGAAAAAAAGATTAATAGTGATGCACTGAGTCAGTCTTAATGGTGGAGAAACACACACAAATATCAATGTTTGATTGAAAAGCACTTTAAAGTCTTTTCCTACCTATGACTGATGGAAAAGTATTTGTTTGGGGGGAATTCTTAATATGAATTCTTTTATGTTTCCTGGACATATTCATAGAATAAGGAAACAAATAAAAACAAAATTCCATCCATCTGATTTTTAAGGCATTTCATAAGCGCATACCTCCTTCAAGGCCTTACGTTGCAATGTATGAAAATCTTGTTTTGATTAATTTGGCTATTCATTATCTTTGATTTGCACCATTATGTTTAGGTACTTTCTTTGCCTTGACATAACAGAGTTTCTTTTCCAAATACAGCAGGTCTTTTCTTTTTTATCACAAAAACATTCTAATGTATCACAACAAGTTTCAAGAAGCAAGGGCGGTGTTTCAACTATTCACCTTGTAGTCAGAAAATGAGGACAAGCTGAAACACAAAGCAGTACAAACCTATGTGCTAGCCACCACTAATGCAACAGAAACAGAGTAAGTAAGCCTGATGGCAGTAAGATACGTGTGATGCTTCAGCTGAGGATTTGTTAGTTTCTGTCAGCGCATAGTCTGCTTTTCACACTTTACATCACACCACGAGTAACTGTAGATGATACACCCGCTTTACATTGCAAGATGGAGACCAATTTAAAAGAGGTGTGGCACCGGCACAATCTGGGCACATTGCTATTTTCCTCCAGTTTCGTAAATTTGCAACTTTTTCCCAGTTTTGTGACTTCCCCCCCAGTTTCGTACACTTCATAAGTGGCCATTCCATCTAGCCTCTCACATGGTGAAGATCATCCACAGTGGCTCTCAGCACCGCCCCTAGTATTGCAGAACGCAGCGGATCTAGGGGAGTAAACCTCGAAAAATAACCCAACACATTGTTGTCTTGGCAGTGTGAGGAGTTGCGACCCCACTGCTGTAAGTATACCATCTTATCGCATTGTAAAGTTTCACGCCACTGGCAAGACCACATCTCCAATGAAGATCTCTATAGGCACCTTCCCAGAATATCAGACAAGGTGGCTTGGTGAAGATTTGGCCTCGCGGGGTACTGTTACTGTCACCAAGAACTCCCAGCAGGCCACCTGGTATCCTGGGAACCGACGCATGGTTTTCGCTGCCCAGAACAGAGACACTGGGGCGGCCAGCACTGCTGAGCTTGCCGCCTGTATGCTAGACCATGAAGACTGGACGGCTAGGCGTGCAGCTCAGCTGAGTCCATTCTGACTGACTGACTTTGTACACTTCGTACACAGAGATTTTTTTATTTGGAAATCCAGACATTTTTAATTGCATGGACAGCCCTATTGGTCTTTTATCTGCTTTTACTCAACCTTTTTTAAGAAATCTTGGTGTTTTACTTGATCAATCTTTTAAAATAGAGAAGCAAATTAGTGCAGTGGTGAAAAGTAGTTTTTATCAGCTTAGGCTTCTCGCCAAGCTTTACCTGCTGGCTCATGACCTTTTTTTTTTTTTTTTTTTTTTTTTTTTATTACTTATTTTGTACCCATAGGTAGATTTGTTTTGCAGTCTGGTGACAAACCACCAGCTGCCGGTCGCTGCGTGCGCAAGCGCCCCTTAACTCCCTAACCTGCATGTTTTTGGCATGTGGGAGGAAACCGGAGAAATCCCGGAGTAAACCCACGCAAACACGGGGAGAACATGCAAACTCCACACAGATCACTGTTGGCCGGGGGCAGGGATCGAACCCACGATCTCCGCGATCCCCCGGCCGAGGGTAAAACTGTGCTGCCACAGTGCTAACCACTGCGCCACCGTGCAGACCTGGAGTGAGTAATCCATCTCTTCATATTCATGCCAGTTAGAACAATGAGATCATCTTCTCAGTTGCTTTTAAACATTCCACGCTGTAAGCAAAAAACTCGAGGAGACTGAGCTTTTTCAGTGGCAGGTCCCAGACTGTGGAACGCTCTACCTTTGCACATTAGAGCAGCTGAGTCACTCGAGCACTTTAAATCTTTGCTGAAAGCACACCTCTTTGCACTGGCTTTTAACACAGGTTGAGCTTGGACATTATGGATTTTATGGATTTTATTTATTCTAATTTATGACTGACTCATTGTGTTACTGTATCAGTCACTCCAGGATTTCACAGGATATTTTTATGATTGTTGTGGCCCAAAAAGCCTGAATTCGCAGGAGCTTTATCAGAAAGTTGCAATGTTTTGAGAGGGTTTTTTGCACTAAAAGTTGTGGGAAGAATTACAAATTTTAAAGCAGGTGTTTTTTTTCAGTGATATTCTATATGACAATACAAGAAAAGCACAGGATTGTCAAAAATTTCCTATCAAACAGTGATTTGTAAGTTAAGCAGAAACTGAAAAACCCTTGTGCAACAACAAATACAGACTTTAACACAATATCTATTACAACAGCTAAATTGCATTGGATGCATTTTAAAGAGTAGAGATTTGGAAATTATTGGCAGCACCTTCATTTGAAAACTCCCTACAGCCCCCAACCACTTGGGGGGGATGGGAGAAGCGGTGTCCAGACCGGAGAGTCACAGTTTTAAACCTCACTGACAAGATGTAGTAATGATTTTACCTCTAAAGATGTATAAATGTTCACACACTGGCTGTCGTGTTAATAGTTTTACGGCGTCTCTCCTCATGCGCGCTCCCGTGACGGGGTGCTTTTGGGGCTCAGCAATTCGTACACGCAGTCAAGACGGAGATGTGGCGAGATGTCCACCGGCAGGCTGGGGGAGACGAAGGAAGGGACGGTGATGGAAACCTTGCGGGTGAGTGGGTTTTTTTTTTTTTTACATCACACACTCTGTTTTTGCTGATGTCTTCCGTTAATACTCACTGTAAACACGGAAGTGAACACGGTGCAGCGACACATTTGATTGGTTAGACCGAGTGTTTGAGTGCCAATCAAGGACAAATTTGATTGGTGAAATTGGCAGAAGTTGACGACGATTGGCAAAAATTGCGGGAAAGTTCCGGTGATTGGACAAAGTTGCAAGGTTGTGCAATAGTTGCACTGAATGGCTGATTTTGTGTGAATTGATGCGATCGCAACATCGCGAAATCCTGGAGGAACTGATGTATTGTTTTTGTTTTTATCTATTAGTATGCTTTTTTCCATTATGTACAGCACTTTGGCAGCGCTTGTTGTAAATGTGCTTTATAAATAAACTTGACCTTGACTTGTGAATTCTCTCCTCTTAAATTTGTTCGACTTTTTCCCATCTTGTAAATTTGTGACTTTTTCTACCAGTTTCCTAAATTTGCAACTTTTTTCCACCAGTTTTGCAAATTTGTGACTTTTTCCCTCCCAGTTTTGTAGACTTGCATCTGCCCTCGTTTTACATTTTTTCTGCATCTTGTAAATTTGTGACTTTCCCCAGTTTTATGAATTTCTGATTTCCCCTTGAGTTTCATAAACTTGTGGCTTCCCTCCTCTTAAATTTGTTCGACTTTTTCCACCAGTTTTGTAGACTTGTGAATCCCCTCGTTTTAAATATTTTCTACTTTTTCCCATCTTGTAAATTTGTGACTTTTCCCCCAGTTTCGTAAACTTGCCACTCCGCTCATCTTAAATTTTTTTTTTAACTTTTTTCCATCTTGTTAATATGTGACTTTTGCCCCAGTTTTGTGAATTTGAAACTTTTTCCTCCCAGTTTTGTAAATTAGTGACTTCCATCCTCTTAAATTTGTTCGAGTTTTTCCCCATCTTCTAAATTTGTAACTTTTTTTTTGCTAAATTTGGGAATTCCTCGTGGTAAATTTATGACTTTCAAATTGTTATAATAGCACCTTTATTCTTTCAAATTTATACCTAATTTACATTCATACGTTCGTACCTTATGCTAAATTTGTGCCAACCACCTTGTTTAAAAATAAAAATCGGCTGCTGGTTATGCGGACACACTGGGCTGAGATCCTCTTCTGAATGAGAAAAGGAAACTAAAGTATGAAGAGCACTGTGAAGGTGCCACCGTATCTGAACTTGGTGGACATAAAATGGGGCGGGAAACGAGGACGGAAGCTAAGTGCAGGTGAGTGAGAGGTTCAGCTAGAGAAACGACTGCAAAAACGAGGCAAGTGGAGGGTCAATTTAATTCACAGCAGAGAGAAAATGGGACGAGATTAGCCACAACAAAACCGAACTGAAGATAAGGTAAGACTGGAAAAAGGGGGAGTGTGTGCCTAGCAACAAGCTGAGCTCCATGCAATGTGGTCACTGTTGTCATAGAGACAGGGAGGTAGGGGGTGTAAGGGGGCACATGCAAAATTTTTCACCTGCCTACCTCCTTTTCAAAAATTACATGCAACTTGGGAATAAAAAAGCATCATCTTCATCACTGGGTTGCACCTTTTATCTTTGTCTTGAATTAGAACTGACGCAAACAAAGCTACGCCAGAGGGTGACTTCTAATAAAGTTTGCTTAATTTATGAGGCAAAAACTTTGCAGGCAGAGCTTGGAAAGAGCTGGGGAAACATGTGAAGTGTTTATTAGAGCAATCTGCTGCTGACTGAAGCACTTACATGAGCGCCAGGCCGAGGTAGTTGGCAGTGCTGCCCCAGTACATGGGGTTCTCTGTGATGTTGAAGGGAAAGCCTGTCACTTTCTCATCCATCAGAATGCCAAAGTAGTCACCTGAAAAATAAAAAAAAAGCAGACAAATCACGTTGCATACTCATAACTGAAGTGTGTCATGTCACAGCTTTTGATTGCTGCTCAGTAATCCGTGCAGAAACGTCTCTAAATTCCTGGCTCCAAATTATCGACCAGTCTCTGCTGCTCAGATTAAGCTGGCTGTGCCTGTGAGTTCGTTTTGAGACTGTTGCCATGGTTTCTGCCCAGTATCATGTCGTCACATGTGTCTTTTCAGAGTGACACGAGACAGGTTTTGAACTCTCCTGTTAGCTTAATCCTTTTTGGCGAGTTTGCTTGAAATAAACAGGACTGTGAAGCGAGTCTGAGGAGAACATGGTGCGTCCCTGTTAATGCTGCGCGTCACCCGGCTCTTAGCTGTGTCACTATTAACACGGCACGTGAAGACTGGAGTTTGATCATTGTGACAAGCAGAAAATACAGTATGCACCGACAGTATGAATTCAGCGAGATGTGGTGTTGATCAATATTCTGAAATACATGATATGATCAAATACAGATTAAGAGGATTTCAAAAGTTGAAAATGCATATACAATTGTAAGGCAAGTTTATTTGTGTAGCACATTTCATGTGCAAGACAATTCAAAGTGCTTTACATAAAACAGAGCACTGCAGCAAGATGCAAAAGAAATACATAAGAATTTAAAAGCAAACTAAAAAATTATTTAAAGAGAAACAGAAACAAGCTAAAATAGAATAAGACAGATAAAGTGCAAGAAATAAAAGTTACAGTGCATTGTGGGAGATTAACAATTGTTCTACTGAAAGGCCGCAGCAAATAGGAGAGTTTTTAACCTGGATTTAAAGCAGCAAAGAGTTTCAGCAGCCCTGATGCTTTCTGGGAGTTTGTTCCACATTTGAGGAGCATAAAAACTGAACGCTGCCTCACTATGTTCGGTTCCAATTCTGGGCACAGATAGTAGGCCTGACCCTGACGACCTGAGGGCTCTGGGTGGGTCATAATGGACCAAAAGATCTGAAATGTATTCTGGCCCTAAACCATTCAGAGCTTTATAAAACAACAGCAGTATTTTGACATCTATTCTTTGACAGAGAATGACAGTAGAAAAACAAATGTAGCCTGCATGCTGATTAACGAGGCACCATCCGCGAGGATTAGAAGGGTGGGAGGAAATCAAAACAGCCTAATACCTTGATACTTTGCGGCCGCGATACCGCATCAATTCAGAAACACCAGTATCTAGTATTTGTGGAGTAAAAAAATAAAAATAAAGAAAAAAATCAATGTATTGTAGTAGCACATACTTTGTGCTGGTGATACTGTATTGATTCTGAGACACAGTATCGTGACACTTTATTTAGAATTAATAAATGTTGCAAACTAAATAATAATAAATGTTGGTCTCAGCCCGGAGACCTTTGAGACTGTGGTGGAGAGGACGACACTAAACAAACTGCCATCCATCATGGACAACCTTGATCACCCCTCCATCACACACTGGACAGACAGCGGAGCACTTTCTCCAGCAGACTGCTACAGCTTTACTGCCGAATGGTTAGGTACAGGAAATCTTTTCTGTCACATGCCATTTCACTGTACAATAACTCACTCTGATGTTGAATTCTGGTCATAACTATGCTGCTATACTGCACCTTACAGTCTAACTGGCGCCTCACATTTCACCCTGCACCTGATAGTCCTGCATTGTACAGTGGGAACGATTCATGTATCTATATGGGTCAGAATCTATTCATCTATGATGTACACTCACCGGCCACTTTATTAGGTACACCATGCTAGTAACGGGTTGGACACCCTTTTGCCTTCACAACTGCCTCAATTCTTCGTGGCATAGATTCAACAAGGTGCTGGAAGCATTCCTGAGAGAGTTTGGTCCATATTGACATGATGGCATCACACAGTTGGCGCAGATTTGTCGGCTGCACATCCATGATGCGAATCTCCCGTTCCACCACATCCCAAAGATGCTCTATTGGATTGAGATCTGGTGACTGTGAAGGCCATTTGAGTACAGTGAACTCATTGTCATGTTCAAGAAACCAGTCTGAGATGATTCCAGCTTTATGACATGGCGCATTATCCTGCTGAAAGTAGCCATCAGAAGTTGGGTACATTGTGGTCATAAAGGGATGGACATGGTCAGCAACAATACTCAGGTAGGCTGTAGCGTTGCAACAATGCTCAATTGGTACCAAGGGGCCCAAAGAGTGCCAAGAAAATATTCCCCACACCATTACACCACCACCACCAGCCTGAACCATTGATACAAGGCAGGATGGATCCATGCTTTCATGTTGTTGACGCCAAATTCTGACCCTACCATCCGAATGTCGCAGCAGAAATCGAGACTCATCAGACCAGGCAACGTTTTTCCAATCTTCTATTGTCCAATTTCGATGAGCTTGTGCAAATTGTAGCCTCAGTTTCCTGTTCTTAGCTGAAAGGAGTGGCACCCGGCGTGGTCTTCTGCTGCTGTAGCCCATCTGCCTCAAAGTTCGACGTACTGTGCGTTCAGAGATGCTCTTCTGCCTACCTTGGTTGTAACGGGTGGTTATTTGAGTCACTGTTGCCTTTCTATCAGCTCGAACCAGTCTGGCCATTCTCCTCTGACCTCTGGCATCAACAAGGCATTTCCGCCCACAGAACTGCCGCTCACTGGATATTTTTTCTTTTTCGGACCATTCTCTGTAAACCCTAGAGATGGTTGTGCGTGAAAATCCCAGTAGATCAGCAGTTTCTGAAATACTCAGACCAGCCCTTCTGGCACCAACAACCATGCCACGTTCAAAGTCACTCAAATCACCTTTCTTCCCCATACTGATGCTCGGTTTGAACTGCAGGAGATTGTCTTGACCATGTCTACATGCCTAAATGCACTGAGTTGCCGCCATGTGATTGGCTGATTAGAAATTAAGTGTTAACGAGCAGTTGGACAGGTGTACCTAATAAAGTGGCCGGTGAGTGTATATAAGCTATTTAGGCAGTTTTAATTCAATTCAACTTTATTTATATAGCACCATTTCACAACAGTCATCTCATAGCACTTTCAAATGTAGGGGAAACCCCCACAATTGCAGAAAGACCCCAGCAATCAGGTGATCCCCTGTGAGCAAGCGCTTGGCAACGGTGGAGAGGAAAAACTCCCTTTTAAGAGGAAGAATCCTCTAGCAGAATCAGGCTCAGGGTGGGGCAGTCATCTGCTGCGACTGGCTGGGGGGTGAGGGGATAGAGAAGATGAAAAGAACAGACATGTAGAGAGCAAACATTAAATGGGAAAAGCTGAGTACATTATTGGATGTCCCCCAGCTGTCTAAATCTATTAGAAGCATAACTAAGGGAGGGTTTAGAGACACATGATCCCTCCCAATTGTAAACTATATCAAAAAGGAAGGTTTTAACCCTATTCTT
Source organism: Pholidichthys leucotaenia (assembly GCA_020510985.1). Lineage (NCBI taxonomy): Eukaryota > Metazoa > Chordata > Actinopteri > Cichliformes > Pholidichthyidae > Pholidichthys > Pholidichthys leucotaenia. Next base: position 473,067,334 of record CM035836.1, on the reverse strand, counting down.
AAAAACAGAGATCGAGTCTGACTCCCGAATCCAGATTGGTAACTGGTTCCACAGGAAAGGAGCTTGATAACTGAAGGCTCTGCCTCCCATTGTACTTCTGGAGATTCTAGGTATTACAAGTAATCCAGCATTTTGGGAGTGTAATGCTCTATTAGGATGATAGGGTAGAATCAGATCTTTTAAATAAAAAGGGGCCTGATTGTTTAGAGCTTTGTAAGTGAGAAGAAGGATTTTAAACTTAATTCTAAACTCTACGGGAAGCCAATGAAGGGAGGCCAGAACCGGAGAGATACGATCTCTCTTTCTAGTACCTGTTAAAACTCTTGCTGCAGCATTTTGGATCAGCTGAAGACATTATAAAGATGTTTTAGGACAACCTGATAATAAAGAGTTACAATAATCTAATCTCGAGCTAACAAAAGCGTGGATCAGTTTCTCAGCATTACTCTGAGACAAGAAGCTCCTAATCTTGGCAATATTACGCAAATGATAGAAGGCAGTCTTAGAAACAAATTTAATATGTGAATTGAAAAACAGATCTTGATCAAACATAACTCCAAGGTTCCTCACAGAACTATTAAGAGAAAGAGTAATTGCATCCAAACTAAGAGTTTGATTTGGAAAGGTATTTCTAAGGTTTTTTGGACCAACAAGAATGACTTCAGTCTTACTGTATCTGAATTTAATAGCAGGAAATTACAAGTCATCCAAGCTTTGATTTCCTTAAGACAGGCTTCTAACTTGGCTAATTGATTACTATCATCTGGCTTCATTGACAGGTATAATTGTGTGTCATCTGCATAACAATGAAAATGTATACAGTGCTTTCTAATGATGTTGCCTAACAGAAGCATACAGTATATAAACTAAAGAGAGTAGGGTCTAGCGCAGATCCCTGTGGAACTCCATGACTGAGCTTTGAGTTGGAAGAAAACTCATTACTGACATGAACAAACTGGAGCCTATCAGACAAATAAGATCTAAACCACTGCAGCGAAGTTCCATTAAGTCCAACATAGTGTTCTAATCTATCAAGTAGAATATTATGGTCGATAGTGTCAAAGGCTGCACTAAGGTCTAAGAGGACAAGTACAGAAACAAGTCCATTATCAGATGCGATCAGGAGGTCATCAGTGACCTTCACTAAGGCTGTTTCAGTACTATGATGGATTCTAAACCCAAACTCTTCAAATAAACCATTTCCCTGCAAGTGATCAAATAATTGCGTAGCAACAACTCTTTCTAAGATTTTTGAAATGAAAGGCAGATTAGAGATTCGTCGATAGTTAGCTAAAACTTCTGGATCCAGCGTTGGCTTTTTAAGGGTTTAATTACAACAGTTTTAAAAGCCTGTGGTACATGGCCTAATGTTAAAGAAGAATTGATTATTTGAAGAATACAGTTGTCAATAAATGGGAAGACTTTTTTAAATAAGCTGGTAGGAATAGGGTCTTAAAGACAAGCTGAAGGCTTGGATGAGGAAATTATTTTATCTAGCTCTAAAAGGTCAATTGGAGTAAACTTATCCAAACAGATATCAATTGAAGGAGTTGCAGTAGATGCTGTATTTAAGTTAACGGTGGGAAGAATCTGACTGATTTTATCTCTAATAGATGAAATTTTATGATTGATAAAGTTCATAAAGTCCTGACTAGCAAGCTCTAAGGGAATGCAAGGATTGACAGAGTCCTGGCTCTTTGTCAGCCTGGCTACAGTGCTGAAAAGAAACCTGGGATTATTCTTGTTCTCTTCTATTAATGCAGAGTAATAACTTGTTCTAGCTTTTCTAAGAATTTTTTTTATAAATTAAAAGATGATTTCTCCAAGCTGAATAGTTTTCATCTAAATTAGTGATTAACGAGTCTTCTCTTTTAAGCTATGAGTGTGTTAAACCAAGTGGTTAGAAATCTCTGATTGGACTTTTTCTTTTTTAAAGGGGCCACCAAGTCTAGAGTCTGATACAGAGAAGCTATAACATTATCTACCATGTTATCAATTACAGAAGGAGCAAACTGTCTATAGCTTATTTCCGTTGTGTTGACACATGGCATAGAGGAGACAATCTGCATAAATTTGGTAACAACATCATCTGAAAGACATCTGCTGTAGTAATATTTTTCTTTAGGAATCAAATAGTCAGGAATAGTGAAATCAACAGTTAACAGACAGTGGTCTGACAGTACAGGATTATGAGGAGACACTACCAGATTTTCTATTTCTATGCCATATGTCAGACAAAGGTCCAATATGTGGTTGAGATAATGGGTAGAATTTTCTACTTTCTGAGAAAACCCCATCAAGTCTAATATTGAATTAAATGGCTTATTAAGACAGTCACTATCTACATCTACATGTATATTAAAATCCCCTACAATAATTATTCTATCTGAATTCAGCACTAAATCAGCTAAGAATTCGGCAAATTCGGATAAAAACTCTGAGTAGGCTGAGGGAGGACGATAAACTATGGCAAGGAAAATTGGGTTTAACCTAAGATTGCTAACATGCCCAATACTGAGGACCAGGCCCTCAAAGGAATTAAAACATGTTTTTTGCTTTACATTAACTAGTAATTTAGAATGGTAAATTGTCGCTACCCCTCCTGCACGACCAGAACTTCTGGGATTTTGATAGTTTAAATAACCAGAGGGAGTTGATTCATTTAAACCAACAAAATCCTCTTGCCCTAACCAAGACTTATGACATGGTACAGACCCAAGAAGCAGACACGACTCAGGAAACACAGTTAACCTTTTATTTATAATAGATTGAATGTATGGATGCGTGTGTGAATGTCTGTAGTGAGTGTAGTGCATGGATGAGTCAGCTTGGGGCGAGCAGAGCACTGTGCAGCCTGGCAACCCTAAGGACAGAGCAGAGAGACAATTAGGAGCAATCCCAACAGGTGAAGCGCCAGATAGAACTGTCCTTACTTTTGCTGAGTTGGAGAAGCACACAGGTTAGCACACCGGCCCAGGCCAGGAGGACAGTGCCAGTCGCCCCGTAGGAGATGTAGCAGGCAGGTGAACGAGGCAGGGAGGTCCGCCGCTGGGAGGACACCACCTGTGCACAGGGGAAGGAGAAGGGTGAGAGGAAAGGTGCAGGCTTACTTGGCTGCCAGATGGTTAGGAGACCCTAGGCGAGCAGAAGCGTTGGAAAGACGACGAGGCTGGAAGCTCAGTGTAGAGTTGGCGAGTTCAGATTCCTCAGGAGGGAAGCAGACGACTCCGCGCTGATCCCTGGGTCTCACAGAATATATAGGCAGAGCCAGATAGCAGACAGGTGTGTGCGCAGGTGCGCCTAATTGGCGGCCATGACAGTACTCCCCCCCAAACGACACGCCTCTCGGCGGTTGATCCATCCTACCTGGGTGCGCCTGGTGGAAGTCCCTGATGAGTTGCTTGTCCAGCACGAAGGAGGGGCGCACCCAGGATCTCCACTCCTCCATAGCCCTCCCAATCCACCAGGTACCGTAGACCGCAACCCTGGCATCGGACGTCCAGAATGACGTTGACCTTCCAAGCCGGGTCGTCGTCGATCATCATCGGTGGTGGTGGGTCCCTGGGTGGAGGACACAAGGGGCTGGAGCAGACAGGCTTGACCTGAGAGACGTGAAAAGATGGACAGATGGGGAGGGAAGGGGGAGAGCTAGTCGCACACATACTGGGTTAATGATTTGTGTGATGGGAAAGGGTCCGATGAACCTTTGAGACATCTTCCTCCTCTTACCCTTTAAATCAATGTGTTTGGTAAACAGCCATACCTGTTGGCCTACCTGGTAGGTGGGAGCTGGAGCCCTGTGACGGTTGGCCACTGCCGTGATGTGCTCAGCTGTGCGTTGTAGAGCCTCCCGGGTAGCCCTCCAGATCCGAAGACACCACTGCAGGTGGGCACGAACCGAAGGAACTGCGATGTCCTCTTCCTCCTCCAGGAAGTGGGGGATTGTACCCCAACAAGGCCTGGAAAGGAGACATGCCTATGGCTGATGAGATGGTGGTGTTGTGCGCATACTCAATCTAGGGAAGGTGGGAGCTCCAAGACGAGGGGTTGGTGGTGGCGGCGACACACCGCAGCATGGCCTCCAATTCCTGGTTTGCTCGTTCACACTGTCCATTGGTTTGAGGATGGCAGCCTGAAGATAGGCTTGCAGTGGCCCCCAAGGTGCTGCAAAACGATCTCCAGACTTGGGACACGAACTGGGGACCCCGGTCCGAGACGATGTCCAAGGCGATGCTTTGAAGACGAACCACATGCTGGACTAGGAGGTCCGCCGTCTCCTTGGCCGTGGGCAGCCCCTGCAGGGGAACGAAATGGGCAGCCTTGGAGAATCTGTCAACCAGTGTAAGAATTACCGTGTTGTGGTTGGATGATGGGAGACCGGTGATGAAATCCAGGGCCACGGCCACGTGGGACCACAGCCTGCCGGGGATAGGGAGGGGACAGAGTAATCCAGCTGGAGGAGAAGGAGATGTCTTCCCGGTGGCACACTGAGGACAGGCCCGGATGTACTCCCTGACGTCCCTCTGCAGCGATGGACACCAAAATGTCCTCTGGATCAGCTCCACTGTGCGTCCCTGCCCTGGGTGACACGAGAACTTGGATGAATGACCCCAATGAATAACCCCCCCCCCCCCCCCCCCCGGATGGCTGATGGAACAAACAGTCTACCCGCTGGCCCCCCACCCGGGTCAGGCTCGTCCTCCAGAGCCTTCAACACCTTGTCCATAATACCCCAGGAGATAGCACCCACGACAAACGATGGAGGTAGGATAGGGTGCTCAGGCGTCTCCGTCATCTCCAAGGCAAACTGGCGGGACAAGGCATCCGGCTTCGTGTTCTTCGACCCGGGAAGATAGGTAATGGTGAAGTCAAACCTCCCAAAAAACAAGGACCAGTGGGCCTGGCGGGAGTTCAGACGCTTGGCCGTCCGAAGGTATTCCAAGTTCTTGTGGTCAATCCATACAATGAACGGCTGGGAGGCCCCCTCCAACCAATGACGCCACTCCTCCAAGTCGAGTTTGACGGCCAACAGTTCCCTGTCACCGATGTCATAATTGCGCTCAGCTGGAGATAGGCGCACAGGGTCGAATTTTACCATCGGCCAGAGACCTCTGGGACAGGACCGCTCCCACCCCCGAGTCCGAAGCATCCACTTCCACCAAGCACTGGAGTGTGGGGTCCACCTGTGTCAGAATGGGAGAAGAAGAGAACCTGGACTTCAGTTCAGCAAAGGCCGCCGCCGCCGCCTCCTCAGTCCACCGGAAGGGAACGTTAGGAGAGGTAAGACTAGTTGGGGGGAGAGCAATCTGGCTGTAATCTGAATGAAGCGGCAGTAAAAGTTGGCAAATCCCAGAAACTGTTGGAGCTGTTTTCTGGATGATGGGGTAGGCCACTCAACCACCGCTTTGATCTTACCTGGGTCAGGGAGGATCTCATTATGAGAGATGATAAAACCCAGGAACGAAGTCCGGTTAACATGAAACTCACATTTTTCAGCCTTCACAAAAAGTTTGTTCTCCAATAATCGCTGCAGTACCCACCTCATGTGCACACAATGCTCCTCCACGGACTGTGAAAAAATCAGGATGTCGTCCAGATAAATAAACACAAATGTGCCCAAGAAATCCCTCAATACATCATTAATCAGCCTCTGGAAGATGGCAGGAGCGCTGGTCAGCCCGAATGGCATCACAAGATACTCTAAGTGTCCACTCGGGGTCCAGAACGCCGTCTTCCATTCATCGCCCTGCCGGATTCGCACCAGATGATAGGCGTTGCGCAGGTCCAATTTGGAAAACCAGGAAGCACCTTGGAGGGAATCAAAGGCTGAGTTAATGAGGGGAAGAGTGTACTTATCCTTGATAGTTATGTTGTTTAACTCCCTAAAGTCTATACACGGTCTCAGTGAGCCATCCTTCTTGCCGACGAAGAAAAAGCCCGCCCCACCGCTGATGACGATGGTCGGATTATGCCTGAGCTCAAAGACTCCTTGATGTACGTCTCCATCGCTTCCCGCTCCGGGGCAGACAGGTTGTAGAGTCTGCTGGATGGTAAAGGAGCACCAGTGTGGAGATTAATGGTACAATCATAAGGGCGGTTGGGTGGGGGGGGCTTGCGTCTTGCTGAAGGCGGCCCCCAAGTCGTGGTATTCAGGAGGGGCCTTATCCAAATCAGGACGGGCAGGGATCGGGGCACTTAGCGGCATGGACGGCGAGAATGCAGCAGACTGAAGGCAAGCACTTAAACAAAAAGAACTCCAGGCACTGCTTCAAATTCAACAACCGGGAGGTAAGCACACTATCTCGGTCGGAGTGGTCGAACACCTCCTTAAACTCCCTAACAAACTGTGAGTAGGTGAGAGAAGCGTAGTCAGCCCTAGCCATAACGGTGTAGGCCCAAGCCAAAGCTCGCCCCTCCAACAAATTAATCACATAACCTATTCGGCTATGGTCTGAAGGAAAATCCCCCGGCACCCGCTGAAACACAATGTTGCACTGCAGTAAAAATCCCCTAGCTTCTCCTAACTCACCACCGAAACGGGTGGGAGTGGGTATGGGAGTAAGATGGAACGGGGAGCCTCATGTAACCTGGCTACTGACAGAGCTAACAGGGGCGGAGGAGCTAGTGGGAGCTGGAGGGAAAGCCTGTGGGTTAGCTAGGCGATCCAACCGATCAGTAACTCGAGCTAGCTGTGTTAGTATGGTTTGCTGCTGGTAGGCTAACTGGTCCACCCGAGCTTCTAAGTTGTTAACCTTGCGCGCTAGCGCGCTGTCTGCTGGGTCACTCTGGCAGAGTCGTACTGACATGGTACAGACCCAAGAAGCAGACACGACTCAGGAAACACAGTTAACCTTTTATCTATAATAGAGTGAATGTATGGATGCATGTGTGAATGTCTGTAGTGATGTAGTGCGTGGATAAGTTAGCTTGGGGCGAGCAGAGCACCGTGCAACCTGGCAACCCTAAGGACAGAGCAGAGAGACAATTAGGAGCAATCCCAACAGGTGAAGCGCCAGATAGAACTGTCCTTACTTTTGCAGAGTTGGAGAAGCACACAGGTTAGCACACCGGCCCAGGCCAGGAGGACAGAGCCAGTCGCCCCGTAGGAGATGTAACAGGCAGGTGAACGAAGCAGGGAGGTCCGCTGCCAGGTGGAAGAGAGTCCGCCGCCAGGAGGACACCGCCTGTGCACAGGGGAAGGAGAAGGGTGAGAGGAAAGGTGCAGGCTTACTTGGCTGCCGGATGGTTAGGAGACCCTAGGCGAGCAGAAGCGCTGGAAAGACGATGAGGCTGGAAGCTCAGTGTAGAGTTGGCGAGTTCAGATTCCTCAGGAGGGAAGCCGACGACTCCACGCTGATCCCTGGGTCTCACAGAATATATAGGCAGAGCCAGATAGCAGACAGGTGTGTGCGCAGGTGGGCCCAATTGGTGGCCATGACAACTTACTTTCCAAGGGTATCCTTGTGTCTATTTTGCTGTGTGTGTTTCTGTCGTTTTCGTCGTCTACTGTCATGCCGCTGTTACACTGCAATTTCCCAGTTTGGGATAAATAAAGTACATTTATCTATCCATTTATCCATACGTACCTATTTGCAGTAGGTACCAGAATAATAAAAACCAACTGACTTTACAGTCCACGAGATGGTGGTAATGTCTCACTGTCTGGTTAGGTCAGCACAGTAAAGGAGTGACTCCTGAGATCTAGCCGGGAGTTGAACAAGACAAAGACTGGGATGGGAAATCGCAATACCCAGCTCAGGCTGCGTGATTAACCAAAATAAAATTGGAACTGACATTCAGGGGTAGAACCGATGTAATCCTGCTCATGTAACTTTTTTCCCTTCTCCCTGTTGTGTGTGTCTCCCATAGACTGAGTCCCCATCATGCTGTTTGCTCTCTACATGTCTGTTCTTTTCATCTTCTCTATCCCCTCACCCCCCAGCCAGTCACAGCAGATGACTGCCCCTCCCTGAGCCTGGTTCTGCTGGAGGTTTCTTCCTGTTAAAAGGGAGTTTTTCCTCTCCGCCGTCGCCAAGCGCTTGCTCACAGGGGATCACCTGATTGCTGGGGTCTTTCTGCAATTGTGGGGGTTTCCCCTACAGTTGAAAGTGCTATGAGATGACTGTTGTTGTGAAATGGCGCTATATAAATAAAGTTGAATTGAATTGTGTGTATGTGAGAGCTTTTCATGTACTGCTCCTTTATTAAGACCTGCCCATGGAATAACAGGCACGGGCACATAACTCCTCAAGCAGTGCAGTCGTCATGGTTCAGATGCAGCGGAACGCTGCATAGTATGTGATGATTGACTCTTTATTTCAACTGAAGATGCCTAGAAAAAGCAAGTGAAGTGCGCGGAGACCAACACTAAAAGGAGCACAAGCTAAGTTGCTGTTAGCCTATCCATATCATCTCAACTGTTTTACAGAGAAAATGGACAAGTTAAGGCTGAACTGAAGAGCCTTTTTTTTGATTCTATAACAAAGATAGAACAAAAGGCCTCGACATACACAACCTGCAAGGAGCGCTGCACAAAACAAACAAAAAAAACCCCCACTTGGAACATGTGGGTCAGCATACTCTTCTTGGAGCCATTCAGCAAGACCAGTGTTAGCACCGACTAAGCAAATAACACTCCAGCAAGAGTGGCGTCGACCTCGGTGACCAGCCAACTCCAAACACCTTCCTGTGCACCAAAGCCACCTCTAAACTCTGAGCGAGCTAAGTAAATAACACAGTCCACCACCCCCCCTGTATAGAGATGCATCTCAGTGGAAAATTATGTCCCCGGGACCACGAGAGTGTAGGCAGCAGAAAGGACCACAGCACACCATCCTATGGAGGGTTGAGAGCCTGCAGCCAAAGAAATGAAAGTTATCAAGTTCAACTGAAGATGCCTAGAAAAAGCAAGTGAAGTGCGCGGAGACCAACACTAAAAGGAGCACAAGCTAAGTTGCTGTTAGCCTATCCATATCATCTCAACTGTTTTACAGAGAAAATGGACAAGTTAAGGCTGTACTTAACTTGTACTTAACTTACAATGAAAGTTATCAAGTCAGTTATCAAGCTCCTCTCCTGTGGAATCAGCTGCCAATCTGGATTCGGGAGTCAGACTCGATCTCTGTTTTTAAGAATAGGGCTAAAACCTACCTTTTTGATATAGCCTACAATTAGGGAGGGATCATGTGTTTCTGAACCCTCCCTTAGTTATGCTGCTAATAGGTTTAGTCAGCCGGGGGACCTCCAGTAATGCACTGGGCCTCACTCCTTTCCTCACTCTCTATGAAATATTTTTTTTTTTTTTTTTTTTGCTGGTCATTAACATTTGTTTGTTCTCTCCCATAGATTGAGTCCCCATCGTGCTGTTTGCTCTCTACATGTCTGTTCTTTTCTTCTTCTTTATCCCCTCACCCCCCAGCCAGTCGCAGCAGATGACTGCCCCTCCCTGAGCCTGGTTCTGCTGGAGGTTTCTTCCTGTTAAAAGGGAGTTTTTCCTCTCCACCGTCGCCAAGTGCTTGCTCACAGGGGATCGCCTGATTGCTGGGGTCTTTCTGCAACTGTGGGGGTCCCCCCTACAGTTGATAGTGCTATGAGATGACTGTTGTTGTGAAATGGCGCTTTATAAATAAAGTTGAATTGAATTGAATTGAATTGAAAGTGTGGTGAGTTGAAAAGAGTAAAAATTTATATGAAACAGATACTGGCAATTGTACTTTGGGGACCAAATTTGACACTGAAATGGGAGGGGGAGGATGTATGGTATTGCGATGGCTCATGATAGTACTGCACCATGACCCAAATATCGTGATCCGAGTCATATCGTGAGGTCCCTTGTGATTTCCACCCCAATAAAACCAGTGTGAAAGTTTTGCAGACTAAATATGAGCAGACCAGGGAAAGTGATCTGTGCTGGTTTCTTCACTAGCTGCTGAACTAGGGCACTGCTCATAGTAACATGAGCATTGGCCTTTATGTTCTATACAAGAAGAACACGCAATCATTATCTGACCTATTTTGAAACCCAGGTACAGCAGGAAATGAAATATATTATATTTCCCTATATACATCCACCCACTCACCCCCACAACCACAACCACACACACACACACACAACCACACACACACACACACACACAAAGGTGTGCTCGTAGGCAACACTGACCTGCTTGTCCTTTTTCCTTTGGAGTAGAACCTGCTAATACCCAACTTACATAACAATTTTCATTATGTATGCTCTTTAAACACCCCAGGTAGTTTGTTGAATAAAGTCAAAGATTATATAAACATGCTTTGCTTCTGAATAAAAAACCTGCTGCAAGCGACTGGCAGAACAATACAGTAACCTCAATTTCTGATATTCAAAAGTGTCTGTAGATAAACGGTTCAGATTTGAAAACCCACCATAACTATTTTCTATCACAGTACTTCATCACACTTCTTTCATTATGTTTATGAAAAATGGTGATTTTGATTTGCTTGAACAGCGGTGAAGGCTTTGTGGAAAGTTAAGAAATGTGGGTCTGTGATTCCTGGGATGTGGGAGTTTGGGTCCTGGACCACGTGGCGGGTGCACAAGCGGCATCCATCCATCTTCTACCACTTAATCCTTTTTGGGTCGTGGGGGGGCTGGAGCCTATCCCAGCGTCATTGGGCGAGAGGCAGGGTACACCCTGGACAGATCGCCAGTCCATCGCAGGGCCAACACAGAGAGACAGACAACCATTCACTCTCACAGTCATACCTAAGGACAATTTAGAATCCCCAGTTGATGCCAATTAACCTAACTTGCATGTTTTTGGCATGTGGGAGGAAACCGGAGTGCCCGGAGTAAACCCACGCAGACACGGGGAGAACATGCAAACTCCACACAGAAGGGTCACCGATGGTCTGGGGGTGGGATCGATCCCATGACCTTCTCGCTGTGCTGCCACTGTGCTAACCACTGCACCACCGTGCTGTGCACAAGCGGCATGTGTAATCTTATTCTCTTTGGAGCTTTGTTTCTGCTCCCATGTCATCAGTTAAAATCATGAGGTCACTGTGACTCAAAGGGATTAAATATAGAGCACATAAGACACACAGAACCACAACATACACCCACAGGATAATGTCCTTGGTTGGGGTCTCTTTGTGAAATTCCACAGAGGAAGGAATGGAGAAGGTAACACAAACAACTTTAGTAACATCTACTGAGAAATTATACACAATCAGTATGACTTATCTGCTATTAATTTACAACTTAAAGACAGTCAAGAATTTATTATGCATGTAATTGCGTACAGTGAAGCCTATAAAGGCAAGGCAAGTTTATGTGCACAGCACATTTTGTGTACAACACAATTCAAAGTCCATCCATCCATCTTCTACCGCTTTTCCGGAGGTCCGGGTCATGGAGGCAGCAGTTCAAGCAAAGAAGCCCAGACTTCCCTCTCCCTAGCCATCTGCTCCAGCTCTTCAGAGAGGATACCAAGGCGTTCCCAGCCAGCTTGGAGACATAGTTTCTCCAGCGAGTCCTGGGTCTGCCCTGGGGTCTCCTCCCAGAGGGATGTGCCCGAAACACCTCAAGGGGGAGGCGTCCAGGAGGTATCCTGATCAGATGCCCATACCACCTCAACTGGCTCCTTTCAATGTGGAGGAGCAGCAGTTCTACTCTGAACCTCTCCCGAATGACTGAGCTCCTCACCCTATCTCTGAGGGTGAGTCCAGTGATTCTACGACGAAAGCTCATTTCAGCTGCTTGTATCCGCGATCTCGTTCTTTCGGTCATTACCCAAAGCTCATGACCATAGGTGAGGGTAGGAACGTAGATTGACTGGTAAATTGACAGCTTTGCCTGAGAGCTCAGCTTCCTCTTCACCACAACAGACCGGTACAACATCCACATCACTGCAGATGCTGAACCGATCCGTCTGTCAATCTCTCGCTCCATTCTCCTCTCACTCGTGAATAAGACCCAAAGATACTTAAACTCCTCCACTTGGGGCAGGAGCCTGTCCCCAACCCGGAGAGGACAATCCATTTTTTCCGGCTGAGGACCATGGACCATGACTTGGAGGTACTGATTCTCATCTCAGCCACTTCATAAGCAGCGGTAAACCGTCCCACTAAGAATTGTAGGTAATTGCTGGATGAAGCCAGCAGGACAACATTATCTGCAAACAACAGAGATGAGATCCTGTGGTCACCAAGCATGACAACCTCTGTTCCCTGGCTGTGCCTAGAAATCCTATCCATAAAAATTATGAACAGGATCTGTGACAAAGGGCAGCCCTGGCAGAGTCCAACTCTCACTGGGAATGAGTCCGATCAAGAGTTGGCAATACGAACCAAACACTCACAACGGTCGTACAGAGACCGAATAGCTTGTAACAACAAGCCCAATGCCCCATACTCCCGAAGCACCCCCCACAAAAAACCACGAGGGACGCGGTTGAATGCCTTCTCCAAGTCCACAAAACACATGTAAACTGGTTGAGCAAACTCCCACGAACCCTCGAGGATTCTCGAGAGGGTAAAGAGCTGGTCCGATGTGCCACGGCCAGGACGAAAACCACATTGCTCCTCCTGAATCCGAGGTTCGACCAACGGCCGGACTCTCCTCTCTAGTACCTTGGCATAGACCTTCCCAGGGAGGCTGAGGAGTGTGATCCCTCTAAAGTTGGGGCACACCCTCTGGTCCCCTTTTTTGAAGAGAGGAACCACCACCCCGGTTTGCCATGCCAAAGGCACTGCCCCCGACCTCCACGCAATGTTGCAAAAGCGTGTCAATCATGACAGCCCAACAACATCCAGGGCCTTGAGATACTCAGGGCAAATCTCATCCACCCCCGGGGCCCGGCCACCAAAGAGATTTTTAACCACCTTGGCGACCTCAGCCTCTGTGATAGGCGAGTCGTCCCCTTCGTCCACAAGCCCTGCTTCCTCTGTGGAAGGCGTATTAGTGGGATTGAGGAGATCCTCGAAGTATTCCTTCCACTGCCCAACGATATTCCCAGTTGAAGTCAACACCGCCCCATCCGCACCATACACAGTGTGGACAGGGAGCTGCTTCCCCCTCCTGAGCCGCCGGACAGTTTGCCAGAATCTCTTTGAGGCTGACCGAAAGTCTTGTCCCATGGCCCCGCTGAACTCCTCCCATACCCGAGTTTTTGCTTCAGCAACCACCCGAGCTGCACTCCGCTTGGCCTGCTGGTACACCTCAGCTGCTTCGAGAGTCCCACAAGCCAACCAAGCTTGATAGGACTCCTTCTTCAGCTTGATGGCCCCTCTCACCACTGGTGTCCACCACTTGACTCGGAGGTTGCCACCACGAGATGCCCCGACGACCTTGCGGCCGCAACTCTGGGCTGCTGCTTCAATAATGGAGGTGGAGAACATGGCCCATTCAGACTCCATGTCTCCAGACTCCCTCAGAATGTGGTTGAAGTTCTTCCGGAGGTGGGAGTTTTTTTTTTTTTTTTTTTTTTTTTTTTTTGTTACTTATTTGTACCCGTAGGTAGACTTGGTTTGCAGTCTGGTGACAAGCCACCGGCTGCTGGTCGCTGCGTGCGCGAGCGCCCTAAACCTACATGTTTTTGGTGTGCGGGAGGAAACCGGAGAAATCCCGGAGTAAACCCGCGCAACACGGGGAGAACATGCAAACTCCACACAGCTCACTGTTGGTCGGGGGCTGGGATCGAACCCACGATCTCATGATCCCCGCGATCCCCCGGCCGAGGGTAAAACTGTGCTGCCACAGTGCTAAACCACTGCGCCACCGTGCAGCCCAGTTGAAGTTGGAGTTGAAGACCTCCCGGACAGGGGCCTCAGACAGACGTTCCCAGCACACCCTCACTATACGTTTGGGTCTACCAGGTCTGAATGGCATCCTCCCCTGCCATCGGATCCAGCTCACCACCAGGTGGTGATCAGTTGACAGCTCTGCACCTCTCTTTGCCCGAGTGTCCAAGACATATGGTCGCAGGTCTGATGACACAATAACAAAATCGATCATTGACCTGCGACCTCGGGTGTCCTGGTGCCAGGTGCACATATGGACACCCTTATGCTTGAACATGGTGTAAACAGTAGACAAAGATAACACAAGTAAACACAAAATGCAGTTTTTAAATGAAGGTGTTTATTAAGGGTTTGAGGATCCAAGATGGCGCCCACAGTGGTCGCCATGGTGCTTCGCTGCGCCCTTTGTTTGTTTTTGTTTGTCAATTGTGTGTCTGCTTGCTCTTATACCCGTGAAGAACTTCTAAATATCAGGACTTTCACTCCCACGGACCTACTCCCAGTTTTTTTTAGCTCCTGCCGCTGATCTGGTTCATTGCTTGGCTTGAAAAGTGAGACGGCGAAAGAGAGGAAGACGAGCGGGCGCTCTCGTCCGGCTTCGCAGGAGAGGCACACGCACGGCGTTGCCTGGCATATTTCTGTCCAATACCAACTCTCTCTCTAACAAGGTAGATGAACTGAGACTGCTGATGCGTTTTAAGGATTTCTCTTCCTCGGCTGCCCTCTGTTTTACCGAGACCTGGCTCAGGGAAAACACACCGGACAGCGCGCTGCGCCTCGAGGGATTTCAGCTGTTTCGTGCTGATCGTGACACAGAGCTCTCCGGTAAATCCTCAGGAGGCGGAGTCTGCTTTTACATCAACAGCAGCTGGTGCTCTGATGTAACGGTAATTTCCAAACACTGTTCTCCCGCCCTGGAATTTCTTTTTATTAACTGCAAGCCATTTTATTCCCCGCGGGAGTTTGCCTCATTCATCCTCGCTGCTGTGTACGTCCCTCCCGACGTGGACACGCGCGAAGCTCAGCGCGTGCTCGTGGATCACATTCAACACACGGAGCGGATTTTTCCAGACTCTCTGGTTATTGTGGTTGGCGACTTTAACCAGAGCAATCTGAGCCACGATCTTCCCCGCTACAAACAGTTTATTAAATGCCCCACCAGAGGAATAAACACGCTGGATCACTGTTACACTACAGTGAAAGACGCATATCGCGCTGTTCCCCGCGCTGCGCTGGGATTATCTGATCACGTGATGGTCCACCTCATTCCCACATACAGACAGAGACTGAAGCTCACTAAACCTGTTGTGAGCACTACGAAGAAATGGACCAGTGAAGCTGAGGAGAAGCTGGAAACGTGCATGAAAATAACTGACTGGGGCATGTTTAAAGGAGCCATGCATGATCTGGATGAATACACGGACACTGTGAACTCTTATATCCACTTTTGTGAGAAGGACATTCTTCCATCGCGCACCAGGGTGAGTTACTCTAATGACAAGCCCTGGTTCACAGCTAAGCTCAGACAGATCAGGAAGGAGAAGGAAGCAGCACTGAAAAGTGGAGACAGGGACTGCTACAGGGAGGTTAAATATCGGTTTAACAGAGAGCTGAAGAGAGCTAAATCTGTGTATTCTGAGAGACTCCAGCAGCAGTTCACTGCTAATGACTCAGCTTCTGTGTGGAGAGGACTGAGGCAAATCACCAATTATCGGCCTCAGGCTCCTAAAGGTCAGGATGACAAAGCCCTTTGTCAAAGACTGTCCCAACACTATGCCCGTTTTGACACCTCGTCATCTGTGTCCAACTCCCCCCCTCTCTCCAGCTCCACAGCCTCCACGATCCCTACTTCATCAAAGGCGCCCCCCCCCCGCCCTTGTCATCAGTGAGCAGGACGTGCTCAAACAGTTCTCCAGACTGAACCCGCGCAAGGCCCCCGGTCCGGACGGCGTGAATCCCTCCACCCTGAGAAACTGTGCGAAACAGCTGGCTCCTGTCTTCACAGACATTTTTAACACCTCCCTTAAGCTATGCCACGTGCCGCTCCGCCTCAAGTCCTCCACCATCATCCCTGTCCCCAAGAAGCCACGGATCACTGGACTTAATGACTACAGACCTGTAGCGCTCACCTCTGTAGTCATGAAGTCCTTTGAGCGCCTGGTCCTGCCCCACCTCAAGTCCATCACCACCCCTCTCCTGGACCCGCTGCAGTTTGCCTACCGAGCCAACAGGTCTGTAGACGACGCAGTCAACCTGGCCCTCCACTCCATCCTGCAGCACCTGGACTCCCCGGGAACCTACGCCAGGATCCTGTTTGTGGACTTCAGCTCCGCATTCAACACCATCCGCCCCGCTCTGCTCCGGGACAAGCTGTCCCTGCTCAACGTGCCTGACTCCCTCTGCAGGTGGATCACCGACTTCCTGATGGACCGGAGGCAGCATGTGCGGCTGGGAAAGACTGTCTCAGACTCTGCTAGCATCAGCACCGGATCACCCCAGGGCTGTGTACTTTCCCCCCTACTCTTCTCCCTTTATACCAACTCCTGCACCTCCAGCCACCAGTCTGTCAAGTTGATCAAGTTTGTGGACGACACCACCCTCATCGGGCTCATCTCCAACGGCGACGAGTCCCCCTACAGGAGAGAGGTGGCCCAGCTGGTGTCCTGGTGCAACAACAACAACCTGCAGCTGAACGCTCTGAAGACAGTGGAGATGATTGTGGACTTCAGGAAAGTCACAACCCCTCTGCCCCCCCTCACCCTCACAGGCTCTCCCATCACCACTGCTGATTCCTTCCGCTTCCTAGGCACCACCATCACCAGGGACCTCAAGTGGGAGCCGACCATCAGCTCCCTCATCAAAAAGGCCCAGCAGAGGATGTTCTTCCTGCGGCAGCTGAGGAAGCTCAAGCTACCCACCAAGATGTTAGTGCAGTTCTACACAGCCATCATCGAGTCCATCCTCACCACCTCCATAACCGTGTGGTACGCAGGAGCCACTGCCAGGGACAGACTAAGGCTGCAGCGCGTCGTGCGCACTGCTGAGAAGGTGATCGGCTGCAAGCTCCCATCTCTCCAGGATCTGTACATCTCCAGGACCCGGAGGCGTGCTGGCCGGATCATAGCCGATCCCTCACACCCTGGTCACGTACTGTTTGCCCCCCTCCCCTCAGGTAGAAGACTTCGGTCCATCCAGACTAAAACCTCCCGTCACATGAACAGCTTCTTCCCCTCTGCCATCAGACTGCTGAACACTAAGTGACTTATTGACTCTCGTGCACTATGTACAGCAGCTCAACCAGACTCATGTCAATCATCACTGTTTTCTTCCATCACTGTTTTCTACTTGCCAATCTTTGCACTTATCCATGGCCACACGGGGCCCAACCCAGAAAAAATCTCAAAATCGTTCAGACACAAATCACCAAACGCAATCAGTTCTTTTAAAGAGGACTTGCTGAAGCAAGACTGGACAGAAGTCTATGTATCAGATGTAAATGAAGCCTATGACACATTTACAAACATTGTAACCACTCTTTATGAAAAAAACTGCCCATTAGTTAAAAAAAAACTTAAACACAAATTTACTGACAAACCATGGCTAACCAAAGGACTACAAAAGGCGTGTAAAAAGAAAAATTTATTATATAAAGCTTTCATAAAGAAAAGGACAAAAGAAGCAGAGCAGCGGTATAAAACATACAAAAATAAGTTAACATATACGTATAATAAGATGTAGTAAAAGAGACTATTACAGTAAAGAACTGGAAAAAAACAAAGACAATATTAAAAATACATGGACAATAATCAACAGTATCCTTGGAAATAAAAGCAGAAATACCAGCTACCCAAGTAACATTCCAAAAAATAATAAATCGACTCCGAATGTGAATATAGCTTCACCTGCAGATGAATTTAATAATTTTTTTGTTAACATTGGACCTAAACTGGCCCGAGAAATACCCACTACGGTGCCAACAGGTGATTCAATATGCAATAACACTGCTGTAAAAGACACCATCTTCATAAAGAACACAGACGAAAGAGAGGTCATTGAAATTGTTAAATCGTTCAAAAGTAAAACATCTACTGACTGCGATGGTATTGATATGCTACTAGTCAAAACTGTTATCGAATGCATAGTGAAACCAGTGACGTATATCTGTAACCTGTCTCTCCAATCAGGTATATTTCCCAATGCAATGAAAATAGCTAAAGTAATTCCGATTTACAAGACAGGCGACAGAGGGGAACTCTCCAACTACAGACCAATTTCACTATTACCGCAATTTTCCAAGATACTTGAAAAAATATTCTATGAGAGAATTGACAACTTCATACTGAAGAATGATTTATTGTGTGAGCAGCAATATGGGTTCAGACACAAAAGGACAACAGCATATGCCTTAATGGAATTTGCAGAAAAAATATCAACAGCCATTGAAAATAAAGAGTATTCAGTTGGAGTATTCCTGGATCTTAAAAAAGCATTTGATACAGTAGATCACAATCTATTATTAAAGAAACTACAAAATTGTGGTATCAGAGGGGTAGCACTGTCCTGGTTAAGAAGTTACTTAAAGAATAGATATCAGTTTGTATGTGTTAACAACAAAAACTCAGAGCTACTGAAGGTCACCTGTGGAGTCCCACAGGGTTCAGTTTTGGGACCATTATTATTCAATATGTATATAAATGATATATGTAAAGTTTCAGAAAAAATGGACTTAATATTGTTTGCTGATGACACTAACCTGCTATGCAGTGGAAACAATTTGGAACAACTTCTGGATACACTCGGAAAGGAATTAGGAAAGCTGAAACTGTGGTTTGATTCAAACAAATTAACGCTCAATTTAAGCAAGACAAAATTTATAGTCTTTAACAACCATCACAACTACCCAGTACCCAAACTCAGTGTAAATGGTGTAGAGATTGAAAGGGTATCCGAAACTAAATTCCTTGGAGTAATAATTGATAACAAACTGTGTTGGAAGCCACATATTAATTATATAAAAGGTAAAGTATCCAAATCAATTGCAATATTACACAGAGTGAAAAATTTGCTGAATCAACCCACACTATACACCTTGTATCATTCATTAATACTCCCATACATGACATATTGTAATGAAGTATGGGGAAATACATATAAAACAAACATATATCCACTCTTTATGCTTCAAAAGAGAGCTATTAGAATAATCAACAAAGCAGCTTACAGGGAACCAACAAACCCACTTTTTCTTAAACAAAAAACTCTCAAGTTGAAAGATCTGATCGACTTTGAAACCGCAATAATAATGTTCAAAGTGAAGAATTTATCACTGCCCGCAAATATCCAAAAGTTGTTCCAAACAAGGGAGAAACGATATCACTTCAGAGGAACATGTATATTTCAAAAGCCTACAGTGAGAACAACTACCAAGCAACACTGTATTTCAGTGCAAGGTGTCAGATTATGGAACGATTTTGGACCTGAATTAAAATCATGTACAAAGCTTGGACAATTTAAACAAAAACTAAAGGAAGAAATACTCCAAACATATTTACAAGACGACATGTAAACTCACATAAGGATTGACATTTCCAGCCTGTGTTGTGTTATAGCTTAGTTTTTCTTTTTTCTCTGTGACACTATGTCTTAGATTTGTTTTTGAATAGTAACCGCTTAACTTAGACTAGCTCAGTTTTCTTTTCTCAGTCATATTTTGTCTTAGCCTTGTTTTAAATTGTAATCGCTCTTGTCTTGTTTTCTCCTTTTTCTCCTTTGAATTCTTGGATGGAATATGGGTAGGCAATATAAGCTGCGGCTTCAGCCATCACCCATTTCGGATAACTCACGTGGAATTGTATAGTAGAAGGAGTCTTTGTCTAATTTGACCTTGTTGTTATATTATACAGTTTCTTTTAACCTGTAATGTACTATCCGAAATAAATAAATTCATTCATTCATTCATTCATTCATTCCTGCATTACCGACTGCACTATATGGTTCTCCACATTATCTGCTGCTCGCTAATATATTTTAACTGCTGACCAGTATTACTCACTCTTATTCTACACTTTATTGCATGTATAGTTTATTTCTTTTATTTTATCATGTTTAATGTTGCAACATTGCACCGAGACAAATTCCTAGTTTGTGTACTACATGAACAATGGCAATAAATCTGATTCTGATTCTGAAGGGTAAAAAAAAAAAATCCAAACCTACATGGCCCTGTGTGAAAAAGTGATTGCCCCCTTCCTGTTAAAACATAAACTCACTGTGGTTTACCACATCTTTGGAAAGCTAAGTTCAATTTCTCTAGCCACACCCAGGCCATTCCTCCCAATCACCCCCCCCCCCCTCCAGGTTTCATTGTCGTTGCCCACATGCGCGTTGAAGTCCCCCAGTAGGACAACGGAGTCTCTAAGAGGAGCACTCTCCAGCACCCTAGACACAGACTCCAAAAAGAGTGGGTACTCTGAACCATCATTTGGTGTATAGGCACAAATGATGGTCAGGACCCATCTCACAACCCGAAGGCGCAGGGAAACAACCCTTTCATCCACCGGGAAAAACTCCAATATAGAAGCAGCAAGGTGGGGGGATACAACAATACCCACCCCTGCTCGTTGCCTCTCGCCCGCGGCAACTCCAGAGTAGGCCAAGCTCCAGCCCCTCTCCAGAAGACTGGTTCTGGAACCGGAGCTGTGTGTTGAGGTGAGGCCGACTATCTCTAGCCAGTATCTCTCAACCTCGTACACCAGCTCAGGCTCCTTCCCCACCAAAGAGGTGACATTCTGTGTCCTAAAAGCCAGTTTAGGAAGCTTGGGATCAGACCGCCAAGGTCTCCACTTTTGACCGCCACCTGATCCAAATAGCACCGGACCCCCATGGTCCCTCCTGCAGGTGGTGAGCCCACTGGAGACAATTCAAAGTGCTTTACATAAAACATTAAAGCATTACAGCAAGTTGCAAAATTAATACATAAGAATTTAAAAGCAAACTAAAAAATAAAGAGAAACAAAACAAGCTAAAATGGAATAAGACAGATAAACTGCAAGAAATAAAAGTTACAGTGGATTGTGGGAGATTAATAATTGATCTACTGAAAGGCCACAGCAAATAAGAAAATTTATTTAAAGCAGCCAACAGTTTCAGCAGCCCTGATTCCTTCTGGGAGTTTGTTTCACATGTGAGGAACATAAAAACTGAACGCTGCCTCACCATGTTTGGCTCTAACTCTGGACACAGATAGTAGGCCTGACCCTGACCACCTGAGGGCTCTGGGTGGTTCATAATGGACCAGCAGATTTGAAATGTATTCTGGCTCTAAACCATTCAGAGTTTTATAAACCAACAGCAGTATTTTGACCTCTGTTCTTTGACAGACAAGAAGTCAGTGTAAAGATCTGAGGACTGGAGCTATATGATCCACTTTCCCGTCTTAGTGAGGACTCGAGCTGCAGCGTTCTGAATCAACTGCAGCTGCCTGAGGGACTTTTTAGGGAGACCTGTGAAGACAGCATTACAGTAGTCCAGTTTACTGAAGATAAATGCATGGACAAGTTCTTCTAGATCCTGCTGAGACATCAGACCTCTAATCCTCACGCTCTTCTTTAAGTGATAATAGGCTGACTGTTGCTGTTAAAATTCAGGTCTGAGTCCAGAACCACACCCAGATTTCTGGCTTGGCTGTTGGTTTTTAGTATCATTGATTGAGGCTGAGCACCAACTTTGAGTCTTTCTTCTTTGGCTCCAAAAACTATTATTTCAGTTTTGTCTTCATTTACAGTGCATCCGGAAAATATTCACAGCTCTTCATTTTTTTTCCACATTTTGTTATGTTACAGCCTTATTCCAAAATGGATGAAATTCATTTTTTTCCTCAAAATTCTACACACAATACCCCATAATGACAATGTGAAAAAAGTGGGGAATTTTTTTTTAAATTTTTTTTAGATTTTTGCAAATTTATTAAAAATAAAAAACTAAGAAATCACAAGAACATAAATATTCACAGCCTTTGCTCAATACTTTGTTGATGCACCTTTGGCAGCAATTACAGCCTCAAGTCTTTTTGAATATGATGCCATAAGCTTGGCACACCTATCTTTGGGCAGTTTGGCCCATTCCTCTTTGCAGCACCTCTCAAGCTCCATCAGGTTGGATGAGAAGTGTTGGTGCACAGCCATTTTCAGATCTCTCCAGAGATGTTCAATTGGATTCAAGTCTGGGCTCTGGCTGGGCCACTCAAGGAGAGTTGTCCTGAAGCCACTCCTTTGATACCTTAGCTGTGTGCTTAGTCCTGCTGAAAGATGAACTATATTATTTAGTCCATCCATCCATCCTGTCTCCCCGTTCACATAGCACCATAATTCCTCCTGCAGGTGCTGAGCCCACTGGAGGGTGGACCCGTATAGCTCCTTTGGGTAGACTGGGTCCTTGATGTAACGTTTTCATAGGGATCTACTGGACCGCTCTTAGTCTGGCCTTGCAAAATGGCACAGAAACACCACGGACCCCAGAAACCAACACCACGCCAGTACAAACACTGAACCAGAAGGAAAACCACACTGGAAAAGGCATCCCGGAAGCTGGCATCCACCTGCCAGCACGCCCAGAAAACATCTGAGGCCATTGCAACGGCCACATGCATCGACACACACCCAGACAGCATTGTCGAAAACAATGGCCTCCAAAGTCCCACAAACATGCCAGAACCACAACACATCTTTAACCTGTTGTTATGGAGTTTTTAAAAATTATTGTCGATTCATTCTGTCTCCTGTAATCATAAATAACATTACACCGTGTTCCAAATTATTATGCAAATGATATTTGTCTCTGATTTTCCTAAATAGTCGATGCAAATGACAGTCAGTATAATTTTCAAGTCATCAACCGTTAGAGAATAATTCAAATCTTACTGAACAAACCTCCCAATAACTACGTTTTGGCAAAAAAGAGAAAAAACTCAAAATGCACCGTTCCAAATTATTATGCACAATAGAGTTTTGAAACATTTTATTGGTTGTAAAGAACTGAAAATGTTAATTTGTTGAATTTGCAGCATTAGGAGGTCATATTTACTGAAATCAAACGTTATTTCAATCAAAAACATCTTAACAGGCCAAGTTACATGTTAACATAGGACCCCTTCTTTGATATAACCTTCACAATTCTTATAGCCATTGAACTTGTGAGTTCTTGGAGAGATCCTGGTTGAATTTCTTTGCAAGATGTCAGAATAGCCTCCCACAGCAGCTGTTTTGATGTAAACTGTCTCCCACCCTCATAGAGCTTTTGCTTGAGGATGCTCCAAAGGTTCTCAATAGGGTTGAGGTCAGGGGAGGATGGGGGCCACACCATGAGTTTCTCTCCTTAGCGCTCCTAGCTTTCTCTCCATAGCAGCCAATGACACAGAGGTATTCTTTGCAGCATGAGATGATGACTTGTCATGCATGAAGATAATTTTGTTACGAAAAGCACAGTTCTTTTTTTTGTACCATGGAAGAAAGCGGTCAGTCAGAAACTCTATATACTTTGCCAAGGTCACTTCCACACCTTCAAAGACCCTAAAGGGGCCTACCAGCTCTCCTCCCATGATTCCAGCCCAAAACATGACTCCACTACCTCCTTGCTGACATCGCAGCCTTATTAGGACATGGTGGCCATCCACCAACCATCCACTACTCTATCCATCTGGACCATCAAGGGTTGCACGGCACTCATCAGTAAACAAGACTGTTTGAAAATTAGTCTTCATGTATTTCTGGGCCCACTACAGTCATTTCTGCTTGTGAGCATTGGTTAGGGGTGGCCGAAAAGTAGGTTTATGCACAACTGCAAGCCTCTGGAGGATCCTACAGCTTGAGGTTTGTGGGACTCCAGAGGCACCAGCAGCTTCAAATACCTTGTTGTCAGGGCATGGGTTGGGTCTCATGCCTTCATTTTTATTCATAGTTTGCATTTCTTTAAAGTATGGACTCAGTCCATGTCCTCACCTTGTGTTTTGTATTTTCTGCATTTATTACTGTTTGTTGGATTCTTGATTCTGTCCTCAGTTCTGATTATTATTATTATGATTATTTATGATCTCAGTTCTTCATTCTGTCATTGTTTGTTATGGTCTTGTCTCTGCTGATTACCTGCTTGTGTCTGTTTCCCTCTGTGTGTGTGTGCCTGCAGCCACACCCCTCCTGTCACTGTCAGTTGCCTCATGTGTCAGCTGTCAGTGATTACTGGCAATTCCACCTGTCCCGTTTGTCCTGATTGTGTTCATTGATTATTACCTCCGCCAAGGAGGTTATGTTTTTTTACCTCCGCCAAGGAGGTTATGTTTTTACCGGAGTTTGTCTGTCTGTCTGTCTGTCTGTTACCAACATAACTCAAAAAGTTATGAACGGATTTTGACGAAATTTTCAGGACAAGTCCGAAATGGGACAAGGAAGAAATGATTAGATTTTGGGAGTGATCTGGATCACCGTCTGGATCCAGGAATTTTTTAAAGGATTCTTTATCATTGCGAGATAGGGCCATTTTTAGCATATGTGTATATAACTCCACAATAAATGGTCAGGATGCTTGCCAAAAAAATACAGGATAAGATCCCAATAGGTTCTACCAAATATCAAACACTGATCCCGATCCTGCAAAAAACCCGGATACTGTGATCCAGAACAGGAAATAATAGGGGATCTTTGGAATTTTCATCACTGTAAGGTAACAAATTAAGATATAAACATACAACAAACACCAAAATATAGCCAAGACACTGAGGAATCAGTAGTGTGCCAATGGATTTGTTGTATCTTCAAAAGCTATGGAGCTATATCCAGAAGAAAACCTCCATTACTAAAAAAGTGATTTTTGTCAATAACTACTGAACTAATAAAGATATCAATGTGAATCCAACTGCTAAAGGTATGTTTTCATGGTCAAGGAATCTGAAAATATAGCTAAAATAAATGCAGGACTATTCTATTTGGGGAAAATCCCAAAATTGGGGGAACTGAGGTACTTGGCGGAGGTCTGTGCTCTCCAAGTGCTTTTCTAGTTGAAGGCCTGTGCTGACTTTGTTCAGTTCGGATTCTTTTTTGTCATGTTGGTGTGATTACACGCTTCTGTTTTAGTCTGCCTTGTCCGTCATATATCCAGTTTAGTCTGAGTCATGTCCGATCAGTTTTTGCCTTTTTGTTGCGCTTCTGAGCTGCATAGTTATTTTCTGTTAAGCCCTCGAGCAGTGTCAGTGTGACCAGCTCTTTAATAAAATTATTTTGAACTTGTGTCCAGTGATTGGGTCCAGTTCCTCCACATCACTGACACCTGTTTGCTGCTTTGTAATGGCATTTTAGCAGCTGCTCTCTTAAGCCGATGAATTTGTCAGGCAGAAACCTTCCTCTTTATGCCTTTCTCTGCATGAACCCGTCTGTGCTCTGAACCAGCCACAAATTTCTTCACAGCACGATGATCATACTTAAGTTTTCATGAAATATCTAATGCTTTCATACCTTGTTGCTCTATTTGACGCTTTTCGGCAGCACAGAGATCCTTTTCTCTTTCCCATATTGCTTGAAACCTGTGGCATGCTTAATAATGTGGAACATTCTTCTTAAGTAGTTTTCCTTTAATTGGGCTCACCTGACAAACTAATTATGACAGGTGTTTGAGATTGATATCAGTGATCCAAAGAGCCCTGAGACACAATACCATCTCTGAGTTTAATTGAAAAACAAAAAATTGAATGTTTGACACTAAAATCCTATTTGCATAATAATTTGGAACACAGTGTACACCCAGTACTTTTCCCATGAGGCAGCGAGGATCCAGCCCAGCCTTGGCCACTGCTGAGTCAGCATTCTCAAAACAATGCATATCTGTTTGGTCTACTGTAATAAAACTCTCCCCTCTGTTCTAAGACCTAGAATCTTCTCATGGTACTCGCCTGAGTGCAGGACACAACATTTTACCCTCTTGGCCAAGATGTAAATAAATACCCAGAAGAGGCGTCTTTGACTCTCCACCTCATTTATTCACCAGATCAACAAGGGACACTTATTAATAAAGATAAACTAAAAACTAAAATAAGCAGTTATTATAGCCTCCTTGGTACAATTTGCAGCATTAACTATTTTCCTATGCCAGTAAAATACACTGTATTGCCAAAACTACTGGGACACACCTCCAAATGAATGGGAACCAAAGCACAAAGTCCATAAAGATATGGATGAGTGAGTCTGGTGTGGAGGACCTTGACTGGCCTTCACAGAGCCCTGACCTCAACACAATAGAACACCTTTGGGAGGAATTAGAGTGGAGACTGTGAGCCAGGCCTTCTCATCTAACATCAGCGCCTGACCTCACAAATCCACTTCCCTAAGAATGGTCAAAAATTCCCATAAACACACTCTCAAACCCTGTGGAAATAATAATAATAATAATAATAATAATAATGGATTGCATTTATATAGCGCCTTTCAAGATACCCAAAGCGCTTTACAGTGATTCCATTATACATTCACTCCAAAGACAGACAATGGCAGTGGTAATCTAAGCTACCTCTGTAGCCACAGCTGCCCTGGGGCAGACTGACGGAAATGTGTCTGCTAATCTGTGCCAACGGCCTCTCTGACCACTACCAAACATTTATACAAATTTGTACCCAGAGTCATGGACACTGGAGGCAAGGTGGGTAAAGTGTCTTGCCCAGGGACACAACGGCAGGATGGGTGGGGAGAGCAGGATTCAAACCGCCAACCCTCTGGTTATTGGAGGACCTGCTCTACCTCCTGAGCCACTGCTGCAACCAAACCAACCTTTGCGGCTATAACAGTGTCAACTGTTCCTGTAATACTGCTTCATTAAAACTGCACATGTGACAAAAGTTGACAAAGTTGGAGCATGTTTAAATTAAAAAAAACAACAACAACAACAAAAAAAACAGTTCCTGGTTTTAAATCCAAACCAAAACCAGTATACTCCTCACAGTATTCACAGAAATAATTGTTCTGGTTGTGACACCTGGAGTGAATGTAAACTTGATTTGGGTAAAGATTTGAAGAAAGCTCAAATGTGTTTCTCTCTCCTTAAAATTCCAGACTTCTATTTTGTTGAAAAATGCCAAAATTAGATTGCACACATAAACAATCAGCTGAATGGTGTTATGTGGTTAGTTTTATGTGAGACAATAATTCAGTTTTCTGCTTTATTGACTATTTTGGTGCAAAGTCAAATGAATGCAAGAGACTTTTTCTAGGTTGTAAAGTCTGTCTCTTGTAATCACTTTTCTTAATTTGCCCTGAAAACAGAGCCCCCATTCATGCATGCCATCCTGTTGCCTCCTGTTGCTCCTCCTGCCTTTGCTCCGTTGCTGCACAGTTGGTGTTCAGTCTAACATGGAGCATACTGATGGAAACGGGTGCAGCAGAAGCTTTAGACATTAGTCTGGATCTTGACCATGACTCACTTAGCTGGCTGACCTAGAAACAGGAAAAGCAGCTCCAGCCAGATGGTCACAACTCATGTTTATTTGAATCTGTGTCCGCATCTATTCAGCAGTCCAAGAAAGTCAAAGTACTGTGTTTGTCTGTGAAGCACATGTGAAGATATTTTTCACGTGCCATATGCAGGGATGTACAAAGAATTGTTTTTTTTTATGGACAGACTGCACGTGTTTCTTGGACCTTGGTTCTTTCATCATGCTGATGCATTTGTGACACATGCATCCATGCTCAAATTAGACCCCATTACCTCTCATTTCCCCTGCACCGATCTCCTCCAAAACATGGTTCTTTTGCATTTAATGTGAATTTTGAGGTTGACACACAACACTATTATTTTTCAATTCTCTTATAATAATGCCAATTTCTATGTTCTGTTTTGTTGTAAATGACATGATTGCTAGACCCAGGGAACAGACACAGGCTCGGAAGTGGATACAATATCTTTATTGAATAACTAGGGTGTGTGTGAATGGGTGCGTGTTGTGTATGTGTAAGTGTATATGTATGTTAGCAGAGACGTCATAGCCAGGGGTAAGCAGAGCGCCGTACGACCTGGTAACCCTATAGACAGAGCAGAAGCACAGATATTAGTACAGTCCTACTGAAGGGGTGTATGATGAATGACTGTGGCTTACTGTTGCAGAAAGGGAGATGCACTCAGGTCGGCCCGGAACAAGGAGGACAGCGCCTGTCGTCACGACGCCGCCGGTGATGAGCTGGACCCACTGGGAAGAGCGAGGCCGGTTCCGCCGCCAGGAGGAATGGTTCCGCCGCCACAGGACTCCACCTGTGCACAGGGGACCAACATAGAAACAAGTAAGTAAAGAGTGGCTTACTTGGTGGCTGAGGAGGATCCTTTCAAAGGATAAGGCTGTGGCAAGGAGGCTTAGGCAGGAACGACGAAGGCAGGATAATTCTCACGGAAGACAAGAGTAGGGCTTCTTCAGCCGGGGAGACAGACAGCTCCGTGCTGATCTGAAGGCGGAGCGGAATAAATAGCCCGAGTGTGATGAGGAGCCGGTGTGCGCGCAGCTGTGAGAGATAATGACACAGAGCGGGCCATCACAGTACCCCCCCCCCCCCCAGAGGTGCCTCCCAACACCTGATCCAGCCTACCTGGGTGCGTCCGGTGGAAGTCCCTGATGAGTTGTTTATCCAACACGAAGGACGGACGCACCCAGGACCTCCACTCCGGGCCATACCTCTCCCAGTCCACCAGATACTGCAGACCGTGACCCCAGCAGCGGACGTCCAGGATGGCGTTGACCCTCCATGCCAGGTCGCCGTCGATCACCACCGGTGGAGGTGGAGACCTGGGAGGGGGACAGAGAGGGCTGGAAAAAAAAGGCTTAATCTGGGACACATGAAACGTGGGACAGATACGGAGGGAGGGGGGAGGGCCAGGTGCACAGCCACGGGATTAATGATCCAGACAATAGAGAAAGGGCCGATGAAACGTTGGGACAACTTCCTCTTCTCCGCCTTAAGGTTAATGTGTTGGGTGGACAGCCAAACCTGCTGACCCACCCGGTAGAGAGGGGCTGGCTTCCTATGGTGATTAGCGGTCCTGGAGTTGCGTTCAGCTGTGTGCCGAAGTGCCAGTCGGGTCGCTCTCCACAGCCAACGACAGCGTCTCAGGTGGGCATGGATGGATGGCACTGCGATGTCCCCCTTCTCCTCAGGGAATAGCGGGGGAATGTAACCCAGGGAGGTGTCGAAAGGGGACATTCCGATCGCTGAAGACACGGTGGAGTTGTGAGCGTACTCGATCCATGGGAGGTGGGCACTCCAAGACGCAGGGTGAGCAGCGATGACACAGCGCAGCGCAGCCTCCAGCTCCTGATTCGCTCGCTCACACTGTCCGTTCCTCTGCGGGTGGTAGCCGGAGGACAGACTCACCGCAGCCCCCAGAGCATTACAAAATGACCTCCATACCCGGGACACGAATTGGGGACTTCAATCAGAGACGAGAATCCCATGCAGCCTCACGACATGCTGAATGAGCAGGTCCGCCGTGTCTCTCGCCGTAGGCAGCCCCTGTAGAGAAATAAAGTGAGCGGCCTTGGAGAAGTGGTCGACAATCGTGAGGATGGCGATATGCCGATTAGATGGAAGGAGGCCGGTGACAAAGTCTAAGGTGATGCGAGACCAGGGTCTGCCGGGAGTAGGGAGAGGATGCAGCAACCCAGCAGGAGGAGAGGAAAAGGTTTTGCCGGTGGCGCACGGAGGACAGACGCGGATGTATTTGGCGACATCCTTCCAGAGTGATGGCCACCAGAATGACCTCAGAAGAATCTCCACCATGCGAGCTCTCCCCCGGTGGCATGAAAGTCTGGAGGAGTGGGCCTAGTGAATCACCTCACCCCGAACAGAGGAAGGGACGAACAGCTTCCCTGCTGGCCCCCCGCCCGGGTCCTGTTCAGCCTCCTGTGCCCTCAAGACCCTCTCCTTGATGCCCCACGAGAGGGCGCCCACGACGCATAACGAACAAAGGATGGGATGGTCAGACACCTCCGCCGCATCTGAGGTGAACTGTCTGGACAGAGCGTCTGGCTTCACGTTCTTGGCCCTGGGGCGGTAGGTGATGGTAAAATTAAAATGGCCAAAGAACAGGGACCAGCGGGCTTGGCGGGCATTCAGGCGCTTAGCTGTGCTGAGGTACTTCAAATTCTTGTGGTCCGTCCAGACGATAAAGGGCTGGGCGGCCCCCTCCAACCAGTGACGCCACTCCTCCAGTGCGAGCTTCACTGCCAGGAGCTCCCTATCACTGATGTCATAATTCTTCTCCGCCGGGGACAGACGGTGGGAAAAAACGCACAAGGGCAGATCACCCCATCCACTGGAGAGCGCTGGGACAGCACGGCCCCCACCCCCGAGTCCGAGGCGTCCACCTCTACCAGGCACTGAAGGGCGGGGCCCACCTGCGTCAGAATAGGAGAGGAAGAAAATTCGGCTTTAAGTTTAGCGAACGCCACTGCAGCCTCCTCCGTCCACCGGAAAGCCACCTTAGGGGAAGTGAGACGGATCAGGGGAAGAGCAACGACACTGTAATTTCTGACAAAGCGGCGGTAGAAGTTGGCAAACCCCAGGAATTGTTGGAGCTGCTTCCTGGGAGGGGGGGGGGGGTGCAATCCAGCACCGCCTTCACCTTCCTGGGGTCCGGGATGATTTGGTTATGGGAAATGATAAAGCCAAGAAATGACGCCTTACAGGTGTGAAATTCACACTTCTCGGCCTTCACAAACAGCTTGTTCTCCAGGAGTCACTGCAAAACCCGCCGCACGTGCACTCGATGTTTGTCCAGCGGTTGGGAGAAGATCAGGATGTCATCTAGGTACACGAAGACGAACGACCCCAAGAAATCTCGTAGCACGTCATTGATCAGGCGCTGGAAGACGGCCGGGGCGTTGGTCAACCCAAACGTCATCACTAGATACTCAAAATGCCCGCTTGGGGTCCAAAAACCTGTCTTCCATTCGTCCCCCTCCCTGATCCGCACCAGGTGGTACGCATTGCGGAGGTCCAGTTTGGTGAACCAGAAACCCCCCTGGAGAGAGTCGAACGCCATGTCCATCAGAGGAAGAGTGTATTTGTCTTTGATGGTGATGTCATTCAGAGCACGAAAATCAATGCACGGCCTCAGGGAGCCGTCCTTCTTTCCAACGAAGAAAAAACCAGCCCCCACCACCGAGGATGAAGGATGGATGATGCCCGAGCTAAGCGATTCCTTAATATAGGTTTCCATCGTCTCCCGCTCCGGAGCAGATAGGCTGTATTGGTGGCTCGACGACAGCGGGGCTCCAGCCCGGAAATTGATGGCGCAGTCATATGGGCGGTGGGGGGGACAGTGTCCGGGATTTACTGAAAACTGCCCCCAGGTCGTGATATTTTGGAGGAACCCCGGACAGATCGGGAAGAGGGGTGACGGGTGAAGTCAGGGGCATGGATGGTGAGCATACGGCAGATTGCAAGCACGCACTGAGGCAAAAGTAGCTCAAAGAAACCACATTCCCCGTGCGCCAGTCAATGGTGGGGTTGTGGAGCCAGAGCCAGGGGTAGCCTAGGATGACTGGAGAGACCGAAGCTGGCAGGACGAACAGGTTCAGGTCCTCCCGATGGTTTCCGGAGATGATGACTGACACTGGGGCGGTTTGTCTTGACACCACTGCCAGGGGGGCTTTAGACAGGGCAGTGAGCCTCAGGGGGGTCTTAAGTAATCGGCAAGGAGGCCCCAGTCGGGTTGCCAGTTCCCCCGAGATAAAGCTCTGCTCAGCCCCCAAGTCAATCAAGGCGTGTGTGATAAATTCAGTTTGATTGTGAATAAATCTAATGGGCAGAAGGGCCCCCTACTGTGACGCACGGACTCCCTCTTTTGGCCGAATGGGACAAGACGCCACCTCATGCTCATCACTCCCGCAGTAAAGGCATAAGCCAAGCTCCCGGTGACGCTGCTTCTCTGCCAACGGTAGCTTCGTCTGCCCTACTACCATAGGCTCCAGAGCATCTGGCAGGTCTAGGGGAGGCAGGGCCAACAAAGAGGACTGGGAGGAGCGGCGAAACTGGGCGCCCGAGCGACCGGAAGTCCTACGCTTGGCTGCCCGCTCCCTCAGCCTGGTATCGAGGTTGATAGCTAGTGAAATAAGCTCAGTTAATCTCTCAGGCTTCTCTCAGCGGGCCAGCTCATCCCGCGGGCTAGGGCTAAGACTCCTAGTGAATATGCTACACAACGAGGCGTCCTCCCATCCCACCTCTGCAGCCACCACCCGGAAATCGACAGCATAGTCCGCTACGGACCTGCACCACCCGGTTTAACAGCTGGGTGGTGAGCACATTATCGCGGTCAGAGTGGTTGAACACCTCGTTGAATTCGCTGACAAACTGGCTGTAGATTAGGTTAGCGTAGCTCGCCCCAGCCATAACCGCATAGGCCCAGGCGAGTGCCCACCCCTCCAACAGGTTGGCTATGTAACCAATGCGGCTGTGATCATTGGGGAACTCACCATGGAACCCACTGGAAGACTATTTCGAACTGGAGTAAGAAACCTCTAGCCTCCCCTAGCTTACCGCTAAAATGAGTGGGAGTGG
This sequence comes from Pholidichthys leucotaenia, assembly GCA_020510985.1. Classification (NCBI taxonomy): domain Eukaryota; kingdom Metazoa; phylum Chordata; class Actinopteri; order Cichliformes; family Pholidichthyidae; genus Pholidichthys; species Pholidichthys leucotaenia. Next base: position 473,034,977 of record CM035836.1, on the reverse strand, counting down.
GGACTGGCGTTAGCCGGGTCGGGGAAGCCTGACTAGCCTGGCTAGGTGGTGAGCTAGCGGGAGCCGGGGCACTACTTGGAGCCGGTGGGAACGACTGCTGCCCCGAAAGACAATCCAACCGACTGTTAATCTGAACCATCTGTATTAAGATAACCTGTTGCTGGTAAGCTAACTGGTCCACCCAAGCCTCTAAGTTGTTAACTCGGTGAGCTAGCACGCTGTCCACTGGGTCATTCTGACGGAGCTGTACTGACATGATTGCTAGACCCAGGGAACAGACACAGGCTTGGAAGTGGATACAATATCTTTATTGAATAATTAGGGTGTGTGTGAATGGGTGCGTGTTGTGTATGTGTAAGTGTATGTGTATGTTAGCAGAGACGTCATAGCTGGGAGGTGAGCAGAGCACCGTACGACCTGGCAACCCTATAGACAGAGCAGAAGCACAGATATTAGTACAGTCCTACTGAAGGGGCGTATGATGAATGACTGTGGCTTACTGTTGCAGAAAGGGAGATGCACTCAGGTCGGCCCGGAGGCTACAGCCAGGAGGACAGCGCCTGTCGTCACGACGCCGCCGGTGATGAGCTGGACCCGCTGGGAAGAGCGAGGCCGGTTCCGCCGCCAGGAGGAATGGTTCCGCCGCCACGGGACTCCGCCTGTGCACAGGGGACCAACGTAGAAACAGGTAAGTAAAGAGTGGCTTACTTGGTGGCTGAGGAAGATCCTTCCAAAGGATAAGGCTGTGGCAAGGAGGCTTAGGCAGGAACGACGAAGGCAGGATAATTCTCACGGAAGACAAGAGTAGGGCTTCTTCAGCCAGGGAGACAGACAGCTCTGTGCTGATCTGAAGGCAGAGCGGAATAAATAGCCCAAGTGTGATGAGGAGCCGGTGTGCACGCAGCTGTGAGAGATAATGACACAGAGCGGGCCATCACAGTAAATGCCTGGGGTAAGGCAGGGGCATGGTATTTAAATCATGATAATTTCCATGATCCATCAGATTTGTCTGTTTTTTTTTTTTTCCCTCATTCTGTCCAGTAGCTTGGCAAGCAGAACAGATATCTGCTTGTCTTATTGTGCCAAACAGATTTACTTTGCCAAAAGGAGCTCTGTTCACATTTGGTATATGCTGTATATAAATAGTATTTATAGACTCCTTTTGCTGTACAATAACTTTAATACTTTAATTAAATTGTCTTACTTATGCTGGACCTGACATGGGTAATGGGGGAGGGAACTGAAGGAATATGAAGTGGTTGGAAGGGGGGGTGAAGGAGAGAAGAAAGAAAAAGGGAGAGAAAGCACAACAAACAATTGCTGCTTTTGAGGTTTGTCAATGAGTGACCAATCATATGACGAGATGGACCAGATATGCACTATAAATGCCACGTAGACCTTGGTGTACGATCATTTTTACACCTGAATGTGTGCCGATTTCTGTGGGCTTCTGATACATGAGGGCCACTGTGATTGCACACGCATGTACAATGAAATTCAATATTGTACAGTGTACATATCATTGTCCTGTGTCAACTATCCCTCAACTTTTGGAGATGCTGTCAAAGCTTCTGTGAAGATGTTGCCACCAGCCTCCTCCACCTGTCTCTGTCCTCCACAGCTCTCTGGGACTCTGCCAGGCCCAATCCAGTATCCTCTTGAACGTTGTCTTCCTACCTATTTTTCTGTCTTCTGTGTGGTATTGGGGTTTTACAATCTTATTGTGAAGTGTGGTGTAGTGGTGGCCACTTCCTGTTCCGCCACTGCACCGTCCTATAAATAGCAGAGGGCATCCATTACACGGTCTCTTGACCGGTGCCCTCTGCCTGGTGGCTGTTGTGTGACCGCACTGGTTCAAAAATTAATAAAGCTGAGTTCGCCCATTCACCTGGTCTCATCATGCCAGAAGGTACTTTATCAGACATAACATTTGTCGATCGAGGATAAACTAATGGAGGCATGTATTGCACCACTTCACCCCTTCCTGGAGCTCCCGCCTGTGCCCTGGCCAAGATGGTTTGTGGCCTTCCAAAATTACATCGTTGCGCTCGACCTGGGTGAGCTAAATACAGTGGTGTGAAAAAGTGTTTGCCCCCTTCCTGATTTCTCAGTTTTTTGTATGACTCATTTATTCATCTTCTTCCGCTTAATCCTTTTCGGGTCGCGGGGGGCTGGAGCCTATCCCAGCATCTTTGGGCGAGAGGCAGGGTACACCCTGGACAGATCGCCAGTCCATCGCAGGGCCAACACAGAGAGACAGACAACCATTCACTCTCACAGTCATACCTAAAGACAATTTAGAATTCCCAGTTTGATGCAAATTAATCTTTTTGTATGACTGTCACACTTAAATGTTTCAGATCAACAAACAAATTTAAATAGCAGACAAAGATAACACAAGTAAACACAAAATGCGGTTTTTAAATGAAGGTGTTTATTAAGGGTAAAAAAAATCCAAACCTACATGGCCCTGTGTGTAAAAGTGATTGCTCCCTTCCTGTTAAAACATAAATTCACTGTGGTTTACCATATCTTTGGAAAGCTGAGTTCAATTTCTCTAGCCACACCCAGGCCTGATTAGGGCCACACCTGTTCTCAATCAAGAAATCACTTAAATAGGACCTGCATGACAAATTGAAGTAGACCAAAAGATCCTTAAAAGCTAGACATCATGCTATCCAAAGAAATTCAGGAACAAATGAGAAAAAAAGTAATTGAGATCTATCAGTCTGGAAAAGGTTATAAAGCCATTTCTAAAGCTTTGGCACTCCAGCAAACCACAGTAACAGCCATTATCCACAAATGGCGAAAACATGGAACAGTGGTATACCTTCACAGGAGTGGCCGCCCGACCAAAATTACCACAAGAGCACAGCGACGACTCATCCAAGAGGTCACAAAACACCCCACAACAACATCAAAAGAACTGCAGGCCTCATTTGCCTCAGTTAAGGTCAGTGTTCATGACTCCACCATAAGAAAGAGACTGGGGAAAAAATGGCCTGCATGGCAGAGTTCCAAGACGAGAACCACTGCTGAGCAAAAAGAACATAAAGACTCGTCTCAGTTTTGCCAGTTAACATCTTGATGATCCAAGACTTTTGGGAAAATACTCTGTGGACTGACAAGATAAAAAAGTTGAACTTTTTGTAAGGTGTGTGTCCCATTACACCTGGTGTAAAAGTAACAGCATTTCAGAAAAGGAACATCATACCAACAGTAAAATATGGTGGTGGTAGTGTGATGGTCTGGGGCTGTTTTGCTGCTTCACGATCTGGAAGACTTGCAGTGGTAAATGGAACGATGAATTCTGCTGTCTACCAAAAAATCCTGAAGGAGAATGTCTGGCCATCTGTTCGTGACCTCAAGCTGAAGTGCACTTGGGTTCTGCAGCAGGACAATGATCCAGAACACACCAGCAAGTCCACCTCTGAATGGCTTAAGAAAAACAAAATAAAGACTTTGGAGTGGCCTAGTCAAAGTCTGGACATGAATCCGATTGAGATGCTGTGGCATGACCTTAAAAAGGCAGTTCATGCTCAAAAACCCTCCAATGTGGCTGAATTACAACAATTTTGCAAAGACAAGTGGGCAAAAAAATCATCCACAGCGCTGTAAAAGACTCATTGCCAGTTATTGCAAACGCTTAATTGTAGTTGTTGCTGCTAAGGGTGGCCCAACTAGTTATTAGATTTAGGGGGCAATCACTTTTTCCACACAGGGCCATGTAGGTTTGGAATTTTACCCCTTTTTAATAAACGCCTTTATTTAAAAACTGCATTTTGTGTTTACTTGTGTTATCTTTAATATTTAAATTTGTTTGATGATCTGAAACATTTAAGTGTGACATCATCATCATCATCATAGCGGTCTGTCGCAGTCGACAATGACTGTTTAATTTAGGTCTGATCAGATTCCTCCACACAGCTCTGTCCTTAGCCTTCCGCTGCCAGGAACTCCTCTCTATGTCCAACTTCTTCAAGTTTCTTTTTACAGTGTCTTTAAATCTGAGCCTTGGTCTACCCTGATTGCGTTTGCCCCCACATAACTGCGAGTAGAGTAACTGCTGAGGGAGACGCTGGTTGTCCATCCTCTCAACATGTCTACATACAAAAAAAAAAGAGAAATCAGGAAGGGGACAAACACTTTTTCACACCACTGTAACGTAAGAGCACGTGCGCTCCTTGTACACAATTCAGGGATTGAGGGCCAGTGTATCCTGCGCACACTCGGGCCTTCGGACTCGTTTGAGGACGTCGTTGAGTTGCTAGCAAGCCATTTTCATACCCCGGATAGCATGACTGGTCCGGAGGATTCGGTTCCGGCAGTGACATCAATGTGCGGGTGAGCCTGTCCACCAGTTTGTCACTGACTTGAGGCAGCTAGTTAGCGAGTGTTGTTTTTTGCCACTGGAGGAAGAAATGGTACGTGACCAACTGGTGGCGCACACGAACAGCGCCACTTTATGAGCTAGTCTACTTACGGCACCAAGTGCCTTAACGTTAGCCAGGGCTGTACAGCTAGCTCTCCAACTGGAGACTGCAGACAAACTAGCCTTGTTGCTAAAGTGGCACCAGTCACAATGGCACCTGGAGCCTTCCTCCGCAGCATTAGTAGTGGACCCAGATAGTGAGGATAGCTTGGACGATGACAGTACAGAAGCCAACGTTACCAGCTGAAGAAGGTCTGCCCCGGGAAAACCCCATTGCATGGGTTGTGGGTCCGTGAAACAACAAAACAAGGCTAAGGACTGGCCAGCTAGGAGGACGCGTTTTGGTAAGTGTGGATGCTTGAACCGTTATGCTAGAGTGTACCGTGTATCTGAGCTGGAGAGCCCACGGAAGAGATCATTCCGCCTGCCCCCAACAATTATCCACACGGTGTCCCCGAGTACCAATGGGTACACGTTCTGCACAGCAACACTGGGCGGCGTGGAGGTGCTGCTGCTGCTCGACACGGGGGCGGAGGGATCGTTGCTGAATTGGGCCATGGTGAAGAAGTTTTTTTTCCCCACTACAGGATAAAGGCTAACCCAGTGCTGCTGTATGGTTATGGAGGTGGCAGGCTGTGCACAGTTGGAATGGTGGAGTTAATGGTTCGGTACAAGTCTGCAACGACGGCTGACTTCATGTTCCACGTGACGGCCTGAGGCGACAACATCATGGGCTGTGATCTGTTTTACGGACTGGGTTTCACCATCAAAGATGACGCTGGGGAAGAATGATCTGGTTGTGGCCAGTGGAACCCTCTGGTTCCGGTGGTGGAGGACGATGTTGTGTGGGATGAAAAACTAACGGACACCACAGCGGTCAAGCAGGACAAGCCTCAGGTTCGACACAGGAGGGTCTCAGTGCTGGCACTCTGGGAATGGTAGGAGGGGGTACAGAGCATGGCGAGGAGCCGCCTGCATCGGGGAGTGACGCCGATGCACTAGCCCCAGATTCCTCTGGAGCTTGGCCGCAGAAAGCTGGAGGATCTGCATCTACAATGGCGACCACTGCAACGGCTTTAGAAGAGGACGGGGCCAGACTAATAGGCATGGAGAAACCGTGTCCCAAACAGCACCATATCAGGCCGAGCAGAGCCCCTTGTAGAGTTATGGACTTGGTCCGGGCTCGAGGAGAGGAATGTCCACAGTGAACACGGGCCAGACGGCAGCCAGCGAATCACCAGGGACACCTGCACATCGTGGCTAAGCTGGGGCGCAGCTTATTTCCAGCTGTCAGACAGCTAGGCGAGGCATGCTAACGAGCTGCAGTGTGTCCAGGAGGAGGCTTCTGGTGGTGGGGTTGGACGAGAGCGGTGGTCAGTGGCAATGAGGAGAGGCGCCTTCATCCATGAAGTCAGTCACTATCCCGGGCGCCTGCTGCTTCCAGGGGTGCGTCTGCTGAGGGGCTGCCCCCCCCCCCCCCAGGCTGGTTCTACCCATTTCTGCCCAGGGGACAGTAATGTAAAGTTTACTAAATAGTTCTATGTTCATATGTTTATGCATGCAGTATAATATTGTTTTTTAATAGTTTAGGAACATGGCAATGATTTTAGTTTATTAATGGACTTTGATTTATTTTAGAAGGTGGCAGAATAATCCACCTCGCCGTGTGGGCAGGACTGTAGTCCACCCGTCCTCTCTATTTTAGGTTCTGTTGTGTACATGTGTTAGGCCATTTAGAGACATTAGTTTTTGTTTGTTAGTGTGTGACTCGAGTCCTAAACTGGGGAGGGTCTTAATTGAGTGAGTGGTTCTGGACTTTCAAAGGAGGGGGAGGAAATGTGGTGTTGGGGTTTTACAACCTTATTGTGAAGTGTGGTGTAGTGGCGGCCACTTCCTGTTCCGCCACTGCACCGCCCTATAAATAGCAGAGGGCATCCATTACACGGTCTCTTGACCGGTGCCCTCTGCCTGGTGGCTGTTGTGTGACCGCACTGGTTCAAAAATTAATAAAGCTGAGTTCGCCCATTCACCTGGTCTCATCATGCCAGAAGGTACTTTATCAGACATAACATTTGTCGATCGAGGATAAACCAATCCAGTATCCTCTTGAACGTTGTCTTCCTACCTATTTTTCTGTCTTCTGTGTGGTATTGGGGTTTTACAATCTTATTGTGAAGTGTGATGTAGTGGCGGCCACTTCCTGTTCTGCCACTGCACCGCCCTATAAATAGCAGAGGGCATCCATTACACGGTCTCTTGACCGGTGCCCTCTGCCTAGTGGTTGTTGTGTGTCCGTTTTGGCTCAAACATTAACAAAGCTGAGTTCACCCATTCACCTGGCCTCATCATTCCAGAAGGTACTTTATCAGATATAACATTCTGCAGTTTCCTCTGAATGAATTTTCATGACTTTTAAGTGTTTTGTGATTTTTCCTGTGATTATTAATTAGTTAAAACCCAGGACAAAATTTGGGCAAAGTTTAGAGGTAAACACATAAGCACTTTCATAGTTAACACAAATTTGAGCCATATTATATTTAGTATATTTATTTCAATTCCAGTAAATGTATTCATTTAAATAAAATGTTTCAATGGGCTAAATGTATTTTACCAAGTTCTTAGCATAATTTATACTTTTTGAGTTGGCTCAAGTTGGCGCATCAAAGGTGATGACAAAGCATTCTACAGGAGGGAGGTGGCCAACCTGGTGTCATGGTGTGAGGACAACAATCTCACCCTCAACAAGGACAAGACAAAGGAAATGACAGTGGACATGAGGAAAGGGAGGAGGAGACCCCATCGGCCACTGTTCATCCGGAAGCTTGAGGTGGACAGGATGAGCAGCTTTAAATACCTGGGCATCCACATCAGCGAGGACCTTAAGTGGACACATTGTAATGGTTCGCTCTGGCTGCCTATTCTCCTCAGCTGTGTGCACACCTGCTCCTCGTCACGGCCAGGGTTATTTAGACCGCGCTGCCCTCGGATCAGCACGGAGTCGTCTGTCTCTACTTCAGATGCAACCTGCATTCGCCTGCTTCCTAGTTCCAGAGTCTCCTCGCCTCAGACTATCCTCGTCTTCGTATCCTGCCTCCTGCCTTCCTGTGTTGGGAGGAATCCTCTCCACAGTCTCAAGTAAGCACTCGCTTTATTCATCATTTCCTTCACTAATTCCCCTGTGCACAGGCAGAGACCCGTGGCAGCGGACCTCTCTCCTTCCTGGCGGTGGACCGAGCTGCACTGCTCCACCCCAGACACACCAACCCCCTCCAGTAGCAACCGGAACAGTGGACACTGTCCTCCTGGCTGTAGCCACCAAGCTGAACCTGAATCTCTTCACATCTCCACAAACAGTAAGCCCTGGACTAAACTGTAAATCTCCACCGGTGATTGCCACTAACTATCCCTGTCTCTATTTGTCCCTAGGGTTGCCAGGTTGTATGGTGTTCTGCTCTCCCCAGCTGCCACAAGACCACACACCCACACACTCACACACCTTCATTATTATCAATAAAGATAACTGTATCATTTCTGAGTCCGAGTCTGCTCACTGGGTCAATTAACCATGTCACACACAACACCACAGAGCTGGTCAAGAGAGCTCAACAGCGACTGTACTTTCTGAGGAGGCTGAAGAAGTTTGGCATGTCTTCCAGGATCCTCAACAACTTCTACAGCTGCATCATCAAGAGCATCCTGACCAACGGCATCACTGCGTGGTACGGAAACGCCACTGCCCTGGAACGCAAACACCTGCAGAGAGTGGTAAAGACAGCGGAGAAGATCATCAGGACTCCACTCCCCTCTCTGCAGAGCATCTACCACTGCAAAGTCCAAAAGAGAGCTGACACCATCCTCCGGGGCCCCACCCACCCCCAACACAGACTGTGCACACTTCTACGCTCAGGCCAGAGGTACAGAAGTGTGAAATGCAGGACAACCAGACTGAAAAACTCCTTCTTTCCCACTGCCATTAGACTCATGAACAGATAACAACTCCCAAAACTCTGTAACACAACTTCGCATATAGGAACTCAGGCATTGGTTTGCTTGCTACCAGATAACCATGAAAACCGGTACCACCTGTCTCATGGGTCGGGCCGTCGGCGACTCAACCGGCAATCCCGCCCTTCTGAGGGCGTGGAGGGTGAAACTGGGCATCCTGGAAGAATTAAAAACAATATCTGTCACAGGTCTGTGGTGGACCACTCCTCTCTCATCTGCCAGGATGAGACTGGACATCCTGGCAGATAAGCACATCTGTCGCAAGGTCTGTATTGGACTTTTGCCAGTCAGTGTATCGTGACATGCACTACACAAAGAGCAGAGATTAACAAACCTATCATCTGGTCAGTCACTGCAACAGATACTGGAGTCAGTTTGTCTTGGCCTGTCTTTGCCACTGATAGTACCTCTACTGTATCTGCCAAGAATAAGCTGCTAGTCCAGCTAAAGCTAGCTGTACTTAAATACTTTGCAAGCAGTTTCATGAAATGGTCAGTCAGAGAGCAACTCGTACCAGCTCGGACGTCGCCTGGGTTAACAAGGTCAGGAGTTCCTGGCAGTGGAAGGCGAAGGACAGAGCTGCGTGGAGGAATCTGATCAGACCTAAATGAAACATTCATTGTCTCCCCCGACAGACTGCTATGAACACTGGCTGCTAAATTTAAATTTGCACAATGCTCACCTGTATAGTAGATATAGTATCACCTGTCTGATGTCCATATCATCTCTGCTGCTACTTATCAATAATTTGTAATTATACACTGCTTGTTGCACAATGCTCATTTGCACACTGTACATAAGTCTATGCCATCTCAGGTTCACATCAGGTTGCACACTGCTCATTTGCACACTGTACATAGGTTCATGCCATCTCAGGTTCACATCATCTCTGATATCAATATACCACTATCACTTTAGTCATCTGGCAACTTTCATTTTCATTTCTCTACTGCCTAACTGTGTGTTGGTGTATGTGTCTTGACATCCATCAGTACTAGGATTGAGTTACTGTTTTAGTGTGTCATGACCTATTAGAATTGTTGTTTCTGTACCTTTAACTTGGCATTCGTTTGGAGAGCAAAGTAAGAATTTCATTGCTCAGGAAATGTAGCATTTCTTAACTGTGCACATGATAACAAAGCCTTTGAATCTTGAATCTTAAAGTAACAAATGACCATGGATATTCTCTGTCATACTGAAAGGCCTCTGCCAATGATCTCTACCTTTGGGTCGGGGTCTGTGTCTGTCGGGGTCTGGGGGTGGGGTATTTCTCTCCTCCTCTCTCCGTTTCTGTAGCTCGGTGTTGTCTTTTGGATGATTTTTCATATGTTTGTATAAATAAGTTGTGTTTCCACTGTATTTCACAGCTTTTTAACAAATTGTACAGCTTGCCATTGTTTCATTTTCAGCCTGGAAATATAGCCACACGACACGGTGCTCCTCTTCCTCTCTGCCATTCTTCTGCTTCGTCTCTGTGCTGTGTGTGCATGCTGTGGTAGCGTATCTTGATAAGTAGCATAGAAATAGAACACTGGCAGCTGCTGCTTGCTAGCTGGGGATGGGTGTATCGATACAACTACTATCGATATTTGGATTGATCCGCCCACCACTACTGAGTACTTTCCTCTGGCGGGAGTTTCTGGGCGCATGCACAGTACCATTCCACTGATGGTAAAGGTGAGCTACTTTTCTGTTTATTTAAAAAACAAAGCGTTATTTTGAAATTCTGGCAAATTAAAAGTTGAGAAAATATGGCGACACAATGATACAAGCCTTTAGTTCCACTTAATTTTGACCTGGCGAACTGACACAAAGAGGCAGACGGATGGAAGGACGAACAGATACACACAGCCACAAACAGACGCACTGACTACTGTATGCCTCTCAGTTTCACCGAGGCATAATAAAACTCAAATATCAGCTTCTACTGCACCATACAGGGCTGTTGTAACTCTACTGTTCAAAACAAACTGGAGTAATAGTATTCAACTCCGTTAAAGTAAAAAAAAACAAAAAAAACTAGTCCATCCTGTTTGAAACCTTGCTGAGTCTAGAAGTTTAAAAGTTTAGTAATTAGGCTTCAGATGAAAATTAAAAGAACTTTTTCCAGTCCAAAATAACAGTTAACAAATACTTGAACTTAAAGTATTGGAATGTGAGTCTTCACTACACATACAGTGAAATATTTAAGCTGTTTTAATTTATTTGTGAGGATTATGGTTATCTTTTTGTAAATTAAATTACAAATCATGGTATTCTAATTTACCGAGATGCACTACTATTCAGAATGAGGGCTTATTACAGCAACAATAATAGAAAAGAAAAAAATGGAATAGAAAAGAATGCTTTATTGTCATTGTACAGTTGTACAGCACAACAAAATTGTGGGTACTCCAGCAGGCTACTGCGCAATACAGTGAGAAGAATTTGAAATAAAACAGTTGCAGAACACACAGTTAACCATACGACTGAAGTAAAAATAAAAGTAAAAATAATAAATAGCCCATTGGTATACACAGAGGTACGATAGTGGCTTCACGGGTGGAACTATGTACATAAGAGTGCAAAGTGCAGAACACATAATTGAGAAAAATGGCCCAATTACCCAAAAAGAGTAAGCTACTCATGTAATTCACTCATTTACTGCAGTTAACACACTGCCAGCAGAACTGAAACAGCTCAGCCGTCAGCAAACATCATCCTTCTTCTTCTTTCAGCTGCTCCCTTCAGGGGTCGCCACAGTGGATCATCTGCCTCCATCTCCCCCTATCCCTTCATCTTCCTCTGTAACACCAACCCTCTCCATGTCCTCCTTCACTACATCCATCAATCTTCTCTGTGGTCTTCCTCTTTTCCTCCTGCCTGGCAGCCCCATCTTCAACATCCTTTGCCCAGTATCTCCACTGTCCCTCCTCTGCACATGTCCAAACCATCTCAGCCTTGCCTCTCTTACTTTGTCTCCAAACCTCTCAACCTGAGCTGTCCCTCTGATATACTCATTTCTAATCTTGTCCCTCCTAGTCACTCCCAGTGAAAATCTTAGCATCTTCAACTCTGCCACCTCAAGCTCCATCTCCTGTCTTTTTGTCAGCGCCACCATCTTCAAACCATACAGTCATGTGAAAAAATTTGGACACCCCTTTAAATATTCTGTTCTTTTTTGAGAAATGTTCACATAGCTATGTCTAACCTTGTTTTTGTGTTTATTTGCATTTTTAAAAATTATTTTAGCCATTTTAAGTGGGAATTAATGTGGGAGTGTCCTAAAAAAATGGGGGGTGTCCTAATTTATTCCTCACTATATGTTTAGAATTACATTTTACAGAAAATTAAAAAGTCTTTAATTCATTTTTAATTGTTTAGTTGTATTAGGTGAATGTCCCAGTATTTTTTAACATTGATATTAAATATCCATATGTCTAAGTATGTTAAAAAAATAACCAGATTTATACAGGGTGTCCTAATTTTTTCCCGACTGTACATCATAGCAGGTCTCACTATCGTCTTGTAAATCTTCCCTTTCACTCTTGCTGCTTCCCTTCTGTCACAAATCACCCCTGACATTCGTCTCCGCTCACTCCACCCTGCCTGCACTCTCTTCTTCACCTCTCATGCATTTTCCATTGCTTTGGATGGTTGACCCCAGGTATTTAAACTCATCTACCATCATTACCTCTACTCTTTCCATCTTCACCGTTACACCTGCCTCTCTCTCATTCACACTCATGTATTCTGTCTTGCTTCTACTGACTTTCATTCCTCTTACCTCTAGAGCATACCTCCACCTCTCCAGGTTCTCTTCCACCTGCTCCCTACTCTCACTACAGATCACAATGTTATCTGCAAACATCATGGTCCACGGAGACTCCTGCCTGACCTTGTCTGTCAGCGTGTTCATCACCATGGCAAACGAGAAGGGGCTCAGAGCCGATCCCTGATGTAATCTGACTCCCACCTTGAACCAATCTGTCACTCCTATAGCACACCTCACCAACGTCTCGCTGTCCCATACATGTTCTACCCCACCCTCACATACTTCTCTGCCACTCCTGACTTTCTCATACAGTACCACACTCTTGGCACTCTATCATATGCTTTCTGTAGATCCACAAAGACACAGTGCAACTCCTTCTGACTGTCTCTATACTTCTCCATCAGCACTCTTAGAGAAAACATTGCATCTGTAGTACTCTTTCTTGGCATGAAACCGTACTGCTGCTCACTGATTGTTACCTCACCTCTTAACCTGGCTTCAACAATTCTTTCTCATATCTTCATAGTGTGGCTGATCAACTTTATGCCTCTGTAGTTACTACAGCTCTGAGCATCACCCTTGTTCTTGAAAATTGGTATCAAAACACTTCCTCTTCACTCCTCCGGCATCCTCTCACTCACCAAGACTGTGTTAAACAATCTGGTTAAAAAGTCCATTGCCATCTCTCCTAAACATCTCCATACCTCCACAGCTATGTCATCTGGACCAACCGCCTTTCCATTCTTCATTCTCCTCAAAGCTGCCCTCACTTCCGCCTTGCTAATCCTCAGGACTTCCTTGTTCACCATCTTTCCTTCATCTATCCTCCTTCTCCTCTCTCATTTTCTTTATTCATCAACTTTTCAAAGTACTCCTTCCATCTTCTCAACACACTCTCGTCATTTGTTAGTATATTGCCATTTCTGTCCTTAATCAGCCTAACCTGCTGCACATTTTTTTCAGCTCGATCTCTCTGTCGAGCCAATCGATACAAGTCCTTTTCTCCTTCCTTAGTGTTTAGCCTCTCATACAACTCATATGCTTTTTCCTTTGCCACCTCTCTCTTTGCCATGTACCTAGATTCCAAATACTCCAGTCTACTTTCTTCATCTACCTGACTATCCCACTTTTTCAATGCTAACCTCTTCCTTTGGATACATTCCTGTACCTCCTCATTCCACCACCAAGTCTCCTAGTCTGCCTTCCTCTGACCACTGGATACACCACATACCTTTCTACCCATTTCTCTCAATACTTTTGCTGTACCTTCCCAGTCATCTGGTAATTCTTCCCTACCACCCAGAGCCTGTATCAACTCCTTCCTGAACTCTGTGCGGCCTTCTTCCTTCTGTAACTTCCCCCACTTAATCTTTGGCTCTGCCTTTACTCTCTTCCTCTTCTTGCTTTCCAAAGTCATCCTACAGACTGCAATCCAAAGCTGTCTCGCTACATTTTCCCCTACCACCACCTTGCAGTCTCCTATCTCTTTCAGATTTGTCAGCAAACATCATCAAAGAGAGATTATTGTCTGACAGGTAATGTTAGCACATGCTAACAGTTGCCATTCCTGCCAATTTCTAGCCAATGTCCAGCCAATATAAAACGCCTTACAGGCAGAACACCAGGGTGGTAAGAGGTTCAGTTTTTTTAAAGCTGAGATAGTCGCTCATTGAAAATAAGAAGCACTAACTTTACTTGCTGAAAACTCACTAACCTTATGGGTGTTGTGTTTAGAAGTAGCCCAATTTCAGTCATTCTTCACTGGGGCAGAGTGCTGCAGAAGTCCTCTGACAGGTGGCCAGCAACGGGGAAACAGAGAGGAGGAGGGGGTGTGATACGACAGTTACACTTTCTGTCTGTCATTCAATATAGTCCGTGTCTGTACCGTACCGTGGGTGGCATACCAAAAAATCCGAATACAAGTACTGTTACACCCCTAGTAACAACCCAAGTAATCCATACATACAAAGAAATTAAGGCAACTGTGTTCACAAAACAAGTTATATTCAATAAAGTGGAATGATACAGGGAATATGTATTGAACACATGAAGAAAAAGCGGTGAAAAAAGGCATCATCAGAGCCATCAGAAGTTAGGAAGCCTTCCCATCAGTGCATTTGATTGATTGATCGATTGATCATTTAAAATAACATTGTATAAAAGATACAACCTCCGGCCATGCGCACAGTGAAGTTATGGTCTGAGGAGGCAATGGACACTCTAAAGGGCTGTTTTGAAACCACCGCCTGGGAGCAGCTCTGCGATCCACATGGTGAGGACATCGATGGCCTCACTCACACCATCATGGACTACATCAGCTTCTGTGTGGACAACACCGTTCCCACCAAGACCATACGGTATTGCTCAAACAACAAACCCTGGATCAACCCTGAGATAAAAACACTTCTGAGAGAGAAGAAGAGGATCTTCAGGTCGGGGAACAGGGAGATGCTGAAGTCCGTACAGAGGGAGCTGAGGAGAAAGATCAGAGAAGGCAAGGACAGCTTCAGGAAGAAGATGGAGGACAAGCTGCAACAGAGCGACATCAGCGGGGTCTGGAGAAACCTTAAAACCATCTCTGGGCTCCAGAATACCTCCCCCCAGGCCACGGGGGGCAGAGAGTGGGCGAACAATCTGAATCTGTTTTTCAATAGGTTTGACCAACCGCCCTCCCCCCTGACTGCACAACAACCACTGCTGCCTCTAAAGACATCGAGTCCTGCTGCCCACTCCCCACTCCACCAACACCCCCCCACTCCCAACACACAGCCCCCCAACCTGACCCTCACTAAGACCCAGGTGAGGACGGAGCTGAGGAAGATCAAGGCGTCGGGACCGGACGGCATCAGCGCAAAGCTCCTCAAGTCCTGTGCAGACCAGCTGTGTGGGATTGTGGAGTACATCTTCAATCTGAGCCTGAAGCTGGGGAGGGTACCACAGCTGTGGAAAACTTCTTGTGTGGTACCTGTACCAAAGACTTCCCACCCCAAAGATCTGAACAGCTACAGACCAGTGGCCCTGACGTCCCACATGATGAAGACCCTGGAGGGACTGCTCCTTGCTCACCTCCGCCCCCTGGTGGGACCAGCGATGGATCCACTCCAGTTCGCCTATCAGCATGGCATTGGGGTGGAGGATGCGGTGATCTTCCTCCTTCACCGTTCTCTGTCCCACCTGGAGAAGCCCGGGAATGCAGTGAGGATCATGTTCTTTGACTTCTCCAGTGCTTTCAACACCATCCAACCGATGATCCTGAAGGACAAGCTGCTGTGCACAGGGGTGGACCAGCACCTGTCATCATGGATCCTGGACTACCTCACAAACCGGCCTCAGTTTGTGAGAAACCGGGACTGTGTGTCCGACACGATCATCAGTAGCACGGGGGCCCCACAGGGAACGGTTTTGGCTCCCTTCCTGTTCACCCTTTATACTGCGGAATTCTCACACAACACAACACACTGCCATCTACAGAAGTTCTCTGATGACTCTGCGATCGTTGGCCTCATCTCCAATGGAGATGAAGCTGAGTACAGAGGGCTTATCCAGGACTTCGTGGACTGGTGCCATCGGAACTGCCTCCAGATCAACGCGAGGAAAACTAAGGAGCTGGTGGTGGACTGCCGCAGGCAAGGACAACCCCTCACAGCACCAGTAAATATACAGGGAACAGACATTGAGATGGTGACATCCTATAAGTACCTGGGTGTTCATCTGAACAATAAACTAGACTGGTCACACAATACTGACGCACTCTACAAGAAGGGACAGCGCAGACTGTTCCTACTGAGGAGACTCAGGTCTTTTGGTGTACAAGGGGCGCTGCTGAAGACATTCTATGACACGGTGGTGGCATCAGCCATCACTTTTGGAGTGGTCTGCTGGGGCAGTGGCATTACAGCAGCCGATAGGAAGAGACTGAACAAACTGATCAAGAAAGCTAGCTCTGTCCTGGGGCAGCGCCTTGACCCAGTGGAGGAGATGGGAGAGAGAAGGATGGTGGCTAAACTGTCATCTCTGCTGGAGTCCGAGTTCCACCCTATGCAGGACATACTGAATGCACTGAGGAGCTCATTTAGCAGCAGACTACATCATCCTAGGTGCACAACCGAGAGGTTTCGCAGGTCCTTCCTACCTACGGCTGTCAGACTGTATAACCTAAGCAGGGCTGCTCACAGAGATAGCAAAAAGACGTGACAACCTAATAGTATTGAATGCAAAAGACGCAATAGACTTACACAATGGTCCCCTCCAGCATACAACTAGGAAAATACCGGTCGCTATGGAGGGTGAGAATATGTATGGGTGCATAATCATACCATGTAGGATAACTAAGTAGACGGTTGTGCTGTTTCATTCCATCTAGCTACAATGCTCCACACTGTGTGTGTTTATATATTTACATATTTATTCCATCTAGCTACAGTGCTCCGCACTGTGTTTATATATCTACATATTTATTCCATCTAGCTACAATACTCCGCACTGTGTGTTTATATACTCATATTTATTCCATCTAGCTACAATGCTCCGCACTGTGTGTCTATATATATATATATATATATATATATATATATATATATATTTATATTTATATGTACATATGTATACTCACTGCTCTTGTTTTTCTCCTGCCTTCTGATTGTCGCTCTGAGTGTTGCTATCCCTGTGCTGTTGCAATCCTGGAATTTCCCCATTGTGGGACTAATAAAGGCTTATCTTATCTTATCTTATCTTAACATAGATTTAAAAACAATGGGATGACACAAGAAAATGTGCACACTAATTACCTCCGCCAAGGAGGTTATGTTTTCATCGGCGTTGGTTTGTCTGTCTGTCTGTTTGTTTGTTTGTTTGTTAGCAAGATAACTCAAAAAGTCATGGACGGATTTTCATGAAATTTTCAGAGATTGTCAGAAATGGGGTATCCTACAGATGATTATATTTTGGTGGTGATCCGGATCACCGTCTGGATCCAGGGATTTTTTAAAGGATTCTTTTTTTTTAAATTTATTTAACATTGCGAGATACGGCCATTTTCAATATTTTTTCAATATTTTTTTTTTTTGTGCATGTAACTCTGCCAAAAAATCGTCAGAACACTTGGACAAAAAAAAAAAAAAAAAAATACAGGACAACATGCCCACAGGGGAACTGTGGCGCTTGGCGGAGGTCTGCGCTCTCCGAGTGCTTTTCTAGTTTCCATTGTGGTCACTGCAAACTAATTTCAGCTGGTTAAGTCCTGACTACCGGAGTGGTGGCCTAGTTGGTGGAGCATTAGCCCCACAACCGGGAGGTCGTGGGTTCAAATCCTGGCCGGATCATACCAAAGACCATATAAAAAAAAATGGTACTTTCTGCCTTCTAGCTTTCTGCTCAGCATAACAGAATGGGGAAAGTAAAGTTAACGCACAGAGCTACCAGAGGACTGCGCCCCCCCCCCCCCCATTGTAGCTTTCACTACTTACAGTAGCTGTGTGGTCTAGGGTCAGAGAAACAGAGATAGGTACCGCCCCATACACCACATGGTGTCCCACATGCTGTGGAAGGGATTAATTTAAAATTTAAGACCTTTAAAAAGGTCTGTGAATATCAGATTGTCACACCACAAAGAACTCATGATGGGTAGAAGCAAAGAGCTCCCTCTAGACCACAGGTGTCAAACTCATTCCATGGAGGGCCAAGACCCTGCAGGTTTTACCTCCACCCAGTGGCTTCAACAGGTGTTTTCTCTGAATTTCTTCCCACTGATTGCTGATCAGTGAAAACACCTGCTGAAGAGACTGGGTGGAAGTAAAACCTGCAGGGTCTTGGCCCTCCATGGAATGAGTTTGACACCCCTGCTCTAGACCTTTGCAACCTTATTATTTCAAAACATAATGATGGCAATGGTTACAGACGCATTTCTAAACTGCTGAATGTTCCAGGAGTCAAAAGAATTATCAGAAAAGTTATCCAAGACCCAAAGACCACTCAGAGAGCTCCAGAAACCTGGAGTTAGCAGGTACTGCTGTTTCAAAGAAAACAATAAGTAATGCACTCAATCCACATGGGCTCTATGCTTGCTCACCTCGAAAGACTCCATTGCTGAAGAGAAAGCATGTTGAAGCTCGTTTAAAGTTTACCTGCACAACATTTGGGCAAGCCAGTAAAATAGTGGGAGAATATAGTCTGTTCAGGTGAGACAAAAAATTTAACTTTTTGGATGTCACAACACCCAACATGTTTGGAGGAGAAATGGCACTGCACGTCCCATCATGGTGTGGGGGTGTTTTTCAGCACATGGTACAGACAGACTTCATGTAATTGATAATTGAAGTAAAGACGAATGGACAAATGTACAGAAACATCCTTGATAAGAACCTGTTGCCATCTGCCAAGATGCTGAAGATGAAACAAGGGTGGACATTTCAGCAAGACAATGATCCCAAACACACAGCCAAGGAAACTCTCAGCTGGCTCCAGAGAAGGAAAATAAATCTGCTAGAATGGTCCAGTCAATCACCTGACCTGAATCAAACTGAAAATCTATGGAACAAACTGAAGATCAGAGTTCATAGAAGACACCCACAGAACCTTCAAAATTTGAAGAGTTTGTGTGGAAGAATGGGCTAAAATCATTCCTGAGCAATGCCTGTGCCTAGTTTCTCCATACAGGAGGTGTCTGGAAGCTGTTATTACCAACAAAGGCTTTCCTACTAAAAACTAAATGAATTTCACCAACTGTGTTCAATACTTATTCCCTGTGTCATTCCACTTTATCAAATATAACTTGTTTTGTGAACACAGTTGCCTTGATTTTTTTGTATGTATGGATTACTTGGGTTGTTACTAATATCTGATGAAAATCTCAGGTCAGTGGCTCCATGAGAAATATGTTTAATGAGAAAAATGTTGACGTGCTCAATACTTATTTTTCCCACTGTATGCTTATCCCTTTGTTTATGTAATCTGATTTTATGTTGTGTGCGTTTCTAGTGCTGTTCAATTTTTCTGTAAAGGACTTTGGTCACCTAAGGGTTGTTTTAAAGTGCTATATAAATAAAGTACATTACATTACATATATATCCAGTCCTCTTATACAGCCACTTTAAGTGATCACATGCCTCGCGGCATTTAGCTGCCTACTAGTTAGCTTAATAGCGGTGGTGTGAGAGTCCTGGATGAAGCCATGATTATGTTATCAAAGTGGTTATGGCAGGGTTTCCACTGGTAACATTTCCGCGTGGCAGGCCACCACCCCTGAAACTATGCTGCCACGCTAAGAGGAAAAATAAATTTAAAAAAAATAAATGAAGGAATGATGCGCCGCAAGAATGCATACAAACAAAGCGTATGAGAGTCATCCGCGCGTCAGAGTTTGGAATCGTGCTGCCTGCATAAACTGTTCCAGTCGGCAGGCAGAATGTCTCTCTAGTGCCACTATCCAAGAGAAGCATGAGCTTATTAAAGGACTTTAAATGCGGGGAAAAAAAGCAGAAGAGGTAAGTAAGCAGTGGAGGCATTTATTATGGTTTTAGCCTGGTGGTAACGGGAACAATAATGAAGACTCACTTAGCAAACAGGTGTGGTTAGGCTTTATATGCAGGGAAAGGCAAGCATGACTGAATCGCTGAGGATTGACTTCACCAGCCACTATAATATTAACTAATTTATGTTCATTATTATGTACCTGGCAAGTTAAGATGACCGAAATTCACAAAGTCAATGACTTTAATCCGTCAACAGCCTTCAGACAAACTAAACGTGCCAACATTTGGATTTCAAAATAAGGGAGGTTCTTCCTGCTCTCTGGGTGGTGAGGAGAGTTCTAAAAAACTATAAATATATAGAAATATTATAACAGAAATAACTGCATCTTTGGTAATTTAAGTTAATTTAATTCATTATATAAAATTTTTATATTTTTTTCTTTGAAATCAGGGTTAAATTATTGTTCTGTTCTGGCTCTGCAAAATTATGGTCAGAAGTGTAAAGTGTATAAAGAAAAGTTAAAATTTTACCACAATCTGTTTCAAATTTATGTAAAAAATGGTAATTTTATAAAAAAAAATATTATTTCTATTAGTTTATTTAGCAGCAACAGTGCGCATTAATGAACAGTTTTGTAAATGTGCCAGAATTAGCCAGAAGGCTATTTTTCATCTGTAGTCCCTGGACAGATGTTACAAGTCACCCTAAAAGTAAATACAAATGAATATAAAATTACAAGAAATATAGAAGAAAACTAATAACAGAAATATTGGCATTATTATGAAAACTTATTAGAAACATCCTTATGTTATAGGCTACTGACACAAAAACATGCAATTAAGACATTTAGCATTTAAAACATGCAATAAAGAGTACAAATTATGCAAGACGATAAGATGAGAAATACTCGTGTTTGTTAAAACATGAGCCAAGTTAAAACCACATACACTGTAGTAAACACAATTATTTGACACAAAAGAAAAATGCAAAACGGAAGCAAACAATAATACGCACATAACATACAACAACATTAAACCAAGCTTGCAGGCACATAAAGACAAACTAAGACAGCAGCAGGTGGCAACAAGAGGAATTCAGCACAGAAACACTAAGACTATTAAAAAATGCAACTTAGTTTTCGTGCTGGCAGAGCTGATTGTCAGTTAGCCATTTCTTTGAACGAGCTTTAAATAATTTATATGAATCCAATTCTCTGATAGATTTTGGGATAGAATTCCACTCTAATGCAGCTTTAACAGAGAATGCAGACTGACTGAAAGTGCGTTTTCTGAGTGGAATAATGCAGTCCCCTCTTGCTGCACCTCTTGTGACACAGTAGTTGTTCTTATGGTAACAAAAACAGACACAAATTTGCTATAAAATAATCCACAAGTTTATAATAAAGTCTCAAATATACAAGAAAAGTCATAATTTTACAAGAAGAAATTACAAATGAGGAGAATGGTTTCAAATTTACAGAGACAAGTAGGAAAGTATAAGAAAATTGTTATAAATTTTGAAGAAAAACCTCAAACCTTCACGACTGAAGTCATTACTCAAGTTTTAAAGTGGCTGCTCTCTGTACCCTTAACTCAACTAGAAATTTTTGGTTGTCTGCTTTTAATTATTAATTTCATAGCACTGCTTTTACATGAGCAGAATTTCTGGCTACTATAATAATAGTGGATTGCATTTATAGCGCCTTTCAAGATACCCAAACATTTCAAGATACAGTGAGTCCATTATTCATTCGCTCCACAGACAGACAATCGTAGTGGTAAGCTACTGCTGTAGCCACAGCTGCTCTGGGGCAGACTGACGGAAATGTAGCTGCTAGTCCGCATCAACGGCCTCTCCGACCACTACTGAACATTTATACACATTCATACCCAGTGTCATGCACACTGGAGGAAAGGTGGGCAAAGTGTCTTGCCCAGGGACACAACAGCAGGATATCTGGGGAGTGCGGGATTCGAACCACCAACCCTCTGGTTATTAGATGACTCGCTCTACCTCCTGAGCCACTACTGCCCACATTTCCCTCCTCCATTCCATTTTTGCTGAGCACCAAGCTGGACGGCAGGAAGTTCCACTTTATATATGTTTTTTGGCATGACCCGACCGGAACTTTAACCCCAACCTCCCAGATGTGGGCCGGATGCTCTACCTCTAGGCCACCACTCCTACTTCTGATCATATAAGTTACAGTCATGTGAAAAAATTAGGACACCCTGTATAAGCCTGTGTGTTTTTTTTAACACATGGATATTTAATATCAATGTTAAAAATACTGGGAGATTCACGTAATACAACTAAACAATTAAAAATGAATTAAATACTTTTTTCAAATTTTCTGTAAAATGCAATTCTAAACAAATAGTGAGGAATAAATTAGCCCCCCCCCCATCTTTTTTAGGACACCTCACATTCATTCCCACTTATAATGACTAAAATACATTTAAAAAATGTAAATATAAACAAAAACAAGGTTAGACAGAGATACATGAACATTTCTTAATAAAGAACTGAATATTTAAAGGGGTGTCCAAATTTTTTCACATGACTGTAAGTATACATGAGTAAATTACTATAATGAATGTTTTTTCCTTCTCTTTCCAACTCTTTCTCAAAGGGAAAAAAGAAACACTAGAATAAAAATACAAAAAAAAATACACATTTATGTAAACATTTATGTAAACCATGACAAAAAAATTTAAAGGGCAAAACGTGACACCTGATATTTTCTAACCTGTTTGTTTACCACCATAGAAAGAAAGAGAACCTGAATTAGACAGGGCTCAGAAAGGGAAAGACGAGACAGACAAGATGAGCCAAGGAGAGGACAGTGTTCAGGCAGAGGGTCCAGGAGAGGTGAGAGCAGAGGAAGGAGTGAAGGACGACACCGCTAAAAAGTCCAAACGCAGGACGTCTGGCTGGGACCCCAACTGGCCCAATATCCCAACATTCAAGCCTCAGTTGTACAATACTTCAAATGGTAAGTTCCATATGCAAAGCTACTGAGCAAATTAAAAAGACATATATATAAAATTACAATACTGTCATGTGTTTTCTGCCCCCCCACCAAGCTAGTTTCCATGCACTTCCTCCTCATCTTCAGATTAAATAAAGAGTTGATCACCACATAGGTATTACGTTTTGCTAAATGAGATGATAAATCCAACTTCAGCTTGTCCATTTTGCTGGAAACACGTGGCATAATACCAAACATATGTACTAAATGATAAGCTAGTATTGTTCTGTGTACTTTGGCCACATCTTCTTGGCCTTTTTGGATTAAATAAAGTCACAGTGTGGTATATATTACTCATATATTCCATACCTACATATGTTAGAGCAAGTGGAAATGTTTTGTGACAGCATATGTAAGGAACTTCACACCTTGGAAAGGACAAAGGAATCTCGCCTGCCGTGTGAAGAACAAACACGTCCCAGGACGCGGCGGCAGAGGCGGACTAGACACCTTTGCCCCCCATGGCGAGGAGAGGAGTTCCCATCACCTCCCAAGACGAAGAGAGGAGATAACAGAACAATGGGGGGATTAAGATAACAGGGGATGTCGGCTTGTGTGATGCATGTCTTTGATGTGTGCCTGTATTTAACCAGCGAGCTGGGCAGAAATCTTTCTCTTTGCCTTCTGCCAAGCTCTGCACCAGATGAGACTAGATAGAAGAGCTGTTCATTAAAGACTCTGTTTTTAATACAAAATCGCCTCATCATTTCCAGCTCCTCTACACTGGTGACCTTGACGCGAGTATGGACCTGAGGCGTTCTTCAAGCGACTCATCCGTGGCGACTCTTGCATATGCCAGCGACGATGCAGATGAGGGAACAAGCGGACGGCTGTTTCCCCCGGCAGAGGGTACCGAGAGAGCTCAACCGAGCTCCAGCACCGCCGTGAGAGCCGAGGCAAGGCACTCTCACCCGGCGGGCACAACAGTGATGATGTGCACGAACGCCGTCGCTGTCAAACTGCCAGATTTCTGGCGAGAAGACCCAGCCTCTTGGTTTCATCAAGCTGAAGCCCAGTTCATACTGGCGGGCATCACGGCAGACGATACTAAATTCTACCATATCGTCTCCAAACTCGACTCCGCCACTTCGAGGTGTGTGCGGAGCTTGATCCAGCGACCACCGGCCCGGGACAAGTATGAGGCACTCAAGGCGACCATCGTGGCGAATTACGTCCCGTCAGCGGAGGAAAGAGCTGAGAAAATCCTGGTGGTCTATGGCCACAGAGGGGGCAATCCAAAGACCCTCATGGAGGATTTGCTGCAGCTCAAGGAGGAGGACAATGATAATTTCCTTTTCCAATTTATTTTCCTCAGCACGCTACCACCACACATGAGAGGGACACTCGCCAGTATGAAGTGCAACAATCATCAGGACTTCCGCACACTGGCCAACGAGGCTTATCGGCTCGTCAACGCCTGCAGAGAACTGACACCCGCAGTGGCATCCGCAGACCTCAAAACTGACGCCCCGAGCCTTGGAGAGCCACAACCCATGGAGCAGACTCAACCCACGGTGACAGCGGCGCGGCCCAAGCGCAACAAACAGAATGACATCTGTTATCACCACCGCTTCACCGAGAAAGCCCGAAAATGTGTTCCCCCCTGCAAGTTTACGTTGTCGGGAAACGCCAAAGCCGAGGGCCGTTAACAGCAGCGGTTCTCGGCGAGAAAAATAAGCTGTTATACGTGACGGATGGACACACAGGCAAGCAGTTCCTCATCGACACGGGAGCTCAGCTGAGTTTCATCATGCCCTCCCACGCAGATCGAGCCATGGGCACCCGGGGCAACGGAGCAGTGGCAGCCAACGGCTCTGACATCGACACGTTCGGGGAAAAGAGCCTGCACCTCCTCATTCAAGGTCGCAGCTACAGATGGACATTTGTTGTAGCGGCGGTGAGTTTTAACTTGTTAGGCGCAGATTTTCTGTGTGCACACGGGTTATTAGTGGATCTAGCAAATAGGCGCCTGGTTAATGCACCATCTTTTGCTTCTATTCCATGCTCAGCTCGAGTTTCTCCACCACCTGTGCAGGCCAACGTCACCACGGCAGGAGGTAAGTTTGAGCAACTCCTCACCCAATTTCCAGCACTCACAACCCCCAAATTCTCAGCCACTGTAGCCAAACACGGGGTTAAACACTTCATTCCGACAACGGGACCTCCCGTTTTTGCCAAAGCTCGCCGCTTAGACGCGGCCAAGCTCAACATAGCACGGGACAAGTTTACAACTCTCGAAAAATTGGGCATTGTTAGACGTTCGAAGAGCCCCTGGGCTTCACCACTTCACATGGTTCCGAAATCCGACGGTTCTTGGAGACCGTGCGGAGATTACCGTAGATTAAACAACGCTACAGCGCATGACCGCTACCCCATCCCTCACATTCAGGACTTTTCACTGCATCTAGCGGGTGCGCGCATTTTTTCAAAGATAGACTTAGTCCGCGGTTATCACCAAGTCCCAGTCCGAGCTGAAGACATTCCTAAAACAGCGGTTATAACCCCTTTTGGCCTTTTTGAATTCCTGCGAATGCCTTTCGGCCTCAAAGGCGCTGCCCAAACTTTTCAACGTATGATGGACGCAGTCCTACGCGACCTCCCCTTTGTTTTCGTCTACCTCGACGACATGCTGGTAGCCAGCCCGTCCGAGGAAGAACACGAGCAGCACCTCACTACCGTTTTTCAGAGGCTGGAAGAGCATGGATTAATAATCAATCCAGCCAAATGCACATTCGGCGTACCGCAAATTGATTTTTTGGGACATAAAGTCTCCCCGAAAGGGGCAGTTCCGCTTCCAGACAAAGTTCACGCGATAGTAGGTTTTCCACGGCCCCAAACGGTCAAATCGCTACAGGAATTTTTGGGGATGGTTAATTTTTACAACCGCTTCCTCCCCCACGCAGCTCAGCTCATGCAGCCCCTATATGACGCGCTTAAAAAAAAGAAAGCTTCCAACGCGGTCGAATGGACCCCGGAGCGCGAACGCGCTTTCGCGGAAGTAAAAAACGCCCTAGCTAACGCCACAATGTTAGTCCACCCAGATCCTGCGGCCCGCATTGCACTAACCACAGATGCTTCAGACCTGGCCATAGGGGCAGTTGTAGAACAACTTGTCAGCGGGGTCTGGCAACCTTTAGCATTCTTTAGCAAATCGCTAAACCCAACTGAACGCAAATACAGCACTTTTGACAGAGAGCTGCTGGCGCTTCATTTGTCCATCCGCCACTTCCAGTTTTGGTTAGAAGGGCGGAGTTTCACGGCTTTTGTGGACCATAAGCCGCTCACTTTTGCTATGGCTAAAATTTCAGAACCATGGTCTGGCAGACAACAGAGACAGCTAGCTGCGATTTCAGAGTTCACCACAGATATTCGACACGTAGCAGGCAAACTTAACGTAGTAGCGGACTGTCTCTCTTGCGCTGTGGCACCACCAGAGCACGAGGAGACAGATTACACTGCCTCAGCAGCGGAACTCTTCACTAACGCAGACACATACGCAGCACCTATCCATGAAGGGATAGATTATGCAGCCATGGCGGAAGAACAAAGCAGTGATGCAGACGTGCGCGCGCTCCTGTCTGGACCAACAGGGTTAAGGCTGGAGAAAAAAGGGTTGCGCGACGGCGTGCCCCCCCTAATATGCGATGTTTCAACCGGCCGACCTCACCCGTTAGTACCAGCTGCTTGGCGCCGCCGCATTTTTGACGCAATTCACTCCCTCGCGCACCCAGGTGTGCGCGCCTCAGTCAAAATGGTTGCCGAAAAGTTTGTGTGGCCAGGCCTGCGCAAAAACGTAAAAGAATGGGCAAAAACTTGCATTCCTTGTCAACGCGCCAAAATACACAGACACACAAAAGCCCCTCTGAAGCCTTTTCCAATCCCTGCTAGAAGGTTCGACCACATTCATGTTGACCTCGTGGGGCCACTACCTTCCTCCCAGGGTTTCACACACCTGCTAACAATGATAGACCGCACCACGCGCTGGCCAGAGGCAGTTCCTCTAGCAGCAACTACAGCGGAGGAAGTCGCTCGCGTTTTTCTAACAAATTGGGTGGCACGTTTCGGCGTCCCATCAGACATCACGTCAGATAGGGGGCCTCAATTTGTCTCAGAGCTCTGGTCAGCCATGTCCAACAGTTTAGGGGCAACAATTCACCGTACCACCGCTTATCACCCTCAGGCTAATGGGTTATGCGAGCGTTTTCACAGGTCCTTAAAGGCCGCCCTCAGAGCCTCATTAACGGACACAAATTGGGTAAATAAACTTCCCTGGGTTTTATTGGGGTTGCGTGCGGCACCTAAAGAGGATTTAGACGCTTCCCCTGCAGAATTAGTCTTTGCTCAGCCTATCAGACTACCAGGTGAATTTTTACCAGAAAACCCGGAACCAGGGCACCTCCCAGTCCCAAGGTTTTTAGGCAGTAACGGACCGGACTCTCTCCACGGTCCAGCTCATCACTCCTTTCCACGAGTTTTTGTTCCTCAAACTTTAAAAAACGCTGAGTTTGTTTTTGTTAAGCATGAGGCTCTAAAACCAACGTTACGCCCAGTATACGATAGCCCGTACAGAGTGCTGGAAAATGGTGACAAACACTTTGTGCTTGACTATGGGGATAGAAATGAAACGGTCAGCATTGACAGACTCAAACCTGCCTTCTTGTTGAGAGACGAACCTGCACAGCTGGCTCGAGCACCTCGGCGAGGTAGACCCCCCAAGGGAAAAGTCTCAGCCCCCAGGCAAGGAACAAATAATCTCTCTCCTTCCCACACTGCAGATTCCTCACAAGAACGTCCCAGCAGGACGCCTAAACCAACCTACAGCAGTTTTGGGAGAAGATTAAAACCCAGACAGCACAGGGACTGATACCAACCACTCCGCAATTATTCATTAATTGTGCTACAACAGTTTAGGACTGACTTATGATTGTACTATGCTGTTATGTTTACCACTGAACTCTCTTAGGAGCATGGCTGCTTGAAAGTTTCTTCTGTGGCAACAGCTGTAACACGTAGTATGTCATAGTAATTACCCTAGACTTTGAACCTTTCTGTGTCCTTTCCTAGTTGTTTGGGGGGCCTGTAGTATATATTACTCATATTCCATACCTACATATGTTAGAGCAAGTGGAAATGTTTTGTGACAGCATATGTAAGGAACTTCACACCTTGGAAAGGACAAAGGAATCTTGCCCGCCGTGTGAAGAACAAACACGTCCCAGGATGCGGCGGCAGAGACGGACTAGACACCTTCGCCCCCCATGGCGAGGAGAGGAGTTCCCATCACCTCCCAAGACGAAGAGAGGAGATAACAGAACAATGGGGGGATTAAGATAACAGGGGATGTCGGCTTGTGTGATGCATGTCTTTGATGTGTGCCTGTATTTAACCAGCGAGCTGGGCAGAAATCTTTCTCTTTGCCTTCTGCCAAGCTCTGCACCGGATGAGACTAGATAGAAGAGCTGTTCATTAAAGACTCTGTTTTTAATACAAAATCGCCTCATCATTTCCAGCTCCTCTACAACAGGTGTTTATTATACAGCAATTTCTTGAATATAAACTATACACCGTGTCATCTGAACAGAAACTGTGCATATTAAAGCAGACTATAAAGACACGGTGCTAGCTAAACCAGCTAAATAAAAGGAGTAGTAGTTATGGATTTTTGAGCACTGTCTGGTCAAACACCATTCAAACATTCACATTTTAATACGTAAACACAATTAATGATGATAACTATGAGGTGGAGTGACATGGGTGTTGTGCAAACAGATGTTATGATAGTACCCCACTGGAATGCGACAGCTCATGAGTAGTTGGAGAATGGCATTTATGAGGGAGGTTCCAAAGTCGCACCAAACAGTTGCCATTTTCTCTCGTGAGTAGCAGGGCCTCGCTCTCATGTCGCAGGAATTTGAACACGTTCAAAAAATTTGTGACAAATTTTTTCTTAAAATAATCACGGAGTCATCGCTGCTATGTTGGCCACGTCTTGAACCTGCCTCAAACTCTTTTCAGTTTAGTCTCTGTGAGCCAGAAAGTGCAAGAAAAGTTAGACAACTTTGTGAGGGGATGGAGATGTATGAAAGTTAAATTGGAATGGGCAGATATGGTCCCGATTTCACAACTGTCAAGGATAACTTGTGTGAGTGCAGTATGGGATTTGCGCGGTTGTTGCGGGACAGCCTAAGTGTAAAAAAAAATGCACAATTTTGTCGTTGTAAAGGTTTGGACATGGCTGTGCTCATGTCCTCACTTTATGTTCAAATTTGATCTTTTTGTTATTCTCAGGACATGAGTTCAGTCATGTCCTCGCTCTTTATTAGTTTGATTCTCTGTTTGTTATGATTATCATTTGTCATGGTTGTGTATTCCCTGGTCCTGTGTCTATGTCTCATGTTCACCTGTGTGTCTCCATCCCTCATGTTTTCCGTACCTACAGCCACTCCCTGCCGTCTCTGATTACCCCTAATTGTACCCACCTGTTCCTCATTGTCTCCCAATTATTCCCCTGTCTATCTATGTGTGTGCGAGTCTCTGTCAGTTGTGGTGTCCTGTCATGTGTGGGCGTGATTACACGTTTCTGTCCAGTCTGTCGTGCCTCGTCCCAGTGTTATCCTGCCAATCTGCCTTGTTTTTTGCCTTTGTTCAGCCCACGTGCTGCTTTATTTTCTGTTCTGTCCAGTCTCGTAATAAATTATGGTTTATCAAACTCGCCTTGCAACTGGGTCCTCTCGTGACAGAAGGACGCCACCAGTTCAGGACCCAGCGGGCGAAAAAAGGAGGAGAAAAAAGTGGAGTCAGGATGAGCTGTTTGTGCATCATTATTGCAACATTTGTGAGACAGTGTGATTCCAAGTGAAAATTGTTGCAAATTCTGTTTGTCTCACCTTTTTTAAAATCTCCAACTAGTTGCAAGCAGTCTCAGCCCACTGAGATACTACCCTTAACAACAGGACTAAAAGACTACACCACACTTTCAGCTTTATAAGGTATAACTCCAGGTAGAGTTTTGATCTAAATGTTGATGACTGAAAAGTTAGGCCTTATTGTAATCTCTTAGTAGGTGATATCCTGTACTTGTATTGTATAACCAGACATTTATATAAAGCCAACTTTATTAACCACTATTATGGTCACTTTACACAGCCCTGTAATCTCATCTCTCATGCATGTCATCCCCCCCCAGAATTTAAGCTTGTAGGACATTCCTGTTCAAAGTCGTGTTATTATTGTTAAAAAATAACAATTCATACAAATGTGTAAATAACACTGCTAAAAGAAGATTTAAAATCAAGTTTATAACTGTTAAATGTACTGTATAAATGACCTCATTCTGATCTTCTTTCCTCTCATCATTTTTCCAGTTAAGGTCTCCGCACCAACACCTCGCTTAAGATCCAGAGTGACCATTTACTATTTTATTGTCAACACGTTAAAAGCTACGTTTCTACTAAACCCTCTGTTTGTCTTTTTGAGGATCCCTTTTCAGGCTGACAATTTACCTTCATCTCCAAAGTAAGCTCTGACATCACTGCTGATGTCGACACATATTTAGATTGGCTTCAGCTCAATGCTGGTCTAGTAAACCGTGGAAGTATCTCACCGAGGAATGTTCCAATGAATCCCAGAGCAAGGAAGCTGCTGGCCACCAGCAGGGTGCCCAGTGCCATGAGAGCTGCCCCAGTGTAGAACACACATGCACTGTCCAGCATCTCCCAACGGGCCTGGGCCTTCATCGCCACCGTTATACTGGAGGAAGAACAGATTTAATTAGTCTCATTTAACTTACTAGTTAGTACATGTAGTCAAGCAGCTTTTTCACAAAACTGTACTTTAGTAAGTAGTTTTTACTTTTACTTGAGTACATTTTTGACAAAAAAACTGTACTTTTACTCAAGTACTTTTGGCTGCACTCCGAGCTAAGGCCTGAACACACTCCACAAGAACAAAGAAATTTTTTCTTTCAAGACATTTCATACTTCACAAGAAACTCAAGTGCAGAACTCCTGGGAAATTCAAATTTCTGACCAATCACACAATAGTTGTCAGACATCACACAAGAAAAAAAGTTCTGCCCAGATGATGTGCTAAGAACAAGCTGCAAGAACTCCCAAACCAGGGCTGCAAGAACAAAATTACAAATTTGTTCTTCCATCCCATAACTGTGCTAACTATAAGCATGAACCTGGAACAGGGAGCGAGAACACATTTCTCTGTTCTTGCAGAGTATTTAAAGGCCTTTACTTTTGATTGTACAGATTTAAACTGAGTGCAAGTTGTTTTTCTCTCGGATATGGGGCCTTATTACAATGATCTAAAGCACACATTTCTGCCACGCTTCCCGTCTTGTTCCTGTGGATATGTTAGTTTATGCCAGTGCATTGTCTGTTTTTCAAGCTTTGCATCATGTCATCTAATTACCGGGAGAAGGTGCACCCGCTTTATGCTGCAAGTGTGGGGGGGGGGGGACTCATTTAAAAGAGATGTGGCACCGGTGCAATCTCAGTACATTGGTATTTTGGTGCATTTACAATTTTCCAGTTACGTTATATTAAGACCAGAAAGGGGAAAACACCCCACAGCCCATTCTGTTCTCTTGCCCATATGATGTGTTAAATCATCAGCATTAGACGCCAAGGAGCTCTGTTCATATTTGATATATGCTGTATATCAATAGTATGGGGGCAAGGATCCCTGGAGGAGTTGTACCTTTCTGGTTGACCTATATCACCTTGGTGTCCCAGACTGGTCTCCCCATATCCAGCATCATGTGAATCACAACATATGGCGTATTTACCATCAAGTAGCCAGCCCATCTAGCCTCCCACATGACAAAGACTGTCCACAATGGCATTAAGCGCCGCCCCTAATATTGCAGAACACAGCGGATTTAGGGGAGCAAACCCCGATAAAAAAAACAACGTCAGGCCCTGCTTGGGTCAGCCCACTGACCTTTTTCTTTTTCCTCTTTGGCCAAGCTGTGGTGATTTGCGTTACTACGTTTCCACACCACAAATTAACCATAGAGGAACGCAAGCACGGAAGAGGGCAGCCTACTTGCCAAACTGTAAGGGGCTAGCACCCCCTTGTGGTGGAACTTTTATACCTGCTATGGACCCAAAAATATCTAACTAACTAACTAACTAACCTGCACTTATATAGCGCTTTTCTAGTCACAAAGACCACTCAAAGCGCTTTCATTAATACTAACCCTCTATTCTAAGGGCCTATAGGAAACAGATATCTAGGGACAATTTAGAACAGCCAATTAACCTAACATGCATGTTTTTGGCATGTGGGAGGAAACCGGAGAAATCCCGGAGTAAACCCACGCAACATGAGGAGAACATGCAAACTCCACACAGATCACTGTTGGTCGGGGGCTGGGATCGAACCCACGATCCCACGATCTCCACAATCCCCCGGCCAAGGGTAAACTGTGCTGCCGCAGTGCTAACCACTGCACCACCGTGCAGCCCTGATATCAGCCTGATATCAGCCCTGATCTGATAAGCATTTCCTGCGTTTTCGATCTGGGCAGCTCAATAGCATGCTGAAGTGTGCTCAGACATTTGACTTGGTGGCAACCTGAGTGATGATTCATCTCTCGACTCAGAAATACAGCGCCCAATGTCTAGGGAAGCAGCAGCCTTTAATGAGTTACGTTCAAGGTACTTTGATCGGAGTGGTACATTGCTGTCCAGTAAGTTAACAATGTATGAGGCTATAGTTTTGCCCTCTCTTCTGTACGGGTCAGAAACATGGCCTACACTTGCCCATCACATATGCCGCCTTGAAGTATTCCACCAAAGATCCTTGAGGCAGACCCTGAACATAAAATGGTGGCATTGTGTTACAAATCAGGAGGTCCTAGAGTGTGCAAGTCCAACTACCATCAAAACCATCCTCCGTAACAACAAGACTCCACTGGCTCGGACATGTCTCCAGGATGGATGACACAAGAATCCCCAAGCACCTTCTGTTTGGGGAGCTTCTACATGGCAAACGTCCTGGGGGCAGGCCCGCAAGCGTTGGAGGGACTGCTTGAAAGAGGACCTGCTTGCTTTTAGCACTGACCCAAAATCTTGGTATCAGCCAGCATTGGAATGGGATACTTGGTGTACAAAACTGCACAATGAGAAGAAACTTTACAAAGAAAACCTTAAGAGCAAAGCGGAAGCCAGACGTCAAAGATGTAAGGAAAGGGCTGAACCACAGGTCCCCCTTTGCCAAGTTGCTGATGGGGACCATAGAAAAATAGTACTTATAGACTCCTCTTGTTATATAATAAGGACGGCTGAGCATCCACCCCATGCCCCGAGCTGGACAGATCCCTGCCCCCGGCAGGGCTGGACACTGGCCCTGGGCCTCCGGGCACACCCATGCCCACCTCAGAGCCCCAGACACACGGCCCGGGAGCCACCAGGCAGTAGTGAGCAGCGGGGAGCCACAGTGGGAGCCAACACCACCAATGCCGGAGGCAACCCACAAAGCCAGGAGGTACCACATCTGTTTGTACTCTGTCAGCAGCACAGTGGTACAGTGGTTAGCACTGTTGCCCAACAGCTCGAAGGTTTCAGGTTTGAATCCCCCGACTGGCAGGGGTAGGAACCTTTCAGTGTGGAGTTTGCATGTTCTCCCTGTGCTGTGTGGCTTTACTCCGGGAGCTCCGGTTTCCTCCCACAATCCAAAGACATGCATGTTAAGTTAACTGGTGATTCAAAATTATCCCTGGGTATCTGTCTCCAATAGGCCCTTAGAATAGAGGGTTAGTACTAGTGAAGTGCTTTGAGTGGTCTTTGAGACTAGAAAAAGTGCTATATAAGTACAAGTCCTTAACCCTTACCCTTCAGGGGGGAACATCTAATAAATGTCTGAGTGGATAGCAGGCCCATTTGCAACGGGCAATTGTTTACCACATTGTTCAAATTAGGCAGCACTTTATATTACAGTTCACAAAGTACAGGGTAAGTAGCCTACAAAAAATAAACAAGTATAAAAAAAAGAAAGCACAGAAAAAACATGGTAACAAGGCCATAAATGATGGAGTAGCTCATTCCGGTCTGAAGACATTACCCTAGGAGTGTTCAGATCTCCTGACCTTTGACCTTGACCTTAACCTCTTGCACTCCGTTGTACCGCGGAGGGGCAAGTCTCTGCGTCCCAGAGCGCACTGAAAAAAAAAAAAAAGTTCTTCCACTTCAGACACAGCCGCGAACAGATTGGATATGATTGACCTCTCATTCGACTAATAAGAGCCTTGAATTGGGTTTCTGAAACCTTGAAGAACCAATGACTGAAAACCTAGCAAGAAGGACCCACCTACCAACACAGCGAGCCAATTGAAGCACAGAAGTTCGCTGAGCTGTTTTGTCTAAAGCTCGGTGAAGAGAGACTGCTACAGCAGCCACAGGCAGTGCTTTACTTTTTTTTTTTTTTAATTCCAGCAGAGTGTTTAGGATTCTCTTATATGGTCATCATAGACCGACGGAGGCCGACGACGAAGGTCGTAAATCATTCGCCAAAACCGCAATCACGGAATTATGTTTTGACCGGGTCGCGAGACCAGAACCACGAGCGGACCAGCGTCGCGTTCGTCTGACAATGGGGAAGAGAAGTTGGCCAGGACAATGTGGCTGTGAAGAGGTAAGGTGTTATAAGCCAAATTATTTTTTATCCCTGAAAATTGTAATCAAAAACGACTTTTGACCGATCGGTAAATTACAACTGTGCGGCGCACGATGTCCGAAGTGCGTGCGCCGCGGTACACGGTTCGTTCGCCGCCTCCGGACCGTGAACGCCCCCCCCGCCGCTACTATTCTGTAGCGAGGGGGGGGGGGGAAGCCGCGGTGACTGCGCTGCTGTGGCCACAAAGCCACATCCGAGTGTAATCCGTCATGTAGCGATGGCCGATCTCAGTCCTCTGTAGCGACGGGGGGGACAAACCCCCCCCCCCCAACACACACAGCCCTCAGTGTGACCTTTCATTAGAGCCCAAGATGAAGCTTCTACATTGAATCATTCAAAAGTTACAGACGTTTTTCCAAACTGTGCCATTTGGCACAATTTGGCACAGTTCAAAAACGCCTGGGAACTACTTGAGGAAAAAGCTGTGTAATATATTCATTTTTTGTGGTATTGTTACAAAACTTGGACCTCAGCTGGATAACACTTGGTTCTACATTTCTGTTGCATTTTCCAGCCCGGAACTGAAGCTGTGTGTTATTTGCAAGCATTTGTATCCAAAAAAACACCCAGTCCAAATTTATTTTCTTCAAGTTCACTATTTTTAGATGACTGTAACTCAGTGGCAGGAGCACTTAGAGAGATTATGACTGTTTTGCCAAAAAATTCAAAGTGTTTTCTTTTAAATGAGACCAACCCCATGAAGATGCTGCAAAGGGTTGAAGAACAGCTTTGAATTTAATTTGGGCACATTATTTTTTGGCGTTTTTAGGGAAATTGACCGGAGTGCAAGGGGTTAAGCAAAGCCTAGATGCAGACCCATCCAAGATGTGCTAAAAGTCAAGGTCAGTGGCCTAGGAAGAGTAACGTTTTTCATGAAATCAACCTTGAGCACAACTTAGATGCAGACCCACCTGAGCATCATTGTGAGTGAATTTGATGAGCATCAAGGCAAATGCCTAGGAGGAGCAACGATTCCTGTGAAATATGGATGAACGGACTGACAGACAGATGGATGTATGACAAATGGCGCATCATCGCATTAACTCTTAAGTTTACAGTTTTTAGCATGTCATTACCTCATTATCTCACAATGTATGGACGGATGGGGGTACCGTGATACCGATGGACGAACGAAGGGGGGAAGGGATGGAGACATGGAGCCCTGGTGGAGGTATATACTCTCTTGAGTGCCCTCCAGTTTATTCATTTTTTTCTATCATTTTTTAAGGTCTTTTAAGTGCAAAGCACTTTTACTAGCTGACTGGTATGAAAAGCACTATATAAATGAAAATACTAATGGGTCTATTTTCTTCTTCTTTTAACACAGTAAATGGTGAATGGGCCTTTTCTACTCTTACCGAACACTCAAAGCTCTTTGGGAACTAGTCATGTGTCCGTACACACAACTGTCACATAGTGCTTTACTTTGAACATGCTTCATCTGTCTCACAAACACACATAAGGATAAGGACAAGCCATCTTTATTGTCATTCAAATCCATACAGCCAGTCATGTACAGTAGAACAAAATTATATTTCTCTTGTTTACAGTGTTAATCACACACACATATATAGAATCAGAGGGGTCACTGCCATGCAAGGCACCACCACAAATTTCCCTCCTCTGTTCCACTATTGCTGAGCACCAAGTTAGGATGGCAGGAAGTTCTGCTTTTTACATGGTCTTCAGCGTGACCCGGCTGGGATTTGAACCCTGACCTCCCATGCGTGGGGCGGATGCTCTACCAACTGAGCCACCACTCCGGTGAATGAATGAGTGCATCAGGGCAGAGCACATGTTCAGTATCTCGTCCAACAATGATTCAGCATACGGGGGGCCAGGGGGTGGGGGTCAAACTATCAAAGTTCCAATTAGTAAACAACCCACACGCTGGTCCACATATCTGGAGTGAAATGGCAAATCTGTTATATAGTGTCTATAAAAAGTAGTCACACTTTCAATGTTTTCCCCTTTTATCGCTTCTAGAAATGAAGTCATTTTCAAATAAAAAAACTGATCTCTCCAAACCAGGGCAGCTCAGTAGACCAGTGGTTAGCATTGTCGTAGCACAGTAAGAAGGTCATGGATTCGATTCCACTCCTCACCAGTGGTGCCCTTTCTGTGTGGAGTTTGCACATTCTCCCTGTGTCTGCAGGAGTTTTCACCAGGTACTCCGGTTTCCTCCCACAGCTCAAAGACACACACCAACTATGGACAAATTGTCCTTTGGCATGAGTGTGAATGGTTGGCCCTGCGATGGACTGGTGACCTGTCCAGGGTGTGCTCTGTCTCTTGCACAAAGATGCTGGGATAGGCTTCAGTTCACCGTGATCCGAAAAAGATTAAGCAGCTGAAGATGAATTAATTTAGTTTTTGTAACTATGTATGTATTATTTTATCTCATTTGGTATTTATACGATTTGGCATTTGGTATTATTTTATATCAGTTGGCTCATTTGGTATTTGGCTTTTATATCACTTGATATTTGGTATTATTTTATATTATTTGATATTTGGTAGCATTTTATATCATTTGGTATTTGGTATTTTTTAAATATCATTTGGTATTATCTTATATTATTTGGTATTATACGACAGTTCTGACTAGGGATGCAAGTTATCGATTAATTGATTAATCATTAGTCATCAATCAGTAACCATCTTATCGATTAACGATTAATCGATAAGTGGCAGTTTTCCTCTGAATTTCCCTGAGTACAATATGGTCTATCTTTAACATACAAAAAGTTAATTACTGTTTTTGATATACTGAATAAAACAGGAACACCATATTCCTCAATGGTTTATTGTACCATTTGCGTTTTTTTTTCTGACAGAGAATGGCATTTTTGTAGTTTAATAAATTTTGTACTGTATAGTGTGTACTATGTGCTGGTACATCTCAATAAATTACAGATGTCGTGATTTTTTATTTTAAAAACTATTACCAATATCATAAAATGTATCTTTTATTGGATTACAAAAAAAATCCCTAACTTTCACATTCTAATCTAATGAAATGCACTAGTAGACTGTTTTAACAGGAAAATAAACTGTGAGCTGCTTCATCTGTTTTATTTTAACCCCTTGCACTCCGGTCAATTTCCCTAAAAACGCCAAAAAATAACGTGCCCAAAGTAAATCAAAAGCTGTTCTTCAACCCTTTGCAGCATCTTCATGGGGTTGGTCTCATTTAAAAGAAAACACTTTGAATTTTTTGGCAAAACAGTCATAATCTCTCTAAGTGCTCCTGCCATTGAGTAACGGTCATCTAAACATACTGAACTTTAAGAAAATAAATTTCGCCTGGGTGTTTTTTTGGATACAAATGCTTGCAAATAACACACAGCTTCAGATCCGGGCTGGAAAATGCAACAGAAATGTAGAACCAAGTGTTATCCAGCTGAGGTCAAAATTTTGTAACAATACCACAAAAAATGAATATATTACACAGCTTTTTTCTCAGGTAGTTCCCAGGCGTTTTTGAACTGTGCCAAATTGTGCCAAATGGCACAGTTTGGAAAAACATCTGTAACTTTTGAATGATTCAATATAGAAGCTTCATCTTGGGCTCTAATGAAAGGTGACACTCAGGGCTGTGTGTGTGTGTGTGTGGGGGGGGATTTGTCCCCCCCCCTCGCTACAGAGGACGGACATCGCCCGTTGCGCAGCGGTCCGTCATGTAGTGATGACGCACAGCTGTAATTTACCAATCGGTCAAAAGTCATTTTTGATTACAATTTTCAGGGATAAAGAATAATTTAGCTTATAACACTTACCTCTTCACAGCAGCAGCGTAGCTGGCGAACTTCTTCCTCATTGTCAGACGAACGCAACGCTGGTCCGCTTGTTACGACTCGTGGTTCTGGTCTCGCGACCCGGTCAAAACATAATTCCATTATTGCGGTTTTGGTGAATGATTTACGACCTTCGTCGTCGGCCTCCGTCGGTCTATGATGACCATGGAAGAGAATCCTAAACGTCTATTCTGCTGGAATTAAAAAAAAAAAGCACCGCCTGTGGTTGAACAGGCCGATGCGCGAATGGCAGTCCCTGTCACACAGGTCGCACTTGTGGGTGGTCTCCGTGCTGCTGGGTCTGTGACGGCTCTTCCTGCGGGTCCTTTTTTCATCTGCAGCAGTCAGTCTCTCTTCACCCAGCCTTACACAAAACAGCTTTCGAACTTCTGTGCTTCAATTGGCTCGCTGCATTTGCAGCGTTGGTAGGCGGGTCCTTCTTGCTAGGTTTTCAGTCATTGGTTCTTCAAGGTTTCAGAAACCCAACTCAAGGCTCTTATTAGTCGAATGAGAGGTCAATCATATCTGATCTGTTCGCGGCTGTGTCTGTAGTGGAAGAACGGAAATGCAGCTTTTTTTTCAGTGCGCGCTTGGACGCAGCGCCCTTGTGCGTCCTAGAGCGCACAAGAGTGCCCTCGTGCGCTCTAGGACGCAGAGACGTGCCCGTCCATGGTACACCGGAGTGCAAGAGGTTAAACATTATCACAGTACCCTGGAAATCCAGGCAAACCCAGTACGATCTGGGCTGCCTCTGTCTGTTACCTCAGTGGGAACTTGAGTCCTGTTTGCTTTCCTGCCTAGCAGCGGGTATGGGTTTTGAGCTCATGCAGTTTCTTCCTTGCCCTTGTCCGTTTCTCCGCCCTGCTGATTAGAAGCAGGTGGGTGGATCTTCAAGCTCGTGTGCCATTGGAACTTGTTGTGGCTCTCTGACGAAACCCGGAAGGGCGAGTTTCTCGCTCTGCAGGGTGCATGCACTTTTGGGACTTGGCCTCTTCCTCTGCTTTTTCTTTAGCTTTGGTTGAAAGGCGGCAGTGGGTGACTGCGTGTGCCCCCGCCTGGATGGCACTGCCACTACATTGCCACTACATTTCATAGAATAAACTCCCATTGAAAAGGACTGCTGAGTTATCACTTAATTGACAATTTAATTTAGTCGACTAAATTCTTATTGACAATTAATCTAAAGTCAATTAATCATTAACATCCCTAGTTCTGACTGAGCAATTTGATTGGACAGTGGGGATTCCACGAGTTACTATATTTCATGATAATTGTACTTCATTTCACTGGCTATGTATCACTCTGCTTCAAAGGTGTTCTAGTAACCGTTAATTACTAACAGTAATTTACTGTCAACTCTGTAGCTGTAGCGGACTTGAAACCGTTATCTGCGTCTGCATTGTGTTGTGTAGGGAAATAACTCCAACAGCGGGTTCACAGCTGGCACTTTATTCTATGAAAGACAATCATTAATCAGTGGGATACAAGCAGCAGCAGCACACTCTCGTCTCGTCTGTGCAGGGTCCACGCAGTTTTTTTAAACGTGCTGCGTTACAAAATTATATATTAACAAAATACATTCCAAAAGTCTAACCAAAAACACAGTAAAACTGAAATAAATAAATAAAAATCAAATAAACACAACTGTACTCAAAAGCAGCAACAAATGAAAAGACACACAAATTAGACAGTTACATATAAAAATAAAAACTAAAAAAAATATAAAGTGACTCAAAGTATTAACTT
The DNA here is from genome assembly GCA_020510985.1 of Pholidichthys leucotaenia. Lineage (NCBI taxonomy): Eukaryota > Metazoa > Chordata > Actinopteri > Cichliformes > Pholidichthyidae > Pholidichthys > Pholidichthys leucotaenia. The sequence goes on along the minus strand of CM035836.1, from coordinate 472,995,054 downwards.
AAGTGCAGCGTCAAATAAAACTCACATTATAACATTTTTACCATGAAACATACCTATGAAAGACAATCATTAATCAGTGGGACACACGCAGCAGCAGCGCACTCTCTTCCCATCTAATGCAAAAGGAAAAAAAGGCCTCTGAGCGGACACAACGACAAAACGCCAATAAAAGTGATATTTTTCTGCTCAAAAGTTACCAAACCTTAATGAAAGCCCTTCTACAGTGTTATGCGATTATCAATAAGCCCTTACTACAGCAAAGAAGACAAAGTTTAAACTTAAAAACTCATTAGAAAGAGGAGAGCTACACACACCCATCTTACCTGCGCAGGGTCCACGCAGTTTTTGCCGGGAAAACCCCTTGTTGTGTTCGAAATGCTCACTCCTTTCCCAGGTAGTGTGCTATATAGTGAATCAGCCATCTTGTAGTACTGTTCAAAATCTTAACTGAAAATTTCATTCACTATATAGTACACTCAAAATATCCCACAATGCATTTTGAAAAGTAGTGTACAACGGATGGCCACTGCATTAGCCAATATATCCGATAATGCAATGCGTAGCCAATGGAGCAGTGAGAGGAGAGCTTCACATAACAACATAAACGACCTGAAGGTATTTATATTTATTAGTTCAGCAAAAACAAATTGATTTAATACATATTTACTACAAATTACATGCAGGTATTCATTTCTTTTTTTACCACCGTTAGTCTGTTACGTTTTACTGTCTCACGTGATGATGTCATTAATCGTGCCGCGAAAACAAGCCAGTAGTGTCCGAAGGGCTGTTAATTTGATTTTTATATTGAGTTTACTATATAGTCCACAATATCTAAATTCACTATATAGCAAGTAGGGAGTGAGTGAGTGAATGAACATTTCGAACACAGCCCTTGCATGCGCAAAGAGACCATTTCCTGTGTCCCACCAACTAATGACCCACTAACAACAAGGAAAATCGGAACCTCTAAATTATAAATTTGTTCCACTGACTCAAAATGAACTAGATTATTAATATTATCACTTTACTACAGTTCTGAAGAAGTTCACTTAAAAATTAAAATAAACATAATGAACATAATACAGACTTGAGAATTGCAATACTGTGTTGGATACTTTAATTTCTACAGTGACGCGCTGTTTGAAAAGAATTATAAGATAAGATAAGATAAGATAAGCCTTTATTAGTCCCACAACGGGGAAATTCCAGGATTGCAACAGCACAGGGATAGCAACACTCAGAGCAACAATCAGAAGGCAAAAAAAAAGCAAGCAAGAGCAGCTAATATACATATGTACATATTACTATAAAATATATATATACACACACACACACACACAGACACACAGTGCAGAGCATTGTAGCTAGATGGAATAAATATGTAAATATATAAACACCCACAGTATGGAGCATTGCAGCTAGGTGGAATAAATATGCAAGTATATAAACACACACAGTGCGGAGCAATGTAGCTAGATGGAATAATATGTAGATATATAAAAACACAGTGCGGAGCATTGTAGCTAGATGGAATAAATATGTAAATATATAAACACCCACAGTATGGAGCATTGCAGCTAGGTGGAATAAATATGCAAGTATATAAACACACACAGTGCGGAGCAATGTAGCTAGATGGAATAATATGTAGATATATAAAAACACAGTGCAGAGCATTGTAGCTAGATGGAATAAGTATGTAAATATATAAACACACACAGTGCAGAGCATTGTTGCTAGGTGGGATGAAACAGCATAACCGTCTACTTAGTTATCCTACATGGTATGATTATGTGCCCATACATATTCTCACCCTCCATAGCGACCGGTATGTTCCTAGTTGTATGCCGGAGAGGACCATTGTGTAAGTCTATTGCATCTTTTGCATTCAAAAACTATTAGTTTGTTATGTCTTTTTGCTATCTCTGCGAGCAGCCCTGCTTAGGTTGTACAGTCTGACAGCCGTTGGTAGGAAGGACCTACGAAACCTCTCGGTTGTGCACCTGGGATGATGTAGTCTGCTGCTAAATGAGCTCCTCAGTGCATCCAGTATGTCCTGCATAGGGTGGAACTCGGACTCCAGCAGAGATGACAGTTTAGCCACCGTCCTTCTCTCTCCTATCTCCTCCATCGGATCAAGGCGTTGCCCCAGGACAGAGCTAGCTTTCTTAATCAGTTTGTTCAGTCTCTTCCTATCGGCTGCAGTAATGCCACTGCCCCAGCAGACCACTCCAAAAGTGATGGCTGATGCCACCACCGTGTCATAGAATGACTTCAGCAGCGCCCCTTGTACACCAAAAGACCTGAGTCTCCTCAGCAGGAACAGCCTGCGCTGTCCCTTCTTGTAGAGTGCGTCAGTATTGTGTGACCAGTCTAGTTTATTGTTCAGATGAATACCCAGGTACTTGTAGGATGTCACCATCTCGATGTCTGTTCCCTGTATATTTACTGGTGCTGTGAGGGGCTGCCCATGCCTGCGGCAGTCCACCACCAGCTCCTTAGTTTTCCTCGCGTTGATCTGGAGGCAGTTCCGATGGCACCAGTCCACAAAGTCCTGGATAAGCCCTCTGTACTCAGCTTCATCTCCGCTGGAGATGAGACCAACGATCGCAGAGTCATCAGAGAACTTCTGTAGATGGCAATGTGTTGTGTTGTGTGAGAAGTCCGCAGTATAAAGAGTGAACAAGAAGGGAGCCAGCACCGTTCCCTGGGGGGCCCCCGTGCTACTGATGATCGTGTCGGAAACACAGTCCCGGGTTCTCACAAACTGAGGCCGGTTCGTGAGGTAGTCCAGGATCCATGATGACAGGTGCTGGTCCACCCCTGCGCGCAGCAGCTTGTCCTTCAGGATCATCGGTTGGATGGTGTTGAAAGCACTGGAGAAGTCAAAGAACATGATCCTCACCATATTCCCGGGCTTCTCCAGGTGGGACAGAGAACGATGAAGGAGGAAGATCACCGCATCCTCCACCCCAATGCCATGCTGGTAGGCGAACTGGAGTGGATCCATCGCTGGTTCCACCAGGGGGCGGAGATGAGCAAGGAGCAGTCTCTCCAGGGTCTTCATCAAGTGGGACGTCAAGGCCACCGGTCTGAAGCTGTTCAGGTCTTTGGGGTGGGAAGTTTTTGGTACAGGTACCACACAAGATGTTTTCCACAGCTGTGGTACCCTCCCCAGTTTCAGGCTCATGTTGAAGATATACGTCACAATCCCACACAGCTGGTCTGCACAGGACTTGAGGAGCTTTGCGCTGATGCCGTCCGGTCCCGACGCCTTCCTCGCCTTGATCTTCCTCAGCTCCGTCCTCACCTGGGTCTTGGTCAGGGTCAGGATGGGGGGCTGTGTGTTGGGAGTGGGGGGGGTGTCGGTGGAGTGGGGAGTGGGTAGCAGGACTTGATTTCTTAGAGGCAGCAGTGGTTGTTGTGCAGACAGGGGGGAGGGCGGTTGGTCAAATCTATTGAAAAACAGATTCAGGTTGTTCGCCCACTCCCTGCCCCCCGTGGCCTGGGGGGAGGTATTCTGGAGCTCCGAGATGGTTTTGAGGTTTCTCCAGACCCCGCTGATGTCGCTCTGTTGCAGCTTGTCCTCCATCTTCTTCCTGAAGCTGCCCTTGCCTTCTCTGATCTTTCTCCTCAGCTCCCTCTGTACGGACTTCAGCATCTCCCTGTTCCCCGACCTGAAGATCCTCTTCTTCTCTCTCAGAAGTGTTTTTATCTCAGGGTTGATCCAGGGTTTGTTGTTTGAGTGACGCCGTATGGTCTTGGTGGGAACGGATTTGTCCACACAGAAGCTGAGGTAGCCCGTGAAGGTGTGAATGAGGCCATCGATGTCCTCACCATGTGGATCGCAGAGCTGCTTCCAGGCAGTGGCTTCAAAACAGTCCTTTAGAGTGTCCATTGTCTCCTCAGACCATAACTCCACAGTGTGCATGGCCGGAGGTTGTCTGTGCACTAGGGGTTTGTACACCGGTCGGAGATGAACCAAGTTGTGATCCGATCTCCCAAGTGGGGGGAGTTGTGATGAGGTGTACGCCTCCTTAGTGTTTGCGTAGAACAAATCCAGTGTTTTATTGTCTCTAGTGTGGCATGTGACATACTGGGTGAAAGTGGGCAGAATGGGAGACAGTGAAACGTGGTTGAAATCGCCTGAGATGAGGAGAAGAGCATCTGGGTGTTCTGTCTGCAGCCTGCTGGTTACTGAATGGATGACGTCACGCGCTGTCCCAGCGTTCACCGTCGGATTTGCATAAACAACAATGCAGATCACGTGTGAGTGTTCTCTCGGGAGATATGTAGGCCTCATGCTAACAGCTAGCAACTCAATGTCTTTGCTGCAGTGTCGTTGTTTAACAGTGATATGTCCCGGTCTGCACCAGTTGTTGTTAACATACATGATCACTCCACCGCCCCTAGTTTTGCCACTCTCTGGTGTTCGGTCAGCTCGTATCATGTGAAAACCCTCCAGCTCAATGTTAGCATCTGCTGCTAGTTCAGTTAGCCACGTCTCAGTAAACAAAAGGAGAGAGCACTCCCGGTAAGTGCTATCATAACGGGAGATAGCCGCTAGCTCATCTAACTTTCCCAGTATCGACCGTACATTTCCCATGACAACAGATGGAAGGGAGGGTCTGTACCTTATATTTTTTGTCCTCCGCCTTACTCCAGCCCGGCAGCCGCGGCGTTTTCACCTCAGTTCTCTCGGTATGTCGAGATTTTCCAGTGGGACCGGGTGGCGGTTAAATGCTAGCAGCTCTTCCCTGTTATATCGTATCCTGCTATAAACAGTGGCTCCGTCCACCGGCTCAGGAGACATTTGGGATGATCTGTGTGTCCGTGATATAAGTGGGGTGAAAAAAAAAAGTGATCAAAAGAGAGAGGAAGGGAAAAAAAACTCGGAATCGAGCCGCTGTTGCAAAAGGCAGCCGACTGGTGTGGCGCCGAGACACATCCGTGACCCGGAAGTCCCACCTTTTTGAAAAAAAAAACTTTATTGAGTTTACAAAGTCTGCCCTTGTATAAACATCATTAAGCTATTTCATACCTGTTTAAAACCACAGGCAGTGCTAGAGTTGGATTTATTTTCTCGATTAGCAAACCACCATACCTGTGTGGTGAAGGACTCTTTGTTTCATGTGAAAATGCCAAGAAAAAGCAAAGTGTGCTGAAGCCAAATCACTAGCATGCTAACTAGCCACTGGCATCAACTGTCAGGAGCCGAGCCGGCTTGGGTTCCCCTGGCTTGGTCCTGGCCTCTCTGTGGGTAAGGTGCCACGTTGTATGTATGTTAGTATATATTTCTGTGTGCTTTGCCGTACCCATAGCCACTGCTTTCTGGCTGACAGCGGTGAGGCAGCCTCTTGGGTTCACGCCGGTGTGAGCGCTGTCTAACTGTCTGCCAGTCCGACCATGCCCCCTCTCTATTACTGTTAGCTGTTCCCACTCCCATTTGCCATCTCCCCGCTCCTCGCCCAGGTGCAACCAATTTACCATTCCCAGCAATGCACATACTTTAGGAGCCTTTTGCCAGTCACGCATTGCTGGGTCATTGTACTAGACATGCGGTCGTTAATTGCCGTGTGTTAGTCAAGGTCATTTAAGGACTGTGTTCCACTTGGTGCTTTGTTTGGACTTAGACAGCTCCGGTCCTGTGAGTATAATCTGTGTGTTTTCCCCGGTATCCTCAGCTTAGACCGTCGAGCATCCTGGAGGACTCCTCGAGCCATCGTGGAATGTATGCATTGGAACTGTTTGTCAGTTTTGGTGTTTAATAAATGTGTGTGTGGTGAACCCAGCACGTAAATCCTCATCCTTTCACCCCTCCTCCATGCGCCATGGAAAAGCACACGGGGAGTTCATGACAGAATGACCCAGCCCAACTAAAAGGCTTTAGCGGGTTACACCCACACATCACTTTTTCTTAGTGAACTGTTTTTCTGGACTAACCTGTTTCTGTAGAGCGTCGTGCCCCGGTATCGCCGAGGAAGAGGAACGGCAGCGGGGTTTCCCACGGTAGAGGAGGGATGGGCCGCCGAGTTCATCTGGGGCTTCGTGAATGAAGCCCTCGCCGCCCGGGGACTGAAGCAGACGCTGGAAAGCCTGGACGTAGCAGTAGGGATCTTGAAGGCGCATCCCGGGTTATGGAACTACCCACATTTCGCCGACCTGCTCTCCACAGTCTGCTCGCTCCAGCGTTCTTTCCCCGGTCTGGTGTTCCCCACGACGTTGAGAAGGAGGTCCGGTAATCTGCAAACCGTCAGCCTCCATGACGCTTCGCCCGACCCCCCTCTCGCTCCAGTACAGTCTGTACCAGAGAACAAGAGACAGCGTTGTCCCGCGAAGAAACGCCGGGGGAAGCCCCCCTCGTCAGCTGCCATCATCCTCCCAGCTGCTGCGAGGCTACGCGGGGCCGCCTCGGGAATGCCCACCTCGTTGCCATGGAGACGGCTCATCCTCCACCTGTTGAAGAAGACCGAATCGCCGTGGACACAGAGAGGGATGACAGCCTGCCAGCTGCAGCAGTTAACATCAAAGGCCGGGATGACAGGGAAGTGTTTTTTCTTTCAACTCATTTAGATTATAATAAACCTTGTCTGTCTCCCGGGGGAGGGACCCAGTTACAGCAGTCTGCTGGGCTCCTCCCTCCAGCTGCAGCTTTTAACTCTTTTCCTACCCCCTCTGTGTCTCCTCCATATTCTCCTGAGCGTCTGTCGGTCCTGGACCAGAGCTGTCGGACGGAGGAGGAGCCGGTGGCTTTGAAGGATCCTGCTCCGGAGCCAGCACAGAGGTATTTCCCTGCGGCCACGCCGGTGGAGTCCCCTGCGTTGGAACCGCTGCGGGGGAATGAAGGGACTGCTAACACCATCTTGCCAGCTGCGGAGGCGTCCGCAGTGGACTGGGAGCCTAAGCTGGACCTCCTTGAGGCTGGGCCCGAGTGTTCATCATCAGGATCGACGGAGTCCTGGACAGCGGTGGAGCTCGAGCTCAAGCAAGTTTTCTCTCTTGTTTTTCTGATAGCAGTTTTAGAGAGATCTTGTCTGGCTCTAGGTGAGGAGAGTCAGGCGCAGCGTCTGGGCTTCCCTCGCCAGGCTCCGCCGCTGCCGGTCACCCTAACGACCCTGTTTCTTCTCTCGCTCCTGAGCCATCTTCTAGGGTCGCCGGAGAAGAACGACCATCTCCTGGGGTCCTCGTGGAACCGGTCTCACCGCCTGGCGATGTCACGGGTCCAGCTCCCCTGATGTCTGAGGTCGTCGTGTGGTCCCCTCTGCAGGCTGTGTCGCCGTGGGCGCAGTGGGCTGGCTTTGGACCCTCGTGGGGGCTGCGTCCCAGGATCAGCTCGACATGGGTGCTGCGCTCCTGCTCAGACCCAACATGGCGCCACGCTCCAGCGTGGGGTCACCCAAGGGTGCAGCAATGGCCTGGTCGGGGTCCACCGCGGCTGCTGCAGAGCCTCAGCTGGAGGTCACCATGGGTGCTGCAGAGCCTCAGCCGGAGGCCACCGCGGGTGCAGCGTTGGCCCAGTCAGGGTACACCGTGGGTGCAGCAAGGCTCCCGCAGGAGTCCACCACGGGTGCAGCCCTGATCGAGTCAGGTCCCGCTGTGAGTGCTATGAGGCCCCTGGTCGAGACCGCCACAGGTGTCACTCCCTCCCGGGTCAAGGTCGTTGGGGCCACAGCCGGCCAGCTTAAGGACGCCAGGGCCTACACTCCTCCGCTGGATGTCATCTTGGACCTCTTCGCTCCTCTCCGGTCTTGGTGGCTTTACAGGGAAGGGGGGAGGGCGCTGGAAGGATTGGCTCCCCAGGTCTGGTGGCCCATGTTTTCCGGCAGGCCGCCAGATTCCGTCCACCGGACCTTCTGCTGGGCCTGGGACTCTGGTCGGCCTCCTGAGCCCCAACGTCCATGGACTTGGGGGGGTTAATTGTGGTCCCTGGGCGGGGTGTTGTGTCCCCACCTTTCCTGTTCCCCCTACCTCCCACCCGGGTTTGTGTTGTTTGTTCCTGTTTGGGGGGGGGGGGCTGTCTGGGATGTTACTTAGGGTGTCTGGGAATCCACCCCTTAAAGGGGGGGCCCTGTCAGGAGCCGAGCTGGCTTGGTTTCCCTGGCTCGGTCCTGGCCTCTCTGTGGGTAAGGTGCCACATTGTATGTATGTTAGTATGTATTTCTGTGTGCTTTGCCGTACCCATAGCCACTGCTTTCTGGCCGGCAGCGGTGAGGCAGCCTCTTGGGCTCACACTGGTGTGAGCGCTGTCTAACTGTCTGCCGGTCCGACCACACCCCCTCTCTATTACTGTCAGCTGTTCCCACTCCCATTTGCCATCTCCCCGCTCCTCGCCCAGATGCAACCAATTTACCATCCCCAGCAATGCGTGTACTTTAGGAGCCTTTTGCCAGTCACGCATTGCTGGGTCATTGTACTAGACATGCGGTCGTTAATCACTGTGTGTTAGTCAAGGTCATTTAAGGACTGTATTCCACTTGGTGCTTTGTTTTGTTTGGACTTACTTGGACAGCTCCGGTCCTGTGAATATAATCTGTGCATGTTTTTCCCAGTATCCTCACCTTAGACTGTCGAGCATCCTGGAGGACTCCTCGAGCCATCGTGGAATGTATGCATTGGAACTGTTTGTCAGTTTTGGTGTTTAATAAATGTGTGTGTGGTGAACCCAGCATGTAAATCCTCATCCTTTCACCCCTCCTCCGTGCGCCATGGAAAAGCGCACGGGGAGTTCATGACATCAACCACTTTTTCATCTTTGCCCTTCTGCGGTACCGACTCAACATGTGACCAGTATGTTTTATAAACACTGACTTTTGCACTTGACAATATTTAATTCATTTACATGTGTGTGAAATGACAATAGACGTCTTCATGCTGATTGAGATGTTTAGCACTGGCTACATTTAGAAGGGACTATTTTTTTTCTCAGCTGTGCAAAATAACTGGTTGAACATCCATCCATCCACCTTCTTCCGCTTAATCCTTTTTGGGTCGCGGGGGGGGGGGGGGGGGGCTGGAGCCTATCCCAGCATCTTTGGGAGAGAGGCAGGGTACACCCTGGACAGATCGCCAGTCCATCGCAGGGCCAACACAGAGAGACAGACAACCATTCACTCTCACATTCATACCTAAGGACAATTTAGAATCCCCACTTTGATGGCAATTAACCTAACTTGCATGTTTTTGGCATGTGGGAGGAAACCGGAGAAATCCCGGAGTAAACCCACGCAGACACAGGGAGAACATGCAAACTCCACACAGATCATTGTTGGTCGGGGGCTGGGATCGAACCCAGGATCCCCCGGCCAAGGGTGAGTTGCTGTGCTGCTGCAGTGCTAACCACTCCGCCACTACGCTGCCCACTGGTTAAACAAACAAATCATAAAATTTTGTCCAGTATTGCTATCATTCAATAAATTGTGCTTGTGGAACTGTTGTATAAAAGCAATATTACCCTCAACGTCATACAGTATCAATGAATATAGTAACTGCGGGTGTGATACGTCTATAGTTACTACAGTGGTGTGAAAAAGCGTTTACCCCCTTCTTGATTTCTCACTGTTTTGTATGTTTGTCACACTTAAATGTCAGATCATCAAACAAATTTAAATATAAGACAAAGATAACACAAGTAAACACAAAATGCAGTTTTTAAATGAAGGTGTTTATTATTAAGGGAAACAAAAATCCAAACCTACATGGCCCTGTGTGAAAAAGTGATTGCTCCCTAAATCTAATAACTGGTTAGGCCACCCTTAGCAGCCACAACTGCAATCAAGCATTTGTGATAACTGTCAATGAGTCTTTTACAGCGCTGTGGAGGAAGTTTGGCCCACTCATCTTTGCAGAGTTGTTGTAATTCAGCCACATTGGAGGGTTTTCGAGCATGAACTGCCTTTTTAAGGTCATGCCACAGCATCTCAATTGGATTCAGGTCAGGACTCTGACTAGGTCACTCCAAAGTCTTCATTTTGTTTTTCTTAAGCCATTCAGAGGTGGACTTGCTGGTGTGTTTTGGATCACTGTCCTGCTGCAGAACGCAAGTGCGCTTCAGCTTGAGGTCACGAACAGATGGCCGGACAGTCTCCTTCAGGATTTTTTGGTAGACAGCAGAATTCATGCTTCCATTTACTACAGCAAGTCTTTCAGGTCCTGAAGAAGCAAAACAACCCCAGACCATCACACTACCACCACCATATTTTACTGTTGGTATGATGTTCCTTTTCTGAAATGCTGTGTTACTTTTACCCCTGATGTAATGGGACACACACCTTCCAAGAAGTTCAACTTTTGTCTCGTCAGTCCACAGAGTATTTCCCAAAAGTCTTGGGCATCATCGAGATGTTTTCTGGCAAAACTGAGACGAGCCTTCATGTTCTTTTTGCTCAGCAATGGTTTTTGTCTTGGAATTCTGTCATGCAGGCCATTTTTTCCCCAGTCTCTTTCTTATGGTGGAGTCATGAACACGGATCTTAACTGAGGCAAATGACAATTGCAGTTCTTTGGATGTTGTTGTGGGGTCTTTTGTGACCTCTTGGATGAGTCGTCACTGAACTCTTGGGGTAATTTTGGTCGGCCAGCCACTCCTGGGAAGGTTCACCACTGTTCCATGTTTTCACTGTTTGTGGATAATGGTTCTCACTGTGGTTTACTGGAGTCCCAAAGCTTTAGAAATGGCTTTATAACCTTTTCCGGGCTGACAGATTTCAATTACTTTTTTTCTCATTTGTTCCTGAATTTATTTGAATCGCAGTATGAAGTCTAGTTTTTGAGGATCTTTTGGTCTACTTCACTTTGTCAGGCAGGTGCCTTTTAAGTGATTTCTTGATTGACAACAGGTGTGGCAGTAATTAGGCTTGGGTGTGGCTGGAGGAATTGCACTCAGCTTTCCAAAGATGTGATAAACCACAGTTAATTTATGTTTTAACGGGGGGGGGGGGGGGGGTGTCACTTTTTCCACACAGGGACATGTAGGTTTGGATATTTTTTTTTTACCCTTAATAATAAACACCTTCATTTAAAAAAAAACTGTATTTTGTGTTTACTTGTGTTATCTTTGTCTAATATTTAAATTTGTTTGATGATCTGAAACATTTAAAATGTGACAGTCATACAAAAAACGAGAAATCAGGAAGGGGGCAAACACTTTTTCACACCACTGTATATTCATTGATACCATACTCCCTTTTGTGTAATATTGCTTATTTATAATATCATTTGGCATGATTTTATATCATTTGGTCCTTGGTATTATTTTATATAATTTTGCATTTGATACTTTTTAATGCAATATTGTCATATGTCTGAGCATGTGTTTTCACAGAGCTCAGACTCTTAATTTATTTCTACTAGTATTGTATACTTTATTGATCCCCATAGGGGAAATTGAGGGCATCCACCTGGATGGATGAAGCAGCCATGGTACGGCGTTATCCCTTTACCATTCACACACACATTCATACCTAGGGCCACTTTTAGAGTCTCCAATTAACCTAACCTGCATGTTTTTGGCATGTGGGAGGAAACCGGAGAACTCCCGGAGTAAACCCACGCAGACACGGGGAGAACATGCAACCTCCACACAGATCACTGTTGGTCAGGGGCTGGGATCGAACCAGGGATCCCATGGCCAAGGGTGAGTTGCTGTGCTGCTGCAGTGCTAACCACTGCGCCACCGCACCACCCAGTATTGTTTGTCTGTTAGCTTGATATTGTTAGTTTCTGTATATATTTTTGTTGGGTATTTTTTTGAGCCTCCCCTTTCCCAGACACTCCCACTAACTGCTCACAGTCTGCTCTTGGTCATTTCAGCTGTGAGCAGTTGGCCAAATTAGGTCACCTGCTCGCTTGGCGGCTCACACCTGCAACTCATTCATCCCCACGTACTTAAGCATACCAACTCATTGTCATTGCGGCAATATTGATCTGACTTCAGGAGCTAATCCTTCCCTGCTACACTGAAGTGTCTCCTCTCCTCCTCCAAAGTGATTCTTGCTCTGGAGGCTCATCCTTGTAAGTTATTCTTCGTTATATTTTTTGTACTCCCTGCACTGTTTTTGGACTTTTATGTTCTTTTTGTTAATAAATGTCACAAACACAATTCAGCGCCTGGGTCTGTCTTCCTGCTCCGGAGGAGCATTCATGACAGAATATTGCCGCCAGTTAAAAGACCCAGTTGTTGTGTTTGTACATTTTTTCCCTTTTGCCCTTTTTTCCACTCACCTGCCTGTTGGAGCTCATCATGTCCCCAGCTCACCGGCCTCACACAATTAAAGGGGGATTGGCAACGGGGTCTCCAACTGTGGAGGAAGAATGAGCAGCAGACTTCATCCAAGACTTTGTGGATGAGGCTCTCACTGCCCGTGGACCCAAGAAGACCTGGGAATGTTTGTATGGAGTGGTGAGAATCCTCAAGGCACACCCTGGCCTATGGAATCATCCACAATACGCAGAACTGCTGTCCATGGTCTGTGTGCTCCAGCGATCATTTCCTGAATTAATGATGGGAACATTTCCGGCTGAGTTGGGACGGAGGCGCCCTCCACAGCCTCCTCCCATCTCGCTTTGCCAGGTTACCCTCCAGCTCCCGCAAGCACGTCACCAGCTCCACGGCGGCGCCGTCGTCCAGCTCCAGACCGCCAGAGAAATGCCTCCACCTCTCAGTCAGCAATTTCCCCAACATCAAGCCAGACAAATCCCGCAGCAGCCCGTCCTTCTTGTTCTCCATCGCCAGCTGCCACGTCAGCCTCCTTCTCCCCCTTTCTTGCTGCTAATCCTGTCTCCTCGGTGTATCCTCTTGCTGCTGAGGGTCCGGCTGCGTCCCTCCTGGTTCCGTCCACCTCCACAGCTACAGGGGCGGCTACTTCATGATCCACTGAGGGGCCCAAGTCCATCGTGGCCACAGAGAGGGGTGACGCCACATCAGGAAACATCAAGTCCCGGGAAACCAGGCAAGTGCCATTTCATTCCATTTCACTAAACGATGATATGCCTTGCCTGATTCCCGGTAGAGAGACTCAGGATGAGCGGTCCCCTGAGCTCTCTCCACCTGCTAAACAAAATGAATCTTCACCTGCCCTCTCCGTGTCTCCTCCTCTCGCCCCTGAGTGTTTGTCGGCCCCGAAACTCAACCGTCGGATGATGGAGGAGCCCATGGCGCTAGAGGACTCCAACCCAGCCCCACAGTCCCACTATGGACAGAGGGAAGACACTGAACCCGAGCTCACCACATTGAGTCCAGTGCCAATGGTGAGCCAGACCCCAGCCGCCACGCCGGAAGAGCCTCCTGCGTGGGTCACTCTGACTGGAGTCAAAAGGACTGCAACGACCATCCTGCCTGCTGCGGAGGCCACCGCAGCTGAGTTTGAGAGGGAGCTGGACCTCCAGAGGCCTGACCCCGAAGTGTCATCATCGCATAGATTGTCGGAGTCCTGGACGGTGGTGGAGCTCGAGCTCAGGCAAGCGCTCTCTTTTATTTTCCTCCTATCTATCCTAGAGCAATCTTGCCTGGCTCTTGGTGAGGGGAGCAGAGTGCAGCCGCCCGCTGCCCCTGAACTCACCTTGCTGGGTTCCACCACTGCCGGTGACCCTGATTTCCCTTCTCTCTGTATTGTGTCTGAGCTTCCTCCCAGGGTCGCCGGGAACGTTCATCATACCAGAGGTCTCCGTGGGTCGAGGCTCACCACTCAAGGTCACCAGAGGTCCAGCTTCCCCTGCGGTCGAGGTCGTTGCAGGTGCGCCGTCCCAGCCCCGGACCTCCGTGGGTGCAGCTCCTTCTCTGTCCAAGGCCGTCGTCTGGGTTCCTCCTCTGTCAGAGTCCCCGTGGGTGCTGCTTCCCAGTCAGGGATCCTCATGGGTGCTGCGCCCCAGCATTTATCCTACGTGGGTGCTATGCTCCAGCTTGGGTCCACCTTGGGCACTACGCACCAGCTTGGGGTCCACCGAGGGTGCAACACTGGCCCAGTCTGGGTCCACCATGGATGCAGCACTGGCCCAGTCTGGGTCCACCATGGGTGCTGCAGAGCTCCAGTCCGGAGCCACCGCGGGTGCTGCAGAGCTCCAGTCCGGAGCCACTGCGGGTGCAGCTATGTCCCAGTCCGGGACCCCTGTGGGTGCAACCATTCCTCAACCCGAGACCACTGAGGGTGCTGCCGGCCAGCCCAAAGATGATGTCGGGGTTCCTCTTCCTCTTCTGTCAGATGCTGTCATGGTCCCCCATCCTCCTTTGCCACCAGACACCGTGGTGGTCCTCCTCTTCCGGCCCTGCTTCCTATCACTGGGCCTTCCCATGGGGAAGCCACCTCCTGGGTCACCCCTTCAGTCCTGGTGGCTTAAGAACTCGGGCTGACCACCCTAATGACGCTGGGTCGGGTGGCTCTTATTCTCCGACAGGCCACCCGACTCGTACCACCTGGCTGTCCAGCTGGTCTGGGACTTCGGCCGGCCACCCGAACTGTCTGGGGGGCCCTAGGCCTTGATGTAGCATGGGTGTGAGTCCTGAGAGGGCTCTATGTTTTTGTTCCCCCCTAACCAGTTTCCCCCACCTCCCACCCTGACTGGTGTTTTACTGTACCATTACTTTTTTTTGGGGGGGGGGTCTTTGGTGTTACCTGGGGGTGTCTGGTTTCCACCCCTTAAAGGGGGGGGCGCTCTGTCATGTGTCTGAGCATGTGTTTTCACAGAGCTCAGACTCTTAATTTTTTTTTACTAGTACTGTTTGTCTGTTAGCTTGATTTTGTTAGTTTCTGTATATATTTTGGTTTGCTGTTTTTTTGAGCCTCCCCTTTCCCAGACACTCCCACTAACTGCTCACAGTCTGCTCTTGGTCATCTCAGCTGTGAGCAGTTGGCCAAATTAGGTCACCTGCTCGCTCAGTGGCTCACACCTGCAACTCATTCATCCCCATGTATTTAAGCATGCCAACTCATTGTGTCATTGCAGCAATATTGATCTGACTTCAGGAGCTAATCCTTCCCTGCTACACTGAAGTGTCTCCTCTCCTCCTCCAGAGCGATTTTTGCTCTGGAGGCTCGTCCTTGTAAATTATTCTTTGTTATATTTTTTGTACTCCCTGCACTGTTTTGTGACTTTTATGTTCTTTTTGTTAATAAATATCACAAACACAATTCAGTGCCTGGGCCGGTCTTCCTGCCCCAGAGGGGCGTTCATGACAAATATGGTATTTTTATATCATTTGACATTTGGTATTTGGTATTATGCTATATAGTTTGGTATATGGTATGTTTTAATATTTGGTATTTTAACTTATTTGGTATTTTGTATTGTTAATACCATTTAATATTTGGTATTTTCTCCATGGATCGCCACCTTATCGTGGTGGAGGGGTTTGAGTGCCTGAATGACCCCAGGAGCTATGTTGTCTGGGGCAACTTGCCCCTGGTAGGGTCTCCCCAAGCAAACTGGTCCTGGGTGAAGGGACAGACTAAGAGCGGTCCAGTAGATCTCCAAGAAAAATGTTACATCAAGGACCCAGTGTACGCAAAGAAGGCACATGGGTCCACCCTCCAGTGGGCTCACCACCTGCAGGGGGGATCACGGGGATCATGGTGCTATGTGAACTAGGCGGAAGTCTGGGCTACTCTGCCTGGACTGATGCCCCCGTGACCCGGATCCCCGGATAAGCGGTAGGGGCTGGATGGATGGATGGTATTTGTTATTATTTTATATAATTTGGTATTTGGAAATTTTGGTAATATAATTATTTGCTAATATAATTTATTGTGTAATTTTGGTCTAATTATTTGCTAATCAGCTTATTATGCATTTGCAGTAAAATCTTTCAAGGTTCATACTACACCATTCTGACTACGTGGCAGTTGAACAGAAATGACGGGGGGGGGGGGTAATTTTGATGTATCACATGAACCTGGCGCAGAAAAGCACTGACCACTGCTGCAGACAAAATTTAGGCACTTTCATCACCGTTTGAGCTGAAAATCTTCTCTCTGGCTAACACTCCAACCACCTCTAATGCATTCAGCATATTTGTTGACTACAGAAAAGAAAAGAGGCTGCTTATTTGTGAGGGTGCATTTAACTTAGTCTGACGTCACAGCCCCACTCCAGCCCGCTCTGGCAGATGTGTGGGTTGTGCGTTGTGTAAGTGCGGTCATGGGGAAAAAGCATTTTCATTCTGTATTTGGAGGTTGTTTTATTCATACGCTTGGAAGGTTGGGATGGAGCATTTAGGCATCTGCTGTAAAAGGTGCCATGTTTGGTTTTTGGTAGAAAAGATGGCATGTGCAGAGTGATGAACACTAATTCTGGAGTTAAAGTAAAAATTGTGTTACTTTATGATAGAAATTACTCAAGTACGAGTATCAAGCCACCAAAAAAACAAGACTGGTAAACAGCTTTGTTCACCAGGCCATCAGGACCCTGAACTCTGCCCACTCCTCCTCACCCCCCCCCCCATTAGCACAGAAAGACTTGGCACACCAACAATAATACATCTGCTGTTGTATGTCTTGCATCACACTGCAACCATTTGCAACAAATGCCATACCTGCTGCTGTCTGTTACTACAATGCTGATCATGTGCAGACCAATCTGTCACTGTCTGCATCCTCGTTACTGCATTGAACTTGCAATTTACCAGTATTACGGTTTACTGTACATAGGATTGCTGTGTTTTTATCTTTATTTGTACTATGGGTAGCATTACTGTACATAGATTGTTGTTGTTTTCCATCTTTATTCCTTCTTGTCTTATATATTGCGCACACCATTAAGTGAAAGAGAAATGGCATTTCAATTCTACTGTATGTCCTGTACATAAAGAAGTACTGACAAATAAAAATCTTTAAATCTTTGAAAAAAGCTACTTGAGTAAAACTAAGAAAGTATCTACTTTAAAAGTTACTTGAGTAATGGGCAATGACAGATGCCACATTATGAGGTTTTTCTTCTGAATTTGTGACTCAAACCTTTAGGACCTTTTTCTAAAGGATGTACAACTGTTCTGTGTAAACTTGAAAGGGCTTCTTCCCCATAAATTTATTTTTCTGCCGAAATGTGCAGCTTTTTAAAAATTAATTTTGAACTTTCCTCTTACATATATACAGTGGTGTGAAAATGTGTTTGCCCCCTTCCCGATTTCTCATTTTTTTTGTATGTTTGTCACGCTTAAAAGTTTCAGATCCATCCATCCATCTTCTTCCGCTTAATCCTTTTCGGGTCGCGGAGGGGGCAGGAGCCTATCCAGACCTACATGGCCCTGGGTGAAAAAGTGATTGCCCCTTCCTGTTAAAACATAAATTAACTGTGGTTTATCACATCTTTGGAAAGCTGAGTTCAATTTCTCCAGCCACACCCAGGCCTGATTACTGCCATATCTGTTCTCAATCAAGAAATCACTTAAACAGCACCTGCCTGACAAAGTGAAGTAGACCAAAAGATCCTCAAAAGCTAGACATCATGCTGTGATCCAAAGAAATTCAGGAACAAATGAGAAACAAAGGAACTGAGATCTATCAGTCTTGGAAAAGGTTATGAAGCCATTTCTAAAGCTTTGGGACTCCAGCGAACCACAGTGAAAGCCATTATCCACAAATGGCAAAAATATGGAACAGTGGTGAACCTTCCCAAGAGTGGCCGGCTGACCAAAATTACCCCAAGAGCGCAGCAACCACTCATCCAAGAGGTCACAAAAGACCCCACAACAACATCCAAGGAACTGCTGGCCTCACTTGCCTCAGTTAAGGTGAGTCTTCACGACTCCACCATAAGAAAGAGACTGGGCAAAAATGGCCTGCATGGCAGAGCTCCAAGACGAAAACCACTGCTGAGCAAAAAGAACATAAAGGCTCGTCTCAGTTTTGCCAGAAAACATCTTGATGATCCCCAAGACTTTTGGGAAAATACTCTGTGGACTGATGAGACAAAAGTTGAATTTTTTTTGTGTGTCCCTTTACATCTGCCGTAAAAGTAACACAGCATTTCAGAAAAGGAACATCATACCAACAGTAAAATATGGTGGTGGTAGTGTGATGGTCTGGGGTTGTTTTGCTGCTTCAGGACCTGGAAGACTTGCTGTGGTAAATGGAACCATGAATTCTGCTGTCTACCAAAAAATCCTAAAGGAGAATGTTTGGCCATCTGTTCATGACTTCAAGCTGAAGTGCACTTGGGTTCTACCGCAGGACAATGATCCAAAACACACTAGCAAGTCCACCTCTGAATGGCTTAAGAAAAACAAAGACTTTGGCCTAGTGAAAGTCCTGACTTGAATCTGATTGAGATGATGTGGCATGACCTTAAAAAGGTGTTTCATGCTCAAAAACCCTCCAATGTGGCTGAATTACAACAATTCTGCAAAGATGAGTGGGCCAAAATTCCTCCACAGTGCTGTAAAAGACTCACCGTCAGCTATCGCAAACGCTTGATTGCAGTTGTTGCTGCTAAGGGTGGCCCAACCAGTTATTAGGTTTAGGGGGCAATCACTTTTTCACACCACTGTAGCTGAGACTTTATTCATAAAAATTTTTATTTTTTATCACACATTGATTGATTGATTTTATTTCATCCACATCAACATCAAATCAACACACCCCTATAACAACTCCATCAAAAATGAAGGAAAAGGTGCAGGAAGAGGACAACCTTATGAACCTGCACTTTGTACAAACAAGCAACTACAGATAAAGAGTACATTCACAAATGTTTCAGATTCATTTCAGATTCTTTTAAAAAAAATTATTACTTTCTCTCAGAAATTTGAAAAGTTTTTTTTTTTTAACACTGACTTTTTGGGTAAATTTGCAAATTTTACAATGTTTTCTTGTGACTTTGATCTCATAAATTTGTGACAGTTTGGTAACATTGTGTTTTTATTAAAAAAATACAGATTTGTACTCATCTTTTTACTCTCATATCTTTGAGAACAGAAGAACAATATCAACAGTGATCTGAGAGTATAAACAAGAACATCACTCACCAGTTTTCTATCAGTGAAAATAAAACTAACTGAAAAGTGTACGACCAAATGGACTTTAAAATACAATTTGATATTAGTTTAAAAAGGGTGACCAATAGTATGAGCTTATACAAAAACTAAAAAAAACCCCCGACATATGTAAATATGAGGTTTGTGGCTGACATTGATGAAATATAAGCAGTATAAAAAATAGGACTCACTTTCAGCTGTGCTCGTATGCTTTACAGTACCATGGACTATGATTTTAGTGTTTTGGGGTTTGTTTTGGAGGGGGTGAATACAGTTGAATGCACTACAGAAGCCCCGAGAGGGAAAAAAAAAAAAAAAAAAAGAAAATAAGTAGAAGCAGGAATTCCCCCCCCCCCCCAGCCCAATAATTAACTGCAATTCTCAATTCATCCACTGGAGAGCACTGTCCAAAAATTGCTTCTTCCTCGCTGCCCTGAATGCAAACCAATAAATAAATAAACTAGAAAAGCACTCAGAGAGTGCAGTCCTCTGCCGAGGTTCCTTCCTTCCCCCCCTTAGTACATCCATCTGTCCTTACCTCCCTGCCTCCATCCCACCATACATTGAAAGATAGGGCCTTGGTTGAGGTATGCACTCGTAGATCAGCTCCAAAATCTAATGGCTTCTTCTGCAGCCCAAGGACCATCTCTGGTGAGCATTTGATCAAAATCCATCCAGTAGTTTTTGTGTAATCCTGCTAAACCACTACTAGAAGACTGAGCCTTAATGTAGCCAAAATGTAACGGGTTCGTCTGTAGGCCAAGAACCACCTCTGGTGAAAATTTCATCCAGATCCATCCAGTAGTTTTGGAGTATTGTTGCTAACACTCTGTGAGAAGATAAGAGCCTTGGCGGAGGTATGCATTCTCAGATCATCACCAAAATGTAATGGGTTCCTCTCTAGCCCAGGAACCACCTCTCCTGAGCATTTCATCCAAATCCATCCAGTAGTTTTTGTGTAATCCTGCTGCACAAGCACAAACAAAGCCCTTGGTGGAGGTATGCTCTCTCAAATCACCACCAACATCTAATCATTTGTTCCCCGTGCCATTACACACCTTTCCTGAAAATGTCATCAAAATCTGTTGGTAACTTTTTGAGTTATGTTGCTAACAGACAAACAAACAAAGTAACAAACCAACACTGGCAAAAACATAACCTCCTCCCTTGGTGGAGGGAACAAATAATTCTTGGACAGAGCTCTCCAGTGGATGAATTGAGAATTTCTGCTAATTACTGGAAAGTATACAAAGGCAGCACACACCAAACCTGACAGTATGACTATCTTCCAATTTACCAATTTATTTTGGTCAATGTCAAAAACACATGTTAATGCTTTGGCCTTCTGGCCTTCAGCAGAATATAGAAGAAAATGGCTTTCTTGTTTTTTAACCTGTTGCACTTCGGTGTACTGCAGGCGGACACGTCTCTGCGTCCTAGGGCGCACGAGGGCGTCCTAGGACGCACAGAGGCACTGAACAAAAAAAAAAGCTGCATTTCCGTTCTTCCACTACAGACACAGCCACGAACAGAAAGCCAAAGGAGTGCTTTGATTGGTTTAGATGTGATTGACCTCTCATTCGACTAATGAGAGCCTTGAATTGGGTTTCTGAAACCTTGAAGAACCAATGACTGAAAACCTAGCAAGAAGGACCCGCCTACCAACGGTTGCAAATACAGCGAGCCAATTGAAGCACAGTAGTTCGAAAGCGTGCCTCCCTTGCAAAATCTGTTTTGTTTTAGCCGCTGGGTGACACACACACGTTCGCCAGTCTTTTTTTCTTACTACTGTTCTTATTTGTTTTGAAAAATCGTTCGCCAAAACCGCAATCATGGAAGCGCAAAACCGCAATAATGGAATTATGGTTTGACCGGGTCGCGTGACCAGAACCACGAGTCCGTAACAAACGGACCAGCGTCATGTTCGTCTGACAATGAGGAAGAGAAGTTCGCCAGCGACACTGCTGTTGTGGACAGGTAAGTGTTATAAGCTAAATTATTCTTTATCCCTGAAAATTGTAATCAAAAATGACTTTTGACTGATCGGTAAATTACAACTTTGCGTAGTAGACCGCGGCGCACCGGGCGATGTCCATCCTCTGTAGCGGGGGGGTGGGGTGGAACAACCCCCTCCCCCAACACACACACACAGCCCTCAGTGTCACCTTTCATTAGAGCCCAAGATGAAGCTTCTATATTGAATCATTCAAAAGTTACAGACGTTTTTCCAAACTGTGCCATTTGGCACAATTTGGCACAGTTCAAAAACGCCTGGGAACAACCTAAGATAAAAGCTGTGTAATATATTCATTTTTTGTGGTATTGTTACAAAATTTTGACCTCAGCTGGATAACACTTGGTTCTACATTTTTGTTGCATTTTCCAGCCCGGATCTGACAGCTGTGTGTTATTTGCAAGCATTTGTATCCAAAAAAACACCCAGGCGAAATTTATTTTCTTCAAGTTCAGTATGTTTAGATGACTGTAACTCAGTGGCAGGAGCACTTAGAGAGATTATGACTATTTTGCCCAAAAATTCAAAGTGTTTTCTTTTAAATGAGACCAACCCCATGAAGATGCTGCAAAGGGTTGAAGAACAGCTTTTGATTTACTTTGGGTATGTTATTTTTTGGTGTTTTTAGTGAAATTGACCAGAGTGCAAGGGGTTAATATACCCTGAATCAACAGGTGATTGGCTAAAATGGTCACATGACATTTCACTTTCCCTGGTCACCCAAAAAACCAACAAAAAAAAACCCAACAGGAAAACCTCATTAAATAAATGGGGGAGGAAAACCTCATAAATGAAAAAAAAAATCTAATTACAAATAATGCCTTTTTTACTTTTGAAGTACTTCTTGGCTTTGCACCACAAGTCTAACTGAGGAAGTGCCTCCTTGCAAAGAAGTCAATCTAATTACTGGACATGGAAAAATTCCGGCTTTAAAAAATTTTTGTGGGCTTTGCCTTTCAGGGCAGGGAGAACAAACCTTCTTGGACAGAGCTCTCCGGTGGATGAAGTGAGGATTGCAGCCAATTCAGTTTTTCTGGTTTGCCCTTCAGAGGTTCCGTAATGCAGCCACATAGTCAAGTGGTCAATATTCGGGTCTGTCCAGAATGCCTGTTCTGGAATTATGACTATTCAGTAATATACACATATCCAGCATTGACATATACACATATACAGCATAGAACTGCAGCGGCATCAAAGCCTGATCACAAATGTGTGACTTTTCTTTAAACTTTTTTCCCTCCTTCTCAAAAGTAGTGACTTGTATTACAGTATAAATTTGTGACTAAAATAATGTGCTATTTTTTTGTAAGGATATGCTACTTTTCCAGCTCCTCTCATAAATTTAACATTTTTAATCCCCTCACGAATTTTCAGTTTCTTTGAGTTTTTCTGTTTCTTTTATACTTGCAAATGTTTTCAGGTACATCTGTAGCTTTTCACACGCGCAATTTACTATTTTTTCTATGTAAATTTGCTTCTTTTTTTTTTTCGTCACCAGAGTTTAGCACTTTTAATTTACCTTTACCAAATTTGGACAGCAGGTTAAAAAAAGTGAATACCCGACGACTTCCGGGAAGATGGCGGAGAGACATAACGCTTAAACAGAGAGCTCTCCCTAGCCGGATTAAAAATCATCGGTAAATGGCCAACTCGACATAAGCGGATCAATAAACTAAGGGATGAAAACACGAAGGAGCCGGGCACAAGGACAAAAGCAGAGTAAAATTAAAGAATTCCTCTTCAACAACGCAGGAGAAACCGCTGAACACGGGGCCCAAAAACACGAGGTGACCGCAGCAGAGAAAATGGAAGACACAAAACTCGATACCATGAACACTGGCATCGCCAGTTTGGGTAAAGAGTTGAGAGACTTCAAACGGCAGCTACAACAGGATTTAGCGGCTCTTAAGGAGGAGCTGAAAAAAGAGATTAAGGAAGAAATTATGGGCCTCCGAAGAGAAATGGAGCGCAAGCTAGCAGAAAACATGGAGGAGCTGCGCTCCCAGCGGGCGTGTATGACAGAAACGCAGGCCCGAATATCAGAGCTGGAAGATTGGAATAGCGAGGCAAGCGAACAGCTGCAGACCCTGACGGCACAAATGCAGAGGATGCAGGAGAAAGTAACCGACTTGGAGAGCAGTCCAGACGGGGCAATATACGCATCTTCGGGATTCCGGAGGGCATTGAAGGCAACTCGATGACGAAATTCATGGATCAGTTCTTAAAAAAAGAGCTGGAACTGCCCAGCGAAGCGGATCTGCAGATTCAACGAGCGCACAGAGCCTCGGCACAGAACCCGAACCCACGCTCTACACCCAGGTCAGTTGTGGTAAACTTTCTGAAATATGATGTAAAGGAAAGAATCCTGACACGAGCGTGGAAAAAAAAGATACGAATCGGCGACAAGCAGATATTCTTTGATCATGACTACCCGGCGGAAATTGTGCAGCAGCGGAAGAAATATGCCAACATTAAAAAAACGCTGAAAGAAAAAAAAATTAGATTCCAAACGCCGCTAACGAAGATGAGGATTCATTGGGAGAACGGCGTAAGAACCTACAACACAGCCAGAGAGGCAGCGCAGGACATGATGGAGCGGGGCCTTGAGGTGTACGTGCCGGAGGAAACGGTAGGAGCAGCGGAGGCCCTGAACGCATCACGACAGACGGAGTGGAGGCGAGTGAACGGCAAAAGACGGGGGGAGACGTGGCGCAGCGGGCCCAGGAAAGACTACAAGGCTTTCAACTGAAAGCCTAGATTATAACAAAGATTAAGAAAGACACAGAAGAAATGAAGGCCAAGAAGACAAGGTAAAAGAGAAACAGACGGCTAGGAGAGGTTTAAGTGATATTTGTTGGACATTTCTAGACTAATGACTATTTCTTGGATAGTAAATACAGGTCTAGGGAGGGCCCTTCACTCTGTGAGGACATTCCCTCCACCCACCAACAGGGAC
Source organism: Pholidichthys leucotaenia (assembly GCA_020510985.1). Lineage (NCBI taxonomy): Eukaryota > Metazoa > Chordata > Actinopteri > Cichliformes > Pholidichthyidae > Pholidichthys > Pholidichthys leucotaenia. The sequence goes on along the minus strand of CM035836.1, from coordinate 472,971,120 downwards.
CAGTGGGCAGAAGAAAGGCCCAAAGTACGGAGGTCGAGATTTTTTAATGTGTTTTTATATAAATATGTGTTATTTTTGTTGTTAAAGGGGCTAGGAGCACAAGTTAAAAAAATGGAAAAACATGATTATGGGTAAAAATCTTAAGATAATAACACTAAACGTGAATGGTCTGAACTCACCTGTTAAAAGGGAAAGAATAATAAGAAAATTCAAGAAAGAAAAAGCCGAAATTATATTTATGCAAGAGACACATTTGAGCAAGGCAGAACATGTGAAACTAAAGAGATTTGGCTATAAGAACTCCTACTACAGTTCATTTAAGGGAGGAGCTAAAAGGGGGGTTATGATACTAATCTCAAATAAAATACAATTTGAATGTGAACAGGAAATCCAGGATAAAGAAGGCAGGTATGTAATAATAAAGGGAAGAATAGATGGTATGCAGATCACATTAGTGAACATCTATGCCCCACCAGAAAGTGACAAGGGTTTTTTTTCAACATCTGTTTGATCTCATAGCAACACACAGTGAAGGAGTCCTAATTTGTGGAGGAGACTTAAATGCTGTCATGGATCATGAAATTGATACAACAAGTGTTAAGAAGACAAAAAAACATGTAACAAAATTCATAAGAACCTCACTGGCAGAAATGGGTATGGTAGACATTTGGAGGGACCTGCACCCACTCGAAAAAGACTATACACATTATTCAGCAGTCCATAAAGTACACTCTAGAATAGATTACTTCCTTATGAATGAAGATGACAGACACAGGGTGAGAAATTGTTGGATTGGAGGGGCAGAAATATCAGATCATAATCCTATATACATGGAAATAAATTTAAACAATAGAAAACGACAAACAACATGGAAACTTAATGTAGGACTGTTAAATGATGATAAAATGAAAGAAAGAATAAAAGTAAACATAAATGAATATATCCAAGAGAATGACAATGAAGAAGTGGACCCAACAATACTATGGGATGCACTAAAAGCCGTGTTAAGGGGTAAATTAATTGTTGAAACAGGAAAAGCAAATAAGACTAAACTGGAAGCGTATGAACAAAGATGTGAGAGACTGAGGGAATTAGAACATAAACATCAAAGCACAAATGACCCAAAAATATATCAAGAAATTAAAGAAGAAAAAATAAAGATAAAAGAAACACAAATGGATGAAATTGAAAGGAAAAATAGATATCTAAAGCAAAAATATTATGAAACGGGGCCAAAAGCCACAAAACTGCTGGCAAAACGGTTAAGAAAACAACAAACAATGAATAATGTATACAAGATTAAAGACCCCACCACAAATAAAACCACAGTTAACCCAGAAAACATCGAAGAAATATTCCATAATTTCTACCAAGAACTATACTCGCAACCTGAAGAAACAAATACTAAAGATATTAAAAAATTTCTATGCACATTGGACTTGCCATCAATAGGAAATCAACAAAATGAAAAGCTAACAGCAGAAATAACAACACAAGAGATTAGAGATGTGATTAAGTCACTTAAAAACGGTAAATCACCAGGTAGTGATGGATACCCATCTGAGTTTTATAAACTGTTTATAGAAGAACTCATGCCACAACTCCTAAAGTCATTTAATTGGACGTTGAACAACAACAAAATACCTCCATCATGGAACGAAGCCATTATTTCAGTCATTATAAAGCCAGGGAAAGATAGAGAACAATGCGGAAACTATAGGCCAATCTCTTTATTAAATGTGGATTATAAAATATATACAACAATTATATGTAAACGAATAAAGACATTCTTGACGGAATTGATAGAAGATGATCAAACTGGTTTCATAGAGGGACGCCAAACACATGACAATATCAGGAGAACAATACATATAATTAATCAAATACATAAAGAAAAGAAAAGCGCAGTAATAATGAGTTTAGACACAGAAAAAGCATTTGACAGGGTTAACTGGAAATTCCTATATAGTGTGCTGGAACGCTTTGGATTTAACGAAAAATCAGTACAATGCATAAGGACGCTGTATCAAGAACCTGTGGCAAGAATCAAGATAAACGGTAGCTTAACAGACAAAGTAAATATACAAAGATCAACTAGGCAGGGATGCTGCTTATCGCCCACCTTGTTTGCTCTGTTCATAGAACCATTGGCTCAAGCGATATGACAAAATAAGAAATTAAAAGGTGTAACAATAAAGGGGGCGGAACACAAGATTGGGCTATTTGCAGACGATATTATAGTTTACCTTGAACAACCAGATAAATCAATAATGGAAATGATGAACTTGATAGAAAATTTTGGAAAATTATCAGGATACAAGATAAACATAACAAAAACACAAATATTGACATTCCACTATAACCCTCTAAACCAGATAACTGATAAGATCAAACTAAACTGGAAACAAAAAGAAATAAAATACCTTGGAGTGAACATACCTAAAGATCTAAGCAAAATCTATAAAGCAAACTATGATAGGTTGGAACAAGAAATAAAAAAAGATATTGATAGATGGTCAATCTTAAATATGGATCTGAATTCAAAAATTGAGACAGTCAAAATCAGCATACAACCTAGATTACTTTACCTCTTCCAGACTATACCAACAGAGATTCCAGATGCCCAATTCTCAAAGTGGGACAGGATGATATCGAGATTTGTTTGGGGAGGTAAAAAACCAAGAGTGAAATATAAAACTCTCCAGTTACCAAAAGAGAAAGGAGGCATGGGCCTACCGAGTCTAAAGGAATATTACTACTCAGCACAAATAAGATATATCATATGTTGGTGCGACGAGGGATATGAGGCAAAATGGAAAGAAATGGAAAAGGAAATTGAGGGACTCCCAGTCCAAAGCATAATAGGGGATAAAGATGCATATAAGCAAATCAAACAAATAGACCCAATCACTAAATTTACTTTAGAACTGTGGTATAAAATAGTACAAAAATATAATATAAGGGAAGACATAAAACTATTGAAATGGGTAGCATTTGACAGTCAGTTTGAACCGGCAAAACAAGATAGGGGATACAAAAATCTGGTGAACAAGGGAATCACAGCATGGGGCAATATCGGAAAAAAAGATCTCGGGAGCTTTGTAAACATCAGGAGAAAATTTAAACTAGAAAGATCGGAATTTTTCAGATATCTGCAGATGGGAGATTATTATATGAAGAAGATTAGGCATAACCTCCAAACAGATGTGAACGAGATTATACAACTTATTTTAAGCTCATATACAGGAAATAAAACAAGAATTATTTCAAAGCTATATCAGAAACTTATGGCAAACAATCATTCAAGTAACTATATAAAGGAGAAATGGGAGAAAGAGCTCAATTTAAACATAACAGAAGAAAGCTGGCAGGAAATATGGAAAACACAACACACATCAACAAATTCAAGAACATGGAGGGAATTTGGATGGAAAAACCTGATTCGCTTTTTCATTACACCACAGATTCAAGGAAAGTATACAAATACCCAATCTATATGCTGGAGGGGATGTGGGGCTCAAAATGCAGACCACTCACATATGTTTTGGAAATGCTGCAAAATCTCATCATTCTGGAAATCTATACATGTGACAATACAGAGGATATTAGGATATAATATACCAATGAACTGTAACTTGATGTACCTATGTGATCTTAAAAGAGACAATGTAATACAGGCTGAGGACAGATATCTAGTTAAAATCTTGTTGATTGCATGTAAAAAAACAATCACAAAAAAATGGCGATCAGAAGTTCTTCCTGACCAAGAGCAATGGACTGACATTGTTGAGGACATACGTATGATGGAAAAACTAACATATCGACAAAGAATGCAAGAAGGACTATGGGAAAAAAAATGGCGGAAATGGACACACTACAAAGTGCAACAACGAGACAGATATTGAAAGAATAACCAAAGACGCTGGAAAAACCAGAAGAATTAAGAGATGGAAACTAAAAACTTGATGCTCCAACATTTGTCCCCCCCCCTTTTTTTTTTTTTCTCCTTTTTCTTTTTTACTCTAGCCCCTTTGTTTTTTTTAAATGTAGACTGTGATCTGAATGCAATATATATAATGAAAAATGAATAAAAATCTTAAGTTACAAAAAAAAAAAAAAAAAGTGAATACCCAAATATTAAAGCAGCACAATGTAACGTTCCAGTTCCTAGTAGGGACGCTTGAAAGAATACAACTGGCACACGTTACAGCCTGAGTCCCAATAGCAAATCACAGGGTGCTTTGTGAGTTGGTGGCTAAAGTCATGCCCTGTGATTGGCTCATGGGACTCTGGGCATAAAGCGTGCCAATTGCAGTCCAGCCTGTGATGGAAGCCATTATTCACCTGGTCAGTGATTTTGAATATTTTAAGGTAAAACATTACACAGCATTGCTTTACATTTGAAAACAGAACGTACAGAAGAAATATCTGGAAAATCTAATGCTTAGGTACAGCCCTTGCCAGCATACAGCTATTACAAATCTACTTCATACATGCAAAGCCAGAAAGCAAAGCTACTGGCATCAAACATGCTTTTCTTGCATCCCTTCATCTGCGCCACCTGCAGGCATTAAAACGTCACCGGCCCATGAGGTTCAAAAGTTAAGCCTTTGCCCACCCGAAGTGGAACAGGTGCTGGGACCCATGACTTGTGTGCCACCATTAACACAGCTGTGTCTGAACGCAGCGTGTGCTTCCTGTAGGAGACAGCAGTATCCACACGCCAAACTAGGTTCAGGGTTAATAAGAAGAAACTGGGTTATGGGGTCTGTGCAGTGAATCTTATGCCACTTATCCTTTGTCAAAGGGAGCAGGAAGAGTGGCCTGACATAGTCTGTGGTTCGGCCACATCAGACACAAAAGAGCAACCGCTGGGGCGCCTATTAAGTAAGGGGGGCCTGGCAAGGCATACTGCTGAGATTTGGATTGGATTGGGGGGAAGGGGGGGTTGGTTAGTGGGTCTGAGGAAGTGACCGTTGCTGTTTCAGAAACAGAAAAGAACTGGTCACTGCTGCTTCAAGAATGGCAAAAAAAAAAAGACAGATAACTTTATTGTCTGTCCCAGTCGGTGACAGAAATTCTTCTTTGACACGGCTACAACAATATAACACACTCAACACTCTCAAGACATGTTCAGACTCACAAGAGAAAAACAATTACAAAAGTAAACATGGTTCAAAAGAGACTGCAAATAAAATCATGTGCAGTATGATAACTGGTTTTGTTCAGGATGGTTATTGCAGAGGGAATAAATGATTTCTTGTAAATATTTTTATGGGCCAAAGGAACTTTATATCGCCTGCCTGATGGCAGTAACTGAAAAGAGAGAGGAAGGGGATGGGATGAGTGCTCTGTGATCAGGATGGCTAAAACGTATTCAATACCATTATTCAGCAGACTTGTTGCTGCTGTGGGTGCAAGTCTCATTAGATAATATCACGAACTAAAGCCATGCATCTGCACTCGTTGTTCCTTTTAAAAAACCCTGAAAGTAGTATTGTGTAGAGAAGGCCAACAGAATGAGGAGGAAGAGGAAGTGGAAACTTGTGAAGTGAAGGTGAGAAGACAGAGTGGGAGTTGAATATGCTCCTTTGTAATCAATGCTTTTCAAGTAAAGGTGGATTCACACTACGACGTTTGGACCAACTCTTACTGACATTTTGGCAAACGTCTGGCTCTGCTGGCAAAAGTTAATGATAGTTGGTGTTTGTTGGCAAACGCTGGCCAAAGTTGTGTTCTTTGAAAATTTTCAGCCTGCTGAAAATTTATTGACATTTGGAAATAAGCGTTGGTGAAAGTTGTGCCCAGTTTGTAAAAGTCCTTGAGCGCTGAGCTAAGTTAAGCAGAGTTCACCTAAGTCAGCCCAAGTTAAAGCTATGTTCACTCTATAGCGTTTGGACCGACTTGTACAGACGTTCAGCTGACATCAGCGTCAGGCGACACTCAAAGTCAGCGTTTGTGGAGGCTTCCTGCTATCCTGCTTCTGGAGTGAACACATCTCCCTTGGGCAGACATTTCAATATTTATTTTCGTTTTATATTCCTACGTAGTTACTTCTGCATACCCTTTCCCCTGTTCATTCATTCATTCATCTAAAAAAAAAATAATGCTAAAGACTCCAACACCAAGTCCACAATTAAAATGTGAATGTGGATGGAATAAAAAAACAACAACTATTTAGTGAATCATCATATGACTGTTACAACTCTCCCCATTAAAATAACATAAAAACCTGTTAAATGTCATTTACTTTTTGACACCACATCAGCGCTGTTTGAGTCCCACAATGGAAGTGAACCAATAAATCCTGGAGAATGATTATGCACAGAGCAGAAAATAAGAACAGCAAATTTCTCAATGAGATTTTTTTTCTTTTGGCTGTCACAATTTTGGGAGATATGTAGCAGGCAGAGTAGACAGACTAACTGAAAAAAAACTTTATTCCATTACCAAGAAAATGTTTTTTCAGACAGAAAAAAAAAAAAAAAATTGGTCTCCATGGCTGTTGTTTCCAAGGCAACCAATAATCATACTGGCAAAAGACACTTTTTTTTTTTTTTTTTTTTTTTTTTTTGTTACTTATTTGTACCCGTAGGTAGACTTGGTTTGCAGTCTGGTGACAAGCCACCGGCTGCTGGTCGCTGCGTGCGCGAGCGCCCTAAACCTACATGTTTTTGGTGTGCGGGAGGAAACCGGAGATATCCCGGAGTAAACCCGCGCAACACGGGGAGAACATGCAAACTCCACACAGCTCACTGTTGGTCGGGGGCTGGGATCGAACCCACGATCTCATGATCCCCGCGATCCCCCGGCCGAGGGTAAAACTGTGCTGCCACAGTGCTAAACCACTGCGCCACCGTGCAGCCATGCAGACATTTGTGTAACAGCACAACCTAGTGGTATAAAAATAACACTATAAAGACAAGAAACCCCAAACCACTCGCCAGACCATACTATCACACCATCAAATGCCCTTAAATAAACTACCGTTCAAAAGTTTGGGGTCACTTAGAAATTTCCTTATTTTTGAAAGAAAAGCACTTTTTTTCAATGAAGATAACTTTAAACAAATCAGAAATACACTCTATACATTGCTAATGTGGAAAATGACTATTCTAGCTGCAAATGTCTGGTTTTTGGTGCAATATCTACATAGGTGTATAGAGGCCCATTTCCAGCAACTATCACTCCAGTGTTCTAATGGTACAATGTGTTTGCTCATTGCGTCAGAAGGCTAATGGATGATTAGAAAACCCTTGTGCAATCATGTTAGGTCTGCAATGCTGTAATTGCTGCAAATGGAGGATTCTTTGACGAAAGCAAAGTTTGAAGGAAAAAATTATTATTTCAAATACAAATCATTATTTCTAACCTTGTCAATGTCTTGACTATATTTTCTATTCATTTTACAACTCATGGTGGTAAATAAGTGTGACTTTTCATGGAAAACACAAAATAATTGTCTGGGTGACCCCAAACTTTTGAACGGTAGTGTATGTATTATACCATACATTAAAAACAATTAAAAAACATGTCATACACACCTTGCTATCACCAAACAAATACTGTACATTGTCCTCTTAGACATACTGTATATTTTCTTTTTTTAATTCCTCCTTCTCTCTATTTCTCTTTCCTTTGTGCAGGTCATCTGTTTTTACAAGTATTTCAGTCAGTGTTTGCCAAAGGAGCTCAGCTTAGGCTGACTTAGGCAAACTCTGTATAACTTAGCCCAGCTCTCAGGAACTTTTACAAACTGAGCACAACTTTCACCAACGTTTATTTCCAAATGTTGGCAAATTTTCAGCATGCTGAAAATTCTCAACGAATACAACTTTAGCCAGCATCTGCCAACAAACACCAACTATCATTAACTTTTATCAACTTTTGCCAGCAGAGCCAGACATTTGCCAAAACGTCAGTAAAAGTTGGTCCAAACGTTGTAGTATGAATCCACCCAGAAAAGCAGGTCCAGGATGGCAGGAAGCCTCCACAAACGATGATCTTTACATGAGCGTCGCCTGACGCTGATGTCAGCTGAACTGTGCTGAGTATTCTTAGCTCAAGTTAACCTAAGTTGGCAACTGCTACCTATACATGCACTAGCCTAAGTTGGCAAAAGTTTGACAACGCTGAATGCAACGCTGGGAAATGCTAGCAAAAGTTTGTAAAACATTGTAAAAGTAATTTCACCAACGTTTGGACTGATTTCTGATTTTTCAAAACGTCGGTAAAAGTCAGTCCAAACGTTATAGTGTGAACCCAGCTTCAGACTCAGAAAAAACCAAGATGCACAAAGTGCAAGGTTACATTGGTGTGAAAAAGTGTTTGCCCCATTCCTGATTTCTCAATTTTTTGTTTGCTTGTCACACTTAAGTTTCAGATCATCTACCAAATTTAAAAGAGATAACACAAGTAAACACAAAATGCAGTTTTTAAATGAATGCGTTTATTATCAAGGGGGAAAAAAAATCCAAAACTACATGGCCCTGTGTGAAAAAGTGATTGCCCCCTAAACCTAATAACTAGTTGGGCCACCCTTAGCAGCAACAACTGCAATCAAGCATTTGCGATAACTGGCAATAAGTCTTTTACAGCGCTGTGGAAGAATTTTGGCCCACTCATCTTTGCAGAATTGTTGTAATTCAGCCATATTGGAGGGTTTTCAAACATGAACTGTCTTTTTAAGGTCATGCCCCAGCATCTCAATCTGATTCAGGTCAGGACTTTGTCTCTTAGGCCTCCGTCTGTCAGGATTGACCATGGGTGAAGCATCTTAGTTCTGGTTGTCTGCTCACCTGGTGCAGCGTTGTCTGTGGCTAAATAGACCGATGCGGGAGTGGCAGTCGCTATCACAAAGGTCACACCTGTGTGTAGTCTCTGGTATGTTGGAGCTACTGCTTTCCTTCCTGCGTGCTCGTTTTTCTGCAGCAGTGGTCATCGTTTTCTCCTCCCCTGATTTCAGGTGTTGCTTCAGGGTCCTTTTCCACTTTGCACGGTCACCTGCTAGGCTTTCCCAGGTCTCTGTATTGACATTGGTGGCCTTCATGTCTCTCTTAATCACATTTTTGTACCATAGCTGGGGGCAACCAGTAGATCTCCTCCCAGATGCCAGTTCTCCATACAGGATGTCCTTTGGGACGCGATGGACATGGCCTAGCCAGGTGAACATGCTGGGAAGTCCTGCACGATTCAAGACATCTGTGTTAGTTATCCTATCCTGCCAGAATATGCCCAGGATGCAGCGGATGTTTCGCAGATGGAAGGCGTTGAGTCGCTTCTCCTGTCTGGCATATGATGTCCATGACTCACTGCCGTACAGCAGTGTGCTGATAACCTATGACCTGATGGACTTTGACTAGGCCACTCCAAAGTCTTCATTCTGTTTTTCTTAAGCCATTCAGAGGTGGACTTGCTGGTGTGTTTTGGATCATTCTCCTGCTGCAGGACCCAAGTGCACTTCAGCCTGAGGTCACAAACAGATGGTCGGACATTCTCCTTCAGGATTTTTTGGTAGACAGCAGAATTCATGGTTCCATTTACCACAGCAAGTCTTCCAGGTCCTGAAGCAGCAAAACAGCCCCAGACCATCACACTACCACCACCATATTTTACTGCTGGTATAATGTTCCTTTGCTGAAATGCTGTGTTACTTCTATGACAGAAGTAATGGTACACACACCTTCCAAAAAGTTCAACTTTTGTCTCGTCAGTCCACAGAGTATTTTGCTAAAAGACTTAGGGATCATCAAGATGTTTTCTGGCAAAACTGAGACGAGCCTTTATGTTCTTTTTGCTCAGCAGTGGTTTTCGTCTTCGAGCTCTGCCATGCAGGCCATTTTTGCCCAGTCTCTTTCTTATGGTGGAGTCATGAACACTGACCTTAACTGAGGCCTGCAGTTCTTTGGATGTTGTTGTGGGGTCTTTTGTGACCTCTTGGATGAGTTGTCGCTGCGCTCTTGGGGTAATTTTGGTTGGCCGGCCACTCCTGGGAAGGTTCATCACTGTTCCGTGTTTTCACCATTTGTGGATAATGGCTCTCACTGTAGTTTGCTGGAGTGCCAAAGCTTTAGAAATGGCTTTATAACCTTTTTCCAGACTGAGAGATCTCAATTACTTTGTTTCTCATTTGTTCCTGAATTTCTTTGGATCACAGCATGATGTCTAGCTTTTGAGGATCTTTTGGTCTATTTCACTTTGTCAGGCAGGTCCTATTTAAGTGATTTCTTGATTGAGAACAGGTGTGGCAGTAATCAGGCCTGGGTGTGGCTAGAGAAATTGAACTCGGCTTTGCAAAGATGTGATAAACCACAATTAATTTATGTTTTCACACGGGGGGCAATCACTTTTTCATACAGGGCCATGTAGGTTTGGATTTTCTTTTACCTTTAATAATAAACAACTTCATTTAAAACCTACATTTTGTGTTTACTTGTGTTATCTTTGTCTAATATTTAAATTTGTTTGATGATCTGAAACATTTAAGTGCGACAAACATTAAAAAAATGAGAAATCAGGAAGGGGGCAAACACTTTTTCACACTACTGTATTTCTCATAAGTGCCTATTATTATTTTTGTATGTTGTTTTTAATAGAATCTTTATCTGGTCATTCAGAAAGCAAATCCTCTCTGTCTGTAATACACTCCTACAATGTGGGTGGAGTCATCATCTGGGATGAAAGGGAGAAATGGGAGAGTACAAAAAGGACCATCCACAATATTATCAGCACCGAGTCAAAAAGCCAGGGCCTGTTAGAGTGTGGGGGGGGGGGGTGTCGGTGCCCTTGACAAAAGTTGGTGTAAGGATTCCTGTCTGCTCTGCTGTCTGTCTCCCTCTCTCCCTGCTGATTAGCACTCTTCCTGCAGCCCTGATCATCACCTGTTGCTAATTAGAGGAGCCTTTATGAGGGAAACTCTCCCACCGTTCTGTCTGGTTGCATTAGACTCTGCACCTGTCTGTATCCTTACTCTGCCAAACATTATTAAACTGTCTTGCATGTCGTGTTTGACCTCTGTTTGCCCTAGACCAGGGGTGGGCAGCGGGGGCCATTCCACTGCAGATTTTCTGTTCCACCCAGTCTCTTCAGCAGGTGTTTGCTCTGATCCCCTTCAAGGACTGTTAATCAGTGAAAGCACCTGCTGATGAGACTGGGCAGAATAGAAAACCTGCAGTGGAATGGCCCTCCATGGCACATGATTGCCCACCCCTGCCCTAGACCCAGCCACCTGCCTTCCGCCTCTGTGCCTCTGCTCGCCTGTTACACTACTGCTGTGTTTTGACCCCTGCCTGCTCTTGGACTTTGAACCTTGGATCACTAACGTAGATTTGGACATTCTTGGATCTGTGCACATCATCACTCCCCACAAATAAGTTGACTTACCACCGTGTATATATCACAACTCCCTGCACCATCTCCCCTTCACTCAGGCCTGGCCAGCCTGACACCGGCCCTGTCACTTTACTTACCAACTCCATCCTTGTTGCTCTTGGGTCTAAGCCAGCAAACCTTGTCAGTACGCGGCCAGCAGTTAGACCCAGTGATTCGGATGGAAGCCATTCTTGCCGAACTTAATGCACTCAAGCAACGTACAGACTGCTCATCAAAACCAGGTAATCCTTAACGAGTTGGCTAAACTAGCCGAGCATGTCACCAAGCTAGAAGGGAAGTTAAAAGCCCTCAAGGCTACCGCCGCCTCACCACTGGTGGCTGCCACACTCCCTCAGTTGGGGCTCCGGGGGGAAAGGGGGGGGGCGGGTGCTTGTGGGTTTTTGTTACAATGCCAGCTTTTCAACAGTGCACCTGGTGATCATCCCACTGACCAGAGCTGGATTAGTTTTGTCATGTGTCTTCTCAATGGGCTCATCCTCTCCTGGGCTCAAGTAATACTGTAATTCTGGGGCCGAACTATCAGTCTTACACCTACGATTGCTTCATGAGTGAATTTTCACATGTATTTGATCACTCTGACCAGGACAGGAGCGCACCCGCTGGACTGATGTGCATCCACTGGGGGACGAGGGCCACAGGCGAACACTTTGTGGAGTTCTGGGTACGTGTGGTGGATGTGGGGTGGGATGATTCAGCATTATGCTCTGTTTTTACTTTCAACCTAAATGCTACGCTCCACGATGAGCTCACTTGTCTCCGAGACGAGCCCAGTTCCCTGGACAAGCTAATTTCTCTTGTGATCAAGCTTGACAATAGAACCTGCCAACATCTGAGAGAGCATCAGCCGGGTTTCCGTACCCCGCCTCGTCCCACACCCGCGACTCAATCGCTCCTCGCACTTCCACCTGCCATGACCTCCCTCAACACGCCTCAGCCAATGGCGGTGGGTCATTCTAAAATCTCCCCAGTGGAACGGCAGCAGTGCTAAGAGGGGAAATTTTCATGTATTGTGGCAAAGCCGGCCACATTCACACTCAGTGTCCACTAAAGTTAAAAGATTAAGCCTGTCAGTCGCAGTAGGGAGCCTGGTGGGAGAGGAACCCATTCCCTTTCACAAACATTTTTCTCTGCCCATTTGGTTGCTGCTCGAGTCCACCAAGTTTGTTGGTTCCACCTTAGTGGACTCAGGAGTAGAACAAAACTTTATTTCTGAGCAGCTGGCAACCCAATTTAAATTGCCCTGTATTGAGCTTCCCCAGCCATTAAAGTGCATTACCCTGTCTGGCCAGCCCCTTTTGCCGGATCACCAGATTGTTCCTCTCGCCCTGTTAGCCTTGGGTAATCATCATGAACATTTGCCCCTCTCAGTCTTCCCTGTATCTACCTCCCCTGTTGTGCTGGGATTTCCCTGGTTAAGACTACACAACCCAGTTATTGACTGGAAAAAAGGGGTTGTTGATGGAGCTCCTTCTGCTTGTCCGCTTGCTTTCAATCTGCCGCCTGCTCCCCATCTATTAACATACAGCCAGCTACTCCAGAAGTGCCTGATCTGTCCTTAGTTCCCCTGAGTACCATGACTTAGGGCCTGTATTTAGCAAGGTGAAGTCTTTGTCCCTGCCCCCTCATCGGCCCTAGGACTGTGTCATTGAGCTTCAACCAGGGGCCCGACCACCCTCTAGCTGTCTGTACAGCCTGTCTGCCCCCAAACGAGCGGTCATGGACAAATACATCAAGTCGTAAGTAGAGTCAATCAATGCTGGCATCATTCACCCCTCATCATCGGCTGTGGACAGAGGGTTTTTCTTTGTGGGGAAGGAGAATGGCTTGCTACATCCCTGTACTGATTACAGCAAGCCAAATAACATCACCATTAAGGACAAGTACACCTTCCCCCTAATTAACGCGACATTTGATCAACTCTAGGGCTCTGTGATCTATACTAAGCTAGACCTCCCCAATGCTTATCACCTCATCCATATTTGGGAGGGCGATGAATGGAAAACAGGGTTCTGTACCCCCAGAGGACACTTTGAATATTGCGTCATGCCCTTCGGCCTCACCAACGCACCCGCTGTTTTCCAAATCCTCATGAACAACGTGTTACGGGACTTTCTGGGCTCCTTTGAGTCTGCATACCTGGATGACATCTTGATTTTCTCCCGATCCCCTGCAGAGCACAAGGTACATGTTCGGGTGGTCCTTCAGCACCTGCTAGAAAATCAGCTCTATGTAAAAGCAGATAAATGTGAATTCCACACCCCCACTGCCACTTTTTTGGGATTCATTATCTCCAAGGGCCAGATTGAACCTGACCCAAAAAAGATCAAAGCTGCTACGGACTGGCCCGTCCCATCAACCCAGAAGCAGCTTCAGCAGTTCCTTGGGTTTGCAAATCTCTACCGGCACTTTGTGTGGAACTACAGCACCATTGCCCACCCATTCACCTCCCTCACGTCAACCAAGACCCCTTTTCGATGGATAACAGAGGCGAACGAGGCATTCTTGCAGCTGAAAACATGTTTCACCAAATCTCCCATTCTACTCCAGCCTGATCTGGTTCACCAGTTTGTAGCGGAGGTGGATGCCTACGACATTGGGGTTGGAGCTGTCTTCTTGCAGCGCTTGGCCACTGATGATAAACTACACCCTTGTGCGTATTTCTCTCTGTGTTTGTCTCCAGCCAAGATAAATTATGACATCGGCAACCGGGAGCTGCTTGCGGTGAAGTTGGCCCTGGAGGAGTGGTGTCACTGGCTGGAGGGAGCAACCCTACCTTTTGTGGTTTGGACCGACTACAAGACTCTGAAATACACTGGGTTGACCAAATGACTCAACCCATGTCAAGCCAGATGGACTCCGTTCTTCGGGAGATTTCACTTCACCCTCACGTACAGACCTGGCTCAAAGAACCACAAACTGCACGCCCTCTTCCACCAGTTCATGGCCAAGCTGTCGGTCTTGAAGAACAAGACCATCCTGCCTGACAAGGTCATTGTAGGGGCACTCTCTTGGGAAATTGAGCGGTGAGTCAGGGAAGCACAGGTCACTGACACGGACCCTGGGGGGGGGGGGGCACCAGGCTGCCTATTCATCCCAGCAGCTGTGAAAGGAGAAGTTATTCATTAGATCTCCACAGCCAAGTTCTCCTGCCGCCTTGGGGTCACCGGGACCCTCTCCGCCCTCCGCCACACCTTTTGGTGGCCCTCCATGAACAAGGACATCCACAAATACATCAGGGCCTATCCTCAGTGCTCCAGAGGCAAGACTCCCACCTCCCCTCCTGCCAGCCTGCTCCAGCCCCTCCCTATTCCCAGTCGGCCTTGGGCCAACATCGACCTAGACTTTGTGATGGAACTACCCCTTTCCAATAGGCACACAGTTATCATCATGATTGTCGACAGGTTCTCCAAGGTGGCACACTTCATGCCACTCAAGAGGCACCTCGGAGATGGCCCCGCTCCTGTCGACCCACACAGTCAGACTGCACGGCATCCCTGGGGACACTGTCTCTGACCGTGGCCCCCAAATCATCTCCACGGTGTGGCAAGCCTTTTGTAAGTCCATCGGAGTCATGGTCAGCCTCTCCTCTGGCTACTACCCACAGAGCAACGGGCAGTGCGAGCGGACTAGTCAGGAGCTGGAGGCCATGCTGTGTTGTGTCACAGCATCACATCCGTCCTCCTGGAGCACCTTCCTCCCGTGGGTGAAGTACGCCCACAATTCATCTACCTCTGCTGCCACTGGGTTTTCCCCCTTCAAGGCCTCCCTTGGGTACAACCCCCCACTCCTCTCCATCTCTGAAGAAGAGGTGGCAGTTGCATCCATCTCTGCCCACATGGTGCAGTGCAAGCATTTTTGGAGGGACACTAAGGCTGTGCTGCTTCGCTCTTCGGAGAACTCTAGGTGGGCAAACAGGAGGAGATGCCCGGCCCCGGCGTACAAGGTCGGCCAGAGGGTATGGCTATCCACCAAGAATTTCCCCTTCAAGACCGACTCCAGGAAGCTGGCTCCTTGGTTCGTAGACATATTCACCATCTCGTCTATCGTCAACCCCATCTCAATAAGGCTCGACCTACCTGCCACAGGAGGCATGGCATCCAGTTCCTGGTTGATTGGCAGGGATATGGGCCAGAAGAATGATCCTGGATCCCTAGGTCCTTTATTATGGACAAATCCATCATCACAGAGTTCTATCAACGTCATCCTGACAAGCCCCGTGTTATGCCAGGAGGCGTTCGTGAGGGAGGGGTACTGTAAGGATCCCTGTCTGCTCTGTTGTGTCCGTCTCCCTCTCTCCCTGCTGATTAGTGCCCTCTCTGCAGCCGTGATCATCACCTGTTGCTAATTAGAGGAGCCTTTAAAAGGGAGATTCTCCCACTGTTCTGTCTGGTCACGTCACACTCTGCACCTGTCTACTATATCCTTGCTCTGCCAAACATTACTGAACTGTCTTGCCTGTCATGTTTGACCTCTGTTTGCCCTAGACCCAGCCACCTGCCTTCCGCCTCTGTGCCTCTGCTCACCTGTTACACTACTGCCATGTTTTGACCCCTGCCTGCTCATGGACTTTGGACTTTGGATCACGGATGTGGATATGGACATTCTTGGATTTGTGCACATCATCACTCCCCACAAGTAAGTTGAGTTATCACCGTGTATATATCACAACTCCCTGCAATATCTCCCCTGCACTCAGGCCTGGTCAGCCTGTAACTGGCACTTCCCCGCAGCACCTCTGCATTCTCACCACTGATAACCAGCTCCCCAGCCTGGAGATTCTTCACTCTGTTCTGGCAGTTCTCCCCGGATGAACCTGTAAGCATACTCAGTATTACATTCTCTTCATTATCTATTCAGTGTTACTCATCCCCATCTCTGCTCTCCCCGACAGGGTTTCCAGATTCTCGTCGCACATATCCATCACCATTATTGCACAATATTGTAATAAACATGATTGTCACTTTACTTACCAACTCCATCTTTGTTGCTTTTAGGTCTAAGCCAGCAAACCTTGTAAGTTGGCGGCATTAATGCTGAGTAAAAATACATTGAGGTTTATAGCAAAGTATGCTGCCTTCAAAATGGCATCTTTCCCAGGAACATCCATTCATATTTCAACAAGACAAACAACTATACTCTGTAGATGTTACAAAGTAAAAGGCATCAGACAAAGAAGGTACAGGTACTGGACTGTCCCCAGTATAGAATGTGTGGGGAATTTTGTGGACACCAGAGATACCAGTTGCATATTTGTCACATTTAAATGCTTCAGATTGTAAAACCAGTGTACTGTACATATCAGATGAAGATAACCGGAGTTAATACAACATGTAGTTTTTAAAAGATGATCTCATTTCTTAAGGGAAAAAAAGCTATACAAATCTACCTGGCCCTATGTGAAAAAGCAATCCCCCCCCCCCCGTTACATCATATATGTGATTAACTACATTTTTTGGAAAGCTGAGTTCAATTTCACTAGCCACACCAAGGCCTGGTTACTGCCACACCTGTTGAGTCAAGAAATCACTTAAATAGAACCCATCTCACAGAGTGAAGTTGGCTAAAAGATCTCAAAAAAGTAACACATTATGCCAAAAGATTTAAAAAAAATCAAGAACAGATGAGAACCTATCTTACTCTACATTCCAAACAATTTACAAGGAAAAAATGGGAAAAAATCATTCCTATTTAAGTTAAAATGATTTAATAAACCACCGGAGTCCATCTGGCTCAAATGGCAGTTCAAGTGTTAAGAGCTACAAATTTGACTGCTTCCCCTAGAGGCTAAATCCCAAACCTTTAAACATTAACACGTTCAAGTCATGGTCCAGTGAACAACAGATGCTTTGATATAAGCCTCTGTCCGTCAGGAGAACCCTCGCATGAATAACACAGAACTACAGATGTGTCTCTACACCAATCTTCCCATGTTCTTTTTTTAGCTTTAAAGTCATAACGGTTCCAGTCAGGTCAATGAGAACTCATTGAACGCAAGGGCATAAATACAAAGCTTTCTAAATTAGCTACTTCTAAATATGTTACTCCCAATCCTGCCATTCCACTGGGCCTCCGTTTAATACCAGGGAAGTCAAACATAGCATGTTAATTAAATTGATCTGCTAAAGCCCCGAAAGCCTCCTGTGAATGCTTGTAATCAAATATAATTAGCAGAGAATGGTGTGCTTAGAAGATAAAAATACACTCTGTGTTGTCTAAATGCTTGCATCCCGATCTGATAAAGCTAAAAAAAAACGTTGCTGTCAGCCAGTCAGTTAGCAAGCTCTAAGCAGGCCAGTTAGACACAATTTTACAGCACTACATCAAGGCTGGGAGGTACACTACCGTTCAAAAGTTTGGGGTCACCCAGACAATTATTTTGTGTTTTCCATGAAAAGTCACACTTATTTACCACCATGAGTTGTAAAATGAAGAGAAAATATAGTCAAGACATTGACAAGGTTAGAAATAATGATTTGTATTTGAAATAATAATTTTTTCCTTTAAACTTTGCTTTCGTCAAAGAATCCTCCATTTGCAGCAATTACGGCATTGCAGACCTAACATGATTGCACAAGGGTTTTCTAATCATCCATTAGCCTTCTGACGCAATGAGCAAACACATTGTACCATTAGAACACTGGAGTGATAGTTGCTGGAAATGGGCCTCTATACACCTATGTAGATATTGCACCAAAAACCAGACATTTGCAGCTAGAATAGGCATTTACCACATTAGCAATGTATAGAGTGTATTTCTGATTAGTTTAAAGTTATCTTCATTGAAAAAAAGTGTTTTTCTTTCAAAAATAAGGAAATTTCTAAGTGACCCCAAACTTTTGAACGGTAGTGTAACTGCTGCCATTGTCAGAGTCTCTTTAAACAGATCTGGAAACAGTACACTGGCTGTGCTCTGGAAGTTGGAATTTTATGCCCAATTTTGGACCTGATTTGCCCCCCAGTAAATCAATTAATATAAATATAAAAATTATTTAATAAATAGAAACAATTTTGGTAATCCTAACTGACCTAAAACAGGAAAAATCAGTCTGATTTAATTTACATTTCATCAGTTCTTCATACAGCCAGCCCCATGCTCTAATTTTTGAAGGTTTACGAGACCGGATAGGAGCTCTTATTTTGAAAGTTCACTTATGAAGAGAGCTAGGTTTTCATACCTGCAGAGATCAGACTGGAATTTTTTGTCTTTATCTGGCTCCCCCCTTTCCGTGTGCTTAAGATGGAACTATTTTTATTCAGTTTATTCTGTTATTCAGTTTTTTATCTCTGCTCATAGCTGCATGCGGGGGTCCGCTGGTAGAAAGCGGCAGCTGGGGAGAGAGTTATGGTGCATATCGTATATTAACGTGACAAACTATACCCAATATATTTTATGTATCGTGGGTGGCCAAACGTACTGATACATCGAATATATTTGGTGCATTGACCAGCCCTAAGTTAATGCTACTTTTAAGGAGTACAATTTCTGGATACTGTACCCACGTCTGACAGAAACACTGCAAAGGACTGTATTGATAATCCAGCATGGTGGGGGTGACATCTTCTCTCTCCAATAACCCTGTTTCTTTTGCAACAGGAGCCCAAAGCTCTTTCCACCCTCCCACGGTGAAATACATTCTTACCTCACCACATTTTAGAATTAGGGGGCTTCATACCAAGAGGACCTTCAGTAAACAGCTTATTTTAGGGCCTGATTATTTCACGCACAGAAGACTTCTCATGTGGATTCATACAAATGACTTATGCAAGAAAAGTGTTTGGGAAAGAGCAATGGGTCTTCTGTGAAAAGAAGGGCCCGAAATAGATCACAGGGGAAGGGAAAAATGTTTAGTAACCAAAGACGAGCGCTGGATGAAGGGCTGCAGACAAAGACTCATACTGTGACTTTATGACATTATCAAGGTAAACAGCACCTCTTATTTGACTGAATAAAGACAGACATCACCTTGGGGTGCCGCCACTTCTAGTCGATGCACTGGCTTAATCAGACCTTGTTTTTTTGGGACTGCCAAAGTCAAACTGTGGCCGAAAAGCCTGTAATGGCAACAGACTGTGAGCCTGTATTGTGAACAGCAGACCTGCTTATAGTATATCAGTGGTGCAGTGGTTAGCACTGTTGCCTCACAGCTTGATGGTTCCAGGTTGGAATCCCCAGGGTGGCAGGGGTGGGAACCTTTCTGGGTGGAGTTTGCATGTTCTCGTTGTGCTGTGTGGGTTTACTCCGGGGGCTCCAGTTTCCTCCCACAATCCAAAGACATGCATGTCTGGTTAATTGGTGACTCTAAATTGTCCCTAGGTATCTGTCTCTGATAGGCCCTTGGAATAGAGGGTTAGTGTAGCTACTAGTGAAGTGCTTTGAAACTAGAAAAAGTGCTATATGAGTACAGGTCCTTATCCCTTTATATTGAGTCCTTTAACACCTTAATTAAAACATGTTAATTTGATCTACATGCTTATGTCTTATTTATTTATTTAACCTTTATTAACATGGAAGTTCCATTGAGAGGCAACCTCTCTTTTTCAAGGACACCCTGTTCCCATCCACACCTGGAAGCAGCCCAGTACAACCACAGATTGACCTGTGGCCACTCAGCAGCTCCGCTGGAGCAGTTTTTATCTAACCGAGCTTCTGGACTTGTATTCTTCTGCTCGAGCATTAAGGTCATCCAACCAGCTGCTTTTAGTGCAGCCTGAAAGCAAATTAAAACAGAGAGGGGATAGGGCCTTTGCACTGGCAGCCCCTAGATTATGGAACAACCTGCCACTCCATATACGCATCGCAGAATCCTTACAGTCTTTAAAATCACAACTTAAAACCAATCTTTTTAATCTGGCTTTTGATTCAAGTTCAGTTTGAGTCCTACAGGTCATGTTATGTAGTGGTCCCAGTGTTTCGGGTTTTTTTTTTAGCTTGTCTTAATTTAATTTAATTTATTTTGTTACATATGCATTTTATCATATGTTTTATTATTTTATCATGTGTATAGCACGTTGCTGTTTTTAAACGTGCTATATAAATAAAGTTGACGGTGACAGTTGGGGTTAAGGGCCTTGCTCTAGGGCACCACAGTGGAGTTTAGGAGGGTGGGGAAAACACTACATTTTCTGTCCCAACCACATCTGATCCTGCCGGGCTGGGGATTGAACCAGCGACCCTCCACTCACTAGTCCACATCTCTAAGCTTTTGGCCACCACTGCACCTAAAATGTCTTAGACATTTGAGCTACAAACAGTATGCTTATGGCCGACTTTCTGGGCAACGTATTCTAACGTAGGCACACCTTTGCTGGTCTTTTTCACATTAAGCAAAGCAGCAGCAGCACGTTCTGATTTTAATCTGCAGCTAATCACACTGCTGCTGCGAACCAGAGTGGACTGAAATACAGAAAAATAATTCATGCTTTACTCTGGCCAGCATCCATCCAGCCTACTAAGGTCGTACTAGGTAGAAACCTTAAAACCGTTGTTCTTGGCAAACACATTAACAGCACAGACATCCAGCTAGCTTTTAAATCAACAAGTGAAATGATGCGACTCACCCAGTACTCAGATGCAGATCAATGATCCAGAGCTATCATTTACCACTGTACCTATGAAACCATTAGCAAAATATTGACAACTATTTCTTCATTGTCATTTCATATGCACTTACATTCTTAAAAGCATGACGTTTCTATAAAACAGGGGTGTCAAACATCTGGCCTGTGGGCCAAAACTGGCCCGCCAGAGGGTCCAAACCGACCCACAGGATGAAGTTGCAGTGTGAGAAACATAGAGGGTCATAGGCTGCCATTTTTCAATAACGTAACTGCTATTCCGCCGCCATCAGTGTGTGAATGGGTGGATAGCAGGATCTGTAAAGCACTTTGATCATCCACAGGTGAGGAAAAAAAATGCTATATAAGTGAACGCCATTTACCATTCCAAGTTTGTACACTGGGGGTCACACTATTTTATTAAGAGTAGCAGACATAATAACACTAAGACCCAAACTAAACAGCAGATGGCAGCAATGTGCATGCCCTATTGCACATAACTTTTATGTATTTTTAAGTATAAATTTTATACATTTAAAAGTCAGGGGGAAAACTTAACTCTCTTCCTTAATATCTCCGACTTTAGTTTGTATGGTGTGGTGGGTCAGTTCAGGGTAGTTAGGCTTGATTAGGATTGATGACAGATGTGGAAATGTATGTACATTTAAAACAATTTCAACATCCTGACAAGTTGTTTTTATCATGAAGTGAAATACTATATTTTTGAGTTCCAGATACCTGTGACTTAATGTTTCGTGCCTTTGATTAACTGATGCATAACAATGGCGTAAGTGCACTTGTTTTTCTTTAGAAAAAATTCAGGTTGTTCATAATATTTTCTAAAAGAATGGTTCAATAAAGGTAAACATTTCATAATGTACTTGTACGTTTTTGCACTAAAACAAACAGACTTGGACTTGTCATGGCTTAGGTTATTATGGTATTATTTTCCTGGTCTGGTCCAAGTGACATTAAATCGGACTCTACTGTATGTAGCCCCTGAATTCAAATGAGTTTGACAGCCCTGCCATTACAGCAGTATGGAAAATGTGCACATTTATAACAAGATAAATAACTTAAAAAAAAAAAAAAACTAGAGGCCATTTGTCCACCAATTATAATGTGATTAATAAAACTGCAAGCAAGTTTGCAAGCCCTCACACCATGGCACTGCTCCAGCCTGGAGTGGCTGGATGCAGTGGCCATCAAAGCCACTGCATCAATCCTTTTAGGCCCAGGCTTAACTCCAATGCTGTGCGAAGGATGAACAAATGGTTTCTTTGATAAACTAGAGAGCACACCAAGGCTCCATCCATACCTCCGCCTGTCTGTGCGTGGAGAGATAGGGCCATGGGAGAGGTATGCACTTGTGGATCACCTCCAAAATCTAATGGGTTCAATCCGTAGCCCAAGAGCCACCTCTGGCGAAAATTTAATCAAAATTTGTCAAGCAATTTTTGCGTAATCCTACGAACAGACTGACAGACCACTAGGGCTGCAACGATTAGTTGACGTCGACAATGTCAATCACAAAAATTTGTCGATACAAAATAATATTGGTAACGTGTCATTTAATTTTAAAGTTTATGGACATGCCGAGGAAATGTTCAGCTGTAACTGCAATGCACTACTGGAACTCAGTAAGCGAGACCCAAATTTTCGAAAGTAAAGTGGGAACATTTTACTGAAAATAAAGAAATGAAACAAGTAAAATGCAGACTCTGCAGAGCCGACTTATCATGGCAGAACTACAGTGATGCATGAGCATCTGAAGCAGAGACACCTCGGAGCCGCAACGTTTACTGCTGCTTCTGCCTGGCAAGTTTTAGCAAGTAAAGAAAGCTAGCACCGCTTATTTTCAATGGCCAACTGTTTCAAGCTTTAGAAAAATGACTATACTGTTAGTACATGTTGTTTAGGTTAGCTTACTTGTTTGACAATAAGATCTCTTGGAGGATGGTTGCTGAGGGCTGAGCGGTTAAGTCATGGCTAACGTGTTGAATGCAGTAAAGATAAGAGATAAGATAAGGTAAGCCTTTATTAGTCCCACAATGGGGAAATTCCAGGATTGCAACAGCACAGGGATAGCAACACTCAGAGCAACAATCAGAAGGCAAGAAAAAACAAGAACAGCTAGTATACATATGTACATATTAATATATATATATATATATATAGACACACAGTGCGGAGCATTGTGGTTGGTGGATGTGCAGCAGAAAGTCTAAGCTCTCTCTCCGCGAGTGCGGCGGGCCAGCTGGATGTCTTTGGACATGATGGTGACCCTCTTGGCGTGGATGGCGCACAGGTTGGTGTCCACGAAGAGACCCACCAGGTAGGCCTCGCTGGCCTCCTGCAGAGCCATGACGGCGGAGCTCTGGAAGCGCAGGTTGGTCTTGAAGTCCTGAGCGATCTCCCTCACCAGGCGCTGGAAGGGCAGCTTACGGATGAGCAGCTCCATGGATTTCTGGTAGCGACGGATCTCTCTCAGAGCCATGGTACCGGGCCTGTAACGGTGAGGCTTCTTCACTCCGCCGGTGGCCGGAGCGCTTTTTCGAGCAGCCTTGGTGGCTAGCTGCTTCCTGGGGGCTTTTTCCTCCAGTAGATTTACGGGCGGTCTGCTTGGTTCTTGCCATCGCTCTTTATTATTCTGTCTTATATTTCTTGCACGCCGCCTAAACTCCAGCCCGGCACCCGCATCGTTTTCGCTACAGTTCCTCGGTATGTCGAGTTTCTCCATTAGCACCGGGTGGTGGTTGAGTGCTAGCTAGCTCTTCCCTGCTGTATCGTCTCCTGCTGTAAACAGAGGTTCCGTCCGCCGACTCGGGAGACCTTTGGGGCGATCTGTGTGTCCGTGATATATATATAGAGTGAAAGGTGTAGAAAGAAGAAAGAAGATTAAAAAAAAAAGGCAGTTGCAAAAGGCAGCCAACTCATGTGGCGCCGCCGGTCCGGTGGAACCGGAACCAGAAAAAAAAAATAAATAAAAAAATTACTGAAACTGAATTACAGGAGTAGCTATCTTTTTTTTTTAATCTTCATTAACATTAGCCCTTATTCTAAATATTAGTGCATTTGAGTTAACCTCTTGCACTCCGTTGTACCGCGGGCGGGCAAGTCTCTGCGTCCCAGAGCGCACGAGGGCGCTCTCGTGCAACCTCGTGCGCTCTAGGATGCACGAGGGCGCTGCCTCCAAGCGCGCACTGAAAAAAAAAAAAAAAAAAGTTCTTCCACTACAGACACAACCGCGAACAGATTAGTTCATCTGACTGACCTCTCATTCGACTAATAAGAGCCTTGAATTGGGTTTCTGAAACCTTGAAGAACCAATGACTGAAAACCTAGCAAGAAGGACCCGCCTACCAAAGCTGTGAATGCAGCGAGCCAATTGAAGCAGAGAAGTTCGCGAGCTGTTTTTTGTAAGGCTGGGTGAAGACAGACTGCTGCAGCAGATAAAAAAAGGACCCACAGAAAGAACCGTCACAGACCCAGCAGCACGGAGACCACCCACAAGTGCTACCTGTGTGACAGGGACTGCCATTCGCGCATCGGCCTCTTCAGTCACAGGCGGTGCTTTTTTTTTTTTTTTTTTTTTTTTTATTCGAGCAGAATAGACGTTTAGGATTCTCTTCCACGGTCATCATAGACCGACGGAGGCTGACAAAGAAGGTCGTAAATCATTTCCCAAAACCGCAATCATGGAATTATGTTTTGACCGGGTCGCGAGACCAGAACCACGAGCGGACCAGCGTCGCGTTCGTCTGACAATGAGGAAGAGAAGTTCGCCAGGGCAATGCTGCTGTGAAGAGGTAAGGTGTTATAAGCTAAATTATTCTTTATCCCTGAAAATTGTAATCAAAAATGACTTTTGACCCATCGGTAAATTACAACTGTGCGGCGCATGAAGTCCGAAGTTCGTGCGCCGCGGTACACTGGTCGTGCGCCGCGTTCAGACCGTGAACGCCGCCCCCCTCCCCCGCTACTCTTCTGTAGCGAGGGGGGCGGGAAGCCGCGGTGACTGCGCCGCTGTCGCCACATGACTATTCCGTCATGTAGCGATGGCCGATGTCCGTCCTCTGTAGCGAGGGGGGGGGGACAACACCCCCCCACACACACACAGCCCTGAGTGTCACCTTTCATTAGAGCCCAAGATGAAGCTTCTATATTGAATCATTCAAAAGTTTTTCCAAACTGTGCCATTTGGCACAATTTGGCACAGTTCCAAAACGCCTGGGAACAACCTGAGAACAAAGCTGTGTAATATATTCATTTTTGGTGGTATTGTTACAAAATTTTGACCTCAGCTGGATAACACTTGGTTCTACATTTCTGTTGCATTTTCCAGCCCGGATCTGAAGCTGTGTGTTATTTGCAAGCATTTGTATCCAAAAAAACACCCAGGCGAAATTTATTTTCTTCAAGTTCAGTATGTTTAGATGACTGTAACTCAGTGGCCGGAGCACTTAGAGAGATTATGACTGTTTTGCCAAAAAATTCAAAGTGTTTTCTTTTAAATGAGACCAACCCCATGAAGATGCTGCAAAGGGTTGAAGAACAGCTTTCGATTTACTTTGGGCATGCTATTTTTTGGCGTTTTTAGGGAAATTGACCGGAGTGCAAAGGGTTAATTAGAATATCATACATACCTTGCATGGCAGCAAACCCTCTGATTCTACATGTGATTAACATTGTAGATAGGAGAAATGTAATTTTGTTCTTCTGTACATGATCAGTTGTATGGACTGAATGACAATAGAGATGGTTTCTTCTACCTTATTTAAGGTCCTATACATTTTTTATGTTATGTTAAGACAGAGACTGTGTATGCAGACTTAAGCCGAGGCTGCTATTTTTTGCTTTTGCACTTTACCATTTTTTTCCACGGCCCAAAAGCCAGTTTAGGAAGCTTGGGATCAGACCGCCAAAGTCTCTGCCTTAGACCACCACCTGATCCACATAGCACCGGACCCCCATGGTCCCTCCTGCAGGTAGTGAGCCCACTGGAGGGCAGACCCATGTAACTCATTCGGGCTGAGCCCAGCTGGGTCCCATGGGCAGAAACCTGGCCACCAGGTGCTAGCCAATGAGCCCCTCCCCCAGGCCTGGCTCCAGGGTGGGGCCCCAGTAACCCCATACCGAGCGTGGTACACTGAATCCTTGCTCTTACATTCAGCATGGGAGTCTGTTGGATTGTTCTTAGTCTGGCCCTTCACCCAGGACCAGTTTATCATGGGTGACCCTACCAGAAGCAAACTGCCCTGGACAACATAGCTCCTGGGATCACTAGGGCACACAAATCCCCCACCAAGATAAGGTGATGATCCATGAGGGGCCCCAAATGGAGGAGTTTAAGTATCCTGGGGTCTTATTCACGAGTGAGGGGAGAATGGAGCGGGAGATTGACAGACCGATCAGAGCAGCATCTGCAGTGATGTGGATGTTGTACTGGTCTGTTGTGGTGAAGAGGGAGCTAAGCTCTAAGGCAGAGCTGCTGATTTACTGGTCAATCTACGTTCCTACCCTCACCTATGGTCATGAGCTTTGGGTAATGACTGAAAGAATGAGATCGCGGATACAAGCGCTGAATTGAGCTTTCTCCATAGGATTGCTGGACTCACCCTTAGAGATAGGGTGAGGAGCTCAGTCATCCGGGAGAGGCTCAGAGTAGAACCGCTGCTCCTCCACATCAAAAGGAACCAGTTGAGGTGGTTTGCACATCTGATCAGGATGCCTCCTGGATGCCTCCCACTTGAGGTGTTTTGGGCACGTCCCACTGGAAGGAGACCCCGGGGCAGACCCAGGACTTGCTGGACAGACTATGTCTCCCAGCTGGTCTGGGAACACCTTGGTATCCTCTCTGAAGAGCTGGAGCAGGTGGTTGGGAAGAGGGAAGTCTGGGCTTCTCTGCTTGAACTGCTGCCTCCACGACCTGGACCTCTGGAAAAGCGGTAGAAGATGGATGGATGGACTTTACCTTTTTTATTCAAGACTGCACTTTTAATTTGCATCAGTTGTTTGGCTAAAATATATTTCAGTAAGCTGGTGAGCAGCAGTTTCAAATCTGTGTTTCATGGGTCATTTTATTTTGCTCTGGAAACTGCTTATAAAATGTTATATTAAAGCAGGGACTGACAACAAGGTGATTTTCACAGGTGTGTGGGCTTAAACAGGTGAGGTAAAACATGCACTAGTGCCCCAACTAAGAGCTGGGCCAACAGGAAGCAGAGATGGTGGACATGACCAAATTAATTGCGATTAGTCAACTAATCAAAAAAAAAGTCACTAGATTAATTGACGACCAAAATAATCGTTTGTTGCAGCCCAAAAACCACCTCGATAACGTCCCCTCCTTGGCAGAGTTAATTGTGTAACATCATAGAACAACCAGTAATGACACATCATGTTGTTTTCGATCATGCGTAGAATACACCATGTACATTTCATAGCAATATGACGCTTGTCACATCAGGCTAACTCCATGTAGCCAATAGGTGGCGCTGTGACTATGAGTTGATTCTGATGGAGACATCCAGTTTAATGGTGGATGATTGACATGTCGTGGGTTTTCTTTATATTAATAAATTTCCCTTGTTGATCTGGTTAATAAATAGAGTGCAGAGCCAAAGATGCCTTTTCTGGGTATTATCTTGGTCAAGAAGAGATAATGCCGTGTCCTGCACGCAAGCGAGTGCCACCAGAAGATTCCAAATCTCAGAATAGTTTTAATACAGCAGACCCAACAGATAAGTATTAATTACAGGAGACAGAATGAATGGACAATAATTAAAAAAAAAATCCATAACCATAATTAACATGACAACGTGTAAAATGAGGCATCATCTTTATGGCAAGCATGTTCTACCTAGGGCTGGGCGATAAAATGATAACGATACTTATAGCGAAATAACTTTTTCTCGATAGAAACATAAAACATTTTTGACAGAACTTCGATAGAACTCATTTGTTCCATGTTTCGACAGGCAGCACGAAAAGCCAATGAAAATGAGAATACACCACACCGAACCAATCATGTGGCTGGAAGTCACATTTGACTGACGCACACAACAGCGTGTGTAGGCGCGTACGACCAGCACATAGCCAGGGCTTAGCCTAGCACACCTGCTAACGTTTGGGCTAGCGCAGCCATATAAGAGATGACAGAGAACATTAATGAAAAGTGCAGTCACAGCCAAAGAAGACAATGAAACGGACTCCGCCTAATGCTCAATAGACGAGGAGATTGTTGAAAAAAACGGTCCGAGGAATTCAGTGAGGTGGAGATATTATGGCTATTTAAAGTCTGACAAGAAGCAGCTTAGTGTGCGTTGTAGACTGTCAAGCACGTTCCCACAAAATCAGCAATACAAATCTTTTTCTACTATCTGAAGCAGCGCCATCCTGTTGAGCAGGGTTGTACTAAACAGTGAATGGGACCAAACAGGACTCCTGTATCCCCAACCCCCTAGAAAACATCCAAATAATAAATGAAATCAATTTTTTGGGACACCAAAAGCCCATCAAATGCTCCAAACATCAATTAAATCATTTTTATTCTAATATTTAATGACAAACAGCCATTCTTGTAGTAACTAGCATTACACAAAATGCCCAAATAGCACATTAAATTATATCTAATGGGACCAAGTGACATCAAGCCAACTAACAGACACATTTACAAATATTCCAGACCCATATAATATATTCCTTGAAATTTAATTTAATAATTTTGGCATTTTATGTCCCGTTCGGACATGTTTGTTGTTTAATTCAAATACTAACTGGTGTTGTCTGGCTGCAACCATCCTTCTCCACACTTGCAATGGGGAGACTTATAATTTCACATGGATGAGAGCTGGACTGTAATGGCTACTATGGCAGCCGGGTGAAGGTAAACATTTCAGCAGCAATGGCTGCATTCTGCAGGTAAACTTTATCCGTTCACAAGCGAGCTTTCAAAATAAGAGCTCTAATCCGGTCTCCTTTGTCATGGGCAGCGAAAGCGCGCCCCTCCCATCCTGTCTCACATTCACCAACTCATCACTGCACCTGAGGCAGAAGACGCACCTGCCCCCGCTCATCAGCCAGCGTATTTAAGAAGGCTCTCTGAGCGCATTCAACGCTGGCTCGTCTGGGTTGCTGCCACCGTGCGGGTGTGTCTTCGGGACTGCGTGCGCTCTCCTGCCACATTTCCATTACTCCTCGGCTTACAACCTCCACCTGGTCAGGCACCATCAGCTCATTCCCCTCACCCTACTGGTTCGTCTTTTTCCCGCTGGGTTCCTGCAGGTTCTTCCTCGGAACCCAAGTGGCAATTTGGCTCGCCCATTTCCCCTTACTCCGTTCCTCCATTCACGGCTCTCGTCTTCTCTCCACAGGTGAATTCCTCTGGCGAGTGACTGTTTCTATAGCTGTGCGTTAATTTTGGAAATGAATAAACTTTCAAACGTGCCCCTTTGTGTGATTGATTTCCTGTGCTGTTGCATCGTGCACGTGAGCTGTTAGCTAATTAAATCATGACATCCTTAACTTTCAAAATAAGAGTGAGTGGATTGTCAAATGAATAACAGATTGAACTTAGACATAAATAATAAAAACAAACGCCAAATTATACTTCTGCCCAGACTGTCCTGGATGACCCAGACTGCAATGATAAGACCTCTGGCTGACCTCATCACACTAGCCCAAGATCGCCCTGCCTTCAGACGATTGGCCGCAATGGTCACTTAAGCGGCCAGGTGAGGATTAAGTTAAGTAAGATTTTGGGGGCATTTGGTGTCCCATAAAAAATTATTTTATTTATTATTTGGATGTTTTCTAGGAGGTTGGGGTCCTGGGGGTCTCGTTTACTGTTTAGTGCAACTGTAAATTGTTCTCCCAGATGGCACTTCCCCAGCTGTACACAGAACATTGAGAAACTGTTGAAAATGAGCCATACTTTGTTACCACGTCAGATTTGTGATCAAGTCACACATCATCATCATCATTATCATCATCATCATCATAGCAGTCTGTCGTGGGCGACAATGACTGTTTCATTTAGGTCTGATCAGATCCCTCCACACAGCTCTGTCCTTAGCCTTCCGCTGCCAGGAACTCCTGTCTATGTCCAACTTCTTCAAGTTTCTTTTTACAGTGTCTTTAAATCTGAGCCTTGGTCTACCCTGGTTGCGTTTGCCCTCACATAACTGTGAGTAGAGTAACTGCCGAGGGAGATGCTGGTGGTCCATCCTCTCAACATGTCCGAGCCATCTCAGGTTCATCTGTATTAGCATGTCCTCCATTGATGGTAGACCAGCTCGTTTCAACACTTCTATGTTGGCTAGCTTGTCTTTCCATGAGATGTTCATTATGGCTCGAAGGTGTCTCATCATGTACGCGTGGAGTTTTTTCACCTGCACTTTGTAGACAGTCCAAGTTTCAGCACCGTACAATAGAGTAGCCAGTACTGTCGCTCTGTACACTTTGCATTTCACACGGATAGACACATGTCGATTGGTCCACAGTCTCTCCCTCAAGTTTCCAAACACAGCGCTCGCTCTTCCCATTCTGAGAGATAGTTCATCCTCCAGCCTAGCATTCTCTGAAACAGTACTCCTTAGGTACTTGAAAGTCTTGCACTTGACTAGTGGCTCTGTACCAATGCTGATCTCTTCTGGTAGTGATGTTGATAACTGGAACTTTGGTGGCTGATAAAGGCACTCTGTCTTCTTGTTGTTGATTTGGAGGCTGAATTGGCTAGCTGCTCTTGCAAATTTCTCCACTAAAGATTGCATATCTTCCACGCTGTGTGCAACTAGAGCATTGTCGTCGGCAAAGAGCATTTCTCTTACTACCTTTATCGACGTCTTACTCTTGGCTTTAAATTGTGCCACATTGAACAAGTCTGCTTCTTTCCTTGTTTGAATGTATACTCCTTCTGAAGTGTCTTTGAAGACCACCTCAAGCATGGCTGCCAGATATAGAGAGAAGAGAGTAGGTGCCAGCACACACCCTTGTTTCACCCCGTTGCTTACTGAAAAGTCTTTAGATACTGAACCACTCATTGCCACATTTGCTTGCATACCTGTATGGAGTGCCTCGATCTGGCTGACAAACTTCTTTGTACAACCATACTTCTTGAGTACCAGCCAAAGTCCTTGTCGCAAAACAGTATCGAAGGCTTTGCTTAAGTCTATGAAGACTACATAAAGCGGCATGTTCTGTTCAATACACTTTTCTTGAACCTGTTTCAAGCAGAAAATCATGTCCATTGTGCTTCTTCCACTTCTAAAGCCGCACTGGGTTTCCGGTAGTACATTCTGCGAGATGTGTGCACTGAGTCTGTTAAGTAGTACACGTGAGAGAATCTGACCAACAGTGGCTAGCAGTGATATACCTCAGTAATTTCCACAATCTTTCCTGTCACCTTTCTTGAACAAAGGCACAATACTTGCATCCTTCCAGTCTTGAGGTACTTTCTGGGCATCCCATATCTCTTGGATGAGCTTGTGCAGGCAGTTGGTCAGCTGAACACCACCAAATTTCCACACTTCTGCTGGAATTCCATCCCTTCTTGGAGCTTTACCATCCTGTGTTGTCCTGATAGCTGCCATTCGTTCATCAAAATTTGGTGGTTCATCCAGACTTGATACAGCTGGTCGCTGCACTAGGGCTTCTTTAGCCTCTTCAGTGAGATTTCGAGGGTTGTTTAGTAGTTGGTCAAAGTGGTCTGCAAATCTGTCCAGGATCTTGTCTTTTTCCTGCAAAACCGTTTCACCATCCATAGTCTTTACTTGGATCAATCCTCTTGGTTTAGGGCCGTAGATTTCTCTCAAACCTGTGAAGAATGTTTTCATGTCCTTCCTGTCTGCTGCAGTTTGAAGTTTCTCCACTTTTTCATCCCACCAATTGGACTTCATCTCTCTGGTGTACTTCTGTAGCTCACTCTGAGCCTTTGAGTATTTCATCTTCTTCAACCTTGTGTTACACTGTAGGTTTTCCTGCCTAGCTGTATTCCTCGCTTCTAGTAGTTTCTTCAGGTGCTCATCATGCTCATCAAACCAATCTTGATGTTTCCTCTCAGGATAGCCTAAGACATCACTCGCAGTTTGATACACTGTATCCTTCAGTGTTGCCCATTTCTCTTCTATGTCATTCTCTGAGTTGTTGCTGTCCCAGTCTTTCAAGTTTTCATCCATTTCCTGTGTAAGTTCTTCCTGCTTCTTTTGGCCTTTCAGTGCACTAGTGTTTAGCTTCCGTGGTGGCTTCGCACCCGTCCTGCAGTGCTGTTTTCGTCTGCAAATCCTTAATCTAGATCTCAGCATAACATGATCAGTACCACAGTCCGCGCCTCTCATTGCTCTGGTGTCCAATACATCTCTTATGTCTCTCTGCCTGACTATGATGTAGTCTAATAAGTGCCAGTGCTTGGATCTTGGGTGCATCCATGTCTTCTTGTGTGTGTCCTTGTGCTTCAATAGAGTGTTGGTTATCACAAGGTTGTACTCTGAACATAGTGCAAGTAGAAGTTCTCCATTAGCATTGCACTCGCATACTCCATGACTGCCTAGCACTCCTTTCCATTTCTCAGTGTCCGAACCAACTCTGGCATTAAAATCTCCGAGTATCAGCCTGTCATCAGTCGGTACACGCCTGATAGTCTCACGTAAATCGCTGTAGAGCTCTTCCTTCACCTCCTCTGTGTTGGTCATTGTTGGGGCATATACACTGATGAGTGTGGCATACATCTTCCGCTGTAGTGGGAGTCTCATAGTCATTATCCTGTCGTTGATTGGCACCAGTTCCTCATCAAGCATTGCTGCTATCTCCTTTCTAACTGCAAAGCCCACTTCTGCTTCTCTCCTTTCTTGAGTTGATCTCCCACTCCAAAAAAAAGATGTACCCATGGTCTTCCAAGCTGTCATATCCAGGCAATCTTGTTTAACTAAGTGCAGCTATATCTACATTGTACCCGTTCATTTCCAGGGCCACAAGCGCGGTCTGTCTTTCTGGGCACTGTGATATTGTTCTGTCCAACAGAGTGCATACATTCCATTCTGCTACACACAAGGCTGTTGTTTTCCTCTTCTTTTGTCTTCCTGCTCCTAGCTTACTTTTCACTGCCTGTTGGAGTGTGAACAGATCAGCGCGGGCCTTGTAAGCCCAGGCGACGTCCGAGCTAGTATGAGTTGCTTTCTGATTGACCATTTCATGAAACTGCTTGCAAAGTATTTGAGTACTGCTAGCTTTGTACTGCTAGCTCCTACCTTGTACTAAGGTACAAGGTAGAAGAATTAAGACTGCTGATGCGATTTAAGGACCTCGCTTCCTCGTGTGTCATCTGTTTCTCTGAGACCTGGCTTAAAGGGAACATACCGGACAGCGCGATCAGCCTCGAGGGATTTCAGCTGTTTCGTGCTGATCGCGTCACAGAGCTCTCCGGTAAGTCTATTGGAGGAGGAGTGTGCTTCTACATTAACAGCAGCTGGTGCTCTGATGTAACGGTGGTTTCACAACACTGTTCTACCGATCTAGAATTTCTCTCTGTTAACTGCAAGCCATTTTATTCCCCGCGGGAGTTCGCATCATTTGTTTTGATCGCTGTGTACGCCCCTCCCAACGTGGACGCGCGCGAGGCCCAGCGCGCGCTCGCAGATCCCGTCCTACATGCGGAGCGGAATTTTCCAGACTCCCTGGTTATTGTGGTAGGCGACTTTAACCAGAGCAATCTGAGTCACGAGCTCCTCCGATACAGACAGTTTATTAAATGTCCAACCAGAGGAAATAACACACTGGATCACTGTTACACTACAGTGAAGGACGCATATCGCGCTGTTCCCCGCGCTGCGCTCGGACTATCTGATCACGTGATGGTCCACCTCATTCCCACATACAGACAGAGACTGAAACTCACTAAACCTGTTGTGACCACCACGAAGAAATTGACAAGTGAAGCTGGAGAGAAACTGAACACATGCATGGAAATAACTGACTGGGACATGTTTAAAGGAGCCACACATGATCTTAATGAGTACACAGACACTGTGAACTCATATATCAACTTTTGTGAGGAGAGCATTCTCCCATCGCGCACCAGGGTGAGGTACTCTAATGATAAGCCCTGGTTCACTGCTAAGCTCAGACAGATCAGAAAGGAGAAGGAAGCTGCATTGAAAAGTGGAGACAGAGACTGCTACAGGGAGGTTAAATATCGGTTTAACAGAGAGCTGAGGAGAGCTAAATCTGTGTATTCTGAGAGACTCCAGCAGCAGTTCACTGCTAATGACTCGGCTTCTGTGTGGAGAGGACTGAGGCAAATCACCAACTATCAGCCTCAGGCTTCTAAAGGTCAGGATGACAAAGC
Source organism: Pholidichthys leucotaenia (assembly GCA_020510985.1). Lineage (NCBI taxonomy): Eukaryota > Metazoa > Chordata > Actinopteri > Cichliformes > Pholidichthyidae > Pholidichthys > Pholidichthys leucotaenia. The sequence continues at coordinate 472,936,832 of CM035836.1, read as the reverse complement.
CCTTTGTCAAAAACTGTCCCAACATTACGCCCGTTTTGACACCTCGTCAGCTGTGTCCAACTCCCCCACTCCACCCAGCTCCACTGCCTCCTCGGCCCCTAATTCATCAAAAGCGGTCCCCCCCTCCTCCTCCTCCCCCCTGCCCTTGTCATCAGTGAGCAGGACGTGCACAGACAATTCTCCAGACTGAACCCGCGCAAGGCCCCTGGGCCGGACGGTGTGTCTCCCTCCACCCTGAGACACTGTGCGAAAGAGCTGGCTCCTGTCTTCACAGACATTTTTAACACCTCCCTTAAGCTATGCCACGTGCCGACCTGCCTCAAATCCTCCACCATCATCCCTGTCCCCAAGAAGCCACGGATTACTGGACTTAACGACTACAGACCTGTAGCGCTCACCTCTGTAGTCATGAAGTCCTTTGAGCGCCTGGTCCTGTCTCACCTCAAGTCCATCACCACTCCCTTCCTGGACCCGCTGCAGTTTGCCTACCGTGCCAACAGGTCTGTGGACGACGCAGTCAACCTGGCCCTCCACTCCATCCTGCAGCACCTGGACTCCCCGGGAACCTACGCCAGGATCCTGTTTGTGGACTTCAGCTCTGCATTCAACACCATCCGCCCCGCTCTGCTCCAGGACAAGCTGTCCCTGCTCGACGTGCCTGACTCCCTCTGCAGGTGGATCACCGACTTCCTGACGGACCGGAGGCAGCATGTGCGGCTGGGGAAGTCTGTCTCGGACTCTGTTAGCATCAGCATCGGATCATCCCAGGGCTGTGTACTTTCCCCCTCTCACCAGTCTGTTAAGCTGATCAAGTTTGCGGACGACACCACCCTCATCGGGCTCATCTCCAACGGCGACGAGTCCGTCTACAGGAAAGAGGTGGCCCAGCTGGTGTCCTGGTGCAGCCACAACAACCTGCAGCTGAACACTCTGAAGACAGCGGAGATGATTGTAGACTTCAGGAAAGTCACAACCCCCCTTCCCCCCCTCACCATCACAGGCTCTCCCATCACCATTGCAGATTCCTTCCGCTTCTTGGGCACCACCATCACCCGGGACCTCAAATGGGAGCCAACCATCAGCTCCCTCATCAAAAAGGCCCAGCAGAGGATGTTCTTTCTGTGGCAGCTGAGGAAGCTCAAGCTACCTACCAAGATGTTAGTGCAGTTCTACACGGCCATCATCGAGTCCATCCTCACCTCCTCCATAACCGTGTGGTACGCAGGAGCCACTGCCAGGGACAGACTAAGGCTGCAGTGCGTCGTGCGCACTGCTGAGAAGGTGATCGGCTGCAAGCTCCCATCTCTCCAGGACCTGTACATCTCCAGGACCCGGAGGCGTGCAGGCCGGATCATAGCCGATCCTTCACACCCTGGTCACGTACTGTTTGCCCCCCTCCCCTCAGGTAGAAGACTTCAGTCCATTCAGACTAAAACCTCCCGGCACATGAACAGCTTTTCCCCCTCTGCCATCAGACTGCTGAACATTAAGTGACTTATTGACTCTCGTGCACTATATACAGCAGCTCATGTCGTTCATCACTGTTTTTCTGTTGCATTATCGACTGCACTGTGGTACCCCATATTATCTGCTACTTGCTAATTTATTTAAACCTGCCTTGACTAGTATTACTCATTATTATTATTACTTATTATTCTACACTTATTGCATGTTTTTAGTCTTTTAGTTTTTTTTTTAGTTTATCTCTTTATCTCATCATGTTTTTAATGTTGCAGCATGGCACCAAGACAAATTCCTAGTTTGTGTACTACATGAACAATGGCAATAAATCTGATTCTGATTCAGAATTGGGATTCATTTGCATTTGCAATTTGCATTTTTTGCTGGACTAGCAGCACATTCTTGGCAGATAAAGGTATTATCAGTGGCAAGGACAAGCCAAGACAAACTGACTCCAGTATCTGTTGCCGTGACTGACCAGATGATAGGTTTGTTTATCTCTGCTCTTTGTGTAGTGCATGTCACAATGCACCGACTGGCACAGTCCACCACAGACCTTGCGACAGATGTGTTTATCTGCCAGGATGTCCAGTCTCACCTTGTGTAAATGGGAGTGGTCCACCACAGACCTGTGGCAGATGTTGTTTTTAGTTCTGCCAGGATCCCGTTTCACCCTCCATGCCCTCGGAAGGGTGGGGATGCCGGTTGAGTTGCCGACGGCCCGACCCATGAGACAGGTAGTACCGGTTTTCATGGTTATCCGGTAGCAAGCAAGCCAATGCCTGACCTGACACACACACACAAAAAAATGGATGTAAGTCTCAATTAAAAGCTACCAATTTCTGACCAAAAAAAGTGGAATTTTATGGGCAAGAAGCTGCAACTTTAGCAAAAAGACAAAAGAAGGTGTAAATTTCCACCTGTTTACAACCTAAAATGCTGCAGATATAAGATTTGAGTAAAATGCTGCAAGTTTAAGCTTTTTTTTTTTTTAAACTGCAAATTCAATAGTAAGAAAAGTTCTAAATTCATGAGGAAAAAGCTGCAAAATTATGAATAGTAAAAAGCTGCAAATTTTCAAGTAAGAAGCTGCACATTTCTGAGTAGAATGGCTCCAACTCTGCAGGAAAATCCTGCAAATTTATGAAAAAATCCTCACATTTACAAAAGAATGTTTCTAATTTACATGGAAAAAGGATGTGTTGACCATTTTTTTCAAAAGACAGCCGTGAGGAGGAACTAAGCGGTGATGTTCGGAGGTGTTAACTCTTTGAGTGTGTATGGCGCACTTCTGCACCTGTCAGCTGATCAGTCTAAACAAAGCCTGTACAGCTGATTAGAGTGTGAAAAAAAAAGTCCCACATCTGAACCATATATGAGCCTCACTGCCCATTTCACTGATCAAGATTGGAATTTGAAAAGCAAATGTCTTTCCTGAAGACCATACAGGTGAAGTCATTGCTTTAGGACTGACCGAAGCACCTGCATCCTGGAGACTGAGTGATGACACACAAGTCTGCATCACAACAGACAGTGGAACAAATAGAGTGAAGGCCACATTACTAAACAAGTGGACATGGCTGCAGTGGTTTGGGCATGTACTTCACTCAGCTATCAGCAAGTTAGTGAGCAGAATATTATAAAATATTTATTATTTTATGTTGTATAATTATTTTATGTTTTATATAATTATTTGAAATACAGTTATACAATGTTCTACATTACATTTGTCAAGTTCAACTTCTGACAGAAAATAAATATTTAAAATTAATCTTGTTATAGCTTCACATCTCAGGAGTAAAAAGGAACCTTTAAGCTTGACAGAAATGGTGGTGGTCCCTCGAGCTTGAGGATGACATGCATGTGCAGTTATCTGTGGACACGTAGATGGCTATGTAGACCAAATCTGGACTTGCAGGGCCTGGAACAGATAGGGCACAGGAATTCCGCTGTTGTTGCAGGGACGGACGCTGCTCTGTGGCGACGTTCTCTGGCAGCCTGTGCCTGGTTGCGGCGCTCCTGCTCTAGTGAGGCTGATGCTTTTATGAGAGCATGCCAGCCCTGCCTGTCTTGTGCTTTGTGAACAAGTTCAGCGGGGGAGATGTCACACCACTTGAGGCTGTCTTTTAAGGCATCCTTGTAGCATTTACAGGGGCGACCTTGTTTTCTATGCCCCTGCAGAAGCTCATCAAACAGCAGCTGCTTTGGGATGCGGTGGTCCTCCATCCTGATGACATGGCCTGACCAGCAGAGCCGTGTCTTCAGAAGCATTGACTCAATGGGGACAGACCTGGTTCTGTCAAAAACTTCTGTGTTGGTGACCCTGTCCTGCCATCGTATGCCATGTTTTTCTTTGTAATCATAATATTGATCATATATGACCACTATTCTGAAATCAATGATTTTTTTGCTCCTTCCTATTGTATTATTTCCTATGCTACCTGTACCCTCCTGTTGGCAGGCGCGTTTCAGATGCAGCCGTGTCACCGGAAATGCAGGTTCATTTTCTGTGTCAAGTCAAATCCCTCGTATGTTATCAGTGATCTGTTATCAGTATCTGTTAATGTACTTGGCAATAAATCTTTTCTGAGTTCTGAGTATGCCAAGGATGGAGTGTAAAGCACATTGATGGAACTTCTCCAGCCGTTTCTGATGTCGCCAATAAACCGTCCATGTCTCGCAGCCATATAGAAGTGAGGTAAGGATGACAACGTTGTACACTTTGAGTTTTGTGGCCAGGATAACATTGTGATGGTTCAGTATCCTGTTGCGAAGTCGTCCGAGAGCTTGGCTTGCTTTGCTGATTCTGGCTGAGATCTCTTTGTCCAGAGAGCCATCACTGGATATTACGCTTCAGAGGTATGTGAAGCTGTCAATCACGATAGTGGGCTATGGAGCATTCGAGTTTGGTGCAGGCTGGAATAGCACCTCAGTTTTTCTCAGGCTAATGGTGAGACCAAACTGCTTTGAAGCCTCAGAGAACTTGTTCAGCATAGTCTGCAGATCCTCTGGCTTGTGAGCCATCAGCACACAGTCATCTGTGAAGAGAGCTTCCTGGATGAGGCTGGTGAGCGTCTTTGTTTTAGCAGTTAGTCTGCACAGGTCGAACATGGACCTGTCATAACAGTAGCGAATGTACACGCCCTCTTCTAGGACCTGCACTGCTTGCTGTAAAAAGGTAAAAGTAAAAAAGGGACCTTTAAGCTTGACAGAAATAGTGATTTGATTTATATCGCAATATATATTGATATTGATCAATATGAAAAAAAAATTATCGTGACTGGAATGTTTTCATATCGCCCAGCCCGAGTTGTAGGCAAGTTTGAAGTGATTTTTCTGGATTGACTTGGAACAATACATAAAAGTGTTTAGTTTATTGCCATTCAATCCATACAGGCAAGCATGTACAGTAGAACAAAATTATGTTTCTTGCTTTTGGAGGGGCAGCTGTCATGCAAGGAGCAGTCACGACTTTCCCTTCCATTATTCTGCTATGTTGAGCACAAAGCTAGGAGGTGGAAAGTACCATTTTTTATATGGTCTTTGGTGTGACCTGGCTGGGGCTTGATCCTACAATCTCCCAGCTGTGTGGCGGATGCTAAACGGCTATCACCCAATGCGTCAAGCAAGCGACACTTTTTAAAATGAATAACACTCAAATATCTCACACTGATTAATTAATTTATTGTTAACATGCAATGATTATTAAGCGCTCAAACATCATCCTCTAAATTTAATTCTTTTGTATTTTTTATACATTTAATGTATGGATTTGTACTCCAAACTCAGACAAGATTTAGTCAAGCTTTTCAGAAGCTACCTTATGAAAAAGACAGAGCAGCACAGTTGATGACTTTCACCAGACAAATCTAAGAGTTCTTCTAATACTGGTAAAAGCATAAAGAAGCAGCCAGTGTAAACTAAGTGCTTCTGAATTAGCCATCAAAAACTAAACGATGAAATTATTGTAGCCATCCTTTAGAAGATATGAATCACTTGCTTGTTACTGTATGGTGAGAGGCTAAAAGCATTCCTGTTAAGGGACATTTCAATGACAAAGATAGCTTCAGAAGTGCCTGGTGATAAAGAAATTCCCTTTTAAATAAAAAAAAAACCCTTGCAAAAAAGATTTAAAAACCTCAACTGAGATGTTCAAAAGATGTGTAAAATCCATCTGCCCAAACAGCTTCTCCAGCTTGGAGTCGTGAGAGAAGGAAACCTCTGCAGTCATAAGGTGACAGACATATCTGGTTCATCACAGTCTTTCTCTGCATAGATACCAACAAGAGTCACAAGCCTCTCCCACTGCTTTATGCAACTGTGGAGACCTCACCTTTAGGATGTTGCTGGTGGCATTAGAAACCGCAAACTGACCTCGGAAATCAGCGTTTCCTTGTCTTGTAAGTGACTGCCCTTCAAAAATGGTTTCATGGTTGGAAAAAGGTGGAAGTGAAGTCAGATGGTGTGAGGTCAAGTGAATGAGTGAAGAAGGATTTCATAGCCGCATGATTGCACGTATCTTGCAGGAGGAAGTCACTTCAAGTGACAGTGCTCGGTTTGATTTAACTCTCAGCATCAAGGAGTAAGCTGAACTGCCAATAGACAGGAAGCTTGACTGACCTTCTTTAAACTGGGGGAACAGTTGGACTGTGGTGGGGGGAGGGGAACCTTTTGGATGTGAACAGCCCCATGGAGACAGGAGAACAGGTAGCAGTGCTGTGGTAGGAGTGATGTTAGCCTAGCTAGACTTGTTGCTAGCAGAGTATAGTGGTGGACAGACTCTTTTGCTCCTCTATTGGCCTCCTGGCCCATTCTACATTGTACACTTGAAGAAACATGAAAAAACCTTCCAAAAACCATAGTCAGCATGCCGCAGACACGGAGATGGCTAAAGAAAGAAACAGGATAAATTAAGAGCTCTGTGGGTAATTCATGGGCTGATATGGAAGTATGAGGAAATTTTACTGTTTTTCTCTGCTGTGTCTTTGATTATTTATTTTGAAGCTGGCTATTATTAATGCTACATACACTGTTGTGTGTGTGTGTGTGTGTGTGTGTGTGTGTGTGTGTGTGTGTGTGTGTGTGTGTGTATTTTAGTGTACAGTTACAGTACAGCCCACAAACTTGTGGGTGTCTTAGTAAGTTGGAGCGTTGGTCAGCATGAAAGGAATCATTTAGCCTGCTTGTTTTTCTTTGTCAACAGAAAATTTGGCATTAGCTCCTCATTTTCCTTTTGTCCAAATCTGGCTAAAAGGAAAAGATAGAAGTGACGAGATGCTGTAAATTGTTAACAGCTGTTTATATGCGTCTCCTCCAGCTGATGCTTAGTGAACATATTGCTCCAATTAATGCATCTTTATAAATGTTGCTCTGGTTTTTAAAACAATGCTGTTTAGGTTTATTTTGTTGGAAAATTAAGCACTTAGGCTGCACAATTTTTTTTGTGTGGTTTTTTTTTTGTGTTTAATTTGTACTGTTACAAAAATGACTAAACACTAGTGATACATGTAAACTTTCACGCTCCTATAATAAGTGGAAGTCGTAAACAGCTCTCTGTTTTCAATTCCTTCAGCCAATACGAACATATCACAATGTTACTGTGTCTACTTTGTGCACACAGTCTGTGTCTAAATTAGAATAAACTTTTTTTCATTATTTATACATTCAAAGATTCTTATTTGTCAATACTTCTATATGTACTGTACAGGACATACAGTAGAATTGAAATGACGTTTCTCTCTCTTAGTGGTGTGCGTAATATACAAGACAAGAAGGAATAAGGATGGAAAACAACAACAACAATCTTTATACAGTAATGCTACCCATAGCACAAATAAAGGTAAAAACACAGCAATCCTATGTACAGTAAAGTTAAAGTTTATTGCAGTTTGTACAAGTAAAAAACAGGTACATTGGAATTCTTGTGTCTCTCTGAGTCAGTTATAACAGTAATAATAGTAAAAAGGTAAAAGGAACAAAGTCAGAATAAACACTGACTAAATAAAAGGTGAATCATGTAAGAATATACATATACATTATAGTTAAAAAGCTATATAACAGCAATACTAAGAGATAGGAATGTCCTGAGATTTTTAATTTATTGCACATGCGGTAGGTGGTGTAGAGGTAGTTTTGCTATTGCACACAGTATTATGGAATAGATGGAAAGTTATGTGTGTGTGGGGGGGGGGGGGGGGGGGGAGGACAGGAGGACTGTATTGGATGTGTATGTTTGTGAGGGGCGGGTGGACAGTTGCGTGTATGTGATGGAGGGTCAGTGAAGGGGTAATTGTCCAGCATATGAATGGATTATGGATGTTTACTGTCTTTAATGTCCTGTGCCACTAGCCTGACAGCGGCTGGAAAAAAGCTGTTGTAGAAGCGGGCCTTGTGAGTGCTGATGCTGTCAGGTCTGCGGTGCCTGAGGTTGTGACCTGAATCCACCCACTGAAACAGAGCGTGGGCTGGGTGGTGTTTGTCCCTGAGGATGCTCTGTGCCCTTCTCCTACAATGCTGTGTGTACATGATATCCATGGAAGGGAGGATGGAGCGGATAAGCCTCTCTGCAGATTTGATGACCCGCTGTAGCTTTTTCCTCTCTGCCAGGGTGGTATCGCTGTACCATACTATGATACTGCTGGTGAGGATGCTTTCAACAAGTCCTCTGTAGGCCTGGGTAAGGGGCTGACATTTAAGTCCGGCCTTCTTCAGCTGCCTGATGAAGTACAGCCTCTGCTGAGCTCTTTTCACTGTAGTTGCAGTGTTTTTAGCCCAGCTGAGGCTCTCTGTGAGTTGAAAACCAAGGAACTTGTGGCTGTCGGTCTGCTCCACCTCTGTCCCCTTGATGGTAAGCGACTGCAAAGGTGGGCCTCTTTTCCTGAAATCCACAATGAGTTCTTTTTTTGCTTATGTTGAGGACAAGGTCACTGTCCTCTCCATAGACTGTGACCTTTTGAACCAGGTCCCTGTATGATGACTCGTCCCCTTTCCTGGTGAGGCCAAGGACGGTCGTGTCATCGGCATACTTGATGATGATATTGTTGTCGTGGGTAGAGGTGCAATCGTGTGTGCAAAGAGAGAAGAGTTTGGGGCTGAGGCAGCAGCCTTGCAGGGTTCCTGTGCTCACTGTAAGCTCAGCAGAAACCCTCCTTCCCATCCTCACCACCTGTGGTCTGTCTGTGAGGAAGTCCAGAATCCAATTCTGGGTGGGTGTTTATACTCCCAGGCCTGCCAGCTTAGCGGTCAGCTTCATCGGCCTGATCGTATTAAAGGCAGAGCTGTAATCCAGGAACAGTAGCCGTGCATATGTGTTGTGAGTGTCCAAATGTTGGAGTGTAAAGTGAAGTGCCAGAGCCACTGCATCATCCACTGACCTGTTGGGGCGGTAGGCAAACTGATGAGGGTCCACTGTATCTGGAACCATGGAGTTTATGTGCCTTAGAAACAGCTTTTCCAGACACTTCATGGCAGCCGGTGTAAGTGCCAGTAAACCATAATAACGGTAAATTGTAAGTTCAATGCGGTAACGGGGGTGCAGACAGTGACAGATTGGTCAATGCATAATCAGTATTGCAATAATAGACAGCAGCAGGTATGGCATTTGTGCAAATGGTTGCAGTGCGATGCAAGACATAGAGCAGCAGATGTATTACTGTTGGTGTGCCAAGGCTTTCTGTGCTAACAGCTGAGGTAGAGTTATTGTGTGGTTGAGTGTGTTACGGTCCAGGGGCAAGGGGCGGGGAAGTTCAGGGTCCTGATGGCTTGGTGAACAAAGCTGTTTAGCAGTCTTGTGGAGTGGGCCTGCAGGCTCCGGTACCTTCTCCCTGAGGGCAGGGAGCTGAAGAGGGAGTGTGAGGGGTGGAGGTGGTGCCTGCAATGTTGATGGCTCTGCGGGTGAGGCAGGTGTGGTAGATGTCTGAGAGGGAGGGCAGAGGGGCACTTATGATCTTGCTGGCTGCATTCACTGTGCTTTGTAGAGGGTTCTGGCAGGAGGCGGTGCAGTTTCCATACCACACCATGATGCAGCTGGTGAGGATGCACTCAATGATGCCCCGGTAGAATAAGCACATGATGGGGGGGCGGGACTCGAGCTCTCCTCAGTTTGCGGAGGAAACAGAGGCAAGTTTGAGCCTTCTTGGCCAGTGATGTGGTGCTGTTAGGCCAGGAGAGGTCCTCAGAGATGTGCACCCCCAGGAACTTGGTGCTGCTCACCCTATCCACAGCTGCTCCATCGATGATCAGAGGGGGGTGATGTGTGTGTCCTCTCCTGAAGTCGACCACAATCTACTTGGTTTTTCCCACAATCCGGAAGAGATTTTTGTCTTTACACCACTGGACCAGTTGGCTCACCTCATTTCTGTAGTTGGCCTCTTCATTGTTTGTGATGAGGGCCATCAGTGTCGTGTCTTCTGCAAATTTGATGATGTGATTGGTGCTGTAGGCTGTTATGCAGTTATGGGTTAGCAGGGTGAAGAGCAGCGGGCTGAGCACACGCCCTTGTGGGGCCCCTGTGCTCAGTGTGATGGCCTTGGAGGTGTTGCTGCCAACCCGCACGTTTTGTGGTCTCCCAGTGAGAAAGTATAGCACTCAGTTACGGAGAGAGGTTTTGAGTCCCAAATGTCTGAGTTTTTGTATCAGGTGCTGGGGGATGATTGTGTTGAATGTTGAACTGAAGTCCAAGAACAGCATTTGCACACGGAGTTCTTTGAGTCCAGATGGGTGAGGGATGGATGGACAGCAGCAGAGATGGCATCTTCTGTGGATCTGTTTGACCTCTATACAAACTGAGATGGGTCGTGGGAGCGAGGCAGGGTGGACTTGATGTTCTGCATGACCAGCCGCTCGAAGCACTTCATTATGGTGGTGGTCAGTGCTACTGGCTGGTAATCGCTGTAGCTGGATGGGACGGGCTTCTTTGAGACTGGTATTATGATAGCAGTTTTGAAACATGTGGGGACAAACACCTGACTCAGGAAGATGTTGAAGATGTCGGCCAGGACATTCATGAGGTCCTCTACACAGTCCTTCAGAACGCAACCTGGTATGTTGTCTGGTCCAGCTGTCTTGCATGGGTTGATCCTGGAAAGGGTCCTCTTCATGCTAGTCGGATCCAGACTTATAGCCTGCTTGTCTGGGGGAGAAGTGGTCTTCTGTGCTGATGTGCTGTTTTGTGCTTCAAAGTGGCCAAAGAAGTCATTTAGGTTGTCAAGCAGTGTGACGTCACTCGCACAGGTCTTAGGTAGAGGTTTGTAGTTTGTGAGGGTCTGTATGCCACGCCAGAGGGAACGTGCATCTCTGATGTTGCTGAAGTGTCCGGATAGTTTCTTGCTGTACCGTCGTTTTGCCTCCTTGATGCCACGAGAGAGGTTTGCCCTAGCTGTTGTTAGTCCTGCAGTGTCACCGGCCCTGAAGGCTGCATCCCGAGCCCCCAGGAGCCTGTGGACCTCTATTGTCATCCATGGCTTCTGGTTAGCATGAAAAGTGAGGGTTTTGTAGGGAGTGACATCATCAGTGCATTTAGCTATGTATGCTAAAACAACCTCAGTGTACTCCTCTATGTTTGTGTGTTCATTGTGAGTGGTTGCATGCTTGAAAGTGTCCCAGTCTGTAGTGCTAAAGCAGTCTTTCAGAGCATCCGAGGCCCCCTCTGGCCACACACGTACCTGCTTTTTAGTTGGTCTGATGACTTTCACTCTAGGCCTGTATACGGGCCTTAGCAAGATGGTGATGTGATCAGAGAGACCCAGGTGGGGAAGGGGGGAGGCCTTGTATTCTCTCTTATGGGTTGTTTCCTCTTGTTGGAAAGTCCACATGTTGGTGTAGTTTTGGTAGGAGGGCCTTTAAATCTGCATGACTGAAGTTTCCTGCTGTGATGAGGAATCCATCTGAATGCACCAGCTGTGTCTCACGTATAACCTGATAAGAGTTCATTTAGTGCTTTACTCCTCTCGCCGGTGGCAGTGGGCGAGACATACACGGTGACTAGCAGGGCGGATGTAAATTCTCTCGGCATGTAGAACGGTCGGCACTTAATGATCATAAACTCTGCCAACGCAGAACAGTGTTCGTGCACAAGAGTCGCATCTCGGCATCAAGCGTCATCAATGTAAACACACATGCCTCCTCTTCGGGTTTTCTCTCTTTCCATGACACCCGATCAGTGTGGAGGCATGTTAGCCCCACTAACTGAATAGTACAGTCTGGGATATTGTCATTTAGCCAAATTTCCGTGAAGATAAAAATACAGCAGTTTCATGCATCACGTTGCGTAGATCTCAGGAGCTGTATGTGGTCTATTTTGTTGTCTAGTGAGTGTACGTTGGACAGAATGAGGGAAGGAATTGGGAGTCTGAATGGGCTAGTGGCTAGCTTAGCTTGGATTTCTCCACTCCTACCTGGTTTCCACTTTCTCTCACACCGTCTACGGCGTCTCCATTTGGGATGAGATGCACCAGTCGAGTCCGGGGGTGTGGAAGTCTGGCGGAGAAGTCCGAGGCCACGGGGTTCCTCTGTAACGCTCCAGTTCAAGACATAATGTTTGGTCATATTCCTTATCTCCAGAAGGCTGTGACAACAGTAGCTTGTGCGCAACATCATATGTGGACATTAAACGCATGAATGAACACTTAGGCATAGTTTAAAATGACACTAAATGGCACAAACCATGAAGAGAGAGGGGAGGCTGCTGCGTGGTCACGCACCGTTTAGTGGCCTAGTGGTCATGAAAGCTATAGCATTTTTCCAGGCTGAACACTATGTTAATGACAGTCATTTACCAACATCCATATTTAGTTTTTTTGTTTTTCACTGTCTGTTCATAAATCTTCTCAAAAGCACAACAGAAAACTGGCAAAACAATCTGTTGCTTCAAAAGCAGCTTTTTCCAAAAGCATAGTTGCCCAGCAACAGACATCAAACACATTGTGTAAGACTAAAGACAATTTCTTTGCACTGCCATACTGTATGTGTAGTTTGGTTAAAAGTGCATTTGATCATTTGTATCCATGGTGAGAGGTGTGGGAGTTAAGAGCTGCTGCTGTGATTGCAGGGGAGGCATGGGTGACACAGTCTTGTACAGAACTCTGCATCCAGATGATGATTGAAGAAATGGTCCTGACAGGAGAAGACAAAGAGGTGGGACAAAGAGGAGGATGGGGAATAAGGAAAACCAGCACCGACAGGTTTAAAGTGGAAAAAAGTGAGTTGTGTGTGCTGGAAATACAATACCCCGCTGCCTTTTACACTGGGTCACAAGCTTGGAGGTGCAACACTCCACATGTTCCCACAGTATTCAGTCTACAGCCTGACAGATCGCATATTAGAGTCACTAGAACCACAGAGGAGGGTTTTGTGGTGTGCATGACATCGCACAAAATTTAAAAAACAAAACAAAACAAAACAGATTTTAATCACATTTAGGAAATTTAAGTTTTGAACAATGCTTTGCAGGTACCACAACCAGTTATTTAGGTTCAAAATTTAACAAAAAACTAATATTTGCCATTCAAAAAAAAAACAAACCTAAAACAAAACAAAAAACCAAGGGATAGTGAGGGTTCTGACCACGTGATTCATGGGTGCAAGAATCAACATATAAATTGCTGCTGAGTCATAGCACCACTGCACACAGATAAAATCTTCAAAAGCCAGCTGGTCTGGTGTGGAGGGTGAAACTGGGCATCCTTGCAGAACAAAATAAAATATCTGTTGCAAGGTCTCAAAAGGCCAACTACTTTTAAAAAATGATAGCATCCATGCACTTTGAAACAAGAGCACTCTGAGGTGAGTGGAATAACCCCCCCTCCCCCCGCCACTGTTTTCTTTAAAAATCCCAATGCTTACTGATGGACAGCAGTTTTCAACTTTTCAGTATAATTACTGTGGCAGAACCAAATTATAATGAACCCATCATCCATGAATATAAAACAAGTATATAACCCTTAGCTGTAGGGCAGGATCCCGAGGTGAACCTGTGTAGCAAGTTTGGAGATCCTAGAGAGCTTTACATGTTCTATAGTATGAGAGCATAGGGAGTGCCAACATTGACCTTTGACCTTTTGACCCCAAACCTGTAGTCAGAGGTCATGGTAAAGTGAACCTGTGTACCAGGTTTGGTGACCTAGCTTTCTTTGTTGTTGAGATATAGTTTATCAGCCATTTTGATGATGATCTTTGACCCTGCAATCTCAAAACCATAGTCACCCTTCAGGGTCACAGGGTGAACCTGTGTACCAAGTTTGGTGACCCTAGCTTTACTCATTGTATAGTAATAGAGCAGGGGTGTCCAACCATGTGCCATGGAGAGCCAAGACCCTGCAGGTTTTACCTCCAACCAGTGTCTTCAACAGCAGATTTCTGTGAACTTCTTCCCACTGATTGCTGATAAGTGAAAACACCTGCTGAAGAGACTGGGTAGAAGAGAAAACCTGCAGGGTCTTGGCTCTCCATGGCACATGGTTGGACACCCCTGTAATAGAGCATAGGGAATGTTAACTTTGACCTCTGACCTTCTGACCCCAAACCCATAGTCAGAGGCCAGGATCCCAAGGTGAATCTGTGTACCAGGTTTGGTGGCCCAAGCTTTACTTGTTTTATAGTAATAGTAAATGTAGCATTTACCATAGCGTAAACGGAATGTTAACTTTAGCTTTTGACATTTTGAGGTTTTGACCCCAAACCATAATCAGGTCAGGGTGTAAGTCATCCAAGATTTGTCTTAGATACAACTACTGTATCAATTTGAAAAGCCTACATCATGCCTTTCAGTAATTATTGTGTTTACAAGATTTGGGGAAAATATAACCTCTGACCTTTGATCTCAGGGTCATCCGATGAGAGACAAATTGCAATATGAGCATCATCAGTGTATATTAAACCACGGTGCCAAGTTTCAAAACAATCAGAACAAAACTATAGGAGGAGTTGATTTCACAAAAGTGGGACAGACTGATGGACGGACCGGCCCATAACATTATCCCCCTTCGGTCTTCACCCAAAGGGCTCTTTGACCCCTTTGGGCCTCAACCAGTGAGGGATAAAAACTGAAAAATCCAGTAAAGCACACAGACAACACGGTCATGCAAAGCTCTGAGAAAATTTCCACCCGAACTGAGGTAAATTACAGTGGATATAAAAAGTCTATACACCCCTGTTCAAATGTCAGGCTTTTGTGATGTAAATAAAATGAGACCAAGATAAATTATTTCAAATCTTTTTCCACCATTAATGTGACCTATAACCTGTAGAACTCAACTGAAAAACAAACTGAAAGCTTTTAAGGGGAAAAAAAACTTACAATAACCTGTTTGCATACGTAAATATGCACACCCTTAAACTAATACTTTGTTGCAGCACCTTTGGCTTAGATTACAGCATTCAGTCTTTTGGGGTAGGAGTCTATCACCGTGGCACATCTTGATGTGGCAATATTTGCCCACTCTTCATTGTAAAAACACTCCAAATCTGTCAGATTGCAATGGCATCTCCTGTGCGCAGCTCTCTTCAGATCACCCCACAGATGTTTGATCGGATTCAGGTCTGGGCTTTGGCTGGGTCATTCCAAAACCATAATCTTCTTCTGGTGAAGCCATTCTTTTGTTGATTTGGATGTGTGCTTTGGGTCATTGTCGTACTGAAAGATGAAGTTCCTCTTCATCTTCAGCTTTCTCGCAGAAGCCTGAAGATTTTGTGCCAATACGGACTGGTACTTGGAACTGGTCATAATTCCCTCCACCTTGACTAAGGCCCTGGTTCCAGCTGAAGAAAAACAGCCCCAAAGTATGATGCTGCCACCACCATGCTTCACTGTAGGTATGGTGCTCTTTTGGTGATGAGCAATGTTGTGTTTGCGCCAAATATACCTTTTGGAATTATGGCCAAAAAGTTCAACCATGGTTTCATTGGACCATAACACATTTTCCCACATGTGTTTGGGAGATTTCAAATATATCATTCATATATATATATTTTTTTTCAATAACCGGAGCAGTGGCCTCAAGGTAGAGCATCCGCCCCACAACCGGGAGGCCGGGGTTCAAATCCCGACCAGGTCTTGCCAAAGACCATATTAAAATGGAACTTCCTGCCGTCCAGCTTGGTGCTCAGCAAAATGGAACGGAGGAGGGAAATGTTTGTTACCCAGCCACAGGGGTGCACAAGCCAGTGTACTCCCTGTGCCAGTCCCAAGCCGGGATAAAAAAATGGGCAGGGTTGTGTCAGGAATGACATCCGGAATAAAACTCAGCTCAAACCTATGGATATGACAGATATATCGATGTCTGCTGCAGCAACCCCACCAGAACGTGGGAATAAAGCTAGAAGAAGAAATTTCGGAGATTTCAAATTTGTTTTTGCAAAATGTAGCCAGGCTTGAATGTTTTTCTTTGTAAGATAAGGCGTCTGCCTTGCCACCCTAGACGGGAGATTGTTCTCACATGTCCTAAACAGCCAGTACTTGCCAGAAATTCCTGCAGCTTCTTCAATGTTGCTGTCGATCTCTTGGCAGCCTCCCTGACCAGTTTTCTTCTCGTCTTTTCATCAATTTTGGAGGGATGTCCAGTTCTTGGTAATGTCACTGTTGTACCATATTTTATCCACTTGATGATGACTGTCTTCACTGTGTTCCATGGTATACTGCCTTGGAAGTTCTTTTGTACCCTTCTCCTGACTGATACCTTTGAATAATGAGATCCCTTTGATGCTTTGGAAGCTCTCTGCGGACCATGGCTTGTGCTGTAAGACGTGACTACAAAACTGTCAGGAAAAGCCTAATAGAACAGCTGAACTTTATTTGGGGTTAATCAGAGGCACTTTAAATGGTAGCAGGTGAGTGCTGACTCCCATTAACATGAGTTTGAATGTGATTGGTTAATTCTGAACACAGCCACATCCCCAGTTCTAACAGGGTGTGTATATTTATGCAATTATTTGTTATTGTAAGTTTTTTTTATTTTTTCTCCTTAAAAGATTTGTTTGTTTTTCAATTGGGTTGTACAGGTTATAGATCACGTTAATGGTGGAAAAAGTTTTGCAATGATTTATCTTGGTCTCATTTTTTTACATCACAAAAACCTGGCATTTGAACAGGGGTGTGTAGACTTTTTATATCCACTGTAGGCTGAACTCAACTAAAGTATGTCTTCAGCAATGTCCACTTCCATAATTTGAAGAATGAGCTCAAAGATGTCTGACGCCTCAGTGAAGACAATGTGGCTAAGGTCGCAACTTGACTTTCAAAACCCTGCTAATGGAAAATAATCCAAGTCTACACCCCGGCATCTTTGTCCACTAAAGACGAACTGAAAACTTAACTGTTATTATGGGTGATTTTAAACGAGTTGTAAGAAAATTAAGCATGCCAATGGACACCGAAAAAACAAGTCACCCACTCAATAATACAAATCTAACATCTGTGGCCAGTAAGATAACTTCAGCTGTTTTTCTCCATTCATGCATGTCCTAAGTGCTTTAGGTGGGTAATTCAGCTAGGGCTGTAGCTATCAATTAATCAGATAAGCTTTCTGTCTTTTTGTCTTTAAAGAATAGTGTCACGACCAAGAGGGAAGGGCCTGATACCACTCTGTAGGGAAGAAGGTTCAGCACAGATTATGTATTAAGCAAGCTTGCACTGACCAAACAGCAAAGGTCTTCAATCAAAAGAAAAAAGGCACAAAAAGATTATCCGATTAACTGATTAATCGATAGCTGCAGCCCTAAATTCAGCACATAGTTCTTGTCAAAAATTAATAGGCAAGTTACTCTTTGGTTGCATTTGTTTTTGAATGCCTCAAAATCTCTCTTGGACTAAAACAGCTAAAGTAAAGGAATATTCTCAGTAGTTAGACAAGTTTTTTGGGGAGCAGCGGTGGCCTAATGGTTAGGGATGTAGACTGGTGAGCAGAAGATCGCTTGTTCAATCCTTGAACCAGCAGGATTAGATCTAGATGGGACAGATAATGCAGCTGTGTTTGCCCCATTTTCCATAACCCACTGTGGTGCCCCTGAGGAAGACTCTTAACCCCAACTGCTCCAGTGGAGCTGCTCAGTGGCCACAGGTCAGTCTGTGGTTGTACTGGGCAGCTTCCAGGTATGAATGTGTAACTGTGAACGTGAACAGGGCATCCTTGAAAAAGAGAGGTTGCCTCTCAATGGAACTTCCCTGTATAAATAAAGGTTAAAGTGATTTTTTTTTTTTAAATTACCTGTGGCTGCGATAAACATTCAGCAGGATGATGACGAAACCTAGGCAGTAACAGGCCAAGTAGGGGCTACCAAAGAGCCTGGAGAGTGCCCTCGTGTGGTGCTCCCATCTTGCTACCTGATAAAGATAAAAGCAAGATAGACATCAGAGGCCACGTGATTTTGACAGTTTACAGAAGAGACAACAGAAGTGCATTAAATGATTCTGTTATTATTTAAAGTTTATTTTATTGGGGTGATTTATTTACTAAAAACCCAGCAATGCCATAAGATAGACTTCTGTGGAAAGTGTTCTCACCTCCTGTACCACTGTGTGGTATGGCAACCACTCAGCTGCAGGTAGAAAGGCTCTGCAGAGAGTAGTGAAGTCTGCACAAGTGATCACCAGCAACAGCCTCCCCACAGTGAGTGACATTTACAGCAGAAGGAGCAGGGAAAGGCCCTCCTGCATCATGAAGGACTCCCACCCACCCTGCACACTGTTTGTTTGGCCACTTCCCATCAGGCAGGAGGCTGCACAGTACCAGAGCCAGAACCAGCAGCTTCAATAAGAGCCACTACCCTGATGTGCTAAGACTTCAACTCTGGTCATCAGTAGGTACCCTTTGTTATCCAGACAATATGCTGTAATAGCATCTGTTTGTATCACATCTGTGCAATAACCTGTTATATAACCTGTTACATCAGCATGCCTATATTCACCACTCCCTCTATGTTATTATTATTTCACAATTTTTCACCATATTCTTTTACTAGTACTACTATATTGGTATTTTTCTTTTCAGTTGTCTTTTTCAACTAACTGCGCTTCACTATTGACTGTTCTTCTTTCGGCTGCCCCCTTTCAGGGTCGCCGCAGCGCATCATCAACTCATGATGATCTGTATATTGATTCTGGAAATAATTTTTAAGCCGGCTGAACATCATGAAGCAACTTTGGGACTGACACAGGGAGTAAAGTGGGTCGTGCTCCCCCCTGTGGCTGGGTAACTGACTTTCCTTCCCCCATTCCATTATGCTGAGCACCAAGCTAGAAGGCAGGAAATATATGGTCGTTGATATGACCCAGCCGGGGCATGAACCCTTCACTATCAACCCTGTGTATTACAATTGTGTTCTTTCATGGGAAAACATGGAATGACAATGAAGAATCTTGACTCTGGAGTCTTGAATCTTCTGGCGGTTCCTTATGAAAATGCTGTATTTGGCTTTTTAGCTAGTTCAGCTTTAGCCTTACACACCTGGTAGCAATTCATGTAAATAAATGTATGATCTAGATATTTTAGAGACATTTTTTATGTTAATCTGCATTTTTATTTACCATAACATGATTAGCTTAAACCAAGAGTGATGTAGTAAAGGTCTTTAGAGAACTGGTGTTGGTAATCAGTATTTTGCACTGGACACAACCTTTTGCAGTTGTTAAACTGTGCTTGTAATTACCCAAATAAACAAATCAAAACATTTAAAGAAGCTAGAATTCTATGAAGACTGTTTATTTTTTGCTTAATATTGCATTTTGATATTAAGAAAAAAAAAGTTTGCATGATCTCCCCGTGTGTGGGGGGTTTTTCTCTGGGTACTCTGGTTTACTCCCACAGGCCAAAGACATGCGGGTTAGGTTAATTGGCATCAACTGGGGATTCTAAATTGTCCTTAGGTATGAATGTGAGAGTGAATAGTTGTCTGTCTCTGGGTTGGTCCTGTGATGGACTGGCGATCTGTCTAGGGTGTACCCTGCCTCTGGGCCAAAGACGCTGGGATAGGCTCCAGCTCCTCCACAACCCAAAAAGGATTAAGTGGTAGAAGATGAATGAATGAATGAATGAATGGATGGATTACATTTTGATGAGTCAGTGTTATATTTTACTATGTGTGAAACTGCTTATTTTCTCTTCTTCACATAATATCTTCAACTAGAAGCCCTCTGCCTACACGATCAAGCTCAGACGCTGCACTTCAGTGGCTGAGCAGTGATTCAGAGAGTTCTTACTGTTTCATTCTTGGGATTTTGGCTGACCATATACACTATATTAGAACAAACCAAAGCCTCTAATCACTTCAATTCAGAGTCCAAAAGTCTGAAAATCTCCTTCATTGCCTAACTTAAAAAGCAAAGTAAGCCTTAGAAAAGCAACCACACAGTAACCTGTCTAACGTGCTAAATGGGTAAATTTAAGAAGCATGAATGTAATTTTCTATGCATTCACATGCAAATTAATGAAAATTGGACAATGGGAACCTGAACAAGAATGTGTAAAAGAAGTTTCAATAGTTGATAAAAACCATTTGGTAAGCAACTGAAAACAGTCTATAAGGGAAATATTTTAACTCCATCCATCCATCTATCCATCTATCCTCTCCTGCTTATCCAACGGAGTGTGGTGGCAGCAGGTTTAGGAGGTTCCAGCCTCTCCAAGAAGATCTGATGCATTCCTAGGCTAGCCAGGAGACATTAATTTCTTCAAGCTGGTTCAAGGCATGCCCAGGGGTCTCCTCCTGGTTGGGTAGACCCAGAACACCTCCAAACGGAGGTGACCAGTAGGCGTTCTGATCAGAATGAAACAAAATGTGTGAACCCCGGAAGGCAAGCTTTGAGTGACATGTCAATCGGTTGTTAGGATACAGAGTGGGGACCCTTTATTTAAGAGCACCTATGAATTACCCACAAAAAAACAAACAAAAAAAAAAAAAACAGGGATAGAGCATTATTACGCACTCTGTTAGCATGCAGCCTTACACTGTAATAATTTATTTTCACCAGAAATGACTGCATCTCAAGTAATTTTATTATATTTTTTTGTATTTTGTATATGTTATTAATCCCAGAGGGAAATTCAGGGCAGCCACCTGGATGGATGAGGCAGCCATGGTACAGTGCCAATCCTTTCACCAGTCATACACACATTCACACCTAGGGCCACTTTAGAGTCTCCAATTAACCTAACCTGCATGTTTTTGGCCTGTGGGAGGAATCCGGAGGAAATCCACACAGACATGGGGAGAACATGCAAACTCTACACAGAAAGGTCACTGATGGTCAGGGGGTGGGATCAAACCCACAATGGTCAAGGGTGGAATCGATCCCGTGACCTTCTTACTGTGCTGCCACAGTGCTAACCACTGCACCATCGAGCTGCCCAATGTATGTAATACAGTTTCTACTTTTTGGGCTTACAAAGAAAAAGCATTACACATTTATGAGAAAAAAAAACTAACAATTTATGAGTAAAAAGTTGCAAATTTCTGTGTGAATGTTTTAGAAAAAAAGTGAAATTTACAGGAAAGATTTTCAATTTTCAAAATTTAAGTCAAAAAACATCTCAAATGCGTGTATGACTTCTGGCTCCTCTACCCACTTCTGCTCACCAGCCTGAGAAGATGGAGTTCAGGGCCTTTGGCCGTTTCTTGCACCACTGTAGCTTTAAGCTCATGCAGCAACATTCTCATCAATTTCTCTTAGTTTTCATTTAAATCTGGAGAAGCCAGCCCCCCTCCCTTCCCTGTCCCAAGCCACTTCCTATCCAAAGTGCTCAATCTAAGGCTCGACAGCTTTTGTAGAGCAGCCAATAGAGGGGATGCATTGGAACAGAACTCTTGGAAGCTACCATAGTAACACAGCATTGACTGGCAATCACATGTGAAAGCTTTATTTTGTATGCAGCAAACATAAAAATCACACAAAACATTTAGGCACAGCAATGAAAGGAGCACCTTTTTTACCTTCCATGTTAATACCACACCATTTACTTGACTGTAGTGATGTGTGGGTACAGACCAAGGAGCACATGATAAGTGAAGAACTGATTCAGAGCCTTTAATTATGTATGTAAGTTTTTGCTAATTAATACAAGATGAAATGATAAGGTTATGCAAGCAGGTACTCTGTGTACTGCTGTGATTGAATACTGTGTATTTTTTTTGTGTTTTAATGCATGCACCCTAATGCTACCACTCATTTTTGCCACTCAGTATTTTTTAACTGCCATGAGTTCTGTTTGGTGACATAATACGCACACCCTCTATAGCAAGAGCTGCATATGGTCAAAGAATCTGTCCTGTGTGAGACTTTCTGCAGGCTGAACGGAGCCCAGAGGAGATGCTGTGGTGTAGCTGTGCTGTCAGAACACGTGGATTATAACACTGTCAGATGATAATTGATTTTAAAATTTAAATGATTATTATTCTAACTACTACAGCTTTAATAGAAAAAATAGAAGTTAGGGACAGGTGCAGCAAATGTTCTTAAACAGCCTGACCTGTGAGCCGAGGGCTGAATCCCACCTGATGTTAAATTAGAGGGGTATGACTAATTGTAATTAGCATAGACAAAACAGAATTAACGCTATATGACAGCAGGTGCATCACATAACTATAATATGAAATATATAGTGCAAATTTGCAATACAATACAGTAATGTGATGCTGTGAATGCTGTGTTGGCAGAGGGATGCGCAGTTACTGAAATGTTTGGAAAGGATTGATGTGAAAATGGAGACAAAAAGGCATATTGATCAAGCCAAGGTCTCTATGACAACCGGACGAGGACAGGAGGAGGTGGTAATCTGACAAACACATATGAGTCCAGGAAATAGTTGGAGAGGTGATTGTGACGGGTAGTTGTTTTTTTAAAAAAAATTATTTACTGATCATTGAGACACAAACAAAATCAAAGAGATGATTTTTTTTTATAAACATGCAAGAATATACAGTACCATCTCCTTCTATGGCATCCTCATGCCAAGTTCTGTTTTATTTGGACAGTTCTCAGTGATTACTTCTGCTCATCATTACTAGTTATTATGAAAGTTATATGAGATGCACCTAAATTAAAAGTTAATTTATTAATTGAGACATCTTTTTGATTATGATCAAAATCTTGACTTTTAAGGAAACTGATGATGGATTCTCATGTCGGCATCGATGCATGAGTATCTGATATTACTGACATTATCACCATTCACAGTGAATCTTTTTGTGGGAGGTTAAGTCGGTTGTCGAGCGACAGGTTTGACTACAGGTTCAGTTTTGCCAGATATACGATAATTATCATATTTATGCCATACTTTTAGGGCCTATGCTATATACGATCATTAGTTTTAAAAAAGGCCAAATATATGATAGTTTTAGTATTTTTGTGCACTCCACAAAAAACGTGATTTTGATTTATGTGAACACCCACACATCACCAGAAACTGATGCTCATAGCTGATCAGCTCATACCTGGCTGGCTCCTCCTCACCGCCAAATGTTCCAATCACATCAGCAGTGCTTTGCTCACAATTGTTTGTGCAGCTGCACTGGCACCACAAATAAATAAATAAATAAATAAAATCAGTGAACATGAGTTTGGACTCAGAAGAAAAAAGTACTAAAAGAAAAGAGTCCAGCAGCACAGACACAGACAACGAACGGTAAGAAAACAAAGCAACTCCACCGGGCACAGCAGCTTTATCACCCTGCCTGGGAGTTAGACCCTACCTTTAAGGACAGAAGCAGTGGTTGTGCAAAGGCATGCAGTTCACTGTGTGGGTGGGTGTGTTTAAGTCTCACAATGCATAAAGCAGCTGTTTCATTCAAATGGCCATGCCTCTGCGTTTATTCTTTAGGTTACTGTAGTTTCATATATAAGAATAGCTTTGTTTTTAAATGCACTGTCCTAGCCTGTGATTTTTTAAGTTATTTTAGTACATACAATAGTCTGGGTCAAAATATGATAATTTCAGAGTGACAGTACGATATTTATTCATTTCCCATCTGGCAACACTGCAGGTTTGACACATGTATGAGGAGTTTGCTATAGCGTAGTTGCTGGCACTGACTTTCCTTCTACCCCTCTTATTGTTAGAATGCCTTGTCCTGTTCTCTTCAAAAATTTGGAGTCCTTCATGGCAGATGTCATGCCTGAACCTGCATCATTTACTCAAACACATACACCTAAATAGCAAAAGTGATAATTTTACAGCAGTATCTTTGGTCTCTTAATCCTTTCCAGAGCTCTATATGAAAAGAGTTCATGAGAGAAGAGTCTATTCCATGTGTTTGCATGAACTTCACACAACTTCCTGATGAGAACACCTCCAGCAAAACCATACTGAATCCAGGAAGGACCCGGCTCCACCTTGTTTTCCAGCTGTGGCTAAAAGACGGTAGCAGTTTAGAAAGTAATAGTTTTGAACAGTTCAAATAGCTAACAAGGCACTGAAAGGCTGTCAAGATCCAGTTCAAGAGAATTCAACACAAGTCATCAGAGGAAGTGGACAAAGACCCCATCTGATGAAGCTGTAGGGGTGCAACAAGTGTAACCAAAAAAAGATCTGCGTCCACAAACCCAAAAGGTTACATTCTCTAAAACCCTCATTTTCAACAAGGTCTTCCCAGCCTGACCATACCATAAATCCACCTGCAGTGTCACAGATGAAAGACTCGTTTATGGGCAGTGTGACTCCAAGCTGAGGAAGTGTGTAGTGAAGTGTGTGGCTTTAAAAACCAAAGAAAAAAGATACAGATGTTGTCATGGCAACACCTCTTCTGTGTGTTCAGGAGAGGTAGGAAAAGGAAAGGGAAAATAAATGAAGCTAAGATGAAGCAAACTTTATCAATACAGAAAAAAACCTTCTGCTTTGGCAGTAGCAGCAGTACACCTACTCAGATGGCTCGCTTAATAGGTCCAATCTTTCTGCTCGATCTGAGGCGCTTTGCGAAGCTGTGACACAAACCAAGGAAAATATCTTCTACAGCAGTCTCCTACTCCATTCTTAAAGAGCACCGTTGCGTAATTAAGGCCCAATGTTTCATTAAAAAAATAGAGACAGAACAACAGTGGCAGCAATGGAAGGGATGATTTCATAATTATCTTTGCAGATAACAGCAGAGTTGATGATGTGATATCTTAATGTACTTTTATTCAGCCATATATTACATAAGCTAAACAAACAAAATGGCACTCACTGTTAAGACTCAACACAATATTAAGTCCTGAAGCTAGTGCAGAGGAGAGCACACATGTGGAGCTTCCATCATTGTTCCATTACCTTATTAACTTGGTATTGTTCAGATATTACCTCCTTGTTGTCAGTGGATATGAATACCCTCAAATTAAAGCTGAGAATCTGAACTTTAAGCCCATATTGGTTATATAACAGTATTTAATATATTTTGGAAAAAAGCAAAAAAAAACGAAATTTGTGTTCGTGTCCAAACACATATAGATCTAACTGTATGCACAGGCCCTTACTTTATCCTTTTTATAAACTGCGGATGATGAAATCCCAAAATTCCTTGCAACTGCACACTGAGAAACGTTAAACTGTTGGACTATTTGCCCATGCAGTTGTTCAGAAAGTGGTGAACCTCGCCCTATCCTTGCTTGTGAACAACTGTGTTATGTATGAGATTACCTCTCGAATGACAAGGCCAGGTGGTAGAACTCAGCTTTATTAACACTTGATATCCACAGTACAACCACCAGATAGGGGCATTGGCAAAGAGGCTGGATGAAGATGCCCGCTGGTATCTATAGGGGTGGTGCAGTGGCAGAAGCGGATGTGGCCGCCACTACACCGCTCTTCATAATAAAACCCCACATCACAGACTGAGCCTTTCAGGGTTGCTCTTTTTATACCCAATCATGACACTCACCTGTTTCCAATTAACCTGTTCAACTGTGGAATGTTCCAAAAAGGCATTTTTAGAGCATACCTCAACTTTCCCAGTTTTTTGGTGCCCCTGTCCCAGCTTTTTTGGAACATGTTGCAGGCATCAAATTCAAAATGAGTGAATATTTGCAACAAAGCAATAAAGCTTATCAGTTTGAATATTAAGCTACGGTCACAAATACCCTTACGAATGGCTGCGAACACCGTACGAATGATTATTGGACCATTTCGTACAGCCTTCTTAAGGCAGTCGTAGGAGAATCCAGCATTCGTAGATAGCTTGTAAGTTTGCCAAGTGGCCAAACCGATGGTCTTGTCCAAGATATCTTAGAATGCCCCACAAAAACCCCTCATTGTAGGGCGGCTGTATGAATGCCATAGGAACAACGTAAGAACGACACAAGATGTTGGAGATAAGTATGCTTCAAGAACACCTTAACTTGTCCTTGAGGGCCCCTTAGAGCAGTCACAGGAAACGCCGTACGAATCCCTGTTCGTACAGAGATTTATACACCGTGTGTAAGGCGGTAGTGAGGCGGTCATAAGACGGAAGTACATCATTCTTGTGACATTTGTGTGACAAAATGCGCCAAAAGCCATAAGATCTTCCTACCAACGACTCAAGAGTGCCGTCAGGTGAACAAAAATTTTTGTAAGATGGCAGTAAGTATGCTGTAGGAAGATCCCAAGGCGCTCTTCCGAAGAACGTAAGAACTCTTGGGCCATTGTACGACAGAAAATCATCTCATTTCTCAAGAATGCCTCACGTTGCTCTTGTGAATTGAATGGCAGCTGTGACAAACTAAGCCCCCCTCCACAAACTCTGTGAACTCCAGAATTTGTAGGAACTGAGAGATTCTCACAAACCCATCATTTGTAAGAATCTTTGACCAAATCTTTAAATATCTTGTCTTTGTAGTATATTCAATTGAACGTAGGTTAAAAAGGATTTTTACATCATTGTATTTTGTTTTTATTTACATTTTAGACCCAGCTTCACAGGAATTGGGTTGTATAACTATAAATACCTTTGAGTAAATTTCTATAAAACTCTGCAATAAAAAGTGTTGCTTGTTTGTAAACATGAGAGCATATCTTTCCTCGACCACATAGCCAGGAGTATTCCGCCAGTACACTCCTTTGAGAAAAATGAATGGGACCCCAACCACCACCACTGCTGGACATGATTTACAACCATCCACTGGGTGATGAAGCGTGCTAAAAATACTCAGATGCTGTGCAGGCAGACTGCTGATGTTGTTATCAAATCACCAATCAAGCTCTGGGAATAAAAGAAGAGGGAGGTACAGGAAGTGGCGCCACACTAGCATAACTAGCCGCTCCTCAGGACAAATTCAATAAGGGCTTAGTTAACAGGCTCCTCCTGCATCCACATCAGTCCGTTTAAATCAGAGCTGCAGCCAGTACGATAGGAAGGCATTGTACAGAAAATGTTCCTAAAGCAGATGAAATTAGAAAAAAAAAAATAGCTATAAGAAGCTTTATCTCATTGCCACCTTGTAATGTCATCTTCCACACATTGAGACTACACAATAGAACCCAAAGCTTAAGTCTGAAATGGGTAGTTTTTTTGGAGCCATTTGGTTATTTTGAAGCCCTGCGGGGAAAATGGGGTCCAACTTGGACACCGACGCCATCAGCCCAAGTCTACTATAAAAGAGTACATGCTTTAATTGAGGACAACCTGCATACAGGCAGGCATATTAGTGTGTGGACGTGCACTGTTCTCAAGTGATGAGGAGAAGGACAACAAGAACACAGGCAGACCACGTGTGTGATTATGAAAACGCTGTTGAATATTTAAAAGCATCTGAGCTGACAGCTGAGCAGGAGCTACTGGGAGCCAAAAAAGAAAAAAAAAAAAAAGATCTGAATTCTAAGGGGGAGAAGATTTTGGTTTCTCAACGAGTGTTATGATGGGCATGATCGGCCCCATGTTATGTTTGAGGTTTTGCTCTCTATTGTCTTGCTCTTTTTAAGCTGACGTTCTGCTCTTGTTTAGTTACTCCCATATCTCTTGGAACGGTGAATGCTGAGGAACGTTTATCTACCGCAGTGCTTTTTGGGGTTTCTACAGGGTTTGTAAAAGGTTGCCAAATAGTTTGCAAACATTTTTCAAGGTCCCAATGAACATGTTAAAACATTTTTGCAAATTTATTTTCCACAAACAGTTGTAAGCATCTGCAAACGGTTGTAATGCACGTTGCTGAAGTTCTTTTTAGTTCGCCTAGTAGTGAACACTAGCAACTGTTTAAGGCACTTTACAACAAAACTACTGGTGACCTTAAAAACTGCTGAACTGTTTTGCAACCTTTTACGAACCCTGACGAAGCTCAAAAAGCACATCATTCATGAACATTCCCCAGCATGCGCCGTTCTGAGATACTAGCGTGATTTGCGCCAACATTCGTCAGAAAAGTTGGCGAATACAAAAATTGCCAAGTTCGTCAGCATCCGCCACACCATGAGATACTACCCTTAAGAATCTGGACAACAAAATTGTTTGCAATCTTAAAAACGTTGGCAAACTGTTTTGCAACCTTTCACGAACCCTGACGAAACCCAAAAAGCACCAAATCCTGAACGTTCCTCAGCACTCACCACTCCATGAGATACTACCCTAGTTTACTCAGAAAGGATTTCCTGTTTTGTTCTCTTTAGTTCAGTTTGATTCTTGCTTTATTACCTCCGCCAAGGATGTAATGTTTTTACCAGGGTTTGTCTGTTTGTTTGTCTGTTACCAACATAACTCCACATACCAACATAAGTTATGAACAGATTTTGACAAAATTTTCAGGAAAGGTGTGTAATGGCACGGGAAATAGATGATTAGATTTTGGTGATGATCTCAGAGTGCATACCTCCACCAAGGGCTTTGTTTGTATTTGTTCAGCAGGATTACACAAAAACTACTGGATGGATTTGGATGAAATTTTCACCAGAGGTGGTTCTTGGACTAGAGAGGAACCCATTACATTTTGGTGATGATCTGGGAATGCATACCTCAGCCAAGGCTCTTCTCACAGTGTGTCAGCCACAATACTCCAAAACTAATGGACAGACTTTGATGCAATTTTCACCACAACTACCTCTACGCCTACACACAAACCCATTACATTTTGGAGGTGATCCATGAGAGACTGAAGGAGGCTTGGTGGAGGTATGCGCTCTCTAAGTGCTTTTCTAGTTTTGTAAATGTCCTTAGATGTGATTTTCAGTTAAAGATGCACTTCGGCAGCTCTAAAACCACCGCAAAAACAAATACAGCTGGGAAAATAAATGTTCAACACATCATCATTTTTCTCACTAAACATACAGTATTTCTGATGGAGCAAGTCACTGACCTGAGATTTTCACCAGATATCAGTAACAACCCAAGTAATCCATACATACAAAGAAATCAAGGCAACTGTGTTCACAAAACAAGTCATATTTAATAAAATTGAATGACACAGGGAATAAGTATTGAACACATGAAGAAAAAGAGGTGCAAAAAAGCATAAAAAGCAAAGAACCCAGCTGAAATCCATCAGAATTTAGGAAGCCATCCCATCCCCCATCAGTGCAAATTAATTTCAGCAGGTTAAGTCCTGATTGAGAGTCTTTAAAAAGGTCTGTGAATATCAGATTGTCACACCACAAAGAACTCATGATGGGTAGAAGCAAAGAGCTCTCTCTAGACCTTCGCAACCTTATTGAAGCAAAACATAATGATGGCATTGGTCACAGGTGCATTTCTAAACTGCTGAATGTTCCAGTGAGCACTGTTGAAGCCATCATTCGGAAATGGAAAGAACATCATTTTACCATAAACCGGCCACGACCAGGAGCATCTCACAAGATTTCTGACAGAGTAGTCAAAAGAATTATCAGAAGAGTTATCCAAGAGCCAAAGACCACTTGTGGAGTACTCCAGAAAGGCCTAGATTTAGCAGGTGCTGCTGTTTCAAAGAAAACAGCAGCGGTGGCGGTGCGGTGGCGCAGTGCTTAGCACTGCACCAGCACAGCAACTCACCCTTGGCCATGGGATCCCTGGTTCGATCCCAGCCCCTGACCAACAGTGATCTGTGTGGAGTTTGCATGTTCTCCCCGTATCTGCGTGGGTTTACTCCGGGATTTCTCCGGTTTCCTCCCACATGCCAAAAACATGCAGGTTAGGTTAACTGGAGACTCTAAAGTGGCCCTAGGTATGAATGTGTGTGTGAATGGTTAAGGGATAGCGCCGTACCGTGGCTGCTTCATCCATCCAGGTGGATGCCCTCAATTTTCCCTCTGGGGATCAATAAAGTATACAAAATCAAAAAAAAAAAAAAATCAAAAACAAGTAATGCACTCACCCGACATGGACTCTATGTCCGCTCACTTTGCAAGACTCCATTGCTGAAGAAAAAGCATGTTGAAGCTTGTTTAAAGTTTGCTGCACAATATTTGGGCAAGCCAGTAAAATCCTGGGAGAATATAGTCTGGTCAGATGAAACAAAAATTGAATTTTTTGGATGTCACAACACACAGCATGTTTGCTAACAGTGAAGTTTGGAGGTGGAAGCATCATGGTGTGGGGGTGTTTTTTAGCACATGGTAGAGGCAAACTTCATACAATTGAAGGAAAGCTGAATGAACAAATGTACAGAGATATCCTTGATAAGAATCTGCTGCCATCTGCCAAGATGCTGATGATGAAATGAGGGTGGACATTTCAGCAAGACAATGATCCCAAACACACAGCCAAGGAAACTCTCAGCTGGCTCCAGCGAAGGAAAATAAATCTGCTAGAATGGCCCAGTCAGTCACCTGACCTGAATCCAATTGAAAATCTATGGAACAAAATGAAGATCAGAGTTCATAGAAGACACCCACAGAACCTTGAAGATTTGAAGACAGTTTGTGTGGAAGAATGGGCTAAGATCACTCCAGAGCAATGCCTGCGCCTAGTTTCTCCATACAGGAGGTGGCTGGAAGCTGTTATTACCAACAAAGGCTTTTCTACTTAACATTAAATGAATTTCACCAAGTGTGTCCAATACTTATTCCCTGTGTCGTTTCACTTTATTAAATATAGCTTGGTTTGTAAACACAGTTGCCTTGATTTTTTAGTATGTATGGATTACTTGGGTTGTTACTGATATCTGGTGAAAATCTCAGGTCAATGGCTCCATCAGAAATATGTTTAATGAGAAAAATGTTGATGTTGTGGAGTGTGTAAATGAAGAGGCAGATTCATGACAGACGATTTATTACACACTCACATCTCACAAGCACAGAATGGACTGAATGGTTACAGCAAGCTTTCCTCTCTATATCACAAGTCACACTTCACAAGTTTCATGGCACTTCACATCACACAGCATGATATTTACACTACACTGCATTCAACCCCCTCTGTCCTTCCTGGGCATTGTTCTCCCATGCTTATTCCCTGTCTCTGTCTGAGGTGCTAAATAACCTGACTTCCCCAAGGTCCCAAACCGCCCCACCCCCCACCCCCAGCATCTAAGACAGAACATCAGTCCACACTCGCTTTTGGCTTCAGTCTCCTCCCATATCTGCTGTAACTGGGGTTTACCGCCTCCGTGGAGCTGCTGTGCCGGTGGGGGGCTGCTGGGAGCATGTCTGACTGCGGGTAAGCCGTGGTGAGGAGGGGTGAACTTCGTTCTGCCCGTGTGGCTGCTCTGGTGAATCATTTCCCTGGGGAGTTCTCCGTGGGGGTCTTCCACGCCGAAGGGCCCTAGCCAACAGCACTTGCTCATCCGCCACTACAAAGGCGGGTTTGAGTCTATCTATGCCAATTTTCTCCCGTCTACCCCCCAAGTCTAGCACAAAATGCTTATCCCCTGTTTCCAACACTCTGAACGGTCCATCATAGGGTGAGCGCAATGGAGGGCGGTGGGCATCGTGTCTGATGAACACGAACTGCGCGTTCTTCAAAGTTTTAGGCACGAAGGCACGTGGAAAACTGTGGTGGGCAGGGCCCGGCAGCGTGCCTGTGTTTGCGCTACGCTGCAAAAGCTGAGACGGGCAGCTGCCCGGCGCGGGATTATCTGGTAGAAATTCCCCGGGCAGCCGTAGGGGCTGCGCAAAAACGAGCTCTGCCGGGGAAGCTTCCAAATCCTCTTTTGGCGCGGAGCGCAACCCCAATAAAACCCACGGCAACCTGTCTACCCAATTTGCATCCGTCAGTGAATCCCTGAGTGCTGCTTACCCCAAAAAATCAATCTCCATCACACCCAACTGGCATTTCGCCGGGTTGATTATCAACCCGTGCTCCTCCAACCTCCGGAAAACCGTCCTGAGGTGGGTTTCGTGTTCGTCTTCGGACGTACTGGCTACCAGGATATCGTCCAGGTAGATGAACACAAACGGGAGATCACGCAGCACTGCATCCATCATGCGCTGGAACGTCTGTGCTGCGCCTTTTAACCCGAATGACATGCGCAGGAACTCGAATAAACTGAACGGAGTTATTACCACTGTTTTGGGTACGTCCTCCGCGCGCACTGGGACTTAGTGGTAACCGCGGACCAGGTCTATTTTGGAAAAAATGCGTGTTCCGGCGAGGTGAACGGAAAAATCCTGTATGTGGGGAATCGGGTAGCGGTCGTGCGCTGTGGTGTTGCTCAATCTGCGGAAATCACCGCACGGTCACCACGATCCCTCAGCCTTAGGGACCATGTGTAGCGGGGATGCCCATGGGCTGTTCGAACGCCTGATGATGCCCAACCTTTCTAGGCTGGCGAACTCCTCGCGCGCTATGGCCAGTTTAGCTGCGTCCAAGCGCCGAGGTCTTGCAAAAACGGGCGGCCCGGTGGTGGTGATAAAGTGCTCCACCCCGTGTTTAGCGATAGCCGCTGAAAACATCGGGACCGTGAGTGCTGGGAACTGAGTGAGCAGTGCGTGGAACTTACCGCCTGGAGCTGTGACGTTGGCTTCAATCAGCCCCCAGGGTATGGTAATTCAGTGTTGCTACGACAAAAGTCCACTCGTATGTACGGCCGTGTAGAGATAAGATCAGTGTCCTCTTACCAAAGGTCTTAATTTCCGAGCCATTTGCTGCCAACATCCCGGGGCCGCTAGGTCCTGCCAGCCAGTCAGCGTAGGTTGGCAGGATGATGCTCCTCTGGGCTCCGGTGTCCACAAGGAAACGCCTCCCCGAGCGTGCGTCCGTCATGTAGAGCAGCTTGTTCTCTTCACCGAGGGTCGCAGCTGCTGCCGACTGCCGGCCTTGGTGTTTTCCCGAGCGCTTGAATTGGCACGGTGGCGCACATCTACATGCGTTCTCTCTGAAGCGACGGTGGTAGAAACAGAGCGTGTCTCTCTGGCGCTCCTTGGCCCCCGCTGCTACTACCGTCGGTGGCTCCTCGCCTCCTCTGGTCGTCTCGCTGGGCTCCGCCGCCGCCGCGTTGACTGTGATCGCCCTGGTGGTGAGGATGATCCCGTCTGCCTCCTGGGGTAGTGCACGGTAGTCACGCTTGGCCAGCAATGGCGAATTGGCCAGAACTGCTCTCGCCTCTGTTGGAAGGTTCTGGAAGAAAAGGTGGGCAAACAGAAAGTGCCCGTCGTCCGTGCCCATTAACGCCAGCATCTTCTCCATCAGGTCGACAGCCAACCCATCTCCTAACTCGGTCCGCACCAGGAGCCTCTCCGCTCTCTTACATTCCGAGAGCGTGTAACGCTGGGTGAGCACAGCCTTGAGCAACTCGTATTTGTTGTGGGTTGGTGGCTGATCGAGCAGGCTCGCTACCTGCTGGGCTGTGCGGGAGTCCAGCGCTGCTACCACATGGTAGAACTTGGTGTCGTCTGCCGTTACTCTCCGGAGGGCGAACTGGGCCTCGGTGTGGTGGAACCAAGAGCACGGGTTGTGCTGCCAGAAATCCGGTAGCTTGACTGAAACCGCACACGCGTTGCTGGGGGTTCCAGTCCGGGCTGTCTGTGGAATGGCTGCTGCGTCGCTGGGGCTTCCCGACCGGGCCGGCTCCAGGGTTCTTGCCTCGTGTTCCATAATATGTCTTGGGTCACCAGTGTGGGGTGTGTAAATGAAGAGGCAGATTCATGACAGACGATTTATTACACACTCACATCTCACAAGCACAGAATGGACTGAATGGTTACAGCAAGCTCTCCTCTCTATATCACAAGTCACACTTCACAAGTTTCATGGCAATTCACATCACACAGCATGATATTTACACTACACTGCATTCAACCCCCTCTGTCCTTCCTGGGCATTGTTCTCCCATGCTTATTCCCTGTCTCTGTCTGAGGTGCTAAATAACCTGACTTCCCCAAGGTCCCAAAATGTGTTCAATACTTCCCCGCTGTATGTATTGCCCAAAATAGTATATTGTGGCTTTTTACCCACAAAAAACTTCCATTGGCCTAGAATTGCTTGGAAAGCGTTTTTAAGTCTTGCACCTACTTAAGTATATGAATATTCTAATTAGCTCCACCCACACCCCCGGCCACCAGTAGCTGATGCTACAAGGCCAGCCTCTTAGAGGACAAGGGAGGGCTCTCCTTTGACCCAAAGACTGCTATGCAAAACAGAAGCCTTTATCCCCCTAAAACTAATATGTGTCCACTTAGGTGCGCATTTTCATGCTTCCCAGCTGCAAACTGCATGGAGAGTATTACTGTCTCATCAGAGAACTTCAGCCAGTTTTCAAGCAGTATTTTCGGATACAAAAGTACAGTTTGATGAGCTTTTTCTGTCTACTCCAACCCACTCTGCTCTCCCCGACCTCCAGGGCTTGCACGTGAGCGCCGCAACTCCTGGTGGATGGAGTGCTCACAATGCTTCCGGACATTAAAGTTTTTACTATATCTTCAAAAGTAAAAAGCGAAACATTTTTCTGAAAAGGGTTGAGGCAAGAGATAAATGTGTAATTGTCAAATATGTGTTTACTTTTTACTAACAACCAGTTCCCTGTCTGCCAGTAAGTGAGCGGGGGGGGGGGGGGGGGCACGATTTGAATGTGGCTGCTCTCAGTTCACATCTGCTGTCCGCTGGTGAAGTAAGCTGAGAGCAGCTCAATTTGAATGTGGCTTGGCAAGGGCTTGCACGTGATTGATCGCCTCCTCCTCCACTGCTTTGCTATGCAAAACGTACACCTTCAGCCCCCTCTGCTTCAATCCTGTTGCTCCTTGGCTCCGCCCTCTTCCCCCAAGGTAGCCAAGAGTATCCGTCTGATTGGTTAATGTTATAACCAACCAGGCAAAGCAGGAATGCTTACGTAGCTAGAAACGGTCTGTCCAAGCTCGCCCATTTGAGGGGGGTGTTACCAATCTGGAAATTCACAGCAGTAAAACACAGACTTCAGGCTGTGGTGACATTTTGCTCTTGATATGTCTTGTAAGTCACAAAAAACATGTTACAGACCTGTTAACAACAGAAAAACCTTGATTTTTGTCAGAGTGTTACTTTAACAGTTGGTTTTATTTCCAGTCTGTTTGCGTGGGTTTTGTTCTGTTTCCTGTTTTGCTATTTTAGGGGTTAGCTGTACGTACTTCTCTTTAGTTGATTCTGTGTCCTTGTCTTGCATTTGCTTTTTGTGTCTGTTTTCTATTGGTCCTGCCTCCCTCTGTGTATTCCTTCCCTCACTGTCGTGAATGTGTCTCTGTCTCCCTCGTT
Organism: Pholidichthys leucotaenia; assembly: GCA_020510985.1. Taxonomy (NCBI): domain Eukaryota; kingdom Metazoa; phylum Chordata; class Actinopteri; order Cichliformes; family Pholidichthyidae; genus Pholidichthys; species Pholidichthys leucotaenia. Next base: position 472,901,870 of record CM035836.1, on the reverse strand, counting down.
AGTGTCATTCCCCTTACCGATCCAGTGAGGTTTCAACCAAATGTAAAGCACTAGCAGCACCACAGGCAGCTCAATGTCAGTATAGTCACAAAACTGAACAGTTTTTTTAGCCATAGCTCTGCTGATAAAGGTGTGGACTATAACAAAAACTTGGCCACCTTTCGGTCGTCGGCCTCCGTCGGTCTATGATGACCATGGAAGAGAATCCTAAACGTCTACTCTGCTGGAACAGCACCACCTGTGGCTGAACAGGCCGATGCGCGAATGGCAGTCCCTGTCACACAGGTTGCACTTGTGGGTGGTCTCCATGCTGCTGGGTCTGTGGCGGTTCTTCCTGCGGGTCCTTTTTTCATCTGCTGCAGCAGTCAGTCTCTCTTCACCCGCCTTGAGCTGTCTGGTCAGGGTGCCTCTCCATTTGGAGCGGTCCGTTGCAAGGTCCTCCCAGTGCTCTGTGTTGATCTCCAGGGCCTTCATGTCTCTCTTGCAGACGTCTCTAAAGCGCAGCTGTGGGCGGCCAACGTCTCTCCTGAGGTCATGTCACCTTTGCAGTCAGTGTAATGGAGTCCAGTGAATAAAACTGTTCACTGGACACAAGCTATATTCTTTACTAAAGTCACGGATGCACCAAAGAACAGCTCTTACCTGGCTAATCCAGATATTTATGGGCAAAATAGCCAAATAACAACTCAGGTGAGTTAATGTTTTACAGTTCTTCAGTCATTTGAGGTCAAGCTACATAATTCAGGTGGTTTGGAATACAGGGAGCAGTTATGTCACAGCAAAGAAAAAGGAAGCTGTTGTATACATTTTAACAAGTTCACATGAGGACCATGAAAGCGAACATAAAACACTGGAGAAAATACTTTTTGTCTTCAGTGAAGAACTTGCATACATTACTCAGCTTTTCACAAAAATGCACTAGAACAGAACAGAACAGAACAGGAAGAACAGACAGGTTGTTCATTTAAAGCTAAATAATGGTGATGCACATGTTAAATTAAGCCATCTGTTCATTAGCCATCTGACATGTTCATTTTGAAGTTATTATCCAGGTTGGAATGCTCTTTCCCCAAAGCAAACAAGTACAAGAAATTAACCCAATTCAATTAACAAATCTCCAGTTAGAGGACCGGCTGTTTTCTCAGGTAATCAAGTGGTTCGGCATTAGCAACAACCTAGCTAGCTACTTGATACCTACGCTGTAAAAAAATCTGTGAGTTTTATGATAAATTACTGGCAGGTGTGGTAGCCAGTAATTTACTGTAAAAAAAAAAAAAAATATATGGTGACAGTGTATACCTCTTGAAGGCATACTGTTTTGGCGACCATAAATTACACAGTTTAGAACTGTTCTCTTAATGGTAAATCACTATTAAAACAACTATGAAACTGTAAATGTGATTATGGTAATTTTCTTTAAATTTACTGGTAAACTGTAAACCTGTTGACAGTAATTTACTTAAGAATTACAATCATGTAAACATTATTATAACAGTACAACTGTTACATCCATTACGGTATTTAATTGGCAAAACTTAAATTTAGTTGAGGGTAGTTACTGTATTGTGACATTACGGTATGTGACTGTTAATTTTACAGAAATGTTGGATTTTTACACTAAAATTATGTTTTTAATACATACTGTATATTGACTAAAAATTACAGCTGTGTACTCTTTTTTAAATCTACAGTTAATTGGTCTATCTTTTAACGGTAATGCACCATTTTCAGTTTTAAGGTCCATTACTATCACTTTCTGACAGTTTTTCCACCATAAATTTCACAGATTTTTTTTTTTCCCCACAGTGTAAGAATGATGTGAAAACATATTCTGGCTGATATATTTCTAAAAAATAGACCACTGTTAAGATACTGACCCATACCAATCAGCAAAACAAGGCAGTCAGAGGCAGTTTGTGTACCTGTGGTTTAATCCATGTAAGTCATCACATCCATATTCAATTCTACTGTCCTCTTTTTTGCTGGAACACTGAAAACATTATAACTGGCATGTTTTACAGCCCGAGTCCCACTAGCCAATTATAGCCCACGATTTTAGCCACCAACTAACAAAGCACCCCGTGATTGACTACTGGGACTCAGGCCATAAAACATGCCAGTTGTAGTCTTTTCAGTAAAATTTCACAGTACTGCTTTTATCAAAGGTGTCTGTATAGATGTGTGAGCAACAAGAGCACTGTTTTTCAACCAGGGGTCCTCGGACCCTAGGAGGTCCACGAGAAAACCTTCAGGGTCCCACAGGAAATTGTCCAATTTCACCTCTTAATTGGTCAAAAAATTGACAACTTGCCACCGTTGTGCAGTGGTGCCTGCAGTGGCTTCTTCAGGTCAGTGGGCTGCAGGATGAGTGCAATCCCTCCTCTTCTTCCTCCTCTCAGTGTAGAAGTCTCCCCACCTTGCATCTGCCACGGAGTTCCCAAAAAAACACCGCTATGCCTGAACCCACAACACCATCCGGATGGGAAAATGTCACCACCTCCCCCCAGAAACCACATCCCAACATCGCTCTCCCCCAGCACCAAACAAGTGATGGGCACAACTGCCACAGAGGTGTGTCAGTGCTGTGCCACGAAAAAGCACTTCTGCCACAAAAAGTACTCCCTTCCTGAGAGCGTGCATCTGATGAGAAACGCCTCCGGTAACTGGCTGTTTCATTTTCAAGCTAATTCACTCTCCTGGCAATGGCGGAACACCAACACAGAATGACCATCATGACAAAGCATCCAGTGAACTCCTGGCCCCGAGTTGAACAAACTTGCGTGCACTTGTGCCACACAGAGCAAATGCGTGGGAAGCAATCTCTCAAGGAGCTGTCCAAGGATCTCTCAGCAATCTCTGCCATGGTCTTTATTGGCAGTTCATCAAATGCTCAGCAGTTCCTCTCTGACTTCTCAGCCATCTCTAACTCCAAGGTGGAAAAATTTGGTGTTCATTGAAAGATCGCTGATGGGTCATTGGGAGATCAATGAGATCGTTGAGCACTCCTTGAGAATTCCATGACCGCTCAACAATTTTATCGATTTCCTAATGAATTCTTAGTGATCTTTCAAGCATTTGATGACAGACCTTAAGGTAGAGTTAACTTAAAAGTCGCTGAGAGATAGACTGAGTGCTCCTTTGATGATTGTTGAGAGATTTTTTTGGACTGCGTCAAAACTTTGTGGCCTTGGAGATCCATGGAAGATCACTGAGAAATCTTGGCAATCGCTGGGTTCTCAGTGAAAGACTATTGAGTGATCTGGCCATGACTTCCATCTCTCAGCAATGTCCGCACCTGTGTAAAAGGGCTATAGCTAGTTACTCCCCAACTCTGGTAATGAGTTTAAAAAGTGTCCAAAGAAGAATTTCCTCTTTTTAAACATTGCATTGTATTGGTAGCTTCCCAGTATGAAGTACCTTTATCTACACCACGTTCCAAATTATTGGAAATTGTCATAATTAGTTTGCTAGGTGTGCCCAATTAAAGGAAAACTACTTCAGGTTCAGGTTACTTTATTTGTACCCGTAGGTAGATTTGTTTTGCAGTCTGGTGACATCCATATTTACAAGCCACAAATTACATTCAACATAGACACAAACACAGGCACATATGAAGCTGACTATAAACATGATAAGAATACTCAAGGCTCCATCAATCAGGGTATAAAAAGACAAAGAGATGGGAGAAAAACCAGAGGTAAGAGAGAAGGGTCATATTAAAAGTTAAAAACTAGTCAAAGAGGTTAAAAACTCAAAGGTCTAAAACCCAATAAAATATTTAGAACCCAAGTGACATCCTACAAAAATAAGTAAATATAAAATGGAGTTAATAAATAGGTACCTAAATTATGTGCAATATATTGTTACAGCTTGTTCAACTCTTTGACAGCAGCAGGGACAAAGCTGTTTTTGTAGCACTGGGTTCTACTTTTTGGGACAGCAAACCTCCGTCTTGAGGGAAGAAGCTGAAAGTGGCAGCACAAAGGGTGGGAGTCATCATTTAAAATGGAGGTAGCCATCCTCTGTACTTGTCTGGTGTACAGGGATGTCAGGCTCAGCTGTGGCTCAAAAAGCAAACGACTGGACCATCTAACTACCTGATCCAAGGATTTCCTCTGTTTCAGTTTTATCTGACCAAACCATGACACTAAAGAAAAGGATAAAACAGATTCAATAAAAGCCCGATAAAACACTGTCATTATGGTTCGGTCAACTTGGAAGCGTGCAAGTTTTCTCAAGCAATGCAAATGTTGCTGACCCTTTTTGCACACCCTTTCACAGTTCTCTTCAAAGTTTAAATTACTATCAATAATCATCCCAAGATATTTGTACGATTGTACACATTCGGTGGTCTGGCCTTTTAGTACGGTGACTTTGTGCCTGGGATTTTTCCTCCTAAAGTCAATAATCATGTCTTTAGTTTTTGTCGTATTCAGCTGCAGGTAGGAATCCTCACACCAGTGAACAAAATCATCAACTACTGGGCCGTGGCTACTCTCACCATCCTGGAGGAGACTGACAATAACTGAATCATCAGCATACTTTATAATGTGTCTGTTGTCATGTCTGCTCCAACACATGTTTGTGTACAGGATGAAGAGTAGTTTATTTATTTAGCGAATGCAAAGTCCTTAAGCCAAGCAGTTGCCTCCTGGTTTGCTGTATGGAGGGTGTGTAATCCTCCTTCCAGTCTTTGGAGCGGGCAAGCCTCTATGATGTGTTCCATTGTTTGCTCCTCTCCACATGCGCACAGTGGGCTAGGGCTACTGCCCCATCTGTAAAGGCTGGCCAAGCAGGGGCCATGTCCAGTCCTGAAGCGATTGAGTGTAGACCACTGTCTCCTTGGGAGGTTGGTGCCCGGGACCTGTTGGTTGGGGTTTATCACCAGCTGTTTGTTTGGGACCTCCTTGGTCTCCCATTCCTCTTGCCAAGCTGTCTGGATGGTGAAGTCAGCTGGGGGAGGGTTTTTCCCAATCGGCCGTCTGGATGGAAGTCGGGCAGTGGGTGGGGTGTAGATATCTGCATGGATTGGTAAGTGAGGAGAATCTTTAACTTTTTGGAGCATCCTTTGAGTTAATGCTGCTCGCCGGATGTGTGGAGGGGCTATGTTTGACAGTACAGAGAGCCAGGGGAGTGGTGTTGAGCAGATTGTTCCAGTTATAGTTCTCATGGTTGTGTTGAGCTGGGTGTCTACATGGTGTGTGTAAGATGACCTGGACCAGACAGGGGCACAATATTCTGCTACAGAGTATGAAAGGGCCAGTGCTGAGGTGCGCAGGGTGGAGACTGCCGCCCCCCATTTTGCACCAGCGAGCTTGCAGAGCAGGTTGTTTCGTACCTTCACCTTAGCAGCCGTCCCCTTTAGATGTTCCTTGAAGGATAAGGTCCTATCAAGGGTCACTCCAAGATAAGTTGGATTTGGGGCATGCTTAAGCTTGAGTCCGCTCAGGTGGATGTTTAGTTCTCTGGCAGCTTTTGCATTGTGGAGATGGAATACACTGGAGACGGTTTTTGCTGGGCTTGGTTTTAGGCGCCAGATTTTGCAGAACTGGTCCAGTTTGGCAAGATCTTCCGTGAGCACCCGTTCCAGTGGTTCAAAGTCTGGTGCTTGGAATGCCAAACAGATGTCGTCTGCATAGGTGAATTTGCGGGATTTTGTAGTAGGCAGGTCGTTTATGTAGAGGTTGAACAGAGTTGGAGCTAGAACTGAGCCTTGTGGGAGTCCGTTTTTCTGCATTCTCCATGCACTTGTCTTCTGACTGAGGTGGACTCTGAACCTTCGGTTGGTCAGCAGGGTTTTTATAATTGCTGTTGCCCAAGCAGGGATCGCCTTTATAAGTTTCAGGAGGAGGCCTTTGTGCCAGACCGTATCATAGGCGGCTGTAAGGTCGAGAAACACAGCCCCTGTCTTCAGTCTGCTCTCGAAGCCATTTTCGATGAAGGTGGTTAGGGCCAGTACTTGTTCTCCTGTACTGCGGTCCTTGCGGAAACCTGCTTGATCCACACTTAGAATATCCTCTACCTCTGGGGAAATGCGTTGCAGAATTAGGCGCTCCATGATTTTGTAAGGAACGCTGAGTAGGGAGATTGGGCGGTAGCTTGCTGGTAATTTGTGGTCTTTGCCAGGTTTTGGGATGGCAATGACCTTTGCTGTCCGCCATTTCTTTGGGATCGAGTTTGTTTGTGTGATCCTTGTGTAGAATTGTGTCAACCAGGTTAGGACTCGGGGGCCAAGATTTTTCATGAATTCTGGGAAGATGTTATCGTATCCTGCTGCCTTTCCACATTTCAGGCTCTGTAGGACTTTCTCCAGTTCAGCAGCCTCGAAGGGTTCAGGGTTCGTTTCCTCTACAGGCATTTTTTGGTGTTTTTTTAGCTCAGTTGTAACTGCTCTTTTGGTGTCTTTGTCTTGGGGTGCTTTGGCGATAGTCAGTAGGTGGGATGCAACTTGGTTGGGTGTGACGGATGCTCGGCTTTGGCTAGGGGGCTTCTGTGCAGCTCCTAGGCGACGGATGAGGCTCCAACATTTCCTGCTAGAGTGGGTAAAGCTCCGGTCAGCAACTGTCTCCTCCCATTTCTTTCGCCGAGCTGTATTTAGCGATTCAATGAGATGGTCTGCTATCTCTGGGTCCCCTGATGTTTGATAGGATTGTAGGAGGGCAGCACTTTCTCCGTCCAAACATGGGACATAGAGGGGTCGGTAGCCTCGTGGGATTGCAGTATGGGCAGCCTTGAAGATTGCGCTGCAGAAGCGGTTGTATGCTTCATCTACAGTGATGGTGTGGAGTGGGATGGTAACAACGCTCCGGTCCAGAGTTTCACTGAATTTCTTCCAGTTGGCTTTGCGGAAGTTCCAGCGCATCTTCCTTGGGCTGTATATGACTGGAAGTTGTAGGCCAATGTGTACAAGCAGGGGCCGGTGTTGGCTGTGTGGAAAATCATCAAGAATGAGGATCTGTGTAGGATATGGCTCCCCATTCAAAGAGCTGACCCAACACAGGTCAGGAGAATAGTCCTTCTTCCACCTAGCAGAGTGGAAGGTTCCTCTTTGTTTGGGGTCGTATATCAAAGCGAGGTCATTTCTGGATGCCCAGTCTGAAAGTGCCTTCCCATCACTGTCCACTGCTGGGTACCCCCAGTCAGGGTGATGGCTGTTAAAGTCCCCCACATAGATGGCAGGGTGGGGTAGGGTGGGTAAGACCTGCAGATCCCAGTTGGCATTAGGGGGCTTGTACACATTGACAATATGGAAGCCACCAATGATTATGGTGTCTGAGAAATGTGTTGTTATCAGGTGATTTGCTTCAACTATGTCAGAACGCACATAGGTGGCACGTCCATTGGGGGGCAATGGATCAGCGTTCTCGTCGCGCCCTCCGCCAGTACCCGGGCTCGCCTGGGGAAGCTAATGATCCTACCAGCAGACTAAATTCGAAGAGACGACGCCTCTGTGCCAAGTCAAAGAAGAATCCTAGTCACAGTCCTAAAGCCGAAAGCAAACAGCCCCAAGAGCACTTTGTGGTAGGATCGGCCCTTCGCATATTACAACTAAACGTTGAAGGCCTATCTGCAGCCAAGCGAAGCCTTATCGAAGTCCTCGCCTTCCAACATTCGATTGATGAAGAGTAGTGGTGACAACACACACCCCTGAGGAGAGTCAGTAGAAGAGCACTTTAGGTCAGACAATGTACCATTGACCCTTACTCTCTGTGTCCTGTTGGTTAAGAAATCCAGAATCCAACCCACCAGATTATTGCTCAAATCAAATTGCTGCAGGAGCCTTTCAACTAAGATATGAGGTTGGATTGTATTAAAGGCGGAGGAAAAGTCCACAAATAAAAGTCTGGCGTGTGTCCCATTAAAATCCAGATGTTTAAAAAGCATGTTAAACAGAGTGACAGTGGCATCCTCCACTCCTCTGTGAGGCCTATAGGCAAACTGCAGAGGATCCAATGCATGCTCAGTCTGCTTTAGGACCTCACATCTGACCAGTTTTTCAAAATATTTCATTAAAATTGAAGTCAAAGCAACTGGTCTAAAGTCGTTTACCGTTTTAGGACAGCTGAATTTTGGAACGGGAACAACCACAGCTTCTTTCCAGATCTTAGGCACATGTTGTGTCTGTAAGGACTTATTGAAAATGTAATGAAATATAGGACTCAGTTCATGTGCACAGGACTTTACCAAGTGCCCACATATATTATCAGGGCCCTGACTTTTGTTCACTACTTAATTAGGATGTTCCACATTATTAAGCATGCCACAGGTTCCAAGCAATATGGGAAAGAAAAAGGATCTCTCTGCTGCCGAAAAGTGTCAAATAGTGCAATGCCTTGGACAAGGTATGAAAATGTTAGATATTTCATGAAAACTTAAGCGTGATCATTGTACTGTGAAGAAATTTGTGATTGATTCAGAGCACAGACGGGTTCATGCAGATAAAGGCATAATGAGGAAAGTTTCTGCCAGACAAATTCATTGGATTAAGAAAGCAGCTGCTAAAATGCCATTTCAAAGCAGCAAACAGGTATTTGAAGCTGCTGGTGCCTCTAGAGTCTCACGAACCTCAAGGTGTAGGTTCCTCCAGAGGCTTGCAGTTGTGCATAAACCTACCATTTGGCCACCCCAACCAATGCTCACAAGCAGAAACAGTTGCAGTGGGCCCAGAAATACATGAAGATTAATTTTCAAACAGTCTTGTTTACTGATGAGTCCCGTGCAACCCTGGATGGTCCAGATGGATGGAGTGGTGGATAGTTGGTGGATGGCCACCATGTCCCAAGAATGCTGCGATTTCAGCAAGGAGGTGGCGGAGTCATGTTTTGGGCTGGAATCATGGGGAGAGAGCTGGTAGGCCCCTTTAGGGTCCCTGAAGGTGTGAAATAACCTCGGCAAAGTATACAGAGTTTCTGACTGACCACTTTCTTCCATGGTACAAAAAGAAGAACTGTGCTTTCATTAGCAAAATTATCTTCATGCATGACAATGCATCATCTCATGCTGCAAAGAATACCTCTGTGTCACTGGCTGCTATGGCATAAAAGGAGAGAAACTCATGGTGTCGCTCCCATCCTCCCCTGACCTCAACCCTATTGAGAACCTTTGGAGCATCCTCAAGCAAAAGATCTACGAGGGTGGGAGGCAGTTCACATCAAAACAAAAGCTGTGAGAGGCTATTCTGACATTTTGCAAAGAAATTCAAGCAGAAACTCTCCAAAAACTCACAAGTTCAATGGATGCAAGAATTGTGAAGGTTATATCAAAGAAGGGGTCCTATGTTAACATGTAACTTGGCCTGTTAAGATGGTTTTGATTGAAATAGCTTTTGATTTCAGTAAATATGACCTCCTGATGCTGCAAATCCAACAAACCATTTTCAGTTCGCATTTTGAGGTTGTTTTTTTTTTCATTTTTGTATAAAAATAGTTATCACTGGGAGGTTTGTTCAATAAAATTTGAATTTTGCTCTCACAGTTCATAACTTGAAAATTATACTGTCATTTGCATCGACTATTTAGGAAAATCAGAGACAAATATCATTTGCATAATAATTTGGAACGTGGTGTAAATATTCAGTTGAAATGACGGTGCTGACAACTCATTGGTGTCGCAGCTGGTGTGATCCCACTGAAAGACAGTTTCTGCTTTCCATAAAGGGTGATACTGGCTGAGGCTGCAGCAAACCATGTGGACAACATTAGTTGATGAGTAATTTGTATTTTGTAGGTCAGTGGGTTGCCAGACCGGAGACTATCTCAATATGTACAGAGAACGTCAGATGGCAATTCAGTATACTTTTCAATATTCTGCCCGCCCTACGAGTTTTATCTTCACGTACAGCTGGGTTAATAATGCACGCGCCAGGTGGTGTCTATTTGTTCCACCCGTGCTGACCTGAGTGACACTGTTTGTGCCTGGAAGATACTAATCAGGATCATTTAATCCACATAGCAACTGCAGGTCCTTTTATGCGAAACCCAACACAGATGAACAATACAGATAAATGCAATTGTGTTCACTATTTTTGAACGTTACTGTAAGATAGCAGAACAGATCCAGATCCTTTATGTGTAGCAGACCATCTCTTAATATTATTAAGAGAAATACTTTAATCTGTTCAATAGTTTTACTTGTACAAAAGTGTATAGAACAGATTCAAGTCTTTTCAACCAAAAACTACAAGTTGGCTTCTTGTCAATAAAAACAGACATACGCTGAAGTCTAGAGCATATGATCCCTCTGGACGTCAATAAGGACTGTCCGCCATGTTGTCATCAGTAGTACTGTTTACTGCAGTCAATATTAAAATTAAATCACCCTTTATTGTCATTCAACTGTACAACCAATCATGTACAGTAAAACGAGATTGTGTTTTACCTATCTACTGTGTTAATCACACACACCCCAAGTGTAGAATCAGAGGGCTGCTGCCATGCAAGGCGCCGCCACAAATTTCCCTCCTCCATTCCATTTTTGCTGAGCACCAAGCTGGATGGCAGGAAGTTCCACTTTTATATGGTCTTCGGCATGACCCGGCCAGGATTTGAACCCCTGCCTCCCGGGTGTGGGGCGGATGCTCTACCTACTGAGCCACCACCCGAGTGGTGGCTCAGTATATGCAACGAAAGCCATTGTTTCAGTGTCTAAAGACTACTACATAAGACTTTTTATAAAAGTCTAAATTCAATTTACCACTCCCGGTGCCCCAAGAGAGCAAAAAAACATCAGTTCACACCCTGCAGCTCACCTGTTTGATCTTCTTCCCTCTGGAAGGCGCTACAGGTCGCTCAGGGCAAGGACAAATCGTCTTAGAGCTTCTTCCCAAAAGCTCTTACCTTTTAAACTCAAACGCTCACATGCACTGACACCATTACCACACTGCTGCAAAGTGTTTTGCACTTTAAACTTTCTGTCTTAATATTATCATTTATTATTTATGGCACAACAAGCCACACGTATCAGTGAGACCGTCTTACTTTTAACTTATTTTATTATATTTTTATGCTGTACTTTCTTAACTTTTTATCTCAGAAGTGCTTCTCTTAATGTGAATATTGGTTTGAGCACTTTAATGAGAAGCTTCATAATCTTGTTGTACGCTGTGCAACAACAATAAAGGCCATCTATTCTATTAAATAATGAAAATAAATGCAGCTAAATCTTTTGTTGTTGACACTACACAATGTAAGGCTAGCTGTCCACTTGCTGATGGGACTTTAAAGAGCCCCATTGTGCTTTTTTAGGGTTTCCAATTCATTTAAGTGCATTTTATAGGATTTTTGTGACATTATATGGTCTGACAAGTCAAACAGCCCAACAGCACAGGAGTTCTCCTCTCCCACAAAACTTAGGCCTACGATGTTTACAGACGGATACTCCCATCGTCCTGTGAAAGTGCATGATTCATTTAAAAAAAAAAAAAGTTTTGCACGTGAGTGTACTAGAGACTTGGGCAAAACAAGTTTTATTAAGAATTTATAAAGAATACCAAAACTGTTGCACTTTCAAGATGGTAATTCATCAGAACACTGTAGATAAGTCAGAAGACCTGGAAAATCATGCCAGGGGCCCTTTGAATGAATTAATGCATTAAAATTAGGGCTATGCCTTGACTAATATTTTAAAAACTAATAAATTGCACATTTTTCTATATTTAATTGCAATTAATCACTAAACTTGTTTTAAAGAATCAATGAAAAAGAAATCTACTTTAGCAAATCTTAATTATATATATTATATTTTGATCCAATAGACTCCCATGATGAATAAAAAAATCTAGGATTCAGTGTACCCTGCCCGGTATGGGGTTATCCGGGCCCCGCCCTGAAGCCAGGCCTGGGGAAGGGGCTCAATGGCTAGCCCCTGGTGGCCGGGTTTCTGCCCATGGGACCCAGCCGGGCTCAGCCCGAAGGGGTTACATGGGTCCGCCCTCCAGTGGGCTCACCACCTGCAGGAGGAACCATGGGGGTCCAGTACTATGTGAAGGTTGGTGTCCTTTTATAGAAACGTGGACAGACTGTAATTTACTGTACATACTCTGTTGTCATTGAATCCTTATTTAAATCTTATTTAAATCCTCCACCTGAACAACGAGAGCAAGTTTTAGCCAAAGTCAAATTCCTTGTATGTGTTGTGCATACTTGGCCAATAAAGCTGATTCTGATTCTGATTCTGATCAGGCAGCAGGCAACGTTTGTGGTCTGATCCCCGGCTTTTGAAACTGGCTTTTGGGACGTGGACCGTCACCTCTCTGGTGGGAAAGGAGCTGGAGCTGGTACACGAGGTTGAGAGATACCAGCTAGATATAGTTGGGCTCATCTCAACGCACAGCTCCAGTTCTGGACCCAGTTTCCTGGATAGGGGCTGGAGCTTCGGTCCTCAGCCGGCAAAAGGTGGATTGTCCTCTCCAGGTCGGTGACAAGCTCCTGCCCCAAGTGGAGGAGTTTAAGTATCTTGGGGTCTCATTCACGAGTGAGGGGAGAATGGAGCGAGAGACTGACAGACAGATTGCAGCAGCATCTGCAGTGATGCGGACGTTATACCGGTCTGTCATGGTGAAGAGAGAGCTGAGTTCTAAAGCAAAGCTGTCGAATTACCACTAAATCTACGTTCCTACTCTCACCTATGGTCATGAGCTTTGGGTTATTACCAAAAAAATGATATCACGGATACAAGAGGCTGAAATGAGCTTTCTCTGTAGGATTGCTGGACTCGCCCTCAGAGATAGGGTGAGGAGCTCAGTCATCTGGGAGAGGCTCAGAGTAGAACCGCTGCTCCTCCACATCGAAAGGAGCCAGTTGAGGTGGTATGGGCATCTGATCAGGATGCCTCCTCGACGCCTCCCACTTGAGGTGTTCCAGGCATGTCCCACTCGGAGGAGACCCCGGGGCAGACCCAGGACACGCTGGAGAGACTACGTCTCCCAGCTGGTCTGGGAATGTCTTGGTATCCTCTCTGAAGAGCTGGAGCAGGTGGCCGGGGAGAGGGAAGTCTGTGCTTCTTTGCTTGAGCTGCTGCCTCCATGACCCTGACCTCCGGAAAAGCGGTAGAAGATGGATGGATGGATGGATGATTTCCAGATCTCCAGACCTTACCGCTGAGAAAGAAGCTTTTATTCCCTTTATATTAGAGTGTGTGGTTTTCTCCAGTAACTCTGACAGAAACTCTCCCAATTTTCACACTTTTGAGCAAGCAGCCCTAATCAATGACGCTGTGTCAAGTGTGTGTGTGCTTTAAGTGGGATTTGTGTGCAGAATGAGGTCACCCTGAGTGTTAGAAGATCGGTTTAGTGTGGTGTAAACTTAAAAGGCTGAAAAAGAAGACCTACTCTTGTTTCAAGCTGAGCCAGCTGCTGAGACAAACCAGTCACCACCACAGGGAGAGACTTGACAGCGCCAATTTTTTTGTAATAAGTTAACTGGCCCACATAAATCGAAAAGGTTAACGTGATAATTATCACAGCTCAAATAAAAATAGTTACACGTCATAGTTTTAACCATTTTGAAAGCACTACTCTTGCCTGGCCATGACACAGAAGGAACTTCAGCTCATAGCCAAATGAAATCAGGCTTAAAATCACGTAGCATGAACGACGCTTTAGATTGTGGGGGCACGGTGTTGGCCTTCTCCACCCAGGGAACAATGGACCAAAAGAGGAGGTGTCACCGGAGAGTTCAGACGGGACAGTAAGGACTATGCGCCCCCCGGGGAGAGGTGTAAATGCCGTGCCGCTGGAGAAGGGTGTGAGAGCGGCGCCGGTGTCATGTCATGTTAATGTGCCACACAGGCTTTGTTCTAAACATAATGTGTTATGGTCGGAAGTTCCGGGCCTCGATGCGTGGAAATAAAGATATATAAGAGGGCTGCACAGAAGCCCAGGTTGAGCTTTTGCTATACTGTAATGTTGGAGGAAGAATAAAGCCTTGTGTCGTTCAGCTCGTTGCCTCGCCTGTTCCTTTCTCCACACTGATGACCCCAAGACGTGCCATGGAAAGTGAACCGAGCACCGCCCCTGAGACTGCCTGGAGGGAGAGCGCCAGCGCCACGTGCGTGGTCCCAATCGAGCTCCCAGGCTTCTGGCTTCACAACCCGACCGCATGGTTTTTGCACATAGAAGCCCAGTTCGCACTCCGCGAGATAACAACGGACGATACCAGGTATTACTATGTGGTCGCTGCGCTGGATGCGTGCGCCACACAACAGGTGACGAGCCTGCTCCAGGAGCCACCGGCCCAAGGAAAGTATGAGGCGCTCAAGAGGATGCTACTCCAACGCTATACCCTTTCTGGCAGAGAGACTCCTAACGCGTTCGGAGTTAGGGGACAAATCAGCAGTGGAGCTGATGGAGAGCATGTTGGTGCTGAGGGGGAAGGACGATGAATCTTTCCTGTTTGCCCACTTGTTCCTCAGGAACCTACTGGCTACAGCCAGGGCGATCCTGGCCAACTTGCTGCGGCTGGTTGCTAAGGACTACCGCATCCCGGCGCAGGAGGTGGACTGCATCAATTCAGCGACCAGAACTCTCAGCATGCAGACAGTGGCACCGGCGTCATGAGGGACTCCAGCGAGGTCGAGGAGCTGTTCGTGGTAGCCGGGACAGACACCAGAAGACGAAGGAACGGGGCGATCTGTTTTTATCATCGCCGTTTCGGCTCAAATGCCCAACGCTGCCTGGTGCCGTACCAATTCAAGAAGCCGGGAAGACGGCACTTTTGGAATTCAGTGGCAGCTGCAACCGATGGTGACAGGAACAGACTGCTTTATGTCACGGACACACGTTCAGGGAGATGGTTTTTGGTGGACTCCGGCTCCCAGACAAGCCTCATCCTGCCGGTCAATGCAGACAGTGCGGCAGGACGCAGCGGTCCTGAGCTCACGGCCACCAACGGATCCACCATCAGGACATTTGGCGAGCGGACACTGATGATATGCTTACACGGACGCAACTTTCAGTGGGACTTTGTGGTAGCTGCATGTTCCGGCCCCATTTTAGGAGCAGATTTTCTATGTGCTTACGGATTATTAGTCAATGTTGCTAATAGGAGATTAGTGGACGCTGTCTCTTCTACCTCACTGCCCTGTACAGCTCAGGGAGCTGGGTCGATAACACTGGCTAATGTCATAGCTCCAGGGGGTAAGTACCAAGATTTGCTCGCACAGTTCCCAGCACTCACGGTCCCAATTTTTTCAGCTACGGTAACGAAACACACGGTTGAGCACTTTATAACGATGAGAGGCCCGCCGGTGTTTGCGTGTCCTCAGTGTTTGGACGCAGCTAAACTGGCCAGCGCACAAGAGGAGTTTGCCAACTTAGAGCAGTTGGGCATCATCAGGCGCTCCAACAGCCCGTTGGCATCCCCGCTACACATGGTATCCATGATTTTTCTGTGCACCTGGCTGGGGCACGTGTTTTTTCCAAAGTGGATCTGGTCCGCAGTTACCACCAGGTCCCGGTGTGCGTGGGAGATGTTCCAAAAACAGCGGTAGTAACTCCTTTTCGAATTTTTATGCATGCCGTTCAGATTAAAAGGCACGGCGCAGACCTTCCAGAGGATGATGGACGCAGTGCTTTGCAACTTGTCCTTCGTTTTTGTCTACTTAGACGACATTCTGGTAGCCAGCACATCCGAGGAGGAGCACATCACCCATCTCAGGACAGTTTTCCAGAGGTTGGAAGAGCACGGGTTGATAGTTAACCCGGCGAAGTGCCAGTTCGGTGTGCCAGTGATTGACTTTTTGGGCCACTGCATTTCACCGGAGAGCACAATCCCATTACCGGACAAAGTGCGGGCTGTGGCGGACTTTCCGCGCCCGCAGACCGTGAGGGCACTACAGGAGTTTTTGGGAATGGTTCATTTTTATAACCGCTTCCTTCCCCAGGCAGCCCAGCTGATGCAACCGTTGTATGCCGCGCTTAAAAAAAAGAAGCCTGCAGAAGCCATTGACTGGACTCCTGAGCGAGTCCAGGCTTTTACTAATGCCAAAACAGCGCTTGTGGATGCCGCGTTGTTAGCCCACCCGGACCCGTCTGCACGGATAGGGCTCACTACAGACACGTCTGACGTTGCCATAGGGGCAACAGTGGAGCAGTGCCTCTCAGGTTCGTGGCAGCCGCTCGCATTTTTCAGCTGCACGTTGCGCAACAAGGAACGCAAGTACAGCGCGTTTGATAGAATATTGCTGGCTCTCCACCTGGCAATGTGCCATTTCCAGTTCTGGCTGGAGGGGTGTGAGTTCACCGCGTTCATGGACCATAAGCCGCTGACGTACGCAATGGCCAAGGTCTCGGAACCATGGTCGGCCCGGCAGCAACGGCAGTTGGCTGCAATCTTGGAGTTTACTACCAACATTCAACACATCGCCGGTAAGCTCAACATCATGGCCAATTGCCTGTCGCACGTGTTAATCACCCTGGTTTACATGGGAATAATTTCCCCACCATGGCTGCAGAGCAAGCCGGGGACGCGGACATTTGCACGCTCCAGTCTGCGCCAGTGGGGTTAAGGCTGGAGAGCAGGGTGATGCAAGAAGGGTGTCCTCCCTTGCGCTGCGATGTCTCCACCGGCCACCAGCACCAGATGGTACTGAGCTCTTGGCGCCGTCGCGTTTTTTTGAGTCGGTCCACTCACTTTCGCATCCAGGAGTGCGTGCTTTGGTGAAACTAGTGGGGGCGAAATTCGTCTGGCCGTGCTTGCGCAAAGACGTGAAGAAGTAGGTTGCAGCTTGCGCTGCGTGCCAGTGGGCCGAAGTGCACAAGCAAACCAGAGCTCCCCTCGAGGCATTCCAAAAAAAAAAAACTAGGAGGTTTGACCACGTCCAAGTGGATTTGGTGGGACCCCTCCCGCTGTCGCAAGGTTTCACACACCTTTTCACAGTCATGGACTGGACCACGCGCTGGCCTAAAGTGGTCCCGCTGACTTCTACCACGTCCGCGGAAGTGGCACGTGCTTTTTTATCGGCTTGGGTTGCACGTTTCGGAACTTCAGACATCACGTCCGACAGAGGTCCACAATTCGTTTCAGAACTCTGGTCCGCGATGGCTCAGAGCCTGGGGGTCAAAATTCACCGCAATACCGTGTACAACCCCAAGGCTAACGGGTTATGTGAGCGTTTTCATAGGTCGCTTAAAGCAGCGCTCAGAGCTTCGCTCACGGACACAAATTGGGTCGACCGCCTGCCTTGGGTTCTTTTAGGGTTGCATTCCGCACCTAAGGAGGATTTGGCAGCCTCCCCGGCAGAACTCCTTTTTTGCCCCTCAACCACTGCAGATCCCCGGAGAGCTTTTACCAGAAAACCCAGCGCCTGAGGCCAGTCCGTCCACGCAATTTTTACACAGTACGGACACTGTGAGTGTACCGAAACTGGTCCACCATTGTTTTCCCCACACATTCGTCCCAAAAAGCTTACAGAACGCCAGTTTTGTTTTTGTCAGGCACGATGCGCACCGGATCCTGCTGTGCCCACTGTACAACGTACCGTTCAGGGTGTTGGAACCTGGGGCGAAACATTTTGTGTTAGACTTGGGGAGACGTAGGGAGACCATCTGCATCGACAGGCTGAAGCCCGCTTTTGTGTTGGCAGACGAGCAGGTGGTGTTGGCCCAAGCTCCCCGGCGCGGACGCCCACCGTTGATGGCTCCGCAGGTTGGTGATTCCTAAGCAGGGACCGGCACTTGCGAAGCTGATGTGTTTTCTCCCCCTCCCTTTTCCCTCCACAGACTGACGTGCCCTCCTGTACACCCCGCCAGCAGGGCAGTTTGACTGGATCGGCGACCCCCCGCTACAGCCGCTATGGGCGCCAGCTCAAGCCCAAACGGACCGGGGGGGTTAAGGCCCATACTGGGTGTTGGTGGGGGGGGGGCTGTGTGGGGGCACAGTGTTGGACTTCTCCACCCAGAGAACAATGGACCAAAAGAGGAGGCGCCCCCCCCCCGGGGAGAGAAGTAAATGCCGGGCCGCTGGAGAAGAGTGTGAGAGCAGTGCCGGTGTTATGTCATGTTAATGTGCCACACAGGCTTTGTTCTAAACATAATGTGTTATGGTCGGAAGTTCCGGGCCTCGATGCTTGGAAATAAAGATCCAAAAGAGGGCTGCACAGAGGCCCAGGTTGAGCTTTCGCTATACTGTAATGTTGGAGGAAGAAAAAAGCCTTGTGTCGTTCAGCTCGTTGTCTCGCCTATTCCTTTCTCTACAAGATCCCCTTAATGCCTGACGGCCGCAGCCAGACGAACAACGGGGGCTTCCTTAATGCAATGCTGTAAAACCATGTAGCACGCACACTCTGACAGTTAAATATCCTCAGCTGCTCCATTATCACCCAAAATCAAACTGCCATTAAGGTTGTGACTTTTTGGTTCCGTGTGAGTCATACCTCCGACCTCATCTGACATTTGGCTAAATGGCTTTAATTGTTCCAGATACTGTCACGAAGCCATGAAAACTGGAGAGCTATTATGCAGTAATATACTGTATTTTTTTTTACTTTCAGGGATTTAAGATGAAAATCTGAACAATTTGCGTAAGAGATATTTCAGGGAATCACTGAATAATTATCTCTTCCTTCTACTAAATATTTGTTTCATTTTGCCTATATTTAGTTTATCTAGCCTGCTGTTTTGCTGCATTGCGAAATATCAACAATTTATCTTTCCTCCTTTTCTCTATAGTTTGACATCTACAGCGCCAAAGTAAAACGATCTCAAAGTAAAGTCATTGGCCTTCATTTATAGTACGGTCATTTCAAAGCAAAGATTGCTATTTATCAATCTAGACGTGATGGTACACGTGATGGTACACTTAATTCCCACGATAGGTCTAAGCTTGTCTACGCAAATGTTCACGTGGCTGCAGAGAAACCTGGCAGTGTGGGAGAATTACTCAATCATTTCAGATCACTGAGTAGTGCAGCCTTTCAGGCGATATTTAAATGGTTTAACTTCAAGACTAAAGAGACTGCTTTCAGTAATTATAAATGTTCTGCATACATTTATGCCCCTGCAGCAAATATTGGGGCAGATTTAAGCAGAAAAAAAACTATAGTGGAAAAAAATGAATTAACCTTTAAGCTTCTGAAATATTTACTACGGTTGTGACCAGGGCTTGACATTAACTTTTTTTGCACACCAGCCATTGTAGCTAGTCATTTTACAAAGTTACTAGCCACTCAACCTCTCCACTAGCCACAGTTTCTTGGTTGGAAAAATATATTTAATATGACCAAATTGGATTATGGCATGTTAAAATTTGCTTGAGCTAAATTTACAACTTTTTTTAAATGTAAATGACCCTTATACATGCATGAAAATAGCAAGAGAAACACAGTCTGTTGAATTATTTTTAAAAGCAGAAAAAAATGTAAAACAGTAGAGAAAGAGATTGAACACCAGGACCAGCAGGTGCGGTTCTACCCAGATTTGGCCACAGGAATCCAGCAATTGAGGAAGCAGTTTGATCCCGTACGTAAGGAGCTGCGCAACCTTGGGATTCGTCATGGTGTAATCTATCCTGCGAGACTGCTGACCACGTATGAGGGCAGAACCCACATCTTCAAGACCCCAGAGGAGGCGCAGGAGTTCATCAAGAAGATCAAAGAAGAAGAAGAGACTGGTGGGAGCTAAGCATGAACAAAATATAAGGTAGAATAATTAAGCATTTGCACAGGCATCTGACTGACTTGAAGTAAATAGTAAGTTTACAAAATATAGATTGTATTATATATTAAAAAAACAAAACAAAAACAAAACAAACAAAAAAAAAAAAAACTATGATGTACAAAGTTGTTAAAAATTTTGGAGTTAAGTTGGAAAACTACAGAGGAGAGTTAATGTTACGTCATTAAAAGCAGTAGAGTTAGGGTGATTGGGAGGATGAAGAAGGAGTGGCTTAGGCTGTTCCCCGTGGGTGTGGAACGGTCGATGGCTATATCGGGAGACAGAATTTTTCTTTTGATTTTGGGGGGTTTGCCACAAGTGTGGGAAGGGGAAATTTGTTTGTGTGTAGTTTGTAGGATGAATGTTCAACCACTCATGTTTTTGCTTCTCTGTATGAGCATGTTTACACTGCAAGGTAATCCCAAACTCTCTATTGATCATGGACCAAAGTGTTAATCTTAATTTAACTTCATGGAATTGCAGAGGTCTACAAAATTTAAAAAAACTTAAACAAGTTATGAATAAAATAAAGGACATGGGTTCAAGAATTGTGTTTTTACAAGAAACTCATCTGATAGAGGAGGATGTTAAAAGAATTAGGAGTAGATGGCAGGGAAGTGTATTCACCTCTTCATTTTCATCCCGAGCCAGGGGAGTTATGACTCTCATACATAAATCAGTTCCTTTTCAAGTGAAAAATGTAATTGGAGACAAATTTGGAAGATATGTAATCATTCAAGGTTCTTTGCTATTAGAAAATATAAATCTTGTGAACTTATATGGTCCCAATATAGATGATCAGAAGTTCTTTGCTAATTTATTTCTCATCTTATCATCACTTACAGGGCAACATATAATAGCAGGGGATTTTAATTGTACATTGAATCCAGGTGTGGATAGATCAACAGGACTGGATTGTACGCACATTGGATGTAGGATGACTATTAATCATTTTATGAAAGAATTGAGATTGTTAGATATATGGAGAGAAATGAAACCACAAGTTAAAGCCTATTCTTGTTATTCCAGTACCTACAAGACATTCTCACGTATTGACTATTTTTTGATTTCCACAGAATTAAGGTCCAAGATTCAAAACTGCTTTTATGACAACATCGTGATCTCTGATCATGCACCCTGTTGTCTAATATATGTAGATAAAAAATTGACAAAGGAATCAGGTAGATGGCAATTTCAGCATAAATGGCTTCAGGATGAGGAATTTGTCAAGTATATAGAAAAACAGATAGACGAGTTCTTTGACATCAATACTACACAAACATCAGCATGTGTAAAGTGGGAGGCTTTCAAAGCTTTTATTAGGGGACATATTATTAGTTATACAGGATCAAAATCTAAGAAGACTCGAGAGGAGAGAGCTAAATTGGAACATAAAATAAAAAGTCTTCAGGAAAAAGTGTATGCAGGAAGTGACCCAAGGTTGGAGAATGAATTACTGATTTTGAGAGCTGAATACGACAAAAAATCAGCGAATAGAGCTGCCTCGAGTCTTCTAAGATTGAAACGATCTTTTTATGAACAAGGTGAAAAATCAGGAAAATTATTAGCATGGCAGATTAAACAATTGGAAATTAAAACACCAATTACTAGTATTATAAGTAACGGACAGGTAGTTATAGATCCTTTAGAAATTAATAGAGCCTTTAGAGATTACTATGAAAAATTATATGATACCAAAAATGAACCTGATTTAACAAAACTAAATGGGTTTTTGAACGAACTATCTATACCGTGTATTCCAAATGAAAACAGGGAGATATTGGAGTCTAAAATTAGTCAAGAAGAAGTTGGGCTAGCCATTGATAATATGAAATCAGGAAAAAGTGCAGGACCAGATGGTCTTCCAGTTGACCTTTATAAAAAATTTAAGAATAAATTAATAAAACCTTTTTTGGAAATGGTTTTAGAAGCATTTCAAAATAATAATTTACCATCATACATAAATAATGCCTTAATTATACTGCTGCCAAAACCAGGTAAGCCCTCTAATAAATGTGAAAATATGAGACCAATAAGCCTATTAAACGCCGACCTTAAGATAATCTGTAAAATTTTAGCAAGACGAATACAAGAAATTTTACCAAATATTATTAATCGAGATCAGAATGGCTTTATAAAGGGTAGACAAGGCTTCCATAATGTAAGAAGACTATTTAATATTATTTATTTTAATAAAGAAGCACCGGATACAGCTCTCCTATCATTGGACGCCGAAAAGGCCTTTGATAGAGTTGAATGGCCCTTTCTTTTTGAAGTCCTACAAAGGTTTGGACTTGGAAATAATTTCATAAAATGGGTTCAAATAATATACAATAATGCTACAGCAGAAATCCTAACAAATAACAATATTTCAAAACCAATAAAAATCAATAGAGGATGTCGACAAGGCTGTCCACTTTCACCTTTACTGTTTACTATGGCAATTGAACCTTTAGCGATAGCGATACGTTTACATTCACAAATATATGGAATTAAAGTTGGACCAACAGAACATAAAATCTCCCTGTACGCCGATGATATAATTTTGTTTATGTCGAATCTAAAAAAATCAATTCCAACCTTGTTGAATTTAATAATGAATTTTGGGGAAATATCAGGATATAAAATAAATAAAACTAAATCTTCAATATTAATGCTAAATGAGACCCAGAGAAATTACCCAGCCCCTGAGGTAAATCAATTCAATGTTGTAAATCAGTTTAAATATTTAGGAATCCAAATTATGCCTAAGCTAGAATCAGTCGCCAGTGTCAACTATGAAGCCTTAATGTCAGATATCAATGAGTTAACTCAGAGATGGATGTCACTACCAATGTCGATGATCGGGAGAATCAATATACTTAAAAGTAATATTTTACCTAAAATACTTTATTTATTTCAATACATTCCCTTATCACCACCTTTAGATCTATTCTCAAGAATAAAAAAAAAGTTAGTGGAATTTATATGGAACAACAGGAGGGCTAGATTACGTTTGTCTTTATTATATTTACCATTTGATCGTGGAGGTCTGAAATGTCCAAATTTTATGTTGTATTATTGGTCGGCACAACTGAGGTCTATGACATATTATTTTTCATCAAATGATCTCCCTCACTGGACTGAAATGGAATCATACAATTTACCTTTACCTCTTCCCATATTCATATACTCAGATTCGGCAAAAAAATTACAAAAACAAGTTAAAAATCCATTTGTAAAGCATATGATCAAAATATGGTGTGAAGCTAAAAACTATTTAAAAGAACCACAGTTATTGTCACAATTTAGTCCAATATGGGGTAATCAATATTTTAAACCAGGGAGAGCGGACGCTGTATTTAAAGTATGGAATTTAAAAGGGATACAAAAGATTCAGGATTTATATTTGCCATGTGCAGACAACATAATGTCTTTTGAAGAGCTGAGGATCAAATTTAATCTCAATAGAACACATTTTTTTAAATATCTTCAACTTAGAAACTTTATTCGATCAAATCAAAATAAAGTTCTCACTCGACCTATTTATTCATCCTTGGAAAAAATGATGATGAAAGATAGTAAAAGAAAGGGTATTATTTCAGACTTTTATAACTCATTGACACTATCTTCAAGTGAAAATTCACTGAAAAGATTAAACTACTGGAAAGAAGATCTGCAAATTGAAATTTCGGAGGAACAATGGGAATTGGCTTGTACAGAAGCTCAAACCAAATCAATAAATGCACGCCTTAAATTGATACATTTCAAATGGTTAATGCGGATGTATGTTACACCGGAGGAGTTAAATAGATATAACAAAAATATACCAGATACATGCACAAAATGCATGGAAAGTAAAGGAACCCTATTTCATTGTTTATGGGAATGTAGATTAATAAGAATGTTTTGGGAAGAGGTGAGGGTAACAATTGAAAAAATAATCTCAAAACAAATCATATTGAATCCTAAACTGTTTTTGTTGGGTCTGTACCCAGAAAAGCATAATTTTAATAAAAGTGAAAGAACATTCATAGACCTCAGTTTGCTTAATGCCAAAAAATGTATTGCACTATTATGGAAAAAGACTCATAGACCAGATGTGACTCAGTGGTTAAGACAGATGTTAACAAACCTTCCATTAGAAAGAATAACATATATACTGAAATCAAAGGAAATTGTGTTTGAGAATATATGGAGACCTTTTATTGATTATGTAAAAAATTTAAACATAACTCTTGAAGAAGAAGGTGAATGATGTGTGTGGACCTTGTAAATTCCAAACTGGTGAACATAATATGTATACTTATGTATTGGATTGTCTAGACTAAACAGAGGAGCATTGTTGAAGACTTGATTTTGTTGGTGGTTGTTGGTGTTTTTAGTGCATTTTTTTTTTTTGTAGTACTTTAGTGTTAGTGTTTGATTGTTTGTATCATGTTTGTTAAAAAAAAAAAAAAAGGTTCAATAAAGATATTGTGGAAAAAAAAAAAACAGTAGAGAAAAACATTTGCAATGTGAGAGTGAAGTACAGGTAGATTTGGGGTCTGTCCCTATTCTCATTTGTATCCCTCCCCTTCCCCGACCGTACCCCGTAAAGGGCCAAGAGGTAGGAGTTGAAAATTACGCCTCTGAAGTGGGTCACCCCTTCAGGGCTGCACTACATCATTAGGTGCTGAGGGACTTAACCTAACCGGTTTTCACCACAATAAAGAAGAGAAAGAAAAAAAAAACGAATGAGAAAAAAAGTCTCATCTTAAGGAGAAAAATGCCTCAAATTTACATGAACAATTCTAATCAGCAGAAAAGGTCAGAAATTTACTAGAAAGAAAGCTGTAAATTCACAGAGAAGAATTTGGATGCCCTGGCGGGCTGGTTTTGGCCCGCAGGCCGTATGTTTGACACCCCTGGACCAGCTCATTAAAAATACATATTTAGAGGGTAAACGAGAGCTTCATGCGCTAAAATAATCCCGTTTATTGTCCGTTTATTGCCCGTTTATTACTGTTGTCGCCCACAGCAACAGTGGACCAGTGAGCACACACTGTGCACAGATAGTGCTTATGGGAGTTGTAGTTTCATATTCTCACATTGGATAGGTTTGTTATTTCAGATGCTGTTTGAGAAAACTACAGCCGGTCAAAGTGGCTAGTGGGAGTGGCTGTCTTACAGCCCACTGCTGAAATCCACCTGCCATTGGCCGGTTGGCTGATGTTAATGTCAAGCCCTGGTTGTGACTGAGCTCAGAGTTATTCACGAAGTTGCCGTTTCATTATTTTGCTATATTAATCCTCATATCTGATAAGGACAAGTGTCCTTTTCAATTTTTATTTTTTGATAACTTAGCGGTGGTTATGCTTTCTGCTATGACATTTGGTAAAGGTGTGTGTTCTAATTTTGATATTTCAAACACAAATTCCATATTACCCGATACTCAAAGATGCTTGGCAATGGATACATTATTCATTCACGCCAGAGACAAGTGGTAAGCTACTACTGTAGCCACAGCTGCCCTAGGGCAGACTGATGGAAACGTGGCTGTCAATCTGTGCCAACAGCCTCGCCAACCACTACCAAACATTTATACACGTTCATGCCCAGTGTCATGGACACTGGAGGCAAGGTGGGTAAAGGGTCTTGCCCAGTTACACAACGGCTGGATGGCTGGGGAGAGCGGGATTCGAACCACCGACCCGCTGTACCTCCTGAGCCACTGCCACTCTCACCAAACTTGTGAGTGAGTTTGGTGAGAATCAAGGTAATTGCCTAGGAGGAATAATGAATTTTCTAAAATCATGTAAGTGCCCAGATCTCCTGACCTTTGACCTTGACATTGACCTTGAGCACAACCTGGATGCAGACCCACCTGAGGGTCAATGTGAGTGAGTTTGGTGAGCATCAAGGCAAATAACTAGGAGGAGTAGCGATTCCCATAAAATGTGGACGGACAGACAGACGAACGGACAGATGCCCCGTCATCGCATTAGCTCCTTTCGGCTTCACCAGAGTGAGCTAAAAAGTGCCTCGGCTCACCAAAAGCAATGCTGCTGTACACACCAGAGAAAATGTGGGGAAGTGATTTGATTTTCCTCCGTGTGTTTCTGCACAACACTGCCAGATGCCAGAGGGCTGGGCCAAGCACAGAGCACACAGCTGTGCAGGAGATGGGACTTCTTTCTGCACTTCAAAAAAAGTAAGTAATCACAGAGTAAATACCTCTGCCAAGGCTCCTTCCCTCCCTCCCTTTGTCCATCCATCTGTCCATACCTCCCTGCCTCCATCCCTCTGTACATAGTAAGTAATCTTGCTAACACATTGTGTGAAGATAGAGCCTTGGCGGAGGTATGCACTCTCAGATCATCACCAACATCTAATGGGTTCCTGCTTAGGCTGAGGGCCAATTTGCCTAGTAGTTTTGTGTAATCCAGCTAACACAGAGACAGACAAACAAATACCAGCAAAATCATAACTTTCTTGGCAGAAGTACCAAATTCTTAAGTTTGACAAATATTCTTTAAAGTGATCAGGTGACCTACATTACACCAAACATTTTATTCACTTATCTCCACTTGTGACTGTAATATGAGGGCAGACTCACTCCTCTGTCTGGGTAAAAGTCCAACCACTTTTTTTAACCTCACTATAAATGACTGTGCTATATTGTCTATGTAATCGCAAATACGCTAATAAATCATGGTTGTTAAGATTTAAAATATAACCCTCAGCTTTAAATCAGATGGTCCAACCAATTGTGTTGTGCTGCACTGATCTCCAAAACGTGGCTCTTTTGCATTTAATGCCACTTTTGAGGTTGCCACACAACACCACTTTATTATTATTTTTTAACTTCTCTTACTGTATAATAATGTCTGTTTCAATTTTAAAGAAGTTTCTCTTTTTGCCATCTTACATTCTGCACTGTCGTAAATACTGGGGGCGAGGCGGGGGGCGTGGTATTTAAATGACGATCATTTCCATCCATCAGCTTTATCAACAAGTGACCGATTGTACGACGAGATTGCCCAAATTCCCACGGTTTTATAAATGCCACGTGGATCTTAGTGTAAGAACATTTCCACACCTGAATATGCGCCAATTTCTAGGCACTTTTGATTTAAAAAATGGGGCATTAATTTGCAAAAATCCATTTTCACTTTGACATTAAAGTGAGTTTCTTTTTTCCACTTGTAAATTCTTGTCAAAAAAGGCCAAATTATACTGATAGTGATTAAACAAATGGGAAAAAACATCAAAGGAGGGGTGGATACTTTTTTTTGGCATCGCAATAAGCTAAAAGTTGCTCCTTCATTTCACCTTTACTGTTTGCATTTTCTCTTCTCTTATCCAACAGGAAAGGTCGCAGTGACATAAAGGTGCTCGTCCCTTTTGTGCACGTCAGATAAGAACTACTACTGATAGCAGGGTTACATCAGTGAGCGTGCTCGCTTTTGTGCGTTCGTATAATAGCACCGAACTTTGTTACATGATGTCCTGATTTTAATCCACTGCTCTTGAAGCTAATGTATGGTTTCACTTTGAGCTGAGGAGGCAGTTGGGGTTCAGCTGTGTGGATCAGCGCTGGCTTGTTTGCCTGCAATCACAAAAAAACACTGAAAACAAGCTAACAAACTTATATGTAAAAAGTGACAAAAAATTTTCAAAATCTTATAAATTTAATGGGGGAAAAGGTGCAGACTTACCATAAAAAGCTACAAATTTATGATAAACTTTCAAGAGAAATGTTGCAAAGCTGCAATTAAAATGTCAATCTATAAGGAATATTTGAAACCTATACGATATTTTACTTGAAAAGCTTCAGATTTATGTGGAAAAGTCACAAGTTTTAAGGAAAAAAGTTTCAGACAACAACAAAAAACAAACTCATATTTGTAATATTTTCTATGATACTGTACATTCATAACAGTAAGAAGCAGTAAATATACTCACATCAATCTTCAACCTCTTCAACCTTTCCTTCAACCAGAACATAGTCCCCTCCTGCTTCAAAACGACAACCATCATCCCCCTCCCCAAAAGGAGCCCGCCAACCTGTCTGATTACAGACCAGTAGCACTCACTCCAATCATCATGAAGTGCTTTAAGAGAGTGGTGTTGTCCCTCATTCAGGGCAGCATACCGAGCACCCTGGACCCCCTGCAGTATGCCTACCAGCCCAACAGGTCCACCTCAGATGCTATCACTGCAGCACTCCATTATTATCTCTCCCACCTGGAAGGTAAAGACTCCTATATTAGGATGCTCTTTGTCGGCTACAGCTCCGCCTTCAACATGGTCATCCCCCACAAACTCACTGACAAACTGTCTTCGCTTGGCCTTCACCCCACCCTCTGCGACTGGCTACTGGACTTTCTGACTGGCAGGCCCCAGACGATCAGGATGGGTAACAGGACCTCAGCCAGCATCATCATGAACACAGGTGTCCCACAGGGTTGTGTTCTCAGCCTCATCCTCTACAGCTTCTTCACCCATGACTGTGTTGCCTCCCACAAGGACAATATCATCCTAAAGTTTGCGGATGACACAGCAGTGATAGGACGCATCACTGGTGATGACGAAGCATCCTACAGGAGGAAGGTGGCCAGCCTGGTGTCATGGTGTGAGGACAACAACCTCACCCTCAACAGGGACAAGACAAAGGAGATGATAGTGGACATGAGGAAGAGGAGGAGGAGACCTCATTTGGCCACTGTTCATCTGGAAGCTTGAGGTGGAGAGGGTGAGCAGCTTTAAATACGTGGGCATCCACATCAGCGAGGACCTTAAGTGGACACACAACACCACAGAGCTGGTTAAGAGAGCTCAACAGTGACTGTACTTTCTGAGGAGGCTAAAGAAATTTGGCATGTCTTCCAGGATCCTCAACAATTTCTACAGCTGCATCATCGAGAGCATCCTGACCAACGGCATCACCGTGTGGTACGGCAGCACCACTGTCATGGACCGCAAATGCCTGCAAAGAGTGGTGAAAACAGCGGAAAAGATCATCAGGACTCCACTCCTCTCTCTGCAGAGCATCTACCACTGCAGAGTCCAAAGGAGAGCTGACGACATCCTCCGGGACCCCACCCACCCCCAACACAGACTGTTCACACTTCTACCCTCAGGAGGTGCAAAAGTGTGAAATACAGGACAACCAGACTGAAAAACTCCTTCTTTCCCACTGCCATCAGACTCCTGAACAAATAACCCCCAAAACTCTGCAACACAGCTTTGCATATAGGAACTCACACACCGGCTGCTAAATTTGCACATTGCTCACCTGTACAGTAGATTAGATATACTCTCACCTGTCTGATGTCCATATCATCACTGCTGCTAATTATCATCTCCGCTGCTATTTATCATGCACAGTCTACTGGTACTATCGTTACAAAGAAATTAGCACTGGGTGCTAATTTGTAATTATACACTGCTCATTGCACACTGTACATAGGTTTATGCCATCTCAGGTTCACATCATCTCTTATATCAATATACCAGTATCACTTTAGTCATCCAGTGAATTTTCAATTTTATTCCTCGTCTGACTGCTTTAATTGCTTTAACTGTCCAAATTGCCTAGTGTGTGTTATTAGTACTCATTAGTTTTAGTATTTCGTATCAAGGTGTGCTTAAGGAGTCCTAATATCCTCACTGTGTGTTGGTGTGTGTTATTAGCATTCATTAGTATTAGGATTGAGTTACTGTGTTAGTGTGTCATTACCTTATTAAAATTGTTGTTTCTGTACCTACTACTGTTATGATCTGGTGAGCGCACTCCCCCTCCCGCCCTGTGGAAGGGTCCCCGGCTCCGTAGGTGATCAATTCACCTGCATGAGTGGACGCACCTGCTGTCTCCTCGCTACCAGCGCTTAAAAGGACCAGTCTGTGAACGCTCCAGTGCTGGCTCGTTGGGTATACCGCCTTACTGTTTTGGAACCCAGAGAATAAGCCGTCTCTCTCTTCCTCCTTCTCAGATTGCTGCCATCTCTGTGGTGTGTCCCCGGGGGTTTGTTGTACGCTCACCTGCTCCTTCATCATCTTCACTCCAGATCGCCTACTCCACCCGGTCAGATATCTCCCCAGCCATACTCATCCGCAGCTCCGGTTCTACTCATCATTTCCTTCCTGGGTTCCTCGTTGGGCTCTCTGCTCTCACTCGTAAGAGTTCTTTCCTATGATTCATTATTACCTGCCTCCCTCCTTGTTATAATTTGCTCTCGTATTCCTCATTACAGACTGGGCGCTCCTCTGGCAAGTGAGGTGACTTTTCCGCTAACTCTGCAAACTCTTTTCAATAAAATTGTGTTTAAAACTTTGCCTTTCTGTGTTGTGTGCATTATCTGGTGTAGCATCTTGCACGTGGGCTGATATTATTAGTAATCATGACAATTACCTCGGCATTCATTCAGAGAGCAAAGTAAGAATTTCATTGCTCAGGAAATGTAGCATTTCTTAACTGTGCACATGATAATAAAGCCTTTGAATCTTGAATCTTCAATATACATGAAAAAAATTGAGAATTTAGGGGAAAAAAGCTGAAAATTTACAGTGTAAAAAGCCGTGGATTAATGAAAATAAAGTTAAAAACAACAACATGCAGTTCTGGAGCCACATGTGGCTCTTTTGCTCATAGCCATTGGCTCCATAAGGCCTTGACAAAAATTCAAACTTTCAGTAAAAAGATGCAGATTTGTGAGTGAAAAAAAATGTAGCTTTACTAGAAAAATAACAAATTCATAAGGAAAGCTGAACAATTTCACAGCAAATTTGCAAGAAATAGTCACAAAATTTCTGAAAAAACAAAATAAAACAAAACAAATTTACTGGAAAAGTTGTGGGGTTTTTATGTAATGAAAAATGTTACAAAGTATGTGAAAATGTTGCAAATTTCCCTAAAAAAAAAGAGAACAAATTTACAAGAGAGAATAGAACAAATTTATTAGAAAAGCAGAAAAATTATGACAGAAATATGACAAATTTTTTTGGGGGGGAATCTTATTTGCAGTCTTATTAAGAAAAACACTCTTACAAATTTGCCCTAAAAAAAAAAAAAAATAAAATAAAAAAATCACAAAATTCTTGGGGGAAAAATTGCCAATATACTGGAAACACTGAATTTTTACAAGGAAAAGGATTAAGCGGATGGATGATGGATGGATGGATGGATATTCAGAACTTGGATGAGAAGAGAAGAAAGCCTCGGCTGTGGTTTTTATGCACCTGTTCAGTTTTTTTTTAACCAGGTCAGTGGGTGGACTTTTCTTCAAGACCTAATTTTTTTCCAGATGTGTGAAGCCTGGCTGCAGTCCGACGTTCCAAAGACAGCTTGAACACCAGTCACTGCTCAGCCCAGCTAAAGTACCTGCACATCACAGCCAGTTTTTGATTCTGGCCTCGACACGACTGCAGGATGGCATAATTATCCTCATAGTCAGTGAGACGTCACCGGCCTGCACATGCTCCTTAAGCCTTCATGATCCCAGCTGAGATGCTGGAATTGTGTGGAACGTGCTGACCACTTTCCTCCTGGCCCCTTAAACAGATGTCACCATGACATCCCACAAACAGCCTGAAATTTGAGCTCATCTCATGGGACGGATTTAACTTTCTTATGTTGTAGCAGCATCGGGTATCTATGGCTGACGGCGGGTGCTGTTGTGTAGATTAAAAAAAGAGAGAGAAATTAAATTTGAATGAGGCATTATTCATCTTAAATCCAGAAGAAATTTTAATTAAAACAAACGTGGGAAAATGTGTTTCCTTAGAAACACGGAGGGGACATTTTTCTTTTTTTTCTTTTTTTTTTTTTTTACACCTGTTTCCCTAGTAACCCATTCACCAGAGGGTCAGTGATCAACTATATAAATGAAAATGGCACAAGAGGAAAACTTTAAAAATATCCGAAGCACAAAAGCCACGCATGTTTGCCTCGGTGTCGGTAGTTTACTCTAAATTGGGATGAGAGGACGTGAGCTGAGCACTTCGCCATGACAATGTCGTTATGAGTGAAGACAATAATAAAAGCTGATTGCACAAAGCCAAAGAATTTTTAAGTCTGGAACCTCTGTACTTCTCTCTCACAGTTCCTTACAGGTCCTACAGTGTGGAAGTGTGGGGAACTGCATACAAAACAGTTACTAATCCAATATTTATTTTGCAAGAGAAAGCAACAAGAATTGTGTGCAGAGCAAATGGCTAAGATTCCACCACTCCACTTGTAGCATCATCTCACTTTGGCTCAGCAATAATTATTCTTCTGCTTAAAGACATTTTGTTTCACCCAGGACAGTCAAGAACTGATTTTTTTTCCCCCCAGGCCACAACTGAACTTGCCATTCCTTTGTTAAAGCCAGTCTAAGGAATTCAACTAATGCATTTCCTGTTTTGACTTTTTATTGCCCCTATAAACATGGAGATGGGAAGCCTTAAGGCCCACAGATCCACAGCTCAGTTAGTTTCTTTAAACTCTGGGACGTACTGGATTTAACCAGTGAACTTTAAAGTACATTATTACAAACTCAATTCTAAACCTTCTCTTCTTTCCCAGGACCAAGAAAAACAAATGGACTCTGATGTTTTAATGTGGAAAATCAATAATATGTGTGAAATGCATTAATCTGTGATTTTATATATATGCATGTTAAAATGTTTAAATGAATGTTTACTCCCGCATGTTAATTTAGAAGCACTGCTTATAAGTTACATTAATCACTAAGGTTAGCTTAGAGAATATACATAAGGGTATAAAAGCATATTCCAGTGTATTAAAATTGTGCGTATCCATGGGGACCAGTATCAAATGTCACCCAGCACTCACTGGGCTCCAGCTCCACCATTCCATTGGTTCCTCGTAGACCAAGCCTGTCATTGGACTAAAGTTTATGGAGCCCGCCCACAAAGGAAGCTTATTGGCTGGAGTTCCTGTCAACCCTGAAGCCCACGAAAGCCCGTCTGAGATTATAAAAGGAAGCGACGCACTCGCACCCAGTCTCTTATCTTTTGCCTCTTCGCCCCTCTTCCTTTCTCTTCAACATGACTTCGTCCATGGTCCATACACAACAGAAAGAACTTTGGCAAGAACAATGGACGGTCCGAACAAAGACTTCTCCCATGTGTTGCTTTTGCGAGCACAGAGCAGATACTGTAACTCGTAATTTGTTTATGTAACTTTGTATTTTAATGGTTTTTTTTCCTTTTTCTCTTAAATGTCTAGGAATTCCTATTTCTTCAAGCTCAATTCTTAATCGGAGTTAAACTCCAATTTTTATTTATCACTTTTTCTTTGTTAAACTTTCTGTCAAACCACCGTTTGTTTTAATTTTAATGTAAGCTTTAATCTTGACTTTATTTTTATAATATTTTTCTTGACCAATCACACACCAGAAGCCATTATTTTTATCTAAAGTCCAAAACTCTTTAATTTGAGATCGGATTAGATATCCTTAATTTAATTATTATCGAAGGCCTCTGAGAAGACGCAGCTCTCCACATCACGCGCAGCTGATTAATCAGCGTGCTTCTGCAGGATTTCAACCATTGAGATCAAACATACAGTCTCATCCATCCATCCGTCTATCCATCTCATCCATCATCAAGAGAATATTTGCTGGACAAATATTCTGGGTTTTGGCCCTGAACAACACATCGAAAACTTCATGAGGACGACGAAAGAATGTTGCCCAGATCAACGGGGAATCATCGAAGAAGAAGCACGTGAGCTGTAAACTTTAATTCATCTTCTGAATTAAATGTCTGAGGTTCGGTAATAATTTGATATCTAATTAGATGCAAATTAAGAATCCATTAACATAACTCTTTTCATTAAAATTCCATTTTTATTTTCTTAAGATTAATCCAGAACTTTTCATAGTTAGTAAACTTTCTCCATAAATTTACGTTGTTCCCATAATCTGTTAACTCATTTCTCAGTTTAACCCTGGTTCCGAAAATACTGACATTGTTAATCTCATTTACAAGATTGATTTTATGATTAATGAAATTACTGCAATACCTGTTAATCATTTCGTTTAATAAACATGTGAAAATGAGAGAAGTTGTTGAGAATTTATTTCATTCTGAGTCTGTTTCAAGCCCCGGTATCGAATTCACGGAAAACTTTTGAGACTGATTATTAATTAAATTATTGAGTGATTAAACAGGTATAAAGTGAAATTAAAATTAAAATTGCTTCTTAAAGATAAAAGCTGGTGCCCCTACGAGTGTTATTAACTTTTCTGGTGTATATGAAATGAAATTTGATCTCAGATTCCAATACATCAATATAAATTAAATAAATTTTATACCTGATCATAATTATTAATTTCATATTTTCCATTACACCACTGTTCATTCTCTTCATTCACAATAAGATATTATGATTTAAGAGATTTTAAAGTAATGAAGAGTATGTAGAAAGTAAAAAAAAAATACCAGCTGCCTCCAGGTATCCAGGATTTGTTTCAGTTAAGAAATGCCAATTATCAATTAATTACGAATTAAGAGGAATATTCATTTTTCTAAAAACCCAAGATAAGAACACATGTAAAAAAAACCAAACATCATTTTACTGTTAATGGAATAAACTTATGGAATAATGCCAGTGATAAAATTATATGACACCATGTTAAGTTTATATTGTTGCGAGAAAAAAAAACAGGTTAATTAAGAATTATATGGATATTTGACTTATGGGAAATTAATAGAATTACAAAATACTGTTTTCTTGTGTTATATTATGACTGAGGTTGGCTGTATATTATGTATGCATATAAGCCGTTGCTTCTGCCTACACCCTTTGTCTGAAATATGTTGTCCTTTTTCCTTTTCGTCTTGTTATGATTTGACAAATGAATGAATGAATGAATGAATGAGGGAAGCTATACTCACCTAAAACATGAATGCAACACTTTTGTTCTTAACTCACTTTCTTTACAAGCTGATGTAGACATTGTAAAACTCCCTCTCCCCATGCACCCAAAAGACATTTCAATCAAATACTGATGACTTTCTAAGATTGAAAATATGTGTTTGGAAGCACTTCTTGGCAATTACTAAAACATGGAACAAACGGTACAGAATGTTCTGTACAAAACATTCTATACATGTTCCGTACACATTACACACAGAAGATTCCATACACGTTCCGTATGCGTTCTGTACACTGCCATTTCCAAGGGCCGTAGGACTGCTAGCCGTCCTGCTAGCTAGCGGTCTTGAGTATTTTACAAACATGTACTTGTAATGGAACATTCAGCACGGCGTGCTAGCTAATCCTGCTAGCTCAAGTGTTTTACAAATATGAAAATACAATGTTACTTGCATGTACATGTTCTGTAGCGGTCCTGCTAGCTAATGGTCTGTACATGTTCCATAGATACTGAACATTCCGTACAGAATGCTAGAAAAACATATGCATCAGAGACAGTTTGGTTATAAAGGTTTTTTTTATAAAACCGGACCTCAATCCATCCATCCATCTTCTACCGCTTTTCCGGAGGTCTCGGTTGCGGAGGCAGCAGTTCAAACAGACAAGCCCAAACTTCCCTCTCCCCAGCCACCTGTTCCAGCTCTTCTGAGGGGATGCCAAAGTGTTCCTAGGACAGCTGGGAGACACAGTCTCTCTGACATATCCTGGGTCTGCCCCGGGGTCTCCTCCCAGAGGGACGTGCCTGAAACACCTCAAGTGAGAGGCATCCAGGAGGCATCCCGATCAGATGCCCAAACCAGCTCAGCTGGCTCCGTTTGATGTGGAGAAGCAGTGGTTCTACTCTGAGCCTCTCCCAGAGGCGTAACAAAGTAACGCGTTACTCCCAACACTGCTGTTCAATGAAGGAGTTCAGTGTAATACTGAATTTCTTTTGTGCATCGTCCATAAACTCATGCAGTACTAGAACAGGACACGTTTACAAATATTTGAGACCCATTGTACTGCATCATTTTATATTTTAGCAATATTTTGTTATTAAAAGTTTTTTTTTAAAACTGTAATGCTAAGATTGAGATGGTGCTTATATTGTCAGGCTGGGGCGATACTGAGGCCAAACAAAGATCTGAACCTTGAGGGTGTGACTGGCAAAGACTGAGCACCACGACTCTATTGTAAGCATTTGTTTTTTATTCATGCGAGAAGATTATTTATTATTATTATTCCATCTAAACTATCACATTTTTGACCCTCTAAACGTTAACCAAAACACATTTTTTTTTATGGTTGATACATTCTGCATTCGTGGAGCCAAGGTTGTAGGGCCTTCCCCACCCCCCCCCCCATGTGCTTTTTTGTTACCTTTGGTAAAAAAAAAAAGGTGGATCCAATCAGCTGATTGCTGGAACCACAGAGCTCAATTGTTTTTCATGAACAATCAGCCTCATGGAAAAAGCAAATGCCATGCATTATCTTTTTTTCCACTTTATAGAAAATAACTTTTTTTATTGAAAGTGGAATACAGAGGTGTAACGTATATGTAGGCAATCACATATGCTAGACTTTGACAAATATGAAAGGGACCGAACTGAGATTTATTTGATTGTGTGAATATTAATTACAGAATAATTGAAAATGAATGGGACATCCAATATTAGCCACTGTTTAATTTTTTTTTTTTTGTCAGATCACTTATCTGTGTGATCTTTTATGAGTAATTGAGCGTTTTTGTGTCCAGTTTGGTGACGGTCATCGTTTAGTCAAACCGTGCATGTGATACAGTTTATCTGGCCATTCTGCTCCACAATTATTAACTTTTAATAATTAATAGTTAAAAGTTAATAATTAACTTTTAATAGTTGTGCAAGCACACCGAGAGGAGGGCCATCAGCAACGGCGAGTTGTGGTTCTGCAAAGGGACTCCCTTCTGCCACTGACTGGGGAAGGCTGGGCATGCCTCCCCGCGAACGATCGTGGAGCACCCGGTCGGACACCAGAGGGAGAAGCAGCAGCTGAACAGCCTGCCCCATTAATGGGAGTCTCAGCTTAGTGTAGTGCCAGCGGTTCAGCTACTGCTCCACGCCCCCTTCCCCCAGCGCACCCGCACACCTCGTGTTCTCCATGCCGAATTAT
This sequence comes from Pholidichthys leucotaenia, assembly GCA_020510985.1. Lineage (NCBI taxonomy): Eukaryota > Metazoa > Chordata > Actinopteri > Cichliformes > Pholidichthyidae > Pholidichthys > Pholidichthys leucotaenia. Next base: position 472,865,184 of record CM035836.1, on the reverse strand, counting down.
CCATTAGACCTATGCAATCACAGCAACTTTATGGTATAATTTTGTAAGCATTAAATCTTCAGTATTATCTTTTTCTAGTCAAATTTGTTGCGTTTCGCTTCCTTGTTTTGCACACAGAGCGCTGTGGTTACTGATGCCGTAATGCGCATATTATCCAATCAGTAGGAGTCAATCCGAAACCAAACCCCGCCCACACTTCTAGAAGACTGGGCATGAGACAGAATGGTGGCTAAACTTTTAATGATAAAAATTACATATTTTGACTGAGCAACTCCATATTCGGGAATGCACACCCTTGTAACCTCAGGAAACCACGTTTAAAAGCTGAGGCCAGTCTGACAAACGGTTCAAGAGATATGCGTGGAACAGACAGACACACAAACACAGACAGAGATTCCTCGCATTTATAGATAGTGCACATGCAATGCTAACTTTGACCTCTGACCTTTTAACCCCAATCCCATAGTCAGAGGTCAGGATTCAAAGGTGAATCTGCATACCAGGTTTGGTGGCCCTAGCTTTACTCATGTTGTAGTAATAGTAAATGTAGCATTTACCATTTACCATAGTGTAACTGCAATGTTAACTCTGAACTTTGGCCTCTGACCCCGTGACCCCAAAGCCATAGTTAGGTGAGGGTGTAAGGTGTCCAAGATGTGTATTAGATACAACTCCTGTATGGATTTAAAAAGCCTACATCATTTCTTTCAGTAGTTATTAGTTATTGTGTTTAGAAGATTTAGGGAAAAATGTGATCTCTGACCTTCGATAAGAGTGAACTTGAAATCTGCACATGAACCATGGGACCAAGTTTTAAAACAATCAGAACACAACTGTAGGAGGAGTTGATTTCATAAGCCAGATATTGTCTACAAAGTGAGGTGAAACAGGAGGTCATAGGTCAGGGGCTACAATTCCTGCGAAAATCATCCGATCAGAACCAAATTGCAATGTGCGCATCCTCAGTGTATATCAAACCATGGTACCAAGTTTCAAAACAATCGGACCAAAACTGTAGGAGGAGTTGATTTCACAAAAGTGGGACAGACAGACAGACGGATGGACAAACAGCTGGACTGACCCATAACATAATCCCCCTTCGGCCTTTGCCCAAAGGGCTGTTCGACCCCTTTGGGCTTCGACCGGTGGGGGATAACAAACATCAGGTACGGAACATGCACAGTATATGCACAGAACATGCTAAGTGCAGACTACACCTCACGACGAAGGCACACTGACACAGAACTGACAACACGCAGAACCGGCAGACGCCCCATACGGAACATGTACAGAACATGTGGGGAATGTTCTGTACCATACCGTTTGTTCCATGTTTTAGTAGGCACTGTACCAGAGTTTTTCAACCGAGATTCCTCAGAAGTTCCAGGTTCTGTGAGCAAACTTTTCAGGGTTCCAACCTATATTGTCTAATATATTGTCAAAAGCAATCCCTCTTCTTCTTCCTCCTCTCGACGGAAAACTCACACCGCCCAGAGGTTGGGCCATCTTTGCAACCCCTGCAGCCACCCTACATTCACCAGAGCAATCCACCAGCCACCCGGACAGGAACATGTCAACACCTCACCCAGAAACCGTATCCCAACGTTGGCCACCCCCAGCACCAAACAAGCGTGGATACAATCGTCGCTTGTTGTGCCAAGAAAAGTACATCTGCCGTGAAACAAACCACTTCACAGGAGCGCGTGTCTGAACAGAGACGTCTCCGGTACATGACTGTCTAATTTTCAAACTAATTCACTCTCCCAGCAACAGTGTTGCACCAACGCTGAGTGGCCATCACGACCAAGCATCAAACAAATTTCTAGCTTGAGCCGAACAAAAATCTAACGTGCGGATGCAAACTCGCATCACCTGGAGCAAATGCACGTGTTCGTATCTTCTCATTAATTACGCATGTAATTGTGCCGCATTTCACACCAAATATAAACAAATTACAAGACTAAATTGTCATTAAATGCCTTTATAGGCTACAATGTGTCATTTTATGACATTTTTGGTTGATGGGTTTTGGTGGCCGGCGCCTCATTCCCTGTTGAGTTAGAGCACAGACATAACCACCACAGATGGTGTCACGATCTGAGCGTGGGGGGATTCCGCCGGGCTCAGTTTTTTTTTTTTTTTTTTTTTTACCTTTTTTCATATTTGTATGGTGTTGTATTTTTGAGTTCTTATTCCTGTTATTTTATCTTTGGTTAATTTTCACTTATCCTGTATTGTTTCTTAGTATGAATTATTTTCCCATTGCAATCATTGTAGTGTTGATGTTTATATGTTTGGGTTTATTTGTCTTTGTTATCTCATTGTATTTATATTCTGCTGTATCTTCTCTCTTCCTGGGGCTGCAGTTGTCAGTTGGACTTCTGGGTTTTTTGCTCTGTGTGGGTGGTGCTCCTTTCAGCTGTCAGTCCCGGCTTTCCCTCTCATTGCTCCCAGCTGATCCCAGTTGTAATCTTGGTTACCTTCTGCCCGCTCATGTGACCCACACCTGTTATCACTTGCATCATTTGTTTCTGACCCTATTTAAGGGCTGTTATTTTCATTTCTCTTTGCTGGTGTCTCATTAAGAATCACTGTGCCAGAACCCTGCCCCCGTTCTGGCATTTACTTTGTTTCCATGTTCTCTGCTGTGCTCATAAATTTTGCTTTATGCACCTTTTGGATTTTTGAGTTTGTACACCATTTGAATTTTTGTTTTTTGTTAATACATTTCACAAACTGCAGTCCAACACGTGGGTCACTCCTCTCTGCCCCGAGTGGCAATTCATGACAGATGGCACCAACCACTGTACCCAAGCCACCTTATCAGTGTGGGTGATGAGGGCCTAAACTGGTTATAAAACTGCAGATTAGTCAATCATCTAATTACAAAATTATTACCAAATGTTTAATGCTTAAGTTCTTTTCCTGTTCTTTCCCCCTGCCATGCTCTCACTCATGCAGCTGCCGGTGGTCAGGCTGAGTCGCATGACAGCACAACACCGGCGGAGCAGAGGTGGGTGGAGAGGGATGAACAAAACAGTGTTTATCAGGACACGTCTATTTTCACATTAAATGGCAGCAGTATTATGAACGGAGGTTGGAAACTGAAAATAAAGTATCAATAAAGTTGTGCTAGTTTGCAAAACACAGGAGCGGCACAATTAACAAGAGCAGTAAGGGATAAAGGAAAGGCAATGACAGATACAAGAATACAGCCGGGGATTGCTGGAGTGGTGAGAGTGGAGCTGAACATCTAGTCACACAGGAAAGGAGAAAATTACTACTGTGATTCACTAACCTTTCCTGTGACAAAATCTGCTGATAGAAGGAGCAGCAGGGAAGAGTAAGAGAAGAATGCAGATGGCACAGAAAGAAAAAAAAAAAAACAGACTTGAAGAGAGACAAAGGAAATGAGGAGGCAGAGAAGAGAAGGCACACAGAAATAGACTAACAAGAATTGTTGAGAAACATGCTTCATCATTCTCAAAGGATTAATGGGAACTGCATAATTTCAGTGTGGGCAGTGAATTCCCTGCTGGTGTGAACTGTGGAGAGTAGTTTAGAATGTGACACAGGCAGTGTCCACACCAGGCAGGATCATGTTTCTATGACTCAACTTAACTGCTCAAACCTTCAGTCTCCAGAAACTGAACTCTAAGGCTGCTTTCACACCTACAGGCTCTAATCCATTTCAGTTGAAGTCTAGTTTGTTTTCTTCTTTACTGTGCTTTGTTTTGTCTGGTAAGAACACTAACTACTAACTAACCTGCACTTATATAGCGCTTTTCTAGTCACAAAGACCACTCAAAGCATTTTTGCACTCAGTTGTGCATTAGAAAAGCCTGAAAAATGCAAGCTTCTACTAAAGAGAGCGTTCCTAATTATTTCAACCGATAAAAATACAAAGAAACAGTGTGATTCTTAATTGATTTCCAGAGTTCCTGACTTAATGGTGAGTTAAGGTGCTACTTCAAGTGTGTGTGTGTGTGTGTGTGTGTGTGTGTGCGCGCGCGCACGCGCACATGCGCTTTAAGTGGGGTGTGTGAGCACAATGAATGAGGTCACCCTGAGTACCACAGGATCAGTTTAGTGTGGTGTAAATTTAAACACACTAAACATTTCGGGTAGATGGTGGCTCGTCAACCTGGGAAGGTAGCCCATCTAGGGGAAGGTAAACCCTGATTTCAAACCTCTGCTGCCTTGCGGCACACCCGGTCACAGGAAAGGCTTCGGGAGTCAACCCTGAGGAAAAATCCGGAGTCGGAGCCCCTAAGGCAGTTCTCTGTTGTGCTCAACATCGTTCTGGCAACTCCTGCAATGGCGCTGGTGCCAAACTATAGCAGCCCTGCTGTTCCTTTGGATTCATCAGTGACGTGGAGAGGGGGGACATGCTGCATGGGCAACATCTTGTCCTCCATATCTTCCTGCCCAGGCTTGAATCCTACCAACGCCCAATGCTGGAAGGTAGAACACTGGATCACTGGAGAGGACACTCCAAGCTTCGCCTTTGGCATAGACAAAACACGGGGAATGACAGTTACCGGTTATAAGCCACCGCTCAATTGGCATAGGGTGCGGCGCCAGGGGTTGTTCCCAACGGTGGGAGGGATCATCGGATCTCAATGGACAGCTACCGCCCGCCTCAAGCTGGGCAGCCCCCAGCCAATAAGGTGTTGTCCCGCCACAGCTTGCTTTCCTCATTGGGTGCATGGGGATGAGGAGAAGTCCGAACAGCAGGCTGAGAACCTTCGCACCAGGCAAGACAAAAAAAACAAAAGAGACCAACTCTAAAACTGGGAACTTGGAACGTCCGCACTACGATGACAGGACTCGCTGCTAACCTCAAGGACATCAACGACACCAGGAAGACTGCCATCATCAATAATGAGCTGAAGAGACTGGGAGTGGATATCGCCACTCTCCAGGAAACATGGTTGGTTGACGCAGGCACACTAAGAGAGAAGGACTACACGTTCTACTGGCAGGGAAAGGGCAGTGACGAACATAGGGAACACGGAGTGGGCTTCGCAGTGAAGAACACCTTGCTGAAGATGGTGGAACCGGGCAGCAATGGCTCTGCACGACTCCTCACCCTCCGCCTCAACACCACTCAAGGCCCAGTCACCCTCGTCAGTGCGTATGCCCCAACACTGACAGCCACACCAGAGGCAAAAGACGAGTTCTACGAGAATCTCGCAACAACTGTCAGGATCATCCCCAACTCTGAATAACTCATTCTCCTTGGAGACTTCAATGCCAGAGTGGGTGCTGACCATGACTCCTGGCCCTCCTGTCTTGGACCATTTGGCGTGGGCAGAATGAACGACAACGGACAGCGGCTGCTCGAGTTCTGCACATATCACGATCTGTGCCTCACAAACTCGTTCTTCAAGACCAAGCCCCAACACAAGATTTCCTGGCAACATCCGCGCTCAAAGCACTGGCACCAGCTGGACTTGATCCTGACCAGGCGCACCTCACTGAAGAACGTGCTAATCACCCGTTCGTTCCAGAGTGCAGACTGCGACACAGACCATTCATTGGTGTGTTGCAAGGTCAAGCTGCAGCTGAAGAAATTCCATCGTGCTAGACAGCCTGGAAAGGCACGGATTGACACCAGCAAATGGCCCAACCAGAACTTGTTGAGCAGTTTGCCTCCACCTTTGAGAAGGAACTTGGTGTACCACAAGAAGGAGAATCTGCAAAGCAGAAGTGGGAAGAGCTGCGAAACACCATCCACCGCACAGCCTTGACTACCTTTGGGAGGAAGACCTCGAAGTCACAGGACTGGTTTGATGCCAAGTTGACCGAGATGATCCCAGTCATTGAAGCCAAGCGCTCAGCACTTGCTGAGTACAAGAAGTACCCAAACGAGAAGAATCTCCAGATTCTCAGGGCTGCGAGAAGCAAAAGTCAGCAGACTGCTCGGCGCTGTGCCAACGAGTACTGGACTCAGCTCAGCCAAGACATTCAAACCGCTGCCATAACAGGGAACATCCGTGGTCTGTACGATGGCATCAAGAAAGCACTTGGTCCGGCTCAGAGCAAGACGGCCCCCCTCAAATCCTCCACTGGGGAGATGATCACAGAAAAGAACAAGCAGATGGAGAGATGGGTGGAACACTACTCCGACCTCTACTCCAGACAGAACACCGTGACACTGTCAGCCCTTGATGCCATCGACTGCCTGCCATCCATGGACAAACTTGACGTCGAGCCAACCATCGTTGAACTCAGCAAGGCCATTGATAGCTTGGCCGCTGGCAAGGCACCTGGCAACGACGGCATACCCCCCGACCTGATCAAGCACTGCAAGACCGCCCTACTGTTGCCATTGCATGACGTCCTCTGCCAGTGCTGGAAGGAAGGTGCCGTACCACAGAACATGAGGGACGCCAAGATCATCACCCTCTACAAAAACAAAGGGGAGAGAAGCGACTGCAACAACTACAGGGGCATCTCCCTCCTCAGCGTTGTTGGCAAAGTCTACGCATGAGTTGTTCTCGTTCGTCTACAGAAGCTTGCCAAACGTGTCTACCCCGAGTCTCAGTGTGGCTTCCACGCTGAGCAATCGACGGTAGACATGATATTCTCCATCCGCCAACTCCAGGAGAAATGCAGAGAACAGAACGTGCCCCTGTACGTCACCTTCATCGACCTCACCAAAGTGTTCGATCTGGTCAGCAGAGAGGGCCTTTTCAAGATCCTGCCAAAGATAGGATGCCCACCAAAGTTGCAAAGCCTCATCGAATCATTTCACACCAACATGCAGGGGATAGTGCAGCACGACGGCAACATCTCAGAGCCATTCAACATACGCAGCGGAGTGAAACAGGGCTGTGTACTTGCACCAACCCTCTTTGGGATTTTCTTTGCTATGCTCCTGAGGCATGCCTTCAGCACAGCAACAGAGAAAATCTACCTGCACACAAGATCTGACGGCAGGCTTTTCAACCTCGCCCGCCTGAAAGCCAGAACCAAAGTACGCGAGGCTCTAATCAGAGACATGCTGTTCGCAGACGACGCTGCAGTCGCAACCCACACACAGCAGGAGCTTCAGACCCTGATGGACTGCTTCTCCCAGGCATGCAAGGATTTCGGGCTTACCATCAGCCTGAAGAAGACTAACGTCTTGGCGCAAGGCACGGAAGCACCACCAACCATCACCATCGACGACTACGAGCTGGAGGTCGTGAATGAGTTCACATACCTGAGGTCCACGATCAGCAACAACCTCTCCCTTGATACAGAGATCAACAAGAGGATTGGAAAATCAGCCTTCACACTCGCTCGCCTCACCACACGAGTGTGGGAGAATCCCAAACTCTCTGTCAAGATGAAGATGGCAGTGTACAACGCCTGCGTCATCAGCATACTGCTCTATGGGAGTGAGACGTGGACAACATACGCCCGGCAGGAAAAGAGACTGAACTCCTTCCACTTGCGCTGCATTCGCCACATCCTGGACATATCCTGGCAGGACAAAGTGCCCAACACAGAAGTTCTGTCCCGCGCCGGCCTTCCCTCCATGTTCACTCTACTCAGGCAGCGCAGGCTCCGCTGGCTAGGCCACGTTCACCGTATGGAGGATGGCAGAATCCCCAAAGACGTCCTCTACGGAGAACTGGCGACTGGCAGGAGAGACGTTGGCCGCCCACAGCTGCGCTTTAGAGACGTCTGCAAGAGAGACATGAAGGCCCTAGAGATCAACACAGAGCGCTGGGAGGACCTTGCAACGGACCGCTCCAAATGGAGAGGCACCCTGACCAGACAGCTCAAGGCGGGTGAAGAGAGACTGACTGCTGCAGCAGATGAAAAAAGGACCCGCAGGAAGAGCCGCCACAGACCCAGCAGCACGGAGACCACCCACAAGTGCAACCTGTGTGACAGGGACTGCCATTCGCGCATCGGCCTGTTCAGCCACAGGCGGTGCTGTTCCAGCAGAGTAGACGTTTAGGATTCTCTTCCATGGTCATCATAGACCGACGGAGGCCAACGAAATTTAAACACTGAAAAACAAGACCTACTTATGTTTTAAGCCAGCCGCTGAGACAAACGAATCATCACTGTCGACACCACCTCAGATTTTTTTTAATTGCGTTAATTGGCCCCCATTAATTCAAAAAGTTATCACATTAATTTTCCCAGTCCTAATAAATATACTGTATATATAAATGTTATCTCACAGGCCAGTTATAATCGTACCATGGATTGTATGTGGCCTGCGGGTCTTGGGTTTGACGTGAACAGCAACAGATAATAAGCAAACTTGGTCTGACTATAAACAAATATAAAAGTTAGATTATTGAGCGATGGCATCTGTCGCCATGGTGAGTGGGATGACCAAAACAGCATCTGACGACACCTCTGCAAAACTGTAATCACTGCATATGTGTAATAATTAGCATTAAAAATATCAGCTGGATCATTCTAATTAGAGCTCAGTGCTGTTCTGGCTCTCAGACAGGATACCAACTGAAAAAAAAAAAATATCTGTACTTTCCAGGGGTTTACAGTCACTCCACATGAGCCACCAGCTAGACCACGTGCACACACACACACACACACACACACACACACACACACACACACGTGCCTTTACACATTCTGTAAAGGACATTACCATTAAGGCTCAGGAACACTTCAGAAAACCATTGTCAACACAGTTCATTGCTACATCTACAAGTGCAAGTTAAAACTCCACCATGCAAAGCAAAAGCCATATATGAATAACACCCAGAAACACCACCAGCGGCTCTGGGCCCAAATTCATCTGAGACGGACTAACACAAAGTGGAAAAGTGTGCTGTGGTCTGACAAGTCCACATTTCAAAATCGTTGAGTCCTCCAGGCTAAAGGGGAAAATAACAATCCAGATTGTTACCAGTGCAAAATTCAAAAGCCAACATCTGTGATGGTATGGGGGTGTGTTAGCGCCCATGGCATGGGTAACTTGCACATCTGTGAAGGCACCATTAATGCCAAATGGTACATACAGGTTTTGGAGCAACATGCTGCCAGTCAAGAAACATCTTTTTCAGGGACGTCCCTGCTCATTTCAGCAAGACAATGCCAAGCCACATTCTGCACGTGTTACAACAGCGTGGCTTAGTACTAATAGAGTGTGGGTACTACACTGACTTGCATGCAGTCTAGACCTGTCTCCCATTGAAAACGTGTGGCGCGTTATGAAGTGCAAAATATGACAATGGAGACCCCAGGCTGTTGAGCAGCCAAAGTCATATATCAAGCAAGAATGAGAAAGAATTCCACCTACAAAGCTTCAAAAATGATCAGTTTGAACATTAAATATTTCAAGATTCAAAGATTTTATTTGTCAATACCACTATACGTACAGGACATACAGGAGAATTGAAATGGCGTTTCTCTCTCTCTTCAGTGGTGTGCACAATATAAAAGGGAAGAAGGCTGGGAAAAAAATGAAAACAACAACAACAGCAGTCTATGTATAGTAATGTTACCCATAGTGCAAATGGCAACAAAAGATAGACAGAGACCTCCCACAGTGAAAATAGAGATAAACGATTAATGATGATAAAACCCAGCAATCCTATATACAGAAAACTAGAGATGTAATGCTCTTAGTTGCAGTTCAATGCGGTAGTGTAGGTGCACATTGTAACAGATAGGACTGCACATGATCAGTAAAGCAATGACAGACAGACAGACAGCAGTAGATGTGGCAATTGTGCAAAAGGTTGCTGTTAAAGTGCAGACACATACAGCAGCAAAAGTATTACTGTTGGTGTGCCAGTCTTTCTGTGCCAACAGCTGAAGTAGTTATTGTGTGGGTGAGTGCATTACGGTCAGTGGGGGGGGGGGGGGGGCATAGTAGACAGAGTTCAGGGTCCTGATGTCCTGGTAAACAAAGCTGTTTAGCAGTCTTGTGGAGCGGGCCCGGAGGCTCCAGTACCTTTTCCCCAAGGGCAGGGGGCTGAAGAGGGAGTGTGAGGGGTGAGAGGTGTCTCCTGCGATGTTGATGGCTCGGCAGGTGAGGTAGATGTCTGAGAGGGGGGCAGAGGGGCACTGATGATCTTGCTGGCTGTTTTCACTGTGCATTGTAGTGTCTTCCGGCAGGAGGCGGTACAGTTTCCATACCACATCGTGATGCAGCTGGTGAGGATGCGCTCAATGGTGCCCCAGTAGAAAGACAACATGATGGGGGATGGGACTAGTGCTCTCCTCAGTTTGTGGAGGAAATGGAGGCCAGTTTGAGCCTTCTTGGCCAGTCATGTGGTGCTGTTGGACCAGGAGAGGTCCTCAGAGATGTGCACCCCCAGGAACTTGGTGCTGCTCACCCTCTCCATAGCTGCACCATCGATGACCAGAGGGGGGTGCTGTGTGTGGCCCCTCCTGAAGTCGACCACAATCTCCTTGGGTTTTCCCACGTTCAGGAAGAGGTTATTGTTTTTACACCACTGGACCAGTTGGCTCACCTCATTTCTGTAGTTGGCCTCCTCGTTGTTGGTGATGAGGCCCACCATCTTCGTGTCATCTGCAAACTTGATGATGTGGTTCATGTTGCAGGCTGGTACGCAGTCATGGGTCAGCAGGGTGAAGAGCAGTGGGCTAAGCACACACCCTTGTGGGGCCCCTGTGCTCAGTGTGATGGTCTGGGAGGTGTTGCTGCCAACCTGCACATTCTATGACCTCCCTGTGAGAAAGTCCAGCACCCAGTTACAGATAAAGCTTTTAAGTCCCAAGTGTCTGAGTTTTTGTATCAGGTGCTGGGGGATGATTGTGTTGAATGCTGAACTGAAGTCCAAGAACAGCATTCACACGTAGGCGTTCTTTGAGTCCAGGTGGGTGAGGGCTGGGTGGAGAGCAGAAGATATAGCATCTTCTGTGGATCTGTTTGACCTGTATGCAAACTGAGATGGGTCGTGGGAGGGAGGCAGGATGGACTTGATGTTCTGCATGACCAGCCGCTTGAAGCACTTCATTATTATGGTGGTCAGTGCTATGGGCCGGTAATCATTGTAGTTGGATGGGACGGGCTTCTTTGGGACTGGTATTATGGTGGCAGCTTTGAAACATGTGGAGACAACAGCCTGAGTCAGAGAGATGTTGAAGATGTCAGCCAGGACATTCTTGAGCTCCTCTGCACAGTCCTTCAAGATGTGACCTGGTATGTTGTCTGGACCAGCTGCCTTGTGTGGGTTGATCCAGGAGAGGATCTTCTTCACACTGACCAGATCCAGACTCATGGCCCGCTCGTCTGGAGGAGGAGTGGTCTTCTATGCTGATGTGCTGTTTTGTGCTTCAAAGTGGCCAAAGAAGTCATTTAGGTTGTTGAGTAGTGTGGTGTCACTTGCCCACATCTGAGGTGGAGGTTTGTAGTTGGTGAGAGTCTGTATGCCACGCCAGAGGGAACGTACATCTGTGGTGTTGCTGAAGTGGCTGGATATTTTCTTGCTGTACTGTCATTTTGCCTCCTTGATGCCACGGGACAGGTTGGCCCTAGCTGTTGTTAGTCCTGCAGTGTTGCCAGCCCTGAAGGCTGCGTCTCAAACCCTCAGGAGCCTGCGGACTTCTGCTGTCATCCATGGCTTTTGGTTAGCACAAACAGTGATGGTTTTGCAGTGAGTGACATCATCAATGCATTTTGCTATGTATGCTACAACAACCTCAGTGTATTCCTCTAGGTTTGTGTGACCATTGTGAGTGGCTGCATGCTTGAAAGTGTCCTGGTCTGTAGTGCTGAAACAGTCTATCAGAGCATAGGAGGCCCCCTCTCGCCACACACGTACCAGCTTTTTTGTTGGCCTGACTGTTTTCACTCTGGGTTTGTATGCCGGCCTTAACAGGATGGTGACATGATCAGAGAGATCCAGGTGGGGAAGGGGGAAGGCTCTGTATTCTTTCTTGTGGGTTGTGTACACCAGGTCCAGCAAATTGTCTCCTCTTGTTGGAAAGTCTACATGTTGGTGTAGGTTAGGTAGGAGGGCCTTTAAATCTGCATGGTTGAAGTCTCCTGCTGTGATGAGGAATCCATCTGGGTGCACTGTTTGTATCTCACTGATGGCCTGAAAGAGTTCTTTTAGTGCTTTGCTTCTCTCGCCGGTGTCAGTGGGCGGGGTGTGTACGGCGGCTAGAAGGATAGGTGAAAATTCTCTCAGAATGTAAAAGCGTCGGCACTTGATGATCATAAACTCCACCAATGGAGAAGAGTGCTCTTGTACAACAGTTGCATCTCTGCACCAGGTGTCGCTAATATAGACACACACGCCTCCACCCCAGGTTTTCCCTCCTTCCCTTAGCATTCTGTTGCTGTGATAGCATTTTAGCCCAGCTAACTGAATGGTAGAGTCTGGTATATTGTCATTTAACCATGTTTCCGTAAAGATAAAAACACAGCAGTTCTGCGCATCACGTTGCGTAGTTCTCAGGAGCTGTATGTGGTCTATTTTGTTGTCTAGTGAGCGTATGTTGGCCAGAATGAGAGAAAGAATTGGCCGTCTGTGCAGGCTAATGGTTAGCTTTGTTCAGATACCGCCACATTTACTTCTTTTGTTGCCGCTCACACCGTCTACGACGTCTCCATTTGGGTTGAGACATGGCAGTCGAGTCCGGGGTTGAGGAGGACCAGTGGAGAATATTTTATATTATATATACAGTATATATATATAATATGTCTCAAAAATGTGACAGCCCAAAAGAAAAAAAAAATCTCCTCATTGAGAAATTTACTGTTCTTAATTTTCTGCTCCGTGTGTACTGTAATCATTCTCCAGGATTTATTGGTTCGGCTTCCATTGTGGGGAATCAAATGGCGCTGATGTGTCAGAAAGTAAATGACATTTAACAGGATTTTATGTTATTTTAATGGAGAGAGTAGTAACAGTCAAAAGATAATCACCCATCATTTTATTTATATGATATCATTCACTAAATAGTTTTTTTATTCCATCCACATTCACAATTTAATTGGAGACTTAGTGTTGGATTCTATGCATTATTTTATTATTTTTTTTAGATGAATGAATGAATGACTGAATGAACGAACGAACAGAGGAAAATGGTATGCAGAAGTAACTACACAGGAATATAAAATTAAAATAAATACTGAAACGTATGCCCAAAGGAGATGTGTTCACTCCAAAAGCAGGTCCAGAATGGCAGGAAGCCTCCACAAATGCATATGAGAATCAACTAACGCTGATGTCAGCTGACCTGCACTGACTATTTCTCTGATTTTTCAAAACGTCTGTAAAAGTCGGTCCAAACGCTATAGTGTGAACCCAGCTTTAACTTAGGCTGACTTATAACTCTGCATAACTTAGCCCAGCTCTCAGGAACTTTTACAAACTGAGCACAACTGTCACCAACGTGTATTCCCAAACATCAGCAAATTTTCAGCAGGCTGAAAATTTCCAAAGAACAACTTTCGCCAGCATTTGCCAGCAAACACCAACTATCATTAACTTTTGCCAGCAGAGCCAGACGTTTGTCAAAACATCACTAAAAGTTGGTCCAAACGTTATAATGTGAATCCACCTTTACATGTGAGTATCTGTCTGGTTTATTCGCCATTTAAACATTGTTAGCCCAATTAAATCTCCCAAGATGTCATCCCTAAAACTCCCAATCATCATGAAGATGCGTGGCTCAAATAGGCGAGATAAAAAAAAAATTCCTTGCCCATTACCCTCTGGGTTAAATCTCCATCAGCCCTAATTGCATTTGCCTGAATAGCCATTAATACAGCCACTAACAGCTCATCTTCCAGTCCAATCGTCAAAAAAGATGATTTTATGATTTGTGACATTTACTCCGATGCAAATAAACTGGCTTCTCTTGGCTCCGCTGAACATGCTCTACTGGGCAGGTGTGATGGTGAAGTGAGTCAGCCGTTCACTGAGTCACTGGTAAAAAGGTTAATTAAATGACCATCAAGAAATCAAACACATGACCCTGGTGATGCAATCACAAAAAAAAGAGCAAAGAAGTTAAATCGAATGGAAATTCTAGATGTAAAAAAGGACAACTGTTCACCTCCGTTAACAAGTTTGAGTTTTAAATATGTAGCGGTTATGGTTTTCTTTGTCATGTGACCATTAATGGCATGCCAGATTTACCATACTTGTGCAATTACATAAAGCTCAGAGTACAATTACACTGAAGTGTATAATTGACTCAATACTGGCCATGCACTGCATCTCGTATTGCACTTATGGATGTAGATTATAATATTGTAGACAGGGCACCCCGACTTAAAAAAAAAAAAATAAAATCTTTGTGTATTTTAAAAAGCTTGCATGAAAACAAACCACTTTACAATGAACTATAATTAGATGCAGCCATATTATGTAAGTTATACTGTAAACGGTACACACTGTATATTTATGCAATCAGCCTTTATTCTTTAAACGATGAAATACATCATTCATTCATTCAGTCATTCATTCATTATTATGACAGTCCAATCAATGATATGATTGACAGAGGTTGGTAGCAATTAAGTACAGAACTTTTTTCTTGTGTGGTGTCCGACACCATCACAGATTACATCAACTTCTGTGTGGAGAACACCGTACCCACCAAGACCATACAGTGTTTCTCAAACAACAAACCCTGGGGGGTAGGGAGTGGGTGAATGATCTGAACCTGTCCCCCCCACCGTCCTGTCAGGCAGCTAGGTAAGCAGAACAGATCTGTTACCCTTATTCCTTATTGTGCAAAAACAGATATGGTACTTTGCCAAAAGGAGCTTTATACAGTACCTAACTATGTACTGCATATTGTTGTAAACTCCTCCTGTAATAAACTTTAATACTTTATTTAAATTATTTTACCCATGGAGGACCCGACAGGATGGGGAATAGGGAAAGGAAGTGTGTGGAGGGGGGAAAATCTCCCCCTCACACTCGCCCACCCTCATTCATCCTTATTTCTTAGGGCAACTGCAATGCAGATGCCACGAACCTGAACGCGCACCAGCGCTGGCACAGGCCGACAGCCACCCCTCCACCAATCAACCCCAGGACAGCCGCGGCCACAGAAGCAGACCCCCACCCCCAGCGCCCACCCAAGCAACTGATCAGCAGATCATCGCAGGCGCCCCCAGACACGCAAAACACCACACAAAACCAACCCACCATCACCATCTCCATTCATCACTCCCTCACTCTCACTTACTCTCTTATTCAGTCCCTCTCTCACTCCCTTGCTTGTATCTATACATTCAGCAGCACCCAGGAATTTTGACAACATGACGGGTCCCAGATCCCCCACCGGGCCCCCGGGCCCCCAGCAGGAGGAGGGCAACAGGGGTGGGGGAAGACCCCCACCCCCCTCCCCCTTGCACAAAACATGGTAGGTGTATGTCGGTTGTATGATGTGATTGTGTGTAAACGTGTGGACTACCATAGTGCAGTTAAAATTGGGGGGGATGGTGGTTGGAGCATCACTAGCCACTGCAATAGGCAGCGGGGCCCCCATCCCCCCAAGCCCTCAGTGTCTAAAATGCAATTAAAATTGAGGTGAGGGTAGTCTCACCACGCAGCAGAGACATCCCCTTCACAGACACAGTGTGGCATACCCCCGCCCCAAAGCCCTAAATGTATCCAAGAAGATGTATATTCCACCCAGAATCGGGGGGGGGGGGGGAAGTGGGGGAGCGGGAAATAAGACTGGGAGGGAGGCGGTCCAAAAGCGAGGCGATTTTTCCCCCAGAAGCCAGCTCGCAAAATGATTCATGAGGTCACCCACTGCCCCCAAATCCCAGCCCAGGGCAAGGGCCGCCAGGTCAAGCATCCCAGAACCCACCAGCGTCATGCCTTGGCTCCCCCAGCACCACAAACGTGATGGAGCAGCCACACCCATTGCCACTCATCTTGCACACACAAACATGCAATGGGCCGGACCCACACAGCGCCCCACACGCCAAGCAACATGCCCGAGTGCCCACCGCAAGCCCACCAACCAACCACCCCAGACGCACACCGACAGCAGCAGGCCACCCCGCAGCCACAGCCACCCTGAAGCAGCCCAACGGGAACACGGCCACCAACCCACGCCAACGCCCCCCTCAAGCACCCACACACACCCGCTGCCAATGACACCACGGGCAATGTGACAAAGTGCCCCGCCCCGCGACACCAACAGCAGAGCAGCCGGGACAAACAGGCCCCGAATTGCCAACCCCCATGTCACTAGATGGACCGTCCCACCCCCTGCCACCCAACGAATTTCTCCTACCCAAGCTCATGAAATTGAAAAAATAAGGAAAAGAAAAGAGCATCAGCAAAACCCAAACAGGAGCAGACTACCATCAACATCAATCACTACATCACTACAAGAGATGGAGAATGATATTGATCCTGATAACCACTTTTTCAATAATATTCATAATCATTGTGAATATTACACTGAAAAGCAATACAAAAATCAAGTGCAACTAGATGGTAAACTATCAGTAACACACTTCAACAGCAAAAGTCTTAAAAACTTTCCACAGATTCAGGACTATTTAAAACAGCTAGACAGAAAATTTACAGCCATTGCAGTCTCTGAAACTTGGCTTAATGAAGAGCAGGCTCCCCTGATGGCAATAGAGGGATATCACATGTTTCATATTAACAGATCTCAAAAAAAGGGTGGTGGTGTTGCACTGTATATATATTTTTTTTTTGTTACTTATTTGCACCCGTAGGTAGATTTGTTTTGCAGTCTGGTGACAAGCCACCAGCTGCCGGTCGCTGCGTGCGCAAGCGCCCCTTAACTCCCTAACCTGCATGTTTTTGGCGTGTGGGAGGAAACCGGAGAAATCCCGGAGTAAACCCATGCAAACACGGGGAGAACATGCAAACTCCACACAGATCACTGTTGGTCGGGGGCTGGGATCGAACCCACAATCCCCACGCTCCCCCGGCCGAGGGTAAAACTGTGCTGCCACAGTGCTAACCACTGCGCCACCGTGCAGCCCATATTGATGGCTGTACAGGTGTAAGCTTGTAAATGGAATGTCCTTTGCATTACCAGGGATTCTGGAATGTGTTACTGTCGAGACTGACCAAGATAAAACAAAAAATCTAATTATAAGTTGTATATATAGAATGCCGGGAACTTGCATTGAGACATTCAGAGATAAATAAGTTGAGCTGTACAATAATATTACTAGTAAGAAAATGGTTGTAATTTGTGGAGATTTCAATATTGATTAACACTAAATCCATTTCAACAAAATGTAATTACAGAGTTCATGAATTCTATGTACAGTATGAGTCTATATCCCACAATAACACATCCCAGTAGAATCACAGTTCACACTGCTACACTTATTGATAACTTGTTTGTTAATATTTTTGATAAGAAAATAGAAAGTGGATTATTGATAAATGATATACCGTGGGGGAAAAAAGTATTTAGTCAGCAACCAATTGTGCAAGTTCTCCCACTTAAAAGATGAGAGAGGTCTCCAATTTTCATCATAGGTATACCTCAACTATGAGAGACAAAATGAGAAAAAAAAAATCCAGAAAATCACACTGAAGGATTTTTAATGAATTAATTGGTAAATTCCTTGGTAAAATAAGTATTTGGTCACCTACAAACAAGCAAGATTTCTGGCTCTCACAGACCTGTAACTTCTTCTTTAAGAGGCTCCTCTGTCCTCCACTCGTTACCTGTATTAATGGCACCTGTTTGAACTTGTTATCAGTATAAAAGACACCTGTCCACAACCTCAAACAGTCAGACTCCAAACTCCGCTATGGCCAAGACCAAAGAGCTGTCAAAGGACACCAGAAACAAAATTGTAGACCTGCACCAGGCTGGGAAGACTGAATCTGCAATAGGTAAGCAGCTTGGTGTGAAGAAATCAACTGTGGGAGCAATTATTAGAAAATGGAAGACATACAAGACCACTGATAATCTCCCTTGATCTGGGGCTCCATGCAAGATCTCACCCCGTGAGGTCAAAATGATCACGAGAACGGTGAGCAAAAATCCCAGAACCACACGGGGGGACCTAGTGAATGACCTGCAGAGAGCTGGGACCAAAGTAACAAAGGCTACATCAGTAACACACTACGCCGCCAGGGACTCAAATCCTGCAGTGTCAGACGTGTCCCCCTGTTTAAGCCAGTACATGTCCAGGCCCGTCTGAAGTTTGCTAGGGAGCATTTGGATGATCCAGAAGAGGATTGGGAGAATGTCATATGGTCAGATGAAACCAAAATAGAACTTTTTGGTAAAAACTCAACTTGTCGTGTTTGGAGGAAAAAGAACACCATACCTACTGTGAAGCATGGGGGTGAAAACATCATACTTTGGGGCTGTTTTTCTGCAAAGGGACCAGGACGACTGATCCATGTAAAGGAAAGAATGAATGGGGCCATGTATCGTGAGATTTTGAGTGAAAACCTCCTTCCATCAGCAAGGGCATTGAAGATGAAACGTGGCTGGGTCTTTCAGCATGACAATGATCCCAAACACACTGCCCGGGCAACGAAGGAGTGGCTTCGTAAGAAGCATTTCAAGGTCCTGGAGTGGCCTAGCCAGTCTCCAGATCTCAACCCCATAGAAAATCTTTGGAGGGAGTTGAAAGTCCGTGTTGCCCAGCGACAGCCCCAAAACATCACTGCTCTAGAGGAGATCTGCATGGAGGAATGGGCCAAAATACAAGCAACAGTGTGTGAAAACCTTGTGAAGACTTACAGAAAATGTTTGACCTCTGTCATTGCCAACAAAGGGTATATAATAAAGTATTGAGATGAACTTTTGTTATTGACCAAATACTTATTTTACCGAGGAATTTAACAATTAATTCATTAAAAATCCTTCATTGTGATTTTCTGGATTTTTTTTGTTCTCATTTTGTCTCTCATAGTTGAGGTATACCTATGATGAAAATTGGAGACCTCTCATCTTTTAAGTGGGAGAACTTGCACAATTGGTGGCTGACTAAATACTTTTTTTCCCCACTGTAAGTGACCATTTGCCAGTCTTTGTACTTATCCATGGCCACACGGGGGCCAATACAGAAAATTTTTTTAAAATCTTTCAGATACAAATCACAAAATGCAATCAGTTCTTTTAAAGAAGACTTGCTGAAGCAAGACTGGACAAAAGTCTATGTATCAGATGTAAATGAAGCCTATGACACATTTATGAACATTGTAACCACTCTTTATGAAAAACATTGTCCATTAGTAAAGAAAAAGCTAAAACATAAATTTGTCGACAAGCCATGGTTAACCAAAGGATTACAAAAGGCGTGTAAAAAGAAAAATTTATTATATAAAGCTTTTCTAAAGAAAAGGACAAAAGAAGCAGAGCAGCGGTATAAAACATACAAAAATAAGTTAACATATATAATGAGATGTAGTAAAAGAGACTATTACAGTAAAGAACTGGAGAAAAACAGAGACAATATTAAAAATACATGGACAATACTTAACAATATTCTTGGAAATAAAAACAGAAATACAAGCTACCCAACCAATTTTTCAAAAAAAAAAAATTATAATAAAACGACTCAGAGTGTGAATGCAGTCTCACCTGCAGATGAATTTAATAACTTTTTTTGTTAACATTGGTTCTAATTTGGCTCGAGAAATACCCATTATGGAACCTAGGGGTGATACAATAAGCAAAAACATTGCTATAAAAGACTCCATTTTCATAAAGAACACAGACGAGAGAGAGGTCATTAAATGGTTAAATCGTTTAAAAGTAAAACATCTACGGACTGTGATGGTATTGACATGCTCTTAGTCAAAACTATTATTGAATGCCTAGTGAAACCACTGACGTATATTTGTAACCTGGCTCTCCAAAAAGGTATATTTCCCAATGCAATGAAAATAGCTAAAGTAATTCCGATATACAAGACGGGTGACAGAGGGGAATTTTCAAACTACAGACCAATTTCACTATTGCTGCAATTTTCCAAGATACTTGAAAAAATATTCTGTGAGAGAACTGACAACTTCATAATGAAGAATAATTTATTGTGTGAGCAGCAATATGAGTTCAGACACAAGAGGACAACTGCATTTGCTCTAATGGAATTTATAGAAAAAATATCAACTGCCGTTGAAAATAAAGAGTATTCAGTTGGGGTATTCCTGGAGCTTAAAAAAGCATTTGATACAGTGGATCATAATTTATTATTAAAGAAACTACAAAATAGTGGAATTGGCGGGTAGCACTGTCCTGGTTATGTAGTTACTTAAAGAATAGATATCAGTATGTATGTGATGGTAACAAAAACTCACAGTTACTGAAGGTTACTTGTGGAGTCCCACAGGGTTCAGTTTTGGGGCCACTGTTATTCAATATGTATAATAAATGATAAATATAAAGTTTCAGAAAAAATGGATTTAATATTGTTTGCCGATGACACTAATTTATTATGCAATGGAAGCAATTTGGAACAACTTTTGGATACACTCGGAAAGGAATTAGGAAAGCTTAAACTGTGGTTTGATTCAAACAAATTAACGCTCAATTTAAGTAAGACAAAATTTATAGTTTTTAACAACCATCACAACAACTTAGTATCTAAACTCAGTGTAAATGGTGTAGAGATTGAAAGGGTATCCGAAACTAAATTTCTTGGAGTAATAACTGTTGGAAGTCACATTATATTAAAGGTAAAATATCTAAATCAATTGCAATACTACACAGAGTGAAATATTTGCTGAATCAATCCACATTATATACTTTGTATCATTCATTAATACTCCCATACATGACATATTGTACTTAAGTATGGGGAAATACATATAAAACAAATATATATCCAGTCTTTATGCTTCAGAAGAGAGCCATTAGAATAATAAACAAAGCTGCTTACAGGGAACCAACAAACCCACTTTTTCTTAAATTAAAAGCTCTCAAGTTGAAAGATCTGGTTGACTTTAAAACTGCAGTAATAATGTTTAAAGTGAAGAATCTATCACTGCATGCAAATATCCAAAAGTTGTTCCAAATAAGGGAGAAACAATATCATTTCAGAGGAGCATGTATATTTCAAAAACCTTCAGTGAGAACGACCACCAAGCAGCACTGCATTTCAGTGCAAGGAGTCAGATTGTGGAACGCTTTTGGACCTGAATTAAAATCATGTACAACGCTTGAACAATTTAAACAAAAACTAAAGGAAGAAATACTCCAAACATACAGTATATACAAGATGACATGTAAAATCACATAAGGATTGTCATATCCAGTCTGTGTTGTGTTGTTGCTTAGTTGTTTTTTTTTTGTTAGGTTTTGTCTTATCTTTGTTCTGAATTGTAATTGCTCTTGTTTTGTTTTTCTTTGGAATTCTTGGATGGAATATGGGTGGGCAATATAAGCTGCGGCTTCAGCCATCACCCATTTCGGATAACTTATGTTGAACTGTATGATCAGAGGAGTTATTGTTTGATTTGACCTTGTTGGATTTTTCCCCCCTTTGTTATATTGTTCTGTTTCTTTTTTTTTTTTTTAATCTTTACTTTTAATCTATCCGAAATAAAGATTCATTCATTAAAAAAAAACAAAAAAAAAAACATCAATATGTGAAATATGTCAAAAGACATGCTGCTCTCGAATTGGATTCCTCAGCCATTCACGAGTCCACCAAAAGAGTCGGCTGTTGTTGGGTGTATAAGAGGGGAAGAGGAGGGAAAGTACAGGGCACTGGTAGACAAATTTGTGGAGTGGACTGAGCAGAATCACCTGAGGCTGAACATCAGCAAGACCAGAGAGATGGTGATTTACTTCAGGAAGAAGAGGGCGCATTCACAGCCATTGATTAGGGGGGAGGATGTGGAGGTAGTGGAGGACTACAAATACCTGGGTGTCGTGATCAGTAACGGACTGGACTGGAAATCTAACACCGATGCTGCTTACAAGAAGGGGATGAGCAGACTCCACTTTGTGAGGAAGCCGAGATCCTTCAACATGTGCAACAAGATACTGGAGCTTTTCTACCAGGCTGTCGTTCCCAGTGCCATTTTCTTTGCTGCTGTCTGTTGGGGTAGCAGTATCAGTGACACCAACAGACTTGACAAGATTATCAAGAAGGCTGGCTCTGTAACTGGTCTCAGGCTCGAGACCTTTGAGATTGTGGTGGAGAGGAGGGCACTGAACAAACTGTTATCCATCATGGACAACCCTCGACCACACACTGGACAGTGGAGCACTTTCTCTAGCAGACTGCTACAGCTCTGCTGCCAAACAGTCAGGTACAGGAAATCTTTCCTGCCACATTCCATTTTACTGTACAATAACTCACTTTAATGTTGAATCTTGGTCATAACTATGCTGCCATACTGCATCTTACAGTCTAATTGGTACCTCACATTTCATAATGCGCCCGATAGACCTGCATTGTACAGCTAGTACAATCCATGTATCCATACGGGTCATCATCTACAGTTAGGCCCAAAAATATTTGGACAGTGGCACAAGTTTTGTTATTTTAGCTGTTTACGAAAACATATTCAGGATACAATTATATAATCAATGTGGGCTTAAAGTGCAAACTCTCAGCTGTAATTTGAGAGTATTCACATCCAAATTGGAGCAAGGGTTTAGGAATTGTAGGTCTTTAATACGTAGCCGCCTCTTTTTCAAGGGACCAAAAGTAATTGGACAATTGACTCAGAAGGCTGCAAAAAAAAATAACAAGGCTGCATGGGCTCTTTCCTTGTTAACCTGTCATCAATTAAGCAGTTAAAAGGTCTGGAGTTGATTCCAGGTGTGGCGTTTGCATTTGGAAGCTGTTGCTGTGAACACACAACATGCGGTCAAAGGAGTTCTCAATGGAGGTGAAACAGACTATCCTGAGGCTGAAAAAAAAAGAAGAAATCCATCAGAGAGATAGCAGAAATATTAGGAGTGGCCAAATCAACAGTTTGGTACATTCTGAGAAAAAAAAAAAAAAGAGTGCACTGGTGAGCTTGGGAACTCAAAAAGGCCTGGACGTCCACGGAAGACAACAGTGGTGGATGATCACAGAATCCTTTCCATGGTGAAGAACAACTCTTCACAACATCCACTCAAGTGAAAAACATTCTCCAGGAAGTAGATGCATCAGTATCTAAGTCTACCATAAAGAGAAGACTTCATGAGAGTAAATACAAAGGATTCACCACAAGGTGCAAACCATGAATCAGCCTCAAAAATAGAAAGGCCAGAATTGACTTTGCCAAAAAGCACCTGAAGAAGCCAGCCCAGTTCTGGAACAGCATTCTTTGGACAGATGAGACTAAGATCAACCTGTACCAGAATGATGGGAAGAAGAAGAAAGTTTGGAGAAGAATTGGAACAGCTCATGATCCAAAGCACACCACATCTTCTGTAAAACATGGTGGAGGCAGTGTGATGGCATGGGCATGCATGGTTTCCACTGGCACTGGGTCACTTGTGTTTATTGATGATGTGACAAAAGACAGAAGCAGCCGGATGAATTCTGAAGTGTATAGGGATATACTTTCTGCTCGGATTCAGCCAAATGCAGCAAAGTTGATTGGACGGCGCTTCACCAATGATCCAAAACATACTGCAAAAGCAACCCAGGAGTTTTTTTAAAGCAACGAAGTGGAATATTCTGCAATGGCCGAGTCAATCACCAGATCTCAACCCAATCGAGCATGCATTTCACTTGCTCAAGACAAAACTTAAGGCAGAAAGACCCACAAACAAGCAACAACTGAAGACAGCTGCAGTAAAGGCCTGGCAAAGCATCACAAAGGAGGAAACCCAGTGTTTGGTGATGTCCATGGGTTCCAGACTTCAGGCAGTCATTGCCTTCAAAGAATTCTCAACAAAATATTGAAAAGTAACATTTTACTTAGGGTTATGTTTATTTGTCCAATTACTTTTGACTCCCTGAAATGAGGAGTGTTTGTATAAAAATAGCTACAATTCCTACATGTTTAATCATATATTTTTGTTCAACCCCTTGAATTAAACCTTCAAGACTGCACTTCAATTCCATTGTAGTTGTTTCATTTCAAATCCAATGTGGTGGCATGCAGAGCCCAAATCATGAAGATTGTGTCACTGTCCAAATATTTCTGGGCCTAACTGTATTCATCTTAGAGGTGGTCTGTGATGTATATAAAGTTATCTAGGCAGTTTTTCTTTCCCTGGGTAATTCCTTTTTCTATTATGTTGTGTGTGTTTCTGTCGCTTTGGTTGTCTACTGTCATGCTGCTGTTACACTGTAATTTCCCAGTTTGGGATCAATAAAGTACATCCATCCATCTATCTATCTATCTATCCATATCAGGGAACCTGAGGAATCCCACGTCATCATCATTCGCTGATGGACTGCCGACGACAAGGCAATTTGTTAATTTTTTAACAAGGGGGGCGGTCCAATGGGAGCATGAGGTTTGTGTGTATGTGTGTGGGGGGTAGTAATCACCAGTGTAGTTTTCTGCTTAGGACAATTTTCTGGAACTTGGGGCTGAAATATGTCCCAGCTCTGATGTAGGTACTTTAGGGCAGCCCCAAAAGCTACTGAGTGTGGCTCAGGATGCTGATTGGCTATAATCTCTGCTTTATGACACACAAAAAGAGAAGCCAACAAGAAACACCAAAAAAACACCAGAAAAAGAACACAGTGACGATCTAATGTCTAAAAATGTAATATCTAATACTAATATCTAACACAGCTGTGATTGTGGAGAGGAGCAGTCAGATCGACTATACGGTATATTCAACCTGGTTTGGCATGCAGCACAAGCTTTGGGAGTGGTGGCTCGTGCTCTCCATGGTAGGGCTGTGGATCCATAGCACTGGCTGACTCACATTGTGTGTCATGGTCTACTGTCAAACAATTAAATTGCCAATGAAACCTTTGGAGCTCTATGGGTTCTACCTCCAAAATGGAGGCGTGATGGGTGAGAGAACCAGCTAAAGGAATGGCCCTCATCAAAATTCCCGTCCCATAAGTTTTACCAATAATTCCTGCAGTGGAAATGGGGCCAACTACTACAACTACTACTATTAGGCATCCAGCTACAAAAAAATTTGAAGAGTTCTTACCACGTTCCAGAAGAAAGGATTGAAAATAATTGCGATCACAGCGATACAGAAGCTGGAATCATGAAAGTTGATGTGTTTCAGGAATTCTTCCATCAGCGTCAGCTCCATCTGAAAGAGGATAAAGGATAAAGACCTGTACTTATATAGAACTTTTTCTAATCTCAAAGACAACTCAAAGCGCTTGATGAATACTAACCCTCTATTCTAAGGGCCTTCTGGAGACTGATAACTAGGGACAATTTATAATCAATCATAATAAAGAGAGTCACACTGTGAAAAAAAGACCAAAAAAAGAGATCTGAGCAAAACTTTTAATCGATTACTTTAAGGATTTATGGCATTTTGATGTTGACTTTCTCAAAACAGTCATTTTGTGAACATTTTTGGCACAGAGCTCTTTAGCTGTAAACGTATGTCCTTTGAAAAAAATGTGCTTAGAAATACCCATTATAAACTAAGCTTTTTTTTAAACTTTTCAGACAAAATTGCAACTTCTCGTCATTTTGAGACTCTATTATATTTGTCTAACTTTGGTTCATAAATTAGAAACTTTTTTTCTTACAAATTTTCTCAAATTTGTTCTTGTAAATGCGCAAGGTCAGAAAAAAGTCACACATTCTAAATTTTAAACTCTAGCCTTTAGCTTTGGTTATGATAGACATTCACTGTGGCATCACTTCAGTAAGCTTAAGCAAAACAACATTTATTTCCATCCAGAGTTGCACTAATTGTTTTGCTAAGATCTTGTGTTAACTCAATCAAAGCTTTATTTGTATAGCACTTTTCATACAAAAAGATGCAACACAAAGTGCTTCATACATTGAAATAAAACACAATTACACACAAACACACACACAAAGAAACTTCTGTCAGTATAAAACTTATGGCTTATGACTGGGCACCAAGGGCCCAAATGTGGAAGCACCATCACTAGGGAGCCACCATCAGCAGGGAAAGTGCCAAGTCCACGGCTGCAGGAACACCACCTCTAAGACCGCCCAAGTCCAATCTGAGGGGTCGACAATGCAGTTGTGGTGCCGCAGCGCATGACCCCCTCAGCCGGGTAGACAAGGGCAATCACAGGCCAGTGACCTGCAGCCTGAAAGCAGGCACAACTCCCCCTGCGAGGGCTCCCCATGAGGAAATGTCAGAGCTTGGACAGGGTGATTAAAAAAAATAAAACAGTCACTGATAATAAGATAATTTGCTGACAAAAAGACTAGGCAGTTTTACAGTTGGTCTCTTTTGTTTTTTTGTCTTGCCTGGTGCGAAGGTTCTCAGCCTGCTGTTCGGACTTCTCCTCATCCCCATGCACCCAATGAGGAAAGCAAGCTGTGGCGGGACAACACCTTATTGACTGGGGGCTGCCCAGCTTGAGGCCGGCGGTAGCTGTCCAGTGAGATCCGATGATCCCTCCCACCGTTCGGAACAACCCCTGGTGCCGCACTCTACGCCAATTGAGCGGTGGCTTATAACCGGTAACTGTCATTCCCCGTGTTTTGTCTACGCCAAAGGCGAAGCTGGAGTGTCCTCTCCAGTGATCCAGTGTTCTACCTTCCAGCGTTGGGCGTTGGTAGGATTCAAGCCTGGGCAGGAAGATATGGAGGACAAGATGTTGCCCATGCAGCATGTCCCCCCTCTCCACGTCACTGATGAATCCAAAGGAACAGCAGGGCTCCATAACCACCTCCATAACCGTGTGGTACGCAGGAGCCACTGCCAGGGACAGACTAAGGCTGCAGCGCGTCGTGCGCACTGCTGAGAAGGTGATCGGCTGCAAGCTCCCATCTCTCCAGGATCTGTACATCTCCAGGACCCGGAGGCGTGCTGGCCGGATCATAGCCGATCCCTCACACCCTGGTCACGTACTGTTTGCCCCCCTCCCCTCAGGTAGAAGACTTTGGTCCATCCAGACTAAAACCTCCCGTCACATGAACAGCTTCTTCCCCTCTGCCATCAGACTGCTGAACACTAAGTGACTTATTGACTCTCGTGCACTATGTACAGCAGCTCAACCAGACTCATGTCAATCATCACTGTTTTCTTCCTGCATTACCGATTGCACTATATGGTTCTCCATTATCTGCTGCTCGCTAATATATTTTAAATGCTGACCAGTATTACTCACTCTTATTCTACACTTTATTGCATGTATAGTTTATTTCTTTTATTTTATCATGTTTAATGTTGCAGCATTGCACCGAGACAAATTCCTAGTTTGTGTACTACATGAACAATGGCAATAAATCTGATTCTGATTCGGCTGCTACAGTTTGGCACCAGCGCCGTCGCAGGAGCTGCCAGAACGATGTTGAGGACAACAGAGAACTGCCTTAGGGGCTCCGACTCCGGATTTTTCCTCAGGGTTGACTCCCGAAGCCTTTCCCGTGACCGGGTGTGCCGCAAGGCAGCGGAGGTTTGAAATCAGAGTTTACCTTCCCCTAGATGGGCTACCTTCCAAGGTTGACGAGCCACCATCTACCCGAAGCATCTGGTTTTAAGGCGCCAGAGATCCGCCCTCGCCCCTTCTCCTATTAGTAAAAGCAGTTCCGCCGGGCTTAGAGACTAAACCACACGGGCAGGCTAGGAGTTGGACTTAGTTGTCAGAGGCTTTTCGAGACGCACGCCGTAAGGAGCATTTTATGAGCACTGAGAGCTTAACCCCAGTGCCGCTCCTGGCTATGACAACCTTGGAACAAGGTATTTTGCCATACCTAACATTTGACAATCAAGGATTAACTCATGTAGGCGTGCATCACACCACTTCGCCCCTTCCTTGAGCTCCCGGGCGAGCCGCTGGTGCCTTGGCCAAGATGGTTTGAGGCTTTCCAGAATTACATCACCGCGCTCGACCTGGGTAAGCTCAACAAGTTAAGAACATGTGCGCTACTTGTACACAACCTGGGGATTGAGGACCAGCATGTCCTGCGCACTTGGAGCTTCGGACTCTTTTGAAGATGTTGTTGAAATGCTAGCAAGCCATTTTCATACCCCGAATAGCGTGGCTGTCCAGAGGATTCGCTTTCGGCAGCGATATCAACGTGTGGGTGAGCCTCTCCATCAGTTTGTTGCTGACTTGAGGCAGTTAGCTAGTGTCACTTTAGGCCGTTGGAAGATGAATTGGTAAGTGACCAGCTTGCGGAACACACAAGTAGCACCGCATTGCGGGCTAGGCTACTTATGGCACCGAATGACTTAATGGTAGCCAGGGCTGTCGAGCTAGCTCTCCAGCTGGAGGCCGCAGACAAGCTAGCTTCAGAGCTAAACTGGTGCCAGTCACAACGGCCACCAGAGCTTCCTGCCAAGGCAAATGTAGTGGATTCGGATAGCGAGAATAGCTTGGACGATGACACTACGGAAGTCAATGCTGCCAGCCGAAGGTCTGCCCTGGGAAAACCCCTTTGCAAGGGTTGTGGGTCCGTGACGCACTGCAACAAGGCTAAGGACTGCCCGGCTAGAGGGAAGCGTTGTAGCAGATGTGGACGTTTGAACCATTATGCTAGAGCGTGCCGTGTATCTGAGCCGGAGAGCCCACAGAAGAAATTATTTATTTATAATTTATTATATTAATATATTTATTATATTAATTTATTTATTATTTTTTATTTATTAAAATGCCTGCCCCCGACAACCATCCATCCATACAGTATCCCCCAGTACCAACGGGTACACATTCTGCACAGCGGAACTGGACGGTGTGGAGGTAACGTTGCTGCTCCACACGGGGATGGAGGGGTCGTTGATGAATTGGGCCACGGTGAGGAAGTTTTTTCCCCACTACAGAGTAAAAGGTAACCCAGCGCTGCTTTATGGTTATGGAGGTGGCAGGCTGTGCACGGTTGGAACTTTGGGGTTAACAGTTCAGTACAAGTCTGTGACAATGGTTGACTTCACGGTCCACATGATGGCCCGAGGCAATAACACCATGGGCTGTGATTTGTTTTACGGACTGTGTTTCACCATTAAAGACGACGCTGGGGAAAAATGGTCGGGTTGTGGCCAGTGGAACCCTCCGGTTCCGGTGGTCGATGAGGACGTCGCATGGAACAAAGAGCTAACGGACACCACGGCGGTCAAGCAGGACCAGTTTCACTCAGGTTCAGCACAGGAGGGTCTCAGTGCCGGCGTTCGGGAAATGGTAGAGGGGGTTACTGAGCGTGGCAGCGAGGTGCCTGCCCTGGTGAGTGACACCAATGTGCTAGCCCCAGATTCCTCTAGAGCTTGACCGCAGAGGGATGGAGGATCTGCAGCTACGATGGTGACCGCTATGATGGCTTCAGAAGAGGTCAGGGCCAGACCAACAAGCACGGGAGAACCACGTGCTCAACAGCACCATGTCAGGCCGAGCCGAGCCCCTGTGAGGGTTATGGATCTGGTTCGTGTTCGAGGAGAGGGATGTCCACGGTGAAGATAGGCCAGACAACAGCCAGTGAAACACCAGGAGTGCCTGCGCATAGTGGCTAAGCTAGGTGCAGCATACTTCCAGCTGTCTGATGGGTTGGCAAGGCACGCAAATCAGCTTCGGCATGTCTGGGAAGAAGCTTCAGGTGACGGGGCTGGACGAGAGCGGGAGTCAGTGGTGAGGAAGAAAGGCGCTTTCGTCCGGAAGCTCAGCCATCATCCCGAGGGCCTGCTGCTTCCAGGGGTGCGCTTGTTGAGGGACTGCCCTGGGCCCCCCATGCCAGTTCTGCTCCTCCTGCCCAAGGAACAGTGCTGTCAAGGTTTGTGTTAATAGTTCTGATGTTCTTATGTTTATGTATGTTGTAAAATGGGATTGCTTTGTGTGTTTTATTTAATTTAAGATCATGGCAGTGATTTTTAGTTTATTAATGGACATTTTTAGTTTATCAGGTAGCAGAATAATCTACCGTGCCATGTGGGCAGGACGGTAGTCCACCCGTCCACCCTATTTGAGGTTTTATTGTGAGAATGTGTAAGGCCATTTAGATGTTTTAGTTTCCGTTTTGTTAGTGCATGATTTGGTTCCTAAATTAGGGAGGGCTTTGATTGTGCGTGTGGTTTTGGACCTTTCTAAGGGGGGGAAGAAATGTGGTGCTGGTAGTTGGGCACCTTATTGTGAAGTGCGGTATAGTGGCGGGCACTTCCAGTTCTGCCACTGCACCGCCCTATAAACAGCAGAGGGCATCCATGATGCGGCCTCTTTGACCGGTGCCCTCTGCCTGGTGCCTACTGTGTGTCTGCTGTTCTACCATCATTCAATAAAGCTGTGTTCGTCCAGCCATTTTGCCTCATTCTTCAACAAGGTATTTTGCCATACATAACACAACCCAACGACCACCCGTCTCTGATTTTTGATCCATATCACCCATCCCTAATCTATACTGTACTATCAGTAAGCATTATAGAAGGTTAAACCCCACAGACACACCATGTTTTAATGAACAGGAACTTTAATAATACTTTGTGACATTTAAAAGATGTGGGTAGCACATTCAGTTATGGGATTTGAGTCAATTTAATGCAATTTCTATGATATTAAGAGTTATTTAAGTGACATGAAACAGTTTACAGTAAATCAGTTGTGCACACTTGAGGGCGACAGTAGCTCAGGAGGCAGAGCGGGTCGTCCAATAACCAGAGTGTTGGTGGTTCAAATCCCGCCATCCTGCCGTCGTGTCCCTGGGCAAGACACTTTACCCACCTTGCCTCCAGTGTCCATAACACTGGGTATGAATGTGTATGTCTATTTATAAAAGGGACAGTGCATATTCATGAACATAAGATATGTAAATATGCAGCATACAGGATTATAGCTGGAGCTAATTTGCATCTCGAGGCCCCTGGCCAGCCAATGCCAGCCACACAAAACAGATAACACAATACAACAACAATACACAACAACAATAAAGCAAATGACACAAGCCAACAATAATAACAATAGTATAAATTTCAGTAGTGGTCAGAGAGGCCGTTTGCGTGGATTGGCAGCCACATTTCCGTCAGTCTGCCCCTGGGCAGCTGTGGCTACAGTAGTAGCTTCCCACTATCAGTGTCTGTCTTGAGTGAATGAATAATGGACTCATTGTAAGTGCTTTGAGATGTTGAAAGCTGTCACTGCTTAATGTCATCATTCCACCTTCCCATTTTGCTGTCAGAAAACAGCAGCACACCCTATTCATCCATCACCGGTCACCACAGTAATGGCGCTGCTCAAGACTGCTCAGTCACAAGAACAGTCTATGCTGTGAATGAATGAATGAATGAATGAATGAATTTTATTTCGGATAATACAGTACAGGTTAAAAGAAACTGTATAATATAACAACAAGGTCAAATTAGACAAAGACTCCTTCTACTAAACAATTCCACGTGAGTTATCCGAAATGGGTGATGGCTGAAGCCGCAGCTTATATTGCCCACCCATATTCCATCCAAGAATTCAAAAGAAAAAAGAGTAAACAAGACAAGAGTGATTACAATTTAGAACAAAGCTAAGACAAAGTGTGACTGAGAGAAAAAAAAAGGAAAACTAAGCTAAGCTAAGTTGAGCGGTTACTATTCAAGACAAATCTAAGACAGAATGTCACAGAGAGAAAAAAAAAAAAAACTAAGCTACAACACAACACAGGCTGGATATGTCAATCCTTATGTGAGTTTACATGTCGTCTTGTAAATATGTTTGGAGTATTTCTTCCTTTAGTTTTTGTTTAAATTGTCCAAGCGTTGTACATGATTTTAATTCAGGTCCATAATCGTTCCATAATCCGACACCTTGCACTGAAATACAGTGTTGCTTGGTAGTTGTTCTCACTGTAGGCTTTTGAAATATACATGTTCCTCTGAAGTGATATCGTTTCTCCCTTGTTTGGAACAACTTTTGGATATTTGCGGGCAGTGATAAATTCTTCACTTTGAACATTATTATTGCGGTTTTAAAGTCAATCAGATCTTTCAACTTGAGAGTTTTTTGTTTAAGAAAAAGTGGGTTTGTTGGTTCCCTGTAAGCTGCTTTGTTTATTATTCTAATAGCTCTCTTTTGAAGCATAAAGAGTGGATATATGTTTGTTTTGTATGTATTTCCCCATACTTCATTACAATATGTCATGTATGGGAGTATTAATGAATGGTACAAGGTGTATAGTGTGGGTTGATTCAGCAAATATTTCACTCTGTGTAATATTGCAATTGATTTGGAAACTTTACCTTTAATATAATTAATATGTGACTTCCAACACAGTTTGTTATCAATTATTACTCCAAGGAATTTAGTTTCAGATACCCTTTCAATCTCTACACCATTTACACTGAGTTTGGGTACTGGATTGTTGTGATGGTTGTTAAAGACTATAAATTTTGTCTTACTTAAATTGAGCGTTAATTTGTTTGAATCAAACCACAGTTTAAGCTTTTCTAATTCCTTCCCGAGTGTATCCAGAAGTTGTTCCAAATTGTTTCCACTGCATAGCAGTGAATTACCTTCACTGAACACATTTTTTTATTCTAAATTGGTCCTTTGGTTCCTTGTTTGTTTGCTTGTTTGCTTGTTTGCGAAATCGCTGAAATTTACTCTGAAACCACAAAAAATCGTGCTTTTATTTTGAAATGGTTAAAAATACACAGGGCTCTTTCCGGCAGTCAGAGCCCAGCAAAGAGAAAAGAGGAAAAGTGAGTAAAGACGCCGCCGCTCCGCTCCACACCAGCCTCACCGCAGCTGCACCGTTTACCTTGGAGTAATCGACGTTGTCGAGTCCTCCGCAGCAGTCGAGCCGGTCGTGGTGGTTATTTCCTGCCCAGTTACGGCTCATACACCCGGGCTGCGCTCTGACAGAACCTCCGGCCCTCACTCACCAGCGTGGAAGATGAGAACCGTTACACAATAGCACGTTTCTCTTTTATCAGTACAGAGCAGCTGCAGTCATTGTGGGCAAGTACACACGTCCATGTACCCTGTCACCCCGCCGAGAGCATCATGGGAAATGCAGTCCGGTATCTTTTTAAGCACGTTCGAGACAAGAAAATGTTCAGGAAACATTTGCACATGCATTTGTATTTATTGAGAGTTTGCTAGAAAAGCGTTTTGTGATTTATTTTCTGGTGTTGCGTTGGTCGTTTTTACAGCAAACTGACTGTTGGCTGCTCTAGAGGGGCGTCTGCAGGCAGAATAAATCAATAAAGATTCAAAGATCCCATTCGTTCATACATGGCGTGTTTTTGTGAGTTTTAAGCTTCTAAAATGCTTTCTTGGGTCATATGACTATAATTTAAAAAAGTAATACAAATAACTATATTCTAAAGCCGGTTTCTACTACGTCATGAACAAATGCTCCAGTCTTCAGTTACAACCAGTGGGAGATTTATTTTATTAATTTTAGCATAAATTACAAATGAATAAATGTAAAGTATGTACAAATTTGCAAGACAAATGTAACAAAATATGATAAAATGCCAATTTAAAAATTCAAAAACTCATAAATTACATAGAATAAAAATTTAACCAAAAACAAAAAACTCTCAAGTTGAAAGATCTGATCGACTTTAAAACTGCAATAATAATGTTCAAAGTGAAGAATCTATCACTGCCCGCAAATATCCAAAAGTTGTTCCAAACAAAGGAGAAACGATATCACTTCAGAGGAACATGTATATTTCAAAAGCCTACAGTGAGAACAACTACCAAGCAACACTGTATTTCAGTGCAAGGTGTCAGATTATGGAACGATTTTGGACCTGAATTAAAATCATGTACAAAGCTTGGACAATTTAAACAAAAACTAAAGGAAGAAATACTCCAAACATATTTACAAGACGACATGTAAACTCACATAAGGATTGACATTTCCAGCCTGTGTTGTGTTATAGCTTAGTTTTTCTTTTTTCTCTGTGACACTATGTCTTAGATTTGTTTTTGAATAGTAACCGCTTAACTTAGACTAGCTCAGTTTTCTTTTTCTCTCAGTCATATTTTGTCTTAGCCTTGTTTTAAATTGTAATCGCTCTTGTCTTGTTTTCTCTTTTTTCTCCTTTGAATTCTTGGATGGAATATGGGTGGGCAATATAAGCTGCGGCTTCAGCCATCACCCATTTCGGATAACTCACGTGGAATTGTATAGTAGGAGGAGTCTTTGTCTAATTTGACCTTGTTGTTATATTATACAGTTTCTTTTAACCTGTAATGTACTATCCGAAATAAATTCATTCATTCATTCATTCATTCATTCATTCAAAATTTAACCAGCATCCACACGAGTGTTGAAAATTTATGAGAAAAAAGTTGAAAATTTACAAGAAAAAAGGACAAATCTACAAGGAAAAAAAAAGTTGAAAATTTGCATGGACAATGTTGCAAATTTATGAGAATATTTTTTTTTTATTTACAGGAAAAATTTGGAAATTTATGAGAAAAAAGCTGGAAATTTACAGGAAAGATGTTGCAAATCTACAAAAGAGTAGAACATTTACAAGAGAAAAATCACAAATTTATGTGCAAAAAGTTCAAAATTTACTAGAAAAAAAAAGTTGAAAATTTGCCAGAGAAAAATCACAGATGTACGTGAAAAATTTGTATATTTAGGAGAAAAAAAGTTGAAAATTTACAGGGAAAAGTTGCAAATTTAGGAGACAAAAGTTTGAAATTTACAGGAAAAAATATTGCAAATCTGCCAAAAAAAAAAATTAGAAAATTTACAAGAATAAAATCACAAATTTATGAGAGAAAAAAAGTTCAAAATTTGCCAGAAAAAAAGTTGAAACATTACAGGAAAAAAGTTGCAAATATGAGAAAAAAGTTGAAAATTTACAGGAAAAAAAAAAGTTTAAAATGTAGGAGAAAAAAGTTTAAAAAAAATTTACAGGAAAAATTGCAAATCTACAAGAAAAAATAGAAAATTTACAAGAGAAAAATCATAAATTTGTAAGGAAAAAAGTTCAAAACTTACCAGAAAAAAAGTTGAAAAATTACAGGGAAAAAGTTGCAAATCTATGAGAAAAATTTTGAAAATTTACATGAAAAAGCTTAAAAAAAATTTTGAAAAAAAAAAGTTTAAAATGTAGGTGAAATTTTTTTAAAAAAAATTGCAGGAAAAAAAATTGCACATTTATAAGAAAAAAGTTAGAAATTTACACAAAAAAAGTTGCAAATCTTCAAGAAAAAGTTTCAAATTTATTGGGGAAAAACATTGCAAATTTTTGAGAAAATATACTGTACATGAAAAAGTTACAAATTTACACAAACATTGCAAATCTATGAGAAAACGCTGAAAATTTACAAGAGAAAAATCACAAATTTAGGAGAAAAAAGTTGCAAATTTAGGAGAAAAAAAAAGCTGAAAATTAACGGTGGAAAAAGTAGCAGATTTATGTGGAAAAAAGCTGTTAAAATTTACAGGAAAAATTGGGAAATTTTTGCGAAAAAAAGTTGGAAATTTACAGGAAAAATGTTGCAAATTTACAAGAAAAAAATTAGAAAATTTACAAGTGAAAAATCACAAATTTTTGAAAAGAAAGTCAAAACTTCTTGGAAAAAAGTTGAAAAATTACAGGAAAAAAATTGCAAAACCATGAGAAAAAAATTGAAAATTTACAGGAAAAAGATGAAAATTTTTGAGAAAAAAGTTTCAAATGTACTAGAAAAAAAGTAAAAAAATAAGGGAAAAATTTGAAATTTACACAAAAAAGTTACAAATGTACAGGGAAAAAGCATGAAAATTTTTGAGAAAATGAAATTTTCTGAGACTAAATTTGCAAATCTACATGAAAACATGTTTTGGTTATCATTACTGTCATCATTCCTGTCAGTCTTGAGCTTGGTGATGATAGATAGACTTTACTGATTCCAAACTGGGAAATTACAATGTAACAGCAGCATGACATTAGACAACCAAACGACAGAAACACACAGCATAATAGGCAAAAAGATTATCTATGGAAAGTAAAACTGCTAAAATCTTATACAGTGGTGTGAAAAAGTGTTTGTCCCCATCCTGATTTCTCTTTTTTTTTTTTTGATATGTTTGTCACACTTAAATGTTTCAGATCATCAAACAAATTCAAATATTAGACAAAGATAACACAAGTAAACACAAAATGCAGTTTAAATAAAGGTGTTTATTATTAAGAGGGGAAAAAATGAAAACCTTCATGGCCCTGTGTGAAAAAGTGATTGCCCCCTAAACCTAATAACTGGTTGGGCCACCCTTAGCAGCAACAACTGCAATCAAGCATTTGCGATAACTGGCAATGAGTTTTTTACAATTCAATCCAATTTTCAGTTCAATACAACTTTATTTATATAGCGCCATTTCACAACAACAGTCACCTCAAAGCACTTTCAGCGCTGTGGAGGAATTTTGGCCCACTCATCTTTGCAGAATTGTTGTAATTCAGCCACATTGGAGGATTTTCAAGCGTGAACCACCTTTTTAAGGTCATGCCACAGCATCTCAATCAGATTCAGGTCAGGACTTTGACTAGGCCACTCCAAAGTCTTCATTTTGTTTTTCTTAAGCCATTCAGAGGTGGACTTGCTGCTTTGTTTTCAATCGTTGTCCTGCTGCAGAACCCAAGTGCACTTCAGCATGAGGTCATGAACAGATGGCTGGACATTGTCCTTCAGGATTTTTTGTTAGACAGCAGAATTCATGGTTCCATTTACCACAGCAAGTCTTCCAGGTCCTGAAGAAGCAAAACAGCCCCAGACCACCACACTACCACCACCATAGTTTACTGTTGGTATGATGTTCCTTTTCTGAAATGCTGTGCTACTTTTACACTAGATGTATTGGGACACACACCTTCCAAAAAGTTCAACTTTTGTCTCGTCAATCCACAGAGTATTTTCTCAAAAGTCTTGGGGATTATCAAGATGTTTTCTGGCAAAACTGAGACGAGCCTTTGTGTTCTTTTTGCTCAGCAGTGGTTTTCATCTTGGAACTCTGCCATGCAGGCCATTTTTGCCCAGTCTCTTTCTTATAGTGGAGTCATGAACACTGACCTTAACTGAGACAAGTGAGGCCTGCAGTTCTTTGGATGTTGTTGTGGGGTCTTTTGTGACCTCTTGGATGAGTCGTCACTGTGCTCTTGGGGTAATTTTGGTCAGTCGGCCACTTCTGGGAAGATTCACATCTGTTTCATGTTTTTGCCATTTGTGGATAATGGCTCTCACTGTGGTTTGCTGGAGTCCCAAAGCTTTAGAAATGGCTAGAAAATTGAACTCAGCTTTCAAAGATCTGACAAAACACAGTTAATTTATGTTTTTAGCAGGGGGGAAATCACTTTTTCACACAGGGCCATGTAGGTTTGGATTTTTTTTTTACCCTTAATAATAAACACCTTCATTTAAAAACTGCATTTTGTGTTTACTTGTGTTATCTTTGTCTAATATTTAAATTTGTTTGATGATCTGAAACATTTACAGTAAGTGTGACAAACATACAAAAAAAATGAGAAATCAGAAGAGGGCAAACACTTTTTCACACCGCTGTATACATCATAGATGAATAGCTGGTGACCCATATAGATGCATGAATCATAACCACTGTACAATGCAGGACTATCAGGTGCAGAATGAAAAGTGAGGCACCATTTAGACTGTAATGTGCAGTATGGCAGCATAGTTATGACCAGAGTACGACATCAGAGTGAGTTATTGTACAGTGAAATAGCCCATCATTCTGCTGCAAAGCTGTAGCAGTATGCTGGAGAAAGTGCTCCGCTGTCTGTCCAGTGTGTGCTGGTGGTGGTGGGGTGATCAGGATTGTCCACGATGGATCACAGTTTATTTAGTGTCCTCCTCTCCACCACAGTCTCAAAAGTCTCTGGCCTGAGACCAATCACAGAGCCATCACTCTTGATAATCTTGTCAAGTCTGTTGGTGTCGCTGGCTCTGATACTGGTACCCCAACAGACAGCAGCAAAGAAGATGGCGCTGGCGATAACGGCCTGGTAGAACAGTTCCAGCATCCTGTTGCACACGTTGAAGGATCTCAGTAGTTGAGTCTGTTCATCCCCTTCTTGTACGGAGCATCGGCGTTGGATTTCCAGTCCAGTCCATGGCTGATCATGACACCCAGGTATTTGTAGTCCTTAACTACCTCCACATCCTCCCCCCTAATCTGCGATGGCCGTGAAGGCGTCCTCTTCTTCCTGAAGTAAATCACCATCTCCCTGGTCTTGCTGACATTCAACCTCAGGTGATTCTGCTCCGTCCACTCCACAAATCTGTCTACCAGTGCCCTGCACTCCACCTCCTCTCCCCCTCTTATACACCCAATAACAGCTGAGTCATCAGAGAATTTCTGCAGGTGGCATGACTCAGTGTTGTACTGAAAGTGAGTGGTGTATAAGGTGAAGAGAAAAGGAGAGAGAGCACAGTCCCCTGTGAGCTCCTGTATCACTAACCACCACGTCAGACAAGACACTGCCCAGCTAGACAAACTGTGGCCTGCCTGTCAGGTAGTCAGTAATCCAGGAGATCACAGAGCTGTCGACCCCCATCACCCATAGCTTCTCACCTGTAGCTTTGTGTTGGTTTTTTTTATTTTGACAGTGTCTTTTGTTGTTTTCCGTAGATTGGTCCTGGTTTTTGGGTTTTGATTGTTCACAGCTGTTTATTTTTGGAGTAATTAGTTCTGTCCTTATTTAATGGACTCTGCTCCCTAGATCAGAGTGGTGTCCGTCGTCAATGTGGTGTGATTCCTCACGCTTCTGTCTTGCCTGTTTACCATGCCTTGGTTACCTTAGCCTGTTTGCTTGCCGTGTCTGCATTGGTTTTGTGTTTTATTGTTTCCTGCCCCATAGGGACCACTCTGACAGTGGTGCTAGATTGAACTTTTTGCATTAGCTTGGCTAGGCAGTAGAGTTAGTCTGTCTAATATCAACACTAGATGTCCCGTCCAGCTTCTCAGCATGCATCAATACCACCGCCACACCGTAAATACTGTACTTTTGATTGCTGCTTTTTACATTCCTTTACCTTAATTCATTCTATTTAAGGTTAGTTTATTTCCATTTAAATGTATTGTTTAGTTTATTTCTATTTAAGTGTATTGTTACTTTTCTTAGCTAAACTGTCAAAGTTTTTTGTGTGCATTTTCATTTCTCACTGCTGAGAGCTGCTGACTGTTAACATTTTACAGTGACAATAAAAGGATTTAAATCAATTCAATATTTGTTGTTTCAAGCTCAAACCAGTCATTCAGATCAACGAACACCAGACTTTTGTGCACATAAGGCTGTTGTAATGGGCAAAGAAAACTAAAGAAGGTATAACATTTTAAATGTGAGATTTCAAAGGTGAGATATGCAAGGATTTGCATTCATTCACTCCAGACAGACAATTACCACTGTCTGTCTGGAGTGAATGAATAATGTACCTATTTGTAAAGCGTCTTTGAGTATATATGATAAAGCGCTATATAAAACCGATGCATTATTTTTTTATTTTTTTTTTTGTTACTTATTTGTACCCGTAGGTAGACTTGGTTTGCAGTCTGGTGACAAGCCACCGGTTGCTGGTCGCTGCGTGCGCGAGCGCCCTAAACCTACATGTTTTTGGTGTGCGGGAGGAAACCGGAGAAATCCCGGAGTAAACCCGCGCAACACGGGGAGAACATGCAAACTCCACACAGCTCACTGTTGGTCGGGGGCTGGGATCGAACCCACGATCTCATGATCCCCGCGATCCCCCGGCCGAGGGTAAAACTGTGCTGCCACAGTGCTAAACCACTCCTTATTATTATTAAGGATTTAAATATGAAAATGCGGCCCATTTGACTGTTTGTTTGGTACAGATGCCCTCTAATAAGAGCCAGCGGCTGTTTTAATCATGCATGATTGTGATTATGCTGATTATGATCACAACAATAATTTGCTACCTTTCAAAGAAAAAACAACTTAAAGATTTAAGCACCCTAAAAATTCCCTGCACCAAAAATTTTCACATCAAGAGCAACAACAAGAAACACAGTGATTAACTAAAATGATAAAAATTTGCATGCACTTGAAAACACTGCATGAAAATGGGTTGATGGAGCATAAACTGCAGTCTATGCTTTTAACCTGGATGGAAAAAATATAATATTGTGACGCTGCAAAGGTTCACACAATAACGAGAGAGGGTTTGGAACATAACAGGCATTTATTTCAACTCTGACTAATTACACAGAACAGAGGGGAGGTCATTCACACAGACACTGATCTCAGTCAGGGTGGCACAGACATGAAATCTCTCACACACAGGGCAAAGAACACTATCACAACCTGACTTATAACACAGTTATAATGGTACAACAGTAGCGCTCAGAACACAAGAATAATAACAGTTTGTATCCCCCGTGGCGCAAAGCATGCCGGGAGAATCCCCCGCCCCTTATCATAGCCCTGACGTTACACTGTCTTCCCCGGACTGATTTCTGTCCCCATCCTGCTTGCTCTGAAGCTGCTGCGTGCCAACTCAAAAGTCTAATACGAACCCATCCAGGCGTTGGGCGCCCGCCGTCGGCAGCGGCTCATACGCATTGGCCCGTTAGTGTCCATTTGAGCCTCGACCAGGGTATTCGGTCGGGATGGAGCCTCTGGCTCAGCCACCCGCAGGGCAGCTGGCTGGTACGGGGTGAGGCGGTCATGTTGAAGCACCACCACCCGGTTCCTTTTCTGCAGCCTCACCCTGTACATTACGTCTGACAGTCTCTGCAGGGCCACGCACAGTCCCGACCAGTGGCTCTCCAGCTTCGGTGACAGTCCCTATTTCCACTCCAGGCAGAAGACCCAGACTTGGTCCCCGGGTACAAAGTCTTTCCCCTGGCAGCGGGAATTGCATGCTCACTTCTGTCAACTCCCCGCCACTACCAGGGCCTCCCGAGTCAGTTCCTGCACCGTGTGAAGACAGTCCATCCCCGGTTTGCCTTCCACCTCCCTCTCCGGGGAAGGGCTGAGCACCAACTCCATCGCGTGCACAGCTCACATGCAAACATCAGCGCTGCCGGGGTGCACCGGATGGATTCTTGAACTGCTGTCCGGTATGCCCACAGAACCAGGGGCAGATGCAGGTCCCAGTCTCGCTGTCACTGGCCCACTAGGATCGCAACCTGCATGGTCGAGGTCCAGTTAAAGCGTTAAACCAGGCTGTCGCTCTGTGGGTGCAGCGGGGTGGTCCGGGTCTTCTGGATGCCCAGCTGCCTGCAGACCTCCCTGAAGACCTCTGCCTCAAAGTTCTGTCCCTGGTCGCTATGAAGCTCTTCCGGGGCACCGAACTGGCAAAACATCTCATCCACCAGCTTTGATGCTGTGGTGGCGGCGCTCTGATCAGGGACCGTGTATGCCTCTGGCCACTTGCTGAAGTAATCCACCGTGACCAGAACGTAGCAGTTCCCCTGGTCCATGGTTGGAAATTGGAAAAGGGCCCAGAATGTCCACTCCCACATGCTCCATGGGTGCCCTTGCCTGGTACTGTTGCAAGGGGGCATGGGATCGCTGTGTTAGCCCTTGCTGAGTCGTGCAGGTGTCACAGCAGTGGACATGGAGCTCAACGTCCTGACAACACCCCGACCAGTGAAAGCAGGCCCGTCGACACTACAGGGCCATCGTCACCCTGAAGTGGCCCACCCCCACGACCCATGGACCAACTGGAGCACCTTGGGGCGTAGCTGTTGGGGAACCAGCAGCTGTCAGATGTGACACTGCCCAGCTGGAGACTGCCACCATCAATAAACAACACCCTCACGACAGCAGAGCACTGGGAATGTAAGACCTTCCAGATGGGAAGCTGGCCCATATCCAGCCACTGCCGGACCCGGGAGATGACAGGCTCTCCATCCTGCTCGCTCCGAAGCTGCTGCGTGCCAAGAGCCTCTGTGACATCATCACTGGGGAGAGCTGGCTGATTGTCTGAGGAGGAGCTGTGAACCGCTATGCTATCCCCAGCTGCAGCGATCTGGAGAGCAGCAGCCCGTGAGACTGTTGGGTCACGATCCTCTGTCCACTGGCAGTGCCGACAGGCCTCCATAGCACAGGGGTGCCGGGACAGTGCGTCAGCATTGGCATGGAGGTGGCCTGCTTGATGCACAATCTAAAAATCACAATCCTGCAGTGCTTCCAGCCATCTTGCTAACTGTCCATCCGGCTCTTTAAAGTTCAGTAGCCAGGTCAGGGAGGCATGGTCCGTCCTGAGCTGAAACCTCCCTCCGTAAATGTACGGGCAGAAATGGCGTAGTCCTTGGATGATTGCCAGCAGCTCTCGGCGGATGACACCATAATTCTTGTCGGCTCTGCTGAGTGTGCGGTTGAAAAAAGCAACTGCCTGCTTTCCATGTTCTCCCTCCTGGGATAGCACCACCCCAATGCACTGGTTGCTGGCGTCTGTGTCCACGATGAAGGGGCAGTTCGGGTTGGGATACTGCAGCATGGGGGCTCCGGTGAGCACTGAACAGAACCGGGAAAAAGCAGCAGCACAGTCCCCACTCCAACGTGTGGCCCTTCTGTGTCAGCTGATGCAGCAGGCTGGCGATGGTGGCGAAATCCTTCACAAACCTATAATAGGAAGCCAATCCAAGGAAGATCTGCAGTTTACATCCTGTGGAACCGGCCACTTTCTCTGGGTCGGTGGCGACTCCCACAGCGCTGACAACGTGGCCCAGGAAGGTGGTTTCTTGCCAAAACAGGTGCCATTTCAGAGAGTTCAGCCACAGCCCAGCCTGGAGGATGGCATCCAACACTTCCCGGAGGTTGGACAGGGCGCCACCAAAATCAGTTACGTGAACCAGCAGGTTGTTGAGATAAACAATGCAGCGGCTCTGGGGGACGTGAGCGAGCACCCACTCCATCAAACGTTCAAAGGTGGCTGGGGCATTGCAAAGTCCAAATGGCATCACCTTGAACTGCCACAGTCCTTGTCTGATGGAGAAGGCTGTTTTCTGGTGCACCTCTGGTGACAGCTCTACCTGCCAGTAGCCGCTGCGGAGGTCGAGCGAGCTGAACAAGCTGGAGCTGGTGATGTAATCCACAATCCGTCATCAATGCGGGGCAGAGGGTAGGTGTCCTTACGTGTGACATCATTCAGGCGCTGGTAATCCACACAAAACTGCCACAAACCATCCTTCTTCTTGACCAGAACAACTAGTGCCACCCAGGGGCTGCTAGAGGGTTCAGGAACATCTGCCTCCAGCATTTCCTGAATCTTGTGTTCTGCCACCGCCCACCTTGAAAAAGGCAGACGGCGGGGGCAGAGCTGGATCAACCTGGTTTCACCGGTGTCGATCTGGTGCTGCACCAAACTGGTTTGGGTGCACTCCTCACCCCTGGTGGCAAAGACATCGACGTAACAGTCCAACAGCTCCCACAGCTGGCGTCTCTGTCCCGACTCTAATCCTCTGCAGCTCCACTGGAACAGCTCCTCGATCACCTGCTGGGTTTCCAATGATGTGGCGATTCGCTCCACTGGCAGCATCCCTCCCACCCACCCTGCCTGTCTCTGTCAGGTCGGCAATGATGATCACTCCGCTCATGCTGGTGGTGCTGTGGTGGCTGGCTCTGGTGGTGTTCCCCTCAGCTCAGTCTGTGCTGATGGTCCCTCAATTGCGTGGGCCCCCAGGTTCCTCATCTGGCTCTTTCCACAGACCATGATGGTCTGAACCCCCAGAAGGAGAGAAGAGCTGGCAGTGTCGACCTTTGCACCCCATACTGCCAGCAGATTGAGTCCAATGATGCGGGGATCTTGAATGTCAGCCAGCCAGAATGGGTGGTTCGTGTTCTGACCAGCCACCCCCACAACAAGGAGTCGTCGCCCTCCCAGTCTGACGTGCTCACTGGTGGCTGTGGTGATGCAGCACCTGGTGGGTTCCCACCCCTACGGTCTGAGTTCACCTGTACCAGGCAGTGCCCCAGTTCGGACCAGGGAGATGGTGGAACCGGTGTCGATTAGGGCCCGGATCAGTGTGCTGTCCAGGCTGCAC
The DNA here is from genome assembly GCA_020510985.1 of Pholidichthys leucotaenia. Lineage (NCBI taxonomy): Eukaryota > Metazoa > Chordata > Actinopteri > Cichliformes > Pholidichthyidae > Pholidichthys > Pholidichthys leucotaenia. The sequence continues at coordinate 472,821,265 of CM035836.1, read as the reverse complement.
TGCATGTACAGCCCTGGTGAGTGTCCAAGTCGGCCCAGACATGGTGATAGTTCATTGGGGAAAATGTCTGTGAGAGGTGGCAGGTCCCTGTCTGTGCCACCTCACTCTAGTTTAACGCTGGTGAGGGGGCGGGTTGTCACAGGGTAGGTGCAGGGCAGTAGCGCGCGATGTGAGCTGGTTCCCCGCAGCGGAAGCATCCCTCCTCACGCCACCGCCGTACTCTAGCCAGCCATGCGGCTGTGGTCTGGTGCAGTTCCTCCTCGTCCTTGCTCTCAGCCGTGGCCTGAAAAGCTCTCTGCCTTGGTGATGACACGTCAGCTGTGTACTCCAGCATTGGCCCCACCCGCTCCGCTTCTGCCACGGCCGTCTCCCAGCTGCTTGCAGCGTGAATCCGGACGTGTTCTTGGAGCTGGGCTGGGCGGAGCCCCTGGATGAAGTTCTAAAGGAAGAACTTCTTCACCGCTTCCGGTTCGAAGTCCGGATAGCCACGCAGTGTCAGCCGCCAGACATCCGCTGCATAGGCCCACAGGCTCTCTCGGTCACCTTGCCGATGGCTGGCCAACTGTTCTCGGGTGTGGTCAGCATGAGTCGCCCTCCTGAACCACCTCCGAAGCACTCCCTGTAGCGCTGGCCAGCTGTGATGTTCGTCACAGAGGAGATAGGACAGCATGCAGAGAGCTCCGCCCTCCAGAGCCAGCGCGACCTGCACAGCGGTCTCTTCAGGTGTCCAGCCGTTCAGCATAGCGACCAGTTCAACCTGGACCAGATAGTTGTCCAGCAAGGTTTTGCCACCAAAGCGGGGAAGCTTGGCCAGTTGGCAGGTCGGTGGGATGGTCGCCTCCATGTCGACCACTGCCCTCGGCCGCAGGGGCATTGCTGACCAGTAGCTCCCCCGCTGGCGCTCTCCGTTCTGCCTTGAAAAAGGCAGAAAACGGGACACGCTTGTTCTGTCTGGTCTGCTTCCCCATCCTTTGCAGTGAGAAGCTCTGGGGGCTGGCATGTTCTGCTCTGCTTTCCATCTCCATCTGGGCGATGAGCTGCTCAAGTTGTCGAATCTCTGCCTTGATCCTTGCTTCCATCTCTCAAAATCCCACTTCTGACACCAGTGTGACATTTCAAGGGTTCACGCAATAACGAGAGAGAGTTTGGAACATAACAGGCATTTATTTCAACTCTGACTAATCACACAGAACAGAGGGGAGGTCATTCACGCAGACACTCACCTCACTCGGAGCGACACAGACTTGTAATCTCTCACACACAGGGAGAACACTATCACAACCAGACTTACAACACAATTATAATGGTACACCAATAACGCTCAGAACACAAGAATAATAATAGTATTTGAATCCCCCGTAGCACAAAGCATGCCGGCAGAATCCCCCACCCCTTATCACAGCCCCGACGTTACAATATTTACTCACAGTATTTGGATTTATTTTGTAAAAATGATTTGGCTTATTACTGAATGTCCAGAACCAGTAAGGACTTTTTCAGTGTGTTACATTGATTACAGTTAGAAAGATTAGAAAATGGGAAATAACACAGTAGTCTGTTTAACCTATATAAAAGTCTGTTTTAGTATGTTTTAGCTTCAATCATTTCAGTGATTTTACGGCATTTTGCTGTAATGTAACTTCGGGGCTGTGATAAGGGACAGGGAATTCTCCCGGCATGCTTTGCGCCGCGGGAGATTCATAGACATATAATTCTTGTGTTCTGAGCGTTATTGTTGTACCGTTATAATTGTGTTATAAGTCTGCTTGTGATGGTGTTGTTTTCCCTGCGTGTGAGAGATCACGTGTCTGTGTCACCCTGAGTGAAGTGAATGTGTGTGTGGATGACTTTCCCTCTGTTCTGTGTAATTCGGCAGTGATGAAATAAATGCCTGCCATGTTCCAAATCCTCTCTCATCATTGTGTGAACCCGTGAAACGTCACGCTGGTGTCAGAAGTGGGACGTTGAGGGATGGAAGCAAGAATTGAGGCAGAGATTCAACGGCTCGAACAGCTCATCGCTCAGATGGAAACTGATGGCAGCGCATACATGCCAGTCGCCAGAGCTGCTTGCTGCAAAGAATGAAAAACAGACCTGGCAGAGCAAGTGCATCCCATGTTCCACCTTTTTCAAGGCACGACTAGAAGCACCAACAGGGGAACTATGAGCCAGTGATCCCACTGCAGCCAAGGGCAGTGATCAGCACAGAGGTGACTGTCCCAACCCCAGCACCCTCAACCCACCAACTGGTCAAGCTTCCCCACTTTGGTAGCAAAACCTCTCGACGACTACCTTGTCCAGGTTGAACTGGCCGCCAAGTTCAATGGCTGGACACCTGAAGAGACAGCTGTGCAGGTTGCACTGGCTCTGGATGGCGGAGCTTTCTGCACACTGTCTGATCTTCGGCCTGAAGAACGTCACAGCTGGCCAGCGCTATAGGGAGCACTTCAGAGGTGGTTCGAGAGGCTGACCCACACTGACAACATCCAGGAACAGCTAGCCAGCCACCGGGGACGCAATCAAGAAAGTCTGGGGGCCTATGCAGCAGATGTCTGGCTGCTGACTCAATGCAGCTACCTGGACTTGGAGCCAGAGGTGGTGAAGAAGCTCGCCCTCCAGAGTTTCATTCAGGGGCTCCGCCCGGTTCCAAGAACGCATCCGGATTCATGCTGCAAGCAGCTGCGAGATGGCTGTGGCAGATGCAGAGCATGTAGAGCCCACGCTGGAGCCAGCGGCTGACGTTTCATCACCAAGGCAGAGAGTTTTCCAGGCTGCAGCTGAGAGCGAGGATGAGAAGGAGCTGCACCAAGCCACAGCTACACGGCGAGCAAGAGTGTAGCAGTGACGCAAGGAGGGATGCTTCCGCTGTGGGGAGCCAGGCCACATCGCACGCCACTGCCCTGTACCTGCCTTGTGGCGCTGCACTGTGGAGGACTGTCGGCGCTGCCAGCGGGCCGAGGATCGTGACCCAGCATTCTCACGGGCAGCTGCTCTCCAGACCACTGCGGCTGGGGATAGCGCAGTGGCTTATAGCTCATCCTCAGATCATCAGCAAGCTCTCCCCACCAATGATGGCACAGAGGCCCTCGACATGCAGCATCTTTGGGTCGAGCAGGATAGAGACCCTGTCGTCTCTCTGTTCCGGCAGTGGTTGGACACGATCTGGCGGCCCGCCTGGGAGGCTGTCTGTGCTGGACCCAGAGACCAAGGGCCTGCATTGTCAGTGGTCCAATCTCTGGTGCTGTGAGGGTGTCGTCTACCGGCGGTGGCAATCTCCAGCTGGGCAGCGTAGCATCTGGCAGCTGGTGGTCCCTTGATGGGTCCGCCCCAAGGTGTTTCAGTTGGTCCACGGTTCGGTGGGGGCAGGTTAATTCGGGTGACGAAGACACCATGCAGCATCTTCGTTTTTAGTATTATAAGCATTATAATGTTATAATGTCACTTCATAGCTTGAGTGGGCCTATATTACCTGCAACAGCTCTGTTCTTTTAGAAACACTGAAAAGATTCCAGCTATGGTTTCCATGACCTCAGTCCCGACAGCAAATCACAGGGAACAACTTTAGCCACCAACAACACAGCACCCTGTTGGGACCGAGGTCATAGTTGTAGTCTTTTCAGTGTTCCTACTTGGAACAAGAAAGTTACGTGGGCTGTTGCCAGAGAATGTTGTAACTCCTGGAATCCTTATTGTCCAATCAGATTGCTTGGTTGGAGCCAACTATTGTTTAAGCGCACATATACTTGCATTATCTTTATTCCACAGGAACGTGATTGATGGATCAATTAAGCAGCCAATGGCAACTGACTGGCTCAGAGCTAGTGGCTCTACAGCTAATAATCATGTAAAATTAACATGTGGCATCATACGCAGTCAACATGTTTACTAACAAAGAGTGAGCAATTTGCAGTTATGACAGAGAGGCTTTTTCATGCCCCACAGAAGCTCTGTTCTCAACTCTTTCACGTTTTTCCTTCAATCTTTTTTAAAAATTTTTGTATTATAGTCCTCCTCTGATCCTCCACCCCTGCTGTTTGGAGTTGGTCAGTCAGTTAACTCGAGGACACCCCATGTGGCTTCCAGATCGAACATGGTGTCGGCTCATCATGGTGTCTGAGCTGAGATGGACACCATGACCATCAAAAAAAAAAAAAGAGTGTGACATCTCGTCAGCAGGTGAAGATTACATCTGTTGTTGAGGCAATATTTCCGCTTCCTTTTTTCTTTCCTCTTATTGCTTTGTTCCAAAATAGAAAAAGCTGCATGTGGCAATACTGTATATACAAGAAATAGTTGTGTTGTTTCCAAATTTGCAAGCCTGCAAATGGCAACTGCTCAGGGAGTGTCTTAAAGTGAATCCACACAACAGTAATTGTTGACTTGTTGCAGCAGCTTGTTTGGCACACAAAGTTTGCATATTCTGAGATAGAAAATATCTGACAAAGCAAGCTGTTGATTGACACATGTCAAATGAGACTGAGCCTGTAGATAGCTGCCAGACAGACTCCTGAGTTAAGGACTGTATTAAAATGTACTGAAACATAGTACAGTCCAGCTTTCAGAGTTCAGCTTTATTCAGTTAAAAATGTTTTTTTTTTTCCTGTACAATATATTTTTCTTTTAAAATTTTTCTATTTGGAAAAAAAAATCAAATTGAATGCTTCTAAATTCCTAACATTTCTCAAATTACTCATTTATTAATTAACATACTTTTGTCATTCATATTGTGCTTCTTTTTCTGTTAAAATTGCTACTTAAATCCAAAGGCAAATGAGGAAAGTGGCAAATTTTAAAGAAAAGCATCATAAATGTACTTTCAAGGGGAAAAAAAAACTACATTTATGTGGAAGAAAAGTTGAAAATTTATGAACCAAAAACCTCATAAATGCACAAGAAAAGCTACAAATTTATGAAGATGCGAGAAAGTCAAAATCTGCCTCTGTTAAGACAAAGAAGTGAGATGTTCCAGTTTTTTTTTTTTTTTTTTTTTCTCTCGGCGCCACACGAGTAGGCTGCCTTTTGCAACAGCGGCTCGATTCCGAGTCTTTTTCCCTTCCTCTCTCTTTTGATCCGTCTTTTTTTTTCACCCCACTTATATCACGGACACACAGATCGTCCTAAATGTCTCCTGAGCCGGTGGACGGAGCCACTGTTTATAGCAGGATACGATACAGCAGAGAACAGCTGCTAGCATTCAACCGCCACCCGGTCCCATTGGAAAAACTCGACATACCGAGAGAACTGAGGCGAAAACGCCGCGGCTGCCGGGCTGGAGTAAGGCGGAGGACAAAAAATATAAGGTACAGACCCTCCCTTCCATCTGTTGTCATGGGAAATGTACGGTCGATACTGGGAAAGTTAGATGAGCTAGCGGCTATCTCCCGTTATGATAGCACATACCGGGAGTGCTCTCTCCTTTTGTTTACTGAGACGTGGCTAACTGAACTAGCAGCAGATGCTAACATTGAGCTGGAGGGTTTTCACATGATACGAGCTGACCGAACACCAGACAGTGGCAAAGCAAGGGGCGGTGGAGTGATAATGTATGTTAACAACAACTGGTGCAGACCGGGACATATCACTGTTAAGCAACGACACTGCAGCAAAGACATTGAGTTGCTAGCTGTTAGCATGAGGCCTACATATCTCCCGAGAGAACACTCACACGTGATCTGCATTGTTGTTTATGCAAATCCGACGGCGAACGCTGGGACAGCACGTGACGTCATCCATTCAGTAACCAGCAGGCTGCAGACAGAACACCCAGATGCTCTTCTCCTCATCTCAGGCGATTTCAACCATGTTTCACTGTCTCCCATTCTACCCACGTTCACCCAGTATGTCACATGCCACACTAGAGACAATAAAACACTGGATTTATTCTACGCAAACACTAAGGAGGCGTACACCTCATCACAACTCCCCCCACTCGGGAGATCGGATCACAACTTGGTTCATCTCCGGCCGGTGTACAAACCCCTAGTGCACAGACAACCTCCGGCCATGCACACTGTGGAGTTATGGTCTGAGGAGACAATGGACACCCTAAAGGGCTGTTTTGAAGCCACCGCCTGGAAGCAGCTCTGCGATCCACATGGTGAGGACATCGATGGCCTCATTCACACCTTCACGGGCTACCTCAGCTTCTGTGTGGACAAATCCGTTCCCACCAAGACCATACGGCGTCACTCAAACAACAAACCCTGGATCAACCCTGAGATAAAAACACTTCTGAGAGAGAAGAAGAGGATCTTCAGGTCAGGGAACAGGGAGATGCTGAAGTCCGTACAGAGGGAGCTGAGGAGAAAGATCAGAGAAGGCAAGGACAGCTTCAGGAAGAAGATGGAGGACAAGCTGCAACAGAGCGACATCAGCGGGGTCTGGAGAAACCTCAAAACCATCTCGGGGCTCCAGAATACCTCCCCCCAGGCCACAGGGGGCAGGGAGTGGGCGAACAACCTGAATCTGTTTTTCAATAGATTTGACCAACCGCCCGCCCCCCTGACTGCACAACAACCACTGCTGCCTCTAAAGAAATCAAGTCCTGCTGCCCACTCCCCACTCCACCAACACCCCCCCACTCCCAACACACAGCCCCCCATCCTGACCCTGACCAGGACCCAGGTGAGGACGGAGCTGAGGAAGATCAAGGCGAGGAAGGCGCCGGGACCGGACGGCATCAGCGCAAAGCTCCTCAAGTCCTGTGCAGACCAGCTGTGTGGGATTGTGACGTATATCTTCAACATGAGCCTGAAACTGGGGAGGGTACCACAGCTGTGGAAAACATCTTGTGTGGTACCTGTACCAAAAACTTCCCACCCCAAAGACCTGAACAGCTACAGACCGGTGGCCTTGACGTCCCACTTGATGAAGACCCTGGAGAGACTGCTCCTTGCTCACCTCCGCCCCCTGGTGGAACCAGCGATGGATCCACTCCAGTTCGCCTACCAGCATGGCATTGGGGTGGAGGATGCGGTGATCTTCCTCCTTCACCGTTCTCTGTCCCACCTGGAGAAGCCCGGGAATATGGTGAGGATCATGTTCTTTGACTTCTCCAGTGCTTTCAACACCATCCAACCGATGATCCTGAAGGACAAGCTGCTGCGCGCAGGGGTGGACCAGCACCTGTCATCATGGATCCTGGACTACCTCACGAACCGGCCTCAGTTTGTGAGAACCCGGGACTGTGTGTCTGACACGATCATCAGTAGCACGGGGGCCCCCCAGGGAACGGTGCTGGCTCCCTTCCTGTTCACTCTTTATACTGCGGACTTCTCACACAACACAACACACTGCCATCTACAGAAGTTCTCTGATGACTCTGCGATCGTTGGCCTCATCTCCAATGGAGATGAAGCTGAGTACAGAGGGCTTATCCAGGACTTCGTGGACTGGTGCCATCGGAACTGCCTCCAGATCAACGCGAGGAAAACTAAGGAGCTGGTGGTGGACTGCCGCAGGCATGGGCAGCCCCTCACAGTACCAGTAAATATACAGGGAACAGACATCGAGATGGTGACATCCTATAAGTACCTGGGTATTCATCTGAACAATAAACTAGACTGGTCACACAATACTGATGCACTCTACAAGAAGGGACAGCGCAGGCTGTTCCTGCTGAGGAGACTCAGGTCTTTTGGTGTACAAGGGGCGCTGCTGAAGTCATTCTATGACACGGTGGTGGCATCAGCCATCACTTTTGGAGTGGTCTGCTGGGGCAGTGGCATTACTGCAGCCGATAGGAAGAGACTGAACAAACTGATTAAGAAAGCTAGCTCTGTCCTGGGGCAGCGCCTTGATCCGATGGAGGAGATAGGAGAGAGAAGGACGGTGGCTAAACTGTCATCTCTGCTGGAGTCCGAGTTCCACCCTATGCAGGACATACTGAATGCACTGAGGAGCTCATTTAGCAACAGACTACATCATCCCAGGTGCACAACCGAGAGGTTTCGTAGGTCCTTCCTACCAACGGCTGTCAGACTGTACAACCTAAGCAGGGCTGCTCGCAGAGATAGCAAAAGACGTAACAAACTAATAGTTTTTTGGATGCAAAAGATGCAATAGACTTACACAATGGTCCCCTCCGGCATACAACTAGGAACATACCGGTCGCTATGGAGGGTGAGAATATGTATGGGCACATAATCATACCATGTAGGATAACTAAGTAGACGGTTATGCTGTTTCATTCCATCTAGCAACAATGCTCTGCACTGTGTGTGTTTATATATTTACATATTTATTCCATCTAGCTACAATGCTCAGCACTGGGTGTGTTTATATATTTATATATCTACATATTATTCCATCTAGCTACATTGCTCCGCACTGTGTGTGTTTATATACTTGCATATTTATTCCACCTAGCTGCAATGCTCCGTACTGTGGGTGTTTATATATTTACATATTTATTCCATCTAGCTACAATGCTCTGCACTGTGTGTTCATATATTCATATATTTATTCCATCCAGCTACAATGCTCTGCACTGTGTGTCTGTGTGTGTGTGTATATATATATATTTTATAGTAATACGTACATATGTATATTAGCTGCTCTTGCTTGCTTGTTTTTTTCTTGCCTTCTGATTGTTGCTCTGAGTGTTGCTATCCCTGTGCTGTTGCAATCCTGGAATTTCCCCGTTGTGGGACTAATAAAGGCTTATCTTATCTTATCTTATCTTATCTTATCTTATCATTGTAATCAGGCCATAATTGTGTTGATAGTTCCATTTTCACTTCTGCTTATTTGTTGTATTTTTTGAGCTGATGGTGCGTCCAGAGTCTTCGCCCTGCACGTGTTGCAGCCACTTTAATTTTTTGTTTTATTGTAAAGCATAAGTCTTCACTGAGATGGACGCATTGTTCACGCTGTTGTAATAAACCACTAACGAACGAGTGGATAAAACAAAATACTAATAAAGTTGTTGGAATTGAACGCAAATATGGAATAATTGTAAAAACTTGAGTAGGTTCATTTTGTCTTCTTTTTGATTATTAGTTTTTTTGTTTTCCTTATTTCAGACAAGAATCAAAAGGAGATGGTTTTACCTTTACATGTTTCGACTGTCCACTGCAGTCTTCCTCAGAAATGTTGGCTGATTGCTGTGAAGTGTCATTTATCAGCTGCCTTTCCTAGGTGGGGCCAGCCCAGCAGAACTGTCAGATCCACTGGGCTGGTCCCGCCCTCTGCCGTCAGGTGGTCTCTGGAGAATGCAGTCCCAGGTGTGGGAAAGCATAAATGCTCCCTCATCCCGAGTCATGCTATCTTTTCCCCGCTTCCTGATTTCTATGGCCTCCTTGATCCAGCATTTGTGTCTGTTGTGACCATCTGACGGCGGAGGGCGGGGCCAGCCCAGTGGATCTGACAGTTCTGCTGGGCTGGCCCCACCTAGGAAAGGCAGCTGATAAATGACACTTCACAGCAATCAGCCGACACTTCTGTGGAAGACTGCAGTGGACAGTCGAAACATGTAAAGGTATAAACATCTCCTTTTGATTCTTGTCTGAAATAAGGAAAACAAAAAATCTAATAACTGTAAAAACTGCTAAAAAATATAAAAATAATTTTTAAACCTTGTTTATTGGTCAAATTTCCAATAAAATCAACACTTTTACCAAGTCACACTAAATGATGCAATACACTGAAATATGAAGCCTTCATATGTGACATAAATTGGACAATTTAGAATGAAAGCTGGTTATTGATTGATTTACAGTAGCTGAGTGTACTTAGGGCGATTTCATCAGGCCGGAATGAGCTACTCTGTCGTTGATGGTCTGGTTCATGACCACAACTTAAGTGTGATGGTTTCACGTACTAGTTGTTTTTTGACATCTACCCAGCCAGCATGTCCAGGTGGGCCCCACCAAAGGTTAACTTGGGCTGTCTAATGGGTTGCATGTGGGTTTGTCTGTAATAAACTGCCCTTTCAGGGGCAGAAGTGAGAACACCAAACGCAGGCTGTAAGTTTGCACATTTAATAACAAAAACACAACAACACTACACTGTACTTAAGGGCAGGAATAACAAGGAAAAGGCTTGGATACAAAGACGTATAAACTGCCAGTCCGGGTACAAGCAATGAGCAGAATACAGGCTGATCACTTACGTCTGGGAAATGAAGAAAGGCACAGATTGCGTCTGGGAAGGAGAACGGTGCTGCAGCGAACTGCGTTGCAGCACGGGTTAAATAGGCACAGAGCTAATGAACAAATGAATCCAGGTGTGGCTACAAGAGTGAGGAAAATAATTAACTGAACGCGTGACAGCTGTCAAAGCCAGCGAACAGGCTATGACAGGAGGAAGTAAACAATGACTGTCAAAGTAAAAGCACCAACTGTGGCGTAAGAAAATCAGTAACAGATTCAACAATAATACACTAAGAATAATAACTAAACACAGACCGGGTAGAAGGAACAAATACACAAAAGGAGGAAACTTGAGGAAGCTAATAATACAACCTAATAAATACTGAGACTACAAAAGGAAAACTAAGACAAGACTTATTAAAAACACAGGGAAATAAATTGGAAAACAAGATAATACATAAACAACCACGCTAACACAAAATAAACAGAAATGTGGAAAAACAGAAATTGACTTGAACCAACTAGAGACTGAGCACGGCTCTAACCCGTGCTCAGAATCATGACATTGTCAGTGTTTTCCATGTTGGCCCCATCTATGTTTGCCCACATGGACTTTACCTGTTTACTGATTTTCAACCGATTTTCTCAAAAAATTGCTATTTTCTCGTAAATTTGTGACTTTCACCCCTAATTTGAAATATATTTCTTGTAATTTTGGAACGCTCATAAATTTACCACCTTTTTTTTAGTGTAATCTTGCCACTTTTTCATGAATTTGTTACTTTTTTACTGTAAATTCACAACTTTTCCACATAAATTTTGAACTTTTTTCTTATAAATTTTCAATTTACTCATACGTTTGCTACTTTTTTGGTTTATTTGCAACTTTTTCTATTTTTTTCCTCATAAATTTGTGACTTTTTTCTTATAAATTTGCTAAATTTTCCTTTTAAGTATGTAACTCTGTGCAAGTAATTTTACATTTTTTCACTGTAAATTTGCAGCTTTTCTCCTAAATTTGTGACTTTTTTCTCATAAAATTGCTACTGTTTTTGAAAATTTGTCACTTTTCTTATAAATTTTCAATTTTTTTTTTCTCATAAATTTAACTTCTCTGCGTAATTTTGCCTATGGCGTACATGATACTGAAACCTGCTCACCCATTTTAAACCCATGTCAGGCCCAGCTGGGTTAAAAGTGGGTAAACAGATCATCTGCTTACCTGCACCACAGGTAAAGTCCATGTGGGCAAACACAGATGGGGCCAACATGGAAGCCATGGACAAACCCACATGGGACCCATGAGATAGCCCAGCTTAAACCTATCGTGGGGCCCACATGGACATGCTGACTGGGTAAAGCCCTGTGATGATCAGGTGAATGTGCTCCTTTTTCCTCTGTGTTTCTCTCCCTGCCTTCCTCTTGATTCCCGGAGTTGATTGCGCTCACCTGGGTAATTGCACACACCTGCTGCTGCCTCATCTGCCAGCCTTAACAGCGTCAGTCTGTCACTGCTTCCTCGCTGGATTGTTGGGTATTGCTGCCATCTCATCGAGCCTATTTGATTGTATTTTTTGAGATCAAGCTGCTCATAAACCTTTTCCTTTTTCATCTCCTCCAGGTTGCTGCCATCTCAGCGGTGGTTAATCAGTCCGGGGCGGCACATGCTCACCTGTACCTCTAACCATCTCATCCAGACACCTCCTATTCCACTCATCTGTCGAACTGGATCAGCTCCCTTCATCTCACCACCCACTTCATGCTGGGTTTTCACAGTCGGGCCTTCTGCTCTTAGTAGTAAGCCTCTCTTCTTCCTCCAAACTCTACTCCTCTTCCTAAATCATTCCTTCATTAACCACTTCCTCTTTTGTTTCACCGCAGGTTGTGTGCTCCTCGCAGTGGGTTTACTTACCTTAGCATATCAATAAACTATTCAAAACATTCTCCTGTGTCTGTTGTTTCCCTGGTGAACCACACTCTGCATTTGGGTTTCTGTCACTAATTAGATCATGACAGAACCGTCCAGCCTTCAGGCTCAGCAGGTGCTTCACCAGGGGCGCAATCGGCTTTCTCCTGTTTAGATTCCATGGAGCATCAAGTCGCTGTTCCTGTGGAACAACTACAAACTACCAACCAGCATTTAGCAACCTTAACCGACCACCTTAGCCGTCTTTCTAGTCTGGTGCCTCCTCCTCCCCCTGCTGCCTAGGTTGTTCCATCTATCCGCTGGACCATTTCCATCCCCTCTCCTGCCCTGTATGTGGAGGGATGTAAGGGGTTTTTGTTTCATTGCCAGCTTTATTTGCACCAGGTGGTGGGGGAGTACCTGGATGACCCTTCTAAAATCCATTTTATGACCTTGCTGCTCAGGGGCCGGGCTCCTAACTGGGTCCAGTCCATACTAAGCAGTCCTGAGGCCCACCATTACACCTATGATCGGTTCATTCAGAAATTCACCCGGGCGTTTGATCATACAGAGAGTGAGAGGAATCTCTCGAGCCGGCTGTTGGTGCTTTGGCAGGGAGGTCGGTCAGTCACCAACTTCTCAGTTGAGTTCTGGGTCATCACGACTGAGTCCAGATGGAATGACGTTGCCCTGCGCAATGCCTTTGTCATGTTCCTGGGGCACAGGTTAGAGCCGTGCCCAGTCTGTCTGCCCAGTGAACACCTTGCTGTTTATTTTCTGTTATCTCTTAGTTTATTGTGTTCTTGAGTCTAGTTACTTCTGTATTTTCTGTTTCTGGTTTTGTTTATGTTGACAGCGCTGTGCAGCTTCCGGCTGTTCCTTCCTTCAGGGCTGCACAGCTGCTGCCAATTGATTACTGATGAGTTACACCTGTCCATGATTATGTGTGGGTATTTTAGGAACACGGCAACTTCAGCTGTTGCCATGTCTTACTACTCTCCTCCTGCCATTTCCTGCCATGACCTATTTTCATGGTTTAGTTTCTGCTGTTGAGGTAAGTTGGTGTGCTCCGTCTTGGTGCCTTTTTTCTCTGTTTTTTCTCAGCCGTTGAGCCCATTGCTTTCGGGGTTCCTGGCTGAGCTTTTTCTCCTGCTCAAGTGTTCCCTGTATTTGGCACCATTGATGCTGAGTCCAGCTTTCCTCCAGCATTGGTTATTTTTTCATTCCATTTCATCGTATTGTATGTATCGTGGTTGCTCACCAGTTTGCTTGTTGGAGCTCTTTAAATTTACTCTTTATTTTTCCTACATGTGCACCAGTTAGTTTGGGAGCATTTTTGTGTTTACTTTCTTATTTTGGTTATCAGTTAGTTTGGGAGTTTTTGTGTTGTCCTTTATGTTAATAAATCCCACCTGGATACAGCAAGATGGCCGTGCCACCTGTGTTTTTGGCTGCTAGTCGTCTCCGCTTGTTGCTGTGCTTGTTTGTCCTGTTTTTGATTGTGTTATTGTGTCTGGATCATGTGCAATAAGCCATTGTTTGTGATCGTCAAGTGCTGTTGGATATTCGATCTTCCATGGTGGGCTTTGGCTGTCACAATCAGGAGAGAAGATTCTTCCATTGGTCTCTGTGTTTGCAACTTCCTGTTAGTACCTGAGATCCCCACTGCAGTTATACCGGCAGAAAGCGATCCAAACCTCGGGGAAGACGTGCAGGTGCCACAGTGAAATCCAGAAGGCTTGCTCGGCTTTGCCATCTTGCTCGCTCCACCTCGTCTTCTCCTAATTCTGCAGCCAGCTTCTTTCCTGGATCCTGGCCCTTGGGTGTACCCAGAGTGTGGCCATCATTTTTCCAGCCTGTTTTTCCTGTTCTACCGTGCCAACCGGCCTTCTTCCTGCTTCAAGCCAGGAAATCCCCTGCAGGTAGCGGGTGCCTAAGTCAACTTTCACCAGCCTCCATTCCTGGCGAGACTGCTGCTGTTACAGAGCCCATCCAACTGGCATTGCTAAACATATGTTCCATCTCAAATAGATCATTCTTTTTGAATGATTTATTTCTTACTACAGGGCTGGACTTTTTATTTCTTGTTGAGACTTGGCAGAGAAGTGAGGAATTTACCTCTTTAATTGAACTTTGTCCATTGGATTGTACTTTCTCCCGTGCCCCGAGATTGACAGGCCACGGCGGTGGTCTGGCCATTGTGAACTGGAGCGACTTCGTTACACAGACGGTGAACCATGGAACTTTTTTATCGTTTGAACTGATGATTTTAAAAATCGCCTCCTCAGACCCATTTTATTGTGTTTTAATTTACTGCCCTCCAGGAGTTAATGCCTCTTTTTTTATCTGACTTTAGTGATTTTTTAACTTCTATTATTAAATTTGAGTGGATTTTATTACTTGGAGATTTTAATTTGCATATTAACGATCCCAATGACAGTTTTTCAGTTAATTTCTTGGGTATTATTGAATCATTTAATTTTGTGTCTATCTGGCCTTACACATATCAAAGGAAATACACTTGATCTTGTTTTTTCACTTGGTCTTGATGTGAACAACGTTCAGACTAAGGAGCTTTTTGTGTCAGACCATTTTTTGTGTTCTTTTTAATTTATCATTTAAATCAGTTTGCTACACTGGCAAGCGTGTAAAATGCTCTCGTGTGATTGACCAGTTTTCAGCTATGAAATTTTCTGCTGCCTTTGACAGCAGTGTGGTTTTATCTTCTGATGACAACACTGAGAACTTGGTCTGCTCTTTGAACTCACAATGTTCAAGGATCTTAGATGTAGTTGCTCCCTTTAAAACCAGAACTGTCCGTGCTGTTAATTTATCCCCCTGGCTAAATGAAGATCTCTGTTGTTTTAGACGTAAATGTCGGAGGGTGGAAAGACTGTGGAAGTCCACTAAACTTGAGGTGCATCAGTTGTACCTTAAGGAACTGTTAATTGAATTTAACAATATGATTAAAATGGCAAGGACTTCTTCTATTTTTCCAACATCATCTCCTCCAATATTAACAATCCAAAGATCCTCTTCAGCACAATAGACAGTATAGTTAATCCTGTCACTTCTGCTCCCCCTGTTCATTCAATTATTGACTGAAACAAGTTTCTTTCCTTCTTTGTTGACAAGGTTTCTGCTGTTAGGGCTGGTTTTACTCATTCCTCTTCCCCAATCCTTGATTGTCCCAATAGACAGGCCATTTTAAGTTATTTTACCCCAATTTCTTTTGAGGATTTGTTAGTGTTGGTGGGCTCTATGAAATCCTCCTCCCGTCCTTCAGATATCTTGCCTTCCTCAATGGTAAAAGAGGTAATTGGCTCAGTGGGTACATCTTTGGTTAATATCATTAACAGTTCACTTGAATCTGGTTGTGTCCCCTCGTATTTTAAACATGCAGTTGTGCAGCCACTTTAAAAAAAAAAAACCTAACCTTGATCCATCTGTTTTTAAAAACTTCAGACCAATTTCTAAGCTTCCTTTAATTTCTAAGCTTTTAGGAAAAGTTGTTGCCAAGCAGCTCACTGACTTTATGATTGAACACAATATTTTTGATAAATTTCAGTCAGGTTTTCGTCAGAAACACTTGACAGAGACCGCTCTTCTCAGGGTGTTGAATGGTATTTTAATATCATCAGACTCTGGCAAATGTTCTGTTTTAGTGTTATTAGATCTTACTGCAGCATTTGATACTATTGATCACTGTATTTTGTTACAAAGGCTTAGAGATTGGGTAGGGATTTCTGGAAAAGCTCTGGACTGGTTTTCCTCCTACCTTTCTGGTAGGAGTTTTTCTGTGGCTGTTGGCTCTTATTTATCTGACTCTGCTCCTTTAACCTGTGGGGTGCCTCAGAGTTCAGAATCAGAATCAGAATCAGGTTTATTGCCATTGTTCATGTAGTACACAAACTAGGAATTTGTCTCGGTACAATGCTGCAACATTAAACATGATAAGATAAAAGAAATAAACTATACATGTAATAAAGTGTAGGATAAGATTAAGTGATACTGGTCAACAGTTAAAATATATTAGCCAGCAGCAGATACTGTGGAGAACTATATAGTGCAGTCGGTAATGCAGGAAGAAAACAGTGATGATTGACATGAGTCTGGTTGAGCTGCTGTACATGGTGCACGAGAGTCAATAAGTCACTTAGTGTTCAGCAGTCTGATGGCAGAGGGGAAGAAGCTGTTCATGTGACGGGAGGTTTTAGTCTGGATGGACCGAAGTCTTCTACCAGAGGGGAGGGGGGCAAACAGTACGTGACCAGGGTGTGAGGGATCGGCTATGATCCGGCCAGCACGCCTCCGGGTCCTGGAGATGTACAGATCCAGGAGAGATGGGAGCTTGCAGCCGATCACCTTCTCAGCAGTGCGCACGACGCGCTGCAGCCTTAGTCTGTCCCTGGCAGTGGCTCCTGCGTACCACACGGTTATGGAGGTGGTGAGGATGGACTCGATGATGGCTGTGTAGAACTGCACTAACATCTTGGTGGGTAGCTTGAGCTTCCTCAGCTGCCGCAGGAAGAACATCCTCTGCTGGGCTTTTTTGATGAGTGAGCTGATGGTCGGCTCCCATTTGAGGTCCCTGGTGATGGTAGTGCCTAGGAAGCGGAAGGAATCAGCAGTGGTGATGGGAGAGCCTGAGAGGGTGAGGGGGGGCAGAGGGGTAGTGACTTTCCTGAAGTCGACAATCATCTCCACTGTCTTCAGAGCGTTCAGCTGCAGGTTGTTATTGCTGCACCAGGACGCCAGCTGGGCCACCTCTCTCCTGTAGGCGGACTCGTCGCCGTTGGAGATGAGCCCGATGAGGGTGGTGTCGTCCGCAAACTTGATCAACTTGACAGACTGTTCTGTTCTGTTCTGGGTCCACTTTTATTTGCCCTGTATATGCTGCCACTTGGTTCTATCATCAACAAATTTAAAGGTGTGTTTTATAACTGCTATGCTGATGATTTACAATTGTTTTGTCATGGCGGCCTCTGGGCCGTCATTGGCTTCATCAGTCCCAGCTGCGCACAGACCAACAGGTGCCAATCAGCGGCTGTTAAAAGCCAGTGTTGCTGACAGCCCGGCACGGAGTCGTCTGTCCTCCTCATCGGAGCATGAACCAGAGCTTCGTTCTCAAGCTTCGTTAAGAACGTCTCGTCAGGAACTACCACGTAAGAGAACTGTGTGTTACTCAACTCCTTGCCTTTAACCCTGTGCACAGGTGGACCTCCCAGGTGGCGGACCAACTTCCCCAGCCGACGGGGCGTTGCCACTTCAGCCACGTAACTCCTCACTACCACCTCTGCTACGGGTACGTCTTACTCCTCAGCTGCAGGAGCTGCTGTTGTCTCAGTTACAGGAACTGTCATCATCACGATCAGAGGAATCTCTGTCATCACCACCATCGGAACTGTCTTCGCCACGGTCAGTGGAATCTCTGTCTTCACCGCCATCAGAACTGTCATCGTCACGGTCAGTGGTATCACTGCCGTCATCATCACAGGAACTGCCATCGTCACAGCAACAGGTGGATTCACTACCACGGCCACGAGCACATTCACCTCCACGTTGCACGGCCGCTGGAAGTCAGCAGGACGCTACCTGTGGATCACCCAAGTAAGCCCTTTCACCTACAATTACTCACGAGTGCTGAACAGCGGTAATTGTATCTGCTTGTGTGTTACAGGGTGGCCAGGTCTCCATCCGGACTGCTCAGTTCCAGCGACCAGAACTCTATACTTGCACTCACTCACGCACTACACACTCTCACACTACAATAAAGGGATTATTGTCACTATCTACCCGTGTCAGTGTCTGTCTCCTGGGTCCTAAACATGTCAGTACGACTCCGTCACGTTGACCCAGCGGACAGTTCACTGTCACGCAAACTCAACACACTTAGCACTCGGGTAGATTTGTTAGCACACCAGCAGACAGTAATCCTTAATCAGTTAACTTTAATTAACAGTCGGCTGGATCGTCTGGAAGGACACCAGACGTTCTCCCCGACCGCAAATATGTCAGCCCCTGCGGGCTTAGCGTCAGGTCAAGCTAACACCTCATCGACCCCACGCCTCACCCCTGTTCCCACGCCTGCCCGGTTCAGCGGAAAACTCGGGGAAGCCCGAGGATTCATCTTACAATGTGAATCAGTTTTTCTCCGCGTTCCGGGAGATTTCGCCTTAGACTCAAACAGGATTGGTTATGTCATTAATTTGTTGGCAGGTAGAGCTTTAGATTGGGCATATTCCATCATGGCTAAACCAAGCTACTCCGTGCTGACTTACCAGGAGTTTGTGACAGAATTTATGTCCGTGTTTGATCATACTGATAGGGGTGAGGTGTTGACAGAACAGCTGTTGAGCCTACAGCAGGGGAAAAGATCAGCTGCTGACTACGCTATTGACTTCCAGGTCCTGGCCGCAGAGATTGGGTGGGGGGAGCCATCACTGTGTGGTATTTTCCTGCGCAGTCTTAATGATGAGTTGAAGGATGAATTAGCGGCACGGGATAAACCGGACAACTTGCGTGATTTGATTGCCCTAACGGTTAGCCTGGATAGCAGATTAAGGGAGCGGGCGGCCGAACGGCGAGCTACTTCCCGTTCGGTTAAACCCCGCTCTCGCATCACTAACTCTCCTCTTCTCGCTCTACCCGCGTCAGAGGAATCCCCGGATCAAGAGGCTATGGTTGTAGGTCAGTCTAAAGTGTCAGCAGCTGAGAGACAGCGCCGCAGGGATCTGGGCCTTTGTTTCTACTGTGGGAAAGGGTCACATGGGGTTTTCGAGTGTCCCAGTAGGTTTAAAGGGAAGGCCCGTGGATCGCGGTAGGGGGATTCATGGGCAAGAATTTAGAAGAACCCCTTACAAGTTGCCGTTTACCCATCAGACTGATCCATGCACATACAGAACACTCCACATTGGCATTAATAGACTCAGGAGCTGAGCAGAATTTTGTTTCGAGAGGCCTGGCAACCCGGATGGGCCTTAGCTGTCAGACTCTAGATCCCCCTGTCAAACTCATCACCCTGTCCAAGGCGTCCCTGACCACCGTCGCCCATCAGACGGCCCCAGTTTCTATAATTGTGTCAGGAAATCACAGGGAGGAGATAAGGTTCCTAGTCCTGCCCGTCTCTTCTTCGCCCATCATCCTGGGGTACCCCTGGCTTCGTTTGCATAACCCCACCATTGACTGGCAAGCTGGGAGCATTTCAGCGTGGAGTACGTTCTGCCTGAGTGCCTGTCTCCAATCTGCGGCGTGCGCCCCGTTTGTCAAGGTGCCTCCACCCCCTTCGTCACCACCGGACCTGTCCAAGGTACCAGAGGTTTACCATGACCTGGGGTTAGTTTTTAGCAAGTCTCGGGCGTTGTCTCTACCCCCCCATCGCCCTTAAGACTGCGCAATTAATCTGAAGGCTGGGGCCCCTCTTCCTGCTAGCCGCCTATACAGCCTATCAGCCCCGGAGCGCGAGGCTATGGACACATACATCAAGGAGTCCCTGGCCTCTGGAATCATCCGCCTGTCGTCTTTGGCTGTGGGAGCCGGGTTCTTCTTCGTCGGGAAGAAGGACGGCTCATTACGCCCCTGCATCGACTTCCGAGGTCTCAACGAAATTACGGTAAAAGACAAATACACTCTGCCCTTGATGAACACTGCCTTTGACTCCCTCCAGGGGGCATCCTGGTTTATTAAGTTAGACCTCAGGAACGCTTATCACCTAGTGCGCATAAGAGAAGGTGACGAGTGGAAGATGGCTTTCCGGACCCCAAGCGGACATTTTGAGTACCTTGTAATGCCGTTTGGGTTAACCAACGCTCCGGCCGTCTTCCAGCGTTTAATAAACGACGTTTTGCGGGACTTCCTGAACTCGTTTGTGTTTGTTTATCTTGATGACATACTGATCTTCTCTCGCACACTAGAAGAGCATCAGGTGCATGTCTGCAAGGTACTACAGCGCCTCCTGGAGAATCAACTGTTCGTCAAGGCCGAGAAATGTGAGTTCCACACTGACCAAACCTCCTTCCTAGGGTTCATAATAGCCCGGAACCAGGTGCTCCCTGACCCGGCCAAGGTCAAGGCAGTAGTGGATTGGCCTGCACCCACCTCTAGGAAGCAGCTTCAAGGATTCTTGGGTTTCGCTAATTTCTATAGGAGGTTTGTGCCCAACTTAGGGGAGGTGAGCGCAGTCAGAGGGCGAGCAATATTACCAAAGACCCCGTTTTGCTGGAGTGAGGAGGCAGCCGGAGCGTTTGAGAAACTGAAGAAGGAGTTTGCTTCGGCCCGGGTCCTAACTCAGGTGGACCCAAAGCTGCAGTGCTTGGTGGAAGTGGACGCCTCTGACTCGGGGGTAGGAGCGGTACTCTCCCAACGCTCTCCCGAGGATGGTAAGATTCGCCAGTGTGCTTACTTCTCTCTTTGTCTATCCCCGGCAGAGAGAAATTACAGCATAGGAGACAGGGAGCTGCTGGCAGTGAAGCTCGCTTTGGAGGAATGGAGACACTGGCTGGAGGGGGCCGCTCAGCCGTTCGTGGTATGGACTGATCATCGTAACCTGGAGTACCTCAGGACGGCGAAGTGCCTGAATGCACGCCAGGCTCGTTGGTCCCTCTTCTTCGGCCGGTTCAATTTTTCCATCACTTACCGGCCGGGAAGCAAGAACGGTAAGCCGGATGCCCTCTCGCGGCAGTTTGACGCACCATCCTCTGAGGACCAGGAAACTCCTATCCTGCCGCCCTCCTGCGTCGTGGGCGCTCTGTCCTGGGGTATCTGCAAGACGGTTCGCCGGGCTCAGAGGACTGAACCGGACCCGGGGGGGGGGGGGGTCCCCCGGGCCGCCTGTTTGTTCCACGTGCCATTCGGGGCCAAGTGATTGAGTGGGGTCACGCCTCCAAGTTGGCTTGTCATCCAGGGGTGGGCCGGACTGTGGACCTTCTCCAGAGGACCTTCTGGTGGTCAGGGCTATGGAAGGACGTTGTAGGTTACATCCAGGCTTGCGCTCAGTGCGCCACCGGGAAGACGACATCATCCCCCCCGGCGGGCCTGTTACACCCGTTGCCGGTCCCTTCTCGCCCCTGGTCCCACGTTGCTATGGATTTTGTGACTGGTTTGCCCACCTCGGATAACTTCACTACAGTTTTAACCATTGTGGACCGTTTCTCGAAGGCAGCCCATTTTGTGCCTCTTCGGGGTTTGCCTTCGGCCCAGGAAACAGCGGACCTCCTCATTCAACATGTGGTCTGCCTCCACGGCATCCCCGCCGACATAGTGTCAGACCGGGGACCACAGTTTGTCTCGCAGGTCTGGAAGGCTTTCTGCGCGGCGCTGGGAGCCACAGCCAGCCTCTCCTCTGGTTATCATCCCCAGAGCAATGGCCAGTGTGAGCGGGCTAACCAGGAGCTTGAGGCCGCATTGCGCTGTGTCATCTCCTCCTGCTCATCCTCCTGGAGCAAGTATCTTCCTTGGATTGAGTACGCCCATAACACCACAGTCTCTACGGCTACGGGCGTCTCCCCTTTCAAGGCGTCATCTGGTTTTGATCCACCGCTGTTCCCGGAGGAAGAGAGGGAGGTAGCGGTTCCCTCGGTCCAAGCCCACATCAAGCGCTGTCGGCGAGTTTGGCTCATCGCCCGCCAAGCCCTGTTAAAGACCACAAAACGCAACATCCAGGTGGCCAACCGGCATAGGAGACCTGCCCCGGACTACAAGGTGGGTCAGAAGGTTTGGTTGTCTACCCGGAATATTGGTGTACCGGCTGAGAAGCGTAAGCTTGCCAAGCGCTTCATTGGTCCTTACACCATCACTCGCATTATTAATCCTGTGTCTGTGCGCCTGTCTCTCCCCTCTTCGATGCGCATCTGCCCCACCTTTCATGTCTCCCAGGTCAAACCGTACATCTCTGACCCCCTGTGCCCGCCTCCCGCGGCCCCCGCCCCCCCGAGGATGATCGATGGCCATCCGGCCTGGGGGGTGACTGCCATCCTGGACGTTCGCAGGCGAGGTCGTGGTCTTCAATATTTGGTGGACTGGGAGGGCTTTGGACCGGAGGATCGTTCTTGGATTCGCCCAGCGTTGATCCTGGATAAATAGCTGATCCGCGACTTCCATCGGGCGAATCCAGGTAGAATTGGGCAGGTGCCTGGAGGCACTGCTAGAGGGGGGAGTACTGTCATGGCGGCCTCTGGGCCGTCATTGGCTTCATCAGTCCCAGCTGCGCACAGACCAACAGGTGCCAATCAGCGGCTGTTAAAAGCCAGTGTTGCTGACAGCCCGGCACGGAGTCGTCTGTCCTCCTCATCGGAGCATGAACCAGAGCTTCGTTCTCAAGCTTCGTTAAGAACGTCTCGTCAGGAACTACCACGTAAGAGAACTGTGTGTTACTCAACTCCTTGCCTTTAACCCTGTGCACAGGTGGACCTCCCAGGTGGCGGACCAACTTCCCCAGCCGACGGGGCGTTGCCACTTCAGCCACATAACTCCTCACTACCACCTCTGCTACGGGTACGTCTTACTCCTCAGCTGCAGGAGCTGCTGTTGTCTCAGTTACAGGAACTGTCATCATCACGATCAGAGGAATCTCTGTCATCACCACCATCGGAACTGTCTTCGCCACGGTCAGTGGAATCTCTGTCTTCACCGCCATCAGAACTGTCATCGTCACGGTCAGTGGTATCACTGCCGTCATCATCACAGGAACTGCCATCGTCACAGCAACAGGTGGATTCACTACCACGGCCACGAGCACATTCACCTCCACGTTGCACGGCCGCTGGAAGTCAGCAGGACGCTACCTGTGGATCACCCAAGTAAGCCCTTTCACCTACAATTACTCACGAGTGCTGAACAGCGGTAATTGTATCTGCTTGTGTGTTACAGGGTGGCCAGGTCTCCATCCGGACTGCTCAGTTCCAGCGACCAGAACTCTATACTTGCACTCACTCACGCACTACACACTCTCACACTACAATAAAGGGATTATTGTCACTATCTACCCGTGTCAGTGTCTGTCTCCTGGGTCCTAAACATGTCAGTACGACTCCGTCACGTTGACCCAGCGGACAGTTCACTGTCACGCAAACTCAACACACTTAGC
The DNA here is from genome assembly GCA_020510985.1 of Pholidichthys leucotaenia. Taxonomy (NCBI): domain Eukaryota; kingdom Metazoa; phylum Chordata; class Actinopteri; order Cichliformes; family Pholidichthyidae; genus Pholidichthys; species Pholidichthys leucotaenia. Next base: position 472,798,185 of record CM035836.1, on the reverse strand, counting down.
GCTCGGGTAGATTTGTTAGCACACCAGCAGACAGTAATCCTTAATCAGTTAACTTTAATTAACAGTCGGCTGGATCGTCTGGAAGGACACCAGACGTTCTCCCCGACCGCAAATATGTCAGCCCCTGCGGGCTTAGCGTCAGGTCAAGCTAACACCTCATCGACCCCACGCCTCACCCCTGTTCCCACGCCTGCCCGGTTCAGCGGAAAACTCGGGGAAGCCCGAGGATTCATCTTACAATGTGAATCAGTTTTTCTCCGCGTTCCGGGAGATTTCGCCTTAGACTCAAACAGGATTGGTTATGTCATTAATTTGTTGGCAGGTAGAGCTTTAGATTGGGCATATTCCATCATGGCTAAACCAAGCTACTCCGTGCTGACTTACCAGGAGTTTGTGACAGAATTCATGTCCGTGTTTGATCATACTGATAGGGGTGAGGTGTTGACAGAACAGCTGTTGAGCCTACAGCAGGGGAAAAGATCAGCTGCTGACTACGCTATTGACTTCCAGGTCCTGGCCGCAGAGATTGGGTGGGGGGAGCCATCACTGTGTGGTATTTTCCTGCGCAGTCTTAATGATGAGTTGAAGGATGAATTAGCGGCACGGGATAAACCGGACAACTTGCGTGATTTGATTGCCCTAACGGTTAGCCTGGATAGCAGATTAAGGGAGCGGGCGGCCGAACGGCGAGCTACTTCCCGTTCGGTTAAACCCCGCTCTCGCATCACTAACTCTCCTCTTCTCGCTCTACCCGCGTCAGAGGAATCCCCGGATCAAGAGGCTATGGTTGTAGGTCAGTCTAAAGTGTCAGCAGCTGAGAGACAGCGCCGCAGGGATCTGGGCCTTTGTTTCTACTGTGGGAAAGGGTCACATGGGGTTTTCGAGTGTCCCAGTAGGTTTAAAGGGAAGGCCCGTGGATCGCGGTAGGGGGATTCATGGGCAAGAATTTAGAAGAACCCCTTACAAGTTGCCGTTTACCCATCAGACTGATCCATGCACATACAGAACACTCCACATTGGCATTAATAGACTCAGGAGCTGAGCAGAATTTTGTTTCGAGAGGCCTGGCAACCCGGATGGGCCTTAGCTGTCAGACTCTAGATCCCCCTGTCAAACTCATCACCCTGTCCAAGGCGTCCCTGACCACCGTCGCCCATCAGACGGCCCCAGTTTCTATAATTGTGTCAGGAAATCACAGGGAGGAGATAAGGTTCCTAGTCCTGCCCGTCTCTTCTTCGCCCATCATCCTGGGGTACCCCTGGCTTCGTTTGCATAACCCCACCATTGACTGGCAAGCTGGGAGCATTTCAGCGTGGAGTACGTTCTGCCTGAGTGCCTGTCTCCAATCTGCGGCGTGCGCCCCGTTTGTCAAGGTGCCTCCACCCCCTTCGTCACCACCGGACCTGTCCAAGGTACCAGAGGTTTACCATGACCTGGGGTTAGTTTTTAGCAAGTCTCGGGCGTTGTCTCTACCCCCCCATCGCCCTTAAGACTGCGCAATTAATCTGAAGGCTGGGGCCCCTCTTCCTGCTAGCCGCCTATACAGCCTATCAGCCCCGGAGCGCGAGGCTATGGACACATACATCAAGGAGTCCCTGGCCTCTGGAATCATCCGCCTGTCGTCTTTGGCTGTGGGAGCCGGGTTCTTCTTCGTCGGGAAGAAGGACGGCTCATTACGCCCCTGCATCGACTTCCGAGGTCTCAACGAAATTACGGTAAAAGACAAATACACTCTGCCCTTGATGAACACTGCCTTTGACTCCCTCCAGGGGGCATCCTGGTTTATTAAGTTAGACCTCAGGAACGCTTATCACCTAGTGCGCATAAGAGAAGGTGACGAGTGGAAGATGGCTTTCCGGACCCCAAGCGGACATTTTGAGTACCTTGTAATGCCGTTTGGGTTAACCAACGCTCCGGCCGTCTTCCAGCGTTTAATAAACGACGTTTTGCGGGACTTCCTGAACTCGTTTGTGTTTGTTTATCTTGATGACATACTGATCTTCTCTCGCACACTAGAAGAGCATCAGGTGCATGTCTGCAAGGTACTACAGCGCCTCCTGGAGAATCAACTGTTCGTCAAGGCCGAGAAATGTGAGTTCCACACTGACCAAACCTCCTTCCTAGGGTTCATAATAGCCCGGAACCAGGTGCTCCCTGACCCGGCCAAGGTCAAGGCAGTAGTGGATTGGCCTGCACCCACCTCTAGGAAGCAGCTTCAAGGATTCTTGGGTTTCGCTAATTTCTATAGGAGGTTTGTGCCCAACTTAGGGGAGGTGAGCGCAGTCAGAGGGCGAGCAATATTACCAAAGACCCCGTTTTGCTGGAGTGAGGAGGCAGCCGGAGCGTTTGAGAAACTGAAGAAGGAGTTTGCTTCGGCCCGGGTCCTAACTCAGGTGGACCCAAAGCTGCAGTGCTTGGTGGAAGTGGACGCCTCTGACTCGGGGGTAGGAGCGGTACTCTCCCAACGCTCTCCCGAGGATGGTAAGATTCGCCAGTGTGCTTACTTCTCTCTTTGTCTATCCCCGGCAGAGAGAAATTACAGCATAGGAGACAGGGAGCTGCTGGCAGTGAAGCTCGCTTTGGAGGAATGGAGACACTGGCTGGAGGGGGCCGCTCAGCCGTTCGTGGTATGGACTGATCATCGTAACCTGGAGTACCTCAGGACGGCGAAGTGCCTGAATGCACGCCAGGCTCGTTGGTCCCTCTTCTTCGGCCGGTTCAATTTTTCCATCACTTACCGGCCGGGAAGCAAGAACGGTAAGCCGGATGCCCTCTCGCGGCAGTTTGACGCACCATCCTCTGAGGACCAGGAAACTCCTATCCTGCTGCCCTCCTGCGTCGTGGGCGCTCTGTCCTGGGGTATCTGCAAGACGGTTCGCCGGGCTCAGAGGACTGAACCGGACCCGGGGGGGGTCCCCCGGGCCGCCTGTTTGTTCCACGTGCCATTCGGGGCCAAGTGATTGAGTGGGGTCACGCCTCCAAGTTGGCTTGTCATCCAGGGGTGGGCCGGACTGTGGACCTTCTCCAGAGGACCTTCTGGTGGTCAGGGCTATGGAAGGACGTTGTAGGTTACATCCAGGCTTGCGCTCAGTGCGCCACCGGGAAGACGACATCATCCCCCCCGGCGGGCCTGTTACACCCGTTGCCGGTCCCTTCTCGCCCCTGGTCCCACGTTGCTATGGATTTTGTGACTGGTTTGCCCACCTCGGATAACTTCACTACAGTTTTAACCATTGTGGACCGTTTCTCGAAGGCAGCCCATTTTGTGCCTCTTCGGGGTTTGCCTTCGGCCCAGGAAACAGCGGACTTCCTCATTCAACATGTGGTCTGCCTCCACGGCATCCCCGCCGACATAGTGTCAGACCGGGGACCACAGTTTGTCTCGCAGGTCTGGAAGGCTTTCTGCGCGGCGCTGGGAGCCACAGCCAGCCTCTCCTCTGGTTATCATCCCCAGAGCAATGGCCAGTGTGAGCGGGCTAACCAGGAGCTTGAGGCCGCATTGCGCTGTGTCATCTCCTCCTGCTCATCCTCCTGGAGCAAGTATCTTCCTTGGATTGAGTACGCCCATAACACCACAGTCTCTACGGCTACGGGCGTCTCCCCTTTCAAGGCGTCATCTGGTTTTGATCCACCGCTGTTCCCGGAGGAAGAGAGGGAGGTAGCGGTTCCCTCGGTCCAAGCCCACATCAAGCGCTGTCGGCGAGTTTGGCTCATCGCCCGCCAAGCCCTGTTAAAGACCACAAAACGCAACATCCAGGTGGCCAACCGGCATAGGAGACCTGCCCCGGACTACAAGGTGGGTCAGAAGGTTTGGTTGTCTACCCGGAATATTGGTGTACCGGCTGAGAAGCGTAAGCTTGCCAAGCGCTTCATTGGTCCTTACACCATCACTCGCATTATTAATCCTGTGTCTGTGCGCCTGTCTCTCCCCTCTTCGATGCGCATCTGCCCCACCTTTCATGTCTCCCAGGTCAAACCGTACATCTCTGACCCCCTGTGCCCGCCTCCCGCGGCCCCCGCCCCCCCGAGGATGATCGATGGCCATCCGGCCTGGGGGGTGACTGCCATCCTGGACGTTCGCAGGCGAGGTCGTGGTCTTCAATATTTGGTGGACTGGGAGGGCTTTGGACCGGAGGATCGTTCTTGGATTCGCCCAGCGTTGATCCTGGATAAATAGCTGATCCGCGACTTCCATCGGGCGAATCCAGGTAGAATTGGGCAGGTGCCTGGAGGCACTGCTAGAGGGGGGAGTACTGTCATGGCGGCCTCTGGGCCGTCATTGGCTTCATCAGTCCCAGCTGCGCACAGACCAACAGGTGCCAATCAGCGGCTGTTAAAAGCCAGTGTTGCTGACAGCCCGGCACGGAGTCGTCTGTCCTCCTCATCGGAGCATGAACCAGAGCTTCGTTCTCAAGCTTCGTTAAGAACGTCTCGTCAGGAACTACCACGTAAGAGAACTGTGTGTTACTCAACTCCTTGCCTTTAACCCTGTGCACAGGTGGACCTCCCAGGTGGCGGACCAACTTCCCCAGCCGACGGGGCGTTGCCACTTCAGCCACATAACTCCTCACTACCACCTCTGCTACGGGTACGTCTTACTCCTCAGCTGCAGGAGCTGCTGTTGTCTCAGTTACAGGAACTGTCATCATCACGATCAGAGGAATCTCTGTCATCACCACCATCGGAACTGTCTTCGCCACGGTCAGTGGAATCTCTGTCTTCACCGCCATCAGAACTGTCATCGTCACGGTCAGTGGTATCACTGCCGTCATCATCACAGGAACTGCCATCGTCACAGCAACAGGTGGATTCACTACCACGGCCACGAGCACATTCACCTCCACGTTGCACGGCCGCTGGAAGTCAGCAGGACGCTACCTGTGGATCACCCAAGTAAGCCCTTTCACCTACAATTACTCACGAGTGCTGAACAGCGGTAATTGTATCTGCTTGTGTGTTACAGGGTGGCCAGGTCTCCATCCGGACTGCTCAGTTCCAGCGACCAGAACTCTATACTTGCACTCACTCACGCACTACACACTCTCACACTACAATAAAGGGATTATTGTCACTATCTACCCGTGTCAGTGTCTGTCTCCTGGGTCCTAAACATGTCAGTACGACTCCGTCACGTTGACCCAGCGGACAGTTCACTGTCACGCAAACTCAACACACTTAGCGCTCGGGTAGATTTGTTAGCACACCAGCAGACAGTAATCCTTAATCAGTTAACTTTAATTAACAGTCGGCTGGATCGTCTGGAAGGACACCAGACGTTCTCCCCGACCGCAAATATGTCAGCCCCTGCGGGCTTAGCGTCAGGTCAAGCTAACACCTCATCGACCCCACGCCTCACCCCTGTTCCCACGCCTGCCCGGTTCAGCGGAAAACTCGGGGAAGCCCGAGGATTCATCTTACAATGTGAATCAGTTTTTCTCCGCGTTCCGGGAGATTTCGCCTTAGACTCAAACAGGATTGGTTATGTCATTAATTTGTTGGCAGGTAGAGCTTTAGATTGGGCATATTCCATCATGGCTAAACCAAGCTACTCCGTGCTGACTTACCAGGAGTTTGTGACAGAATTCATGTCCGTGTTTGATCATACTGATAGGGGTGAGGTGTTGACAGAACAGCTGTTGAGCCTACAGCAGGGGAAAAGATCAGCTGCTGACTACGCTATTGACTTCCAGGTCCTGGCCGCAGAGATTGGGTGGGGGGAGCCATCACTGTGTGGTATTTTCCTGCGCAGTCTTAATGATGAGTTGAAGGATGAATTAGCGGCACGGGATAAACCGGACAACTTGCGTGATTTGATTGCCCTAACGGTTAGCCTGGATAGCAGATTAAGGGAGCGGGCGGCCGAACGGCGAGCTACTTCCCGTTCGGTTAAACCCCGCTCTCGCATCACTAACTCTCCTCTTCTCGCTCTACCCGCGTCAGAGGAATCCCCGGATCAAGAGGCTATGGTTGTAGGTCAGTCTAAAGTGTCAGCAGCTGAGAGACAGCGCCGCAGGGATCTGGGCCTTTGTTTCTACTGTGGGAAAGGGTCACATGGGGTTTTCGAGTGTCCCAGTAGGTTTAAAGGGAAGGCCCGTGGATCGCGGTAGGGGGATTCATGGGCAAGAATTTAGAAGAACCCCTTACAAGTTGCCGTTTACCCATCAGACTGATCCATGCACATACAGAACACTCCACATTGGCATTAATAGACTCAGGAGCTGAGCAGAATTTTGTTTCGAGAGGCCTGGCAACCCGGATGGGCCTTAGCTGTCAGACTCTAGATCCCCCTGTCAAACTCATCACCCTGTCCAAGGCGTCCCTGACCACCGTCGCCCATCAGACGGCCCCAGTTTCTATAATTGTGTCAGGAAATCACAGGGAGGAGATAAGGTTCCTAGTCCTGCCCGTCTCTTCTTCGCCCATCATCCTGGGGTACCCCTGGCTTCGTTTGCATAACCCCACCATTGACTGGCAAGCTGGGAGCATTTCAGCGTGGAGTACGTTCTGCCTGAGTGCCTGTCTCCAATCTGCGGCGTGCGCCCCGTTTGTCAAGGTGCCTCCACCCCCTTCGTCACCACCGGACCTGTCCAAGGTACCAGAGGTTTACCATGACCTGGGGTTAGTTTTTAGCAAGTCTCGGGCGTTGTCTCTACCCCCCCATCGCCCTTAAGACTGCGCAATTAATCTGAAGGCTGGGGCCCCTCTTCCTGCTAGCCGCCTATACAGCCTATCAGCCCCGGAGCGCGAGGCTATGGACACATACATCAAGGAGTCCCTGGCCTCTGGAATCATCCGCCTGTCGTCTTTGGCTGTGGGAGCCGGGTTCTTCTTCGTCGGGAAGAAGGACGGCTCATTACGCCCCTGCATCGACTTCCGAGGTCTCAACGAAATTACGGTAAAAGACAAATACACTCTGCCCTTGATGAACACTGCCTTTGACTCCCTCCAGGGGGCATCCTGGTTTATTAAGTTAGACCTCAGGAACGCTTATCACCTAGTGCGCATAAGAGAAGGTGACGAGTGGAAGATGGCTTTCCGGACCCCAAGCGGACATTTTGAGTACCTTGTAATGCCGTTTGGGTTAACCAACGCTCCGGCCGTCTTCCAGCGTTTAATAAACGACGTTTTGCGGGACTTCCTGAACTCGTTTGTGTTTGTTTATCTTGATGACATACTGATCTTCTCTCGCACACTAGAAGAGCATCAGGTGCATGTCTGCAAGGTACTACAGCGCCTCCTGGAGAATCAACTGTTCGTCAAGGCCGAGAAATGTGAGTTCCACACTGACCAAACCTCCTTCCTAGGGTTCATAATAGCCCGGAACCAGGTGCTCCCTGACCCGGCCAAGGTCAAGGCAGTAGTGGATTGGCCTGCACCCACCTCTAGGAAGCAGCTTCAAGGATTCTTGGGTTTCGCTAATTTCTATAGGAGGTTTGTGCCCAACTTAGGGGAGGTGAGCGCAGTCAGAGGGCGAGCAATATTACCAAAGACCCCGTTTTGCTGGAGTGAGGAGGCAGCCAGAGCGTTTGAGAAACTGAAGAAGGAGTTTGCTTCGGCCCGGGTCCTAACTCAGGTGGACCCAAAGCTGCAGTGCTTGGTGGAAGTGGACGCCTCTGACTCGGGGGTAGGAGCGGTACTCTCCCAACGCTCTCCCGAGGATGGTAAGATTCGCCAGTGTGCTTACTTCTCTCTTTGTCTATCCCCGGCAGAGAGAAATTACAGCATAGGAGACAGGGAGCTGCTGGCAGTGAAGCTCGCTTTGGAGGAATGGAGACACTGGCTGGAGGGGGCCGCTCAGCCGTTCGTGGTATGGACTGATCATCGTAACCTGGAGTACCTCAGGACGGCGAAGTGCCTGAATGCACGCCAGGCTCGTTGGTCCCTCTTCTTCGGCCGGTTCAATTTTTCCATCACTTACCGGCCGGGAAGCAAGAACGGTAAGCCGGATGCCCTCTCGCGGCAGTTTGACGCACCATCCTCTGAGGACCAGGAAACTCCTATCCTGCCGCCCTCCTGCGTCGTGGGCGCTCTGTCCTGGGGTATCTGCAAGACGGTTCGCCGGGCTCAGAGGACTGAACCGGACCCGGGGGGGGGGGGGGGGGGCCCCCGGGCCGCCTGTTTGTTCCACGTGCCATTCGGGGCCAAGTGATTGAGTGGGGTCACGCCTCCAAGTTGGCTTGTCATCCAGGGGTGGGCCGGACTGTGGACCTTCTCCAGAGGACCTTCTGGTGGTCAGGGCTATGGAAGGACGTTGTAGGTTACATCCAGGCTTGCGCTCAGTGCGCCACCGGGAAGACGACATCATCCCCCCCGGCGGGCCTGTTACACCCGTTGCCGGTCCCTTCTCGCCCCTGGTCCCACGTTGCTATGGATTTTGTGACTGGTTTGCCCACCTCGGATAACTTCACTACAGTTTTAACCATTGTGGACCGTTTCTCGAAGGCAGCCCATTTTGTGCCTCTTCGGGGTTTGCCTTCGGCCCAGGAAACAGCGGACCTCCTCATTCAACATGTGGTCTGCCTCCACGGCATCCCCGCCGACATAGTGTCAGACCGGGGACCACAGTTTGTCTCGCAGGTCTGGAAGGCTTTCTGCGCGGCGCTGGGAGCCACAGCCAGCCTCTCCTCTGGTTATCATCCCCAGAGCAATGGCCAGTGTGAGCGGGCTAACCAGGAGCTTGAGGCCGCATTGCGCTGTGTCATCTCCTCCTGCTCATCCTCCTGGAGCAAGTATCTTCCTTGGATTGAGTACGCCCATAACACCACAGTCTCTACGGCTACGGGCGTCTCCCCTTTCAAGGCGTCATCTGGTTTTGATCCACCGCTGTTCCCGGAGGAAGAGAGGGAGGTAGCGGTTCCCTCGGTCCAAGCCCACATCAAGCGCTGTCGGCGAGTTTGGCTCATCGCCCGCCAAGCCCTGTTAAAGACCACAAAACGCAACATCCAGGTGGCCAACCGGCATAGGAGACCTGCCCCGGACTACAAGGTGGGTCAGAAGGTTTGGTTGTCTACCCGGAATATTGGTGTACCGGCTGAGAAGCGTAAGCTTGCCAAGCGCTTCATTGGTCCTTACACCATCACTCGCATTATTAATCCTGTGTCTGTGCGCCTGTCTCTCCCCTCTTCGATGCGCATCTGCCCCACCTTTCATGTCTCCCAGGTCAAACCGTACATCTCTGACCCCCTGTGCCCGCCTCCCGCGGCCCCCGCCCCCCCGAGGATGATCGATGGCCATCCGGCCTGGGGGGTGACTGCCATCCTGGACGTTCGCAGGCGAGGTCGTGGTCTTCAATATTTGGTGGACTGGGAGGGCTTTGGACCGGAGGATCGTTCTTGGATTCGCCCAGCGTTGATCCTGGATAAATAGCTGATCCGCGACTTCCATCGGGCGAATCCAGGTAGAATTGGGCAGGTGCCTGGAGGCACTGCTAGAGGGGGGAGTACTGTCATGGCGGCCTCTGGGCCGTCATTGGCTTCATCAGTCCCAGCTGCGCACAGACCAACAGGTGCCAATCAGCGGCTGTTAAAAGCCAGTGTTGCTGACAGCCCGGCACGGAGTCGTCTGTCCTCCTCATCGGAGCATGAACCAGAGCTTCGTTCTCAAGCTTCGTTAAGAACGTCTCGTCAGGAACTACCACGTAAGAGAACTGTGTGTTACTCAACTCCTTGCCTTTAACCCTGTGCACAGGTGGACCTCCCAGGTGGCGGACCAACTTCCCCAGCCGACGGGGCGTTGCCACTTCAGCCACGTAACTCCTCACTACCACCTCTGCTACGGGTACGTCTTACTCCTCAGCTGCAGGAGCTGCTGTTGTCTCAGTTACAGCAACTGTCATCATCACGATCAGAGGAATCTCTGTCATCACCACCATCGGAACTGTCTTCGCCACGGTCAGTGGAATCTCTGTCTTCACCGCCATCAGAACTGTCATCGTCACGGTCAGTGGTATCACTGCCGTCATCATCACAGGAACTGCCATCGTCACAGCAACAGGTGGATTCACTACCACGGCCACGAGCACATTCACCTCCACGTTGCACGGCCGCTGGAAGTCAGCAGGACGCTACCTGTGGATCACCCAAGTAAGCCCTTTCACCTACAATTACTCACGAGTGCTGAACAGCGGTAATTGTATCTGCTTGTGTGTTACAGGGTGGCCAGGTCTCCATCCGGACTGCTCAGTTCCAGCGACCAGAACTCTATACTTGCACTCACTCACGCACTACACACTCTCACACTACAATAAAGGGATTATTGTCACTATCTACCCGTGTCAGTGTCTGTCTCCTGGGTCCTAAACATGTCAGTACGACTCCGTCACGTTGACCCAGCGGACAGTTCACTGTCACGCAAACTCAACACACTTAGCGCTCGGGTAGATTTGTTAGCACACCAGCAGACAGTAATCCTTAATCAGTTAACTTTAATTAACAGTCGGCTGGATCGTCTGGAAGGACACCAGACGTTCTCCCCGACCGCAAATATGTCAGCCCCTGCGGGCTTAGCGTCAGGTCAAGCTAACACCTCATCGACCCCACGCCTCACCCCTGTTCCCACGCCTGCCCGGTTCAGCGGAAAACTCGGGGAAGCCCGAGGATTCATCTTACAATGTGAATCAGTTTTTCTCCGCGTTCCGGGAGATTTCGCCTTAGACTCAAACAGGATTGGTTATGTCATTAATTTGTTGGCAGGTAGAGCTTTAGATTGGGCATATTCCATCATGGCTAAACCAAGCTACTCCGTGCTGACTTACCAGGAGTTTGTGACAGAATTCATGTCCGTGTTTGATCATACTGATAGGGGTGAGGTGTTGACAGAACAGCTGTTGAGCCTACAGCAGGGGAAAAGATCAGCTGCTGACTACGCTATTGACTTCCAGGTCCTGGCCGCAGAGATTGGGTGGGGGGAGCCATCACTGTGTGGTATTTTCCTGCGCAGTCTTAATGATGAGTTGAAGGATGAATTAGCGGCACGGGATAAACCGGACAACTTGCGTGATTTGATTGCCCTAACGGTTAGCCTGGATAGCAGATTAAGGGAGCGGGCGGCCGAACGGCGAGCTACTTCCCGTTCGGTTAAACCCCGCTCTCGCATCACTAACTCTCCTCTTCTCGCTCTACCCGCGTCAGAGGAATCCCCGGATCAAGAGGCTATGGTTGTAGGTCAGTCTAAAGTGTCAGCAGCTGAGAGACAGCGCCGCAGGGATCTGGGCCTTTGTTTCTACTGTGGGAAAGGGTCACATGGGGTTTTCGAGTGTCCCAGTAGGTTTAAAGGGAAGGCCCGTGGATCGCGGTAGGGGGATTCATGGGCAAGAATTTAGAAGAACCCCTTACAAGTTGCCGTTTACCCATCAGACTGATCCATGCACATACAGAACACTCCACATTGGCATTAATAGACTCAGGAGCTGAGCAGAATTTTGTTTCGAGAGGCCTGGCAACCCGGATGGGCCTTAGCTGTCAGACTCTAGATCCCCCTGTCAAACTCATCACCCTGTCCAAGGCGTCCCTGACCACCGTCGCCCATCAGACGGCCCCAGTTTCTATAATTGTGTCAGGAAATCACAGGGAGGAGATAAGGTTCCTAGTCCTGCCCGTCTCTTCTTCGCCCATCATCCTGGGGTACCCCTGGCTTCGTTTGCATAACCCCACCATTGACTGGCAAGCTGGGAGCATTTCAGCGTGGAGTACGTTCTGCCTGAGTGCCTGTCTCCAATCTGCGGCGTGCGCCCCGTTTGTCAAGGTGCCTCCACCCCCTTCGTCACCACCGGACCTGTCCAAGGTACCAGAGGTTTACCATGACCTGGGGTTAGTTTTTAGCAAGTCTCGGGCGTTGTCTCTACCCCCCCATCGCCCTTAAGACTGCGCAATTAATCTGAAGGCTGGGGCCCCTCTTCCTGCTAGCCGCCTATACAGCCTATCAGCCCCGGAGCGCGAGGCTATGGACACATACATCAAGGAGTCCCTGGCCTCTGGAATCATCCGCCTGTCGTCTTTGGCTGTGGGAGCCGGGTTCTTCTTCGTCGGGAAGAAGGACGGCTCATTACGCCCCTGCATCGACTTCCGAGGTCTCAACGAAATTACGGTAAAAGACAAATACACTCTGCCCTTGATGAACACTGCCTTTGACTCCCTCCAGGGGGCATCCTGGTTTATTAAGTTAGACCTCAGGAACGCTTATCACCTAGTGCGCATAAGAGAAGGTGACGAGTGGAAGATGGCTTTCCGGACCCCAAGCGGACATTTTGAGTACCTTGTAATGCCGTTTGGGTTAACCAACGCTCCGGCCGTCTTCCAGCGTTTAATAAACGACGTTTTGCGGGACTTCCTGAACTCGTTTGTGTTTGTTTATCTTGATGACATACTGATCTTCTCTCGCACACTAGAAGAGCATCAGGTGCATGTCTGCAAGGTACTACAGCGCCTCCTGGAGAATCAACTGTTCGTCAAGGCCGAGAAATGTGAGTTCCACACTGACCAAACCTCCTTCCTAGGGTTCATAATAGCCCGGAACCAGGTGCTCCCTGACCCGGCCAAGGTCAAGGCAGTAGTGGATTGGCCTGCACCCACCTCTAGGAAGCAGCTTCAAGGATTCTTGGGTTTCGCTAATTTCTATAGGAGGTTTGTGCCCAACTTAGGGGAGGTGAGCGCAGTCAGAGGGCGAGCAATATTACCAAAGACCCCGTTTTGCTGGAGTGAGGAGGCAGCCGGAGCGTTTGAGAAACTGAAGAAGGAGTTTGCTTCGGCCCGGGTCCTAACTCAGGTGGACCCAAAGCTGCAGTGCTTGGTGGAAGTGGACGCCTCTGACTCGGGGGTAGGAGCGGTACTCTCCCAACGCTCTCCCGAGGATGGTAAGATTCGCCAGTGTGCTTACTTCTCTCTTTGTCTATCCCCGGCAGAGAGAAATTACAGCATAGGAGACAGGGAGCTGCTGGCAGTGAAGCTCGCTTTGGAGGAATGGAGACACTGGCTGGAGGGGGCCGCTCAGCCGTTCGTGGTATGGACTGATCATCGTAACCTGGAGTACCTCAGGACGGCGAAGTGCCTGAATGCACGCCAGGCTCGTTGGTCCCTCTTCTTCGGCCGGTTCAATTTTTCCATCACTTACCGGCCGGGAAGCAAGAACGGTAAGCCGGATGCCCTCTCGCGGCAGTTTGACGCACCATCCTCTGAGGACCAGGAAACTCCTATCCTGCCGCCCTCCTGCGTCGTGGGCGCTCTGTCCTGGGGTATCTGCAAGACGGTTCGCCGGGCTCAGAGGACTGAACCGGACCCGGGGGGGGGGGGGGGTCCCCCGGGCCGCCTGTTTGTTCCACGTGCCATTCGGGGCCAAGTGATTGAGTGGGGTCACGCCTCCAAGTTAGCTTGTCATCCAGGGGTGGGCCGGACTGTGGACCTTCTCCAGAGGACCTTCTGGTGGTCAGGGCTATGGAAGGACGTTGTAGGTTACATCCAGGCTTGCGCTCAGTGCGCCACCGGGAAGACGACATCATCCCCCCCGGCGGGCCTGTTACACCCGTTGCCGGTCCCTTCTCGCCCCTGGTCCCACGTTGCTATGGATTTTGTGACTGGTTTGCCCACCTCGGATAACTTCACTACAGTTTTAACCATTGTGGACCGTTTCTCGAAGGCAGCCCATTTTGTGCCTCTTCGGGGTTTGCCTTCGGCCCAGGAAACAGCGGACCTCCTCATTCAACATGTGGTCTGCCTCCACGGCATCCCCGCCGACATAGTGTCGGACCGGGGACCACAGTTTGTCTCGCAGGTCTGGAAGGCTTTCTGCGCGGCGCTGGGAGCCACAGCCAGCCTCTCCTCTGGTTATCATCCCCAGAGCAATGGCCAGTGTGAGCGGGCTAACCAGGAGCTTGAAGCCGCATTGCGCTGTGTCATCTCCTCCTGCTCATCCTCCTGGAGCAAGTATCTTCCTTGGATTGAGTACGCCCATAACACCACAGTCTCTACGGCTACGGGCGTCTCCCCTTTCAAGGCGTCATCTGGTTTTGATCCACCGCTGTTCCCGGAGGAAGAGAGGGAGGTAGCGGTTCCCTCAGTCCAAGCCCACATCAAGCGCTGTCGGCGAGTTTGGCTCATCGCCCGCCAAGCCCTGTTAAAGACCACAAAACGCAACATCCAGGTGGCCAACCGGCATAGGAGACCTGCCCCGGACTACAAGGTGGGTCAGAAGGTTTGGTTGTCTACCCGGAATATTGGTGTACCGGCTGAGAAGCGTAAGCTTGCCAAGCGCTTCATTGGTCCTTACACCATCACTCGCATTATTAATCCTGTGTCTGTGTGCCTGTCTCTCCCCTCTTCGATGCGCATCTGCCCCACCTTTCATGTCTCCCAGGTCAAACCGTACATCTCTGACCCCCTGTGCCCGCCTCCCGCGGCCCCCGCCCCCCCGAGGATGATCGATGGCCATCCGGCCTGGGGGGTGACTGCCATCCTGGACGTTCGCAGGCGAGGTCGTGGTCTTCAGTATTTGGTGGACTGGGAGGGCTTTGGACCGGAGGATCGTTCTTGGATTCGCCCAGCGTTGATCCTGGATAAATAGCTGATCCGCGACTTCCATCGGGCGAATCCAGGTAGAATTGGGCAGGTGCCTGGAGGCACTGCTAGAGGGGGGAGTACTGTCATGGCGGCCTCTGGGCCGTCATTGGCTTCATCAGTCCCAGCTGCGCACAGACCAACAGGTGCCAATCAGCGGCTGTTAAAAGCCAGTGTTGCTGACAGCCCGGCACGGAGTCATCTGTCCTCCTCATCGGAGCATGAACCAGAGCTTCGTTCTCAAGCTTCATTAAGAACGTCTCATCAGGAACTACCACGTAAGAGAACTGTGTGTTACTCAACTCCTTGCCTTTAACCCTGTGCACAGGTGGACCTCCCAGGTGGCGGACCAACTTCCCCAGCCGACGGGGCGTTGCCACTTCAGCCACGTAACTCCTCACTACCACCTCTGCTACGGGTACGTCTTACTCCTCAGCTGCAGGAGCTGCTGTTGTCTCAGTTACAGGAACTGTCATCATCACGATCAGAGGAGTCTCTGTCATCACCACCATCGGAACTGTCTTCGCCACGGTCAGTGGAATCTCTGTCTTCACCGCCATCAGAACTGTCATCGTCACGGTCAGTGGTATCACTGCCGTCATCATCACAGGAACTGCCATCGTCACAGCAACAGGTGGATTCACTACCACGGCCACGAGCACATTCACCTCCACGTTGCACGGCCGCTGGAAGTCAGCAGGACGCTACCTGTGGATCACCCAAGTAAGCCCTTTCACCTACAATTACTCACGAGTGCTGAACAGCGGTAATTGTATCTGCTTGTGTGTTACAGGGTGGCCAGGTCTCCATCCGGACTGCTCAGTTCCAGCGACCAGAACTCTATACTTGCACTCACTCACGCACTACACACTCTCACACTACAATAAAGGGATTATTGTCACTATCTACCCGTGTCAGTGTCTGTCTCCTGGGTCCTAAACATGTCAGTACGACTCCGTCACGTTGACCCAGCGGACAGTTCACTGTCACGCAAACTCAACACACTTAGCGCTCGGGTAGATTTGTTAGCACACCAGCAGACAGTAATCCTTAATCAGTTAACTTTAATTAACAGTCGGCTGGATCGTCTGGAAGGACACCAGACGTTCTCCCCGACCGCAAATATGTCAGCCCCTGCGGGCTTAGCGTCAGGTCAAGCTAACACCTCATCGACCCCACGCCTCACCCCTGTTCCCACGCCTGCCCGGTTCAGCGGAAAACTCGGGGAAGCCCGAGGATTCATCTTACAATGTGAATCAGTTTTTCTCCGCGTTCCGGGAGATTTCGCCTTAGACTCAAACAGGATTGGTTATGTCATTAATTTGTTGGCAGGTAGAGCTTTAGATTGGGCATATTCCATCATGGCTAAACCAAGCTACTCCGTGCTGACTTACCAGGAGTTTGTGACAGAATTCATGTCCGTGTTTGATCATACTGATAGGGGTGAGGTGTTGACAGAACAGCTGTTGAGCCTACAGCAGGGGAAAAGATCAGCTGCTGACTACGCTATTGACTTCCAGGTCCTGGCCGCAGAGATTGGGTGGGGGGAGCCATCACTGTGTGGTATTTTCCTGCGCAGTCTTAATGATGAGTTGAAGGATGAATTAGCGGCACGGGATAAACTGGACAACTTGCGTGATTTGATTGCCCTAACGGTTAGCCTGGATAGCAGATTAAGGGAGCGGGCGGCCGAACGGCGAGCTACTTCCCGTTCGGTTAAACCCCGCTCTCGCGTCACTAACTCTCCTCTTCTCGCTCTACCCGCGTCAGAGGAATCCCCGGATCAAGAGGCTATGGTTGTAGGTCAGTCTAAAGTGTCAGCAGCTGAGAGACAGCGCCGCAGGGATCTGGGCCTTTGTTTCTACTGTGGGAAAGGGTCACATGGGGTTTTCGAGTGTCCCAGTAGGTTTAAAGGGAAGGCCCGTGGATCGCGGTAGGGGGATTCATGGGCAAGAATTTAGAAGAACCCCTTACAAGTTGCCGTTTACCCATCAGACTGATCCATGCACATACAGAACACTCCACATTGGCATTAATAGACTCAGGAGCTGAGCAGAATTTTGTTTCGAGAGGCCTGGCAACCCGGATGGGCCTTAGCTGTCAGACTCTAGATCCCCCTGTCAAACTCATCACCCTGTCCAAGGCGTCCCTGACCACCGTCGCCCATCAGACGGCCCCAGTTTCTATAATTGTGTCAGGAAATCACAGGGAGGAGATAAGGTTCCTAGTCCTGCCCGTCTCTTCTTCGCCCATCATCCTGGGGTACCCCTGGCTTCGTTTGCATAACCCCACCATTGACTGGCAAGCTGGGAGCATTTCAGCGTGGAGTACGTTCTGCCTGAGTGCCTGTCTCCAATCTGCGGTGTGCGCCCCGTTTGTCAAGGTGCCTCCACCCCCTTCGTCACCACCGGACCTGTCCAAGGTACCAGAGGTTTACCATGACCTGGGGTTAGTTTTTAGCAAGTCTCGGGCGTTGTCTCTACCCCCCCATCGCCCTTAAGACTGCGCAATTAATCTGAAGGCTGGGGCCCCTCTTCCTGCTAGCCGCCTATACAGCCTATCAGCCCCGGAGCGCGAGGCTATGGACACATACATCAAGGAGTCCCTGGCCTCTGGAATCATCCGCCTGTCGTCTTTGGCTGTGGGAGCCGGGTTCTTCTTCGTCGGGAAGAAGGACGGCTCATTACGCCCCTGCATCGACTTCCGAGGTCTCAACGAAATTACGGTAAAAGACAAATACACTCTGCCCTTGATGAACACTGCCTTTGACTCCCTCCAGGGGGCATCCTGGTTTATTAAGTTAGACCTCAGGAACGCTTATCACCTAGTGCGCATAAGAGAAGGTGACGAGTGGAAGATGGCTTTCCGGACCCCAAGCGGACATTTTGAGTACCTTGTAATGCCGTTTGGGTTAACCAACGCTCCGGCCGTCTTCCAGCGTTTAATAAACGACGTTTTGCGGGACTTCCTGAACTCGTTTGTGTTTGTTTATCTTGATGACATACTGATCTTCTCTCGCACACTAGAAAAGCATCAGGTGCATGTCCGCAAGGTACTACAGCCGCATTGCGCTGTGAGGCCGCATTGCGCTGTGTCATCTCCTCCTGCTCATCCTCCTGGAGCAAGTATCTTCCTTGGATTGAGTACGCCCATAACACCACAGTCTCTACGGCTACGGGCGTCTCCCCTTTCAAGGCGTCATCTGGTTTTGATCCACCGCTGTTCCCGGAGGAAGAGAGGGAGGTAGCGGTTCCCTCGGTCCAAGCCCACATCAAGCGCTGTCGGCGAGTTTGGCTCATCGCCCGCCAAGCCCTGTTAAAGACCACAAAACGCAACATCCAGGTGGCCAACCGGCATAGGAGACCTGCCCCGGACTACAAGGTGGGTCAGAAGGTTTGGTTGTCTACCCGGAATATTGGTGTACCGGCTGAGAAGCGTAAGCTTGCCAAGCGCTTCATTGGTCCTTACACCATCACTCGCATTATTAATCCTGTGTCTGTGCGCCTGTCTCTCCCCTCTTCGATGCGCATCTGCCCCACCTTTCATGTCTCCCAGGTCAAACCGTACATCTCTGACCCCCTGTGCCCGCCTCCCGCGGCCCCCGCCCCCCCGAGGATGATCGATGGCCATCCGGCCTGGGGGGTGACTGCCATCCTGGACGTTCGCAGGCGAGGTCGTGGTCTTCAATATTTGGTGGACTGGGAGGGCTTTGGACCGGAGGATCGTTCTTGGATTCGCCCAGTGTTGATCCTGGATAAACAGCTGATCCGCGACTTCCATCGGGCGAATCCAGGTAGAATTGGGCAGGTGCCTGGAGGCACTGCTAGAGGGGGGAGTACTGTCATGGCGGCCTCTGGGCCGTCATTGGCTTCATCAGTCCCAGCTGCGCACAGACCAACAGGTGCCAATCAGCGGCTGTTAAAAGCCAGTGTTGCTGACAGCCCGGCACGGAGTCGTCTGTCCTCCTCATCGGAGCATGAACCAGAGCTTCGTTCTCAAGCTTCGTTAAGAACGTCTTGTCAGGAACTACCACGTAAGAGAACTGTGTGTTACTCAACTCCTTGCCTTTAACCCTGTGCACAGGTGGACCTCCCAGGTGGCGGACCAACTTCCCCAGCCGACGGGGCGTTGCCACTTCAGCCACGTAACTCCTCGCTACCACCTCTGCTACGGGTACGTCTTACTCCTCAGCTGCAGGAGCTGCTGTTGTCTCAGTTACAGGAACTGTCATCATCACGATCAGAGGAATCTCTGTCATCACCACCATCGGAACTGTCTTCGCCACGGTCAGTGGAATCTCTGTCTTCACCGCCATCAGAACTGTCATCGTCACGGTCAGTGGTATCACTGCCGTCATCATCACAGGAACTGCCATCGTCACAGCAACAGGTGGATTCACTACCACGGCCACGAGCACATTCACCTCCACGTTGCACGGCCGCTGGAAGTCAGCAGGACGCTACCTGTGGATCACCCAAGTAAGCCCTTTCACCTACAATTACTCACGAGTGCTGAACAGCGGTAATTGTATCTGCTTGTGTGTTACAGGGTGGCCAGGTCTCCATCCGGACTGCTCAGTTCCAGCGACCAGAACTCTATACTTGCACTCACTCACGCACTACACACTCTCACACTACAATAAAGGGATTATTGTCACTATCTACCCGTGTCAGTGTCTGTCTCCTGGGTCCTAAACATGTCATGTTTTTTTCTTTTAAACCTGACCATGTTGACAATTTAAAAATTATTCATGATTGTCCGCAATTAAGGACTAGATGTCTGGTAACTTTTTGCAACTTAATGCTGACAAAAACTGAAGTCCTTATTGTAGCACCTGATAATCGAATTCCTAAGATGGTTAATAGCATTGGTTCATTAAGCTATAATGTACGGTCTAATCTAAAAAAAAAACTTTTGGTGTCATTTTTGACCAATTGATGAGTTTTGATCAGCATGTCAAACCTCTTGACCCGGAGTTGTTTTTTCCACCTTAGGAATATCTCCAAAATTAGGTCATTGGTTTCCTAAAGTCAGTTAGAAATTATTATTCATACCTTTGTTTCTTCACATTTGGACTACTGTAATGCTCTTTTCACATGTCTTACTAAATCCTCTTTACACCGTCTACAGTTAGTCTAGAACTCTTCTGCTAGATTACTAACTAGGTCCAGTAGATTATGTCATATCACTCCCATTTTGGCCTCCTTGCATTAGCTTCCTGTAAATTATAGAGTTGATTTTAAAGTTCTTGTTCTTACTTACAAAACCATTCATGATGAGGTGCCTTCTTATATCAGTGACTTGCTCCATCTACACCATCCCAGCAGGTCTGACCAAGACCAGTCATTGGGTGGGCCAGGGCAGTCACAGGCCAGTGCTCTGCAGCCAGAACCAGGCAACCCCCCATGGGAGGGCCCCCAATGAGGATACACGGGAGTTAGGGCAGGATAATAAGATGAATACGGTAATACTATCAATAATAAATAATCACTCTATATATTTAAGAAATCTGTGTGTCTGTCTGTCTGTCACGATCATAGGACATCATATGATGGTCTATGATGTCTGCCTACTGTCCTATGATGATCCTATGATCTCAGGCTACATAGGACTCACAATGATGTCATATAGGCAATGCCGTCATATAGGCAATAGGACTGGCTACCTATGATGTAGTGTCCTATGATGATCCTATGATCTCAGGCTACATAGGACTCGCAATGCCGTCATATAGGCGATGCCGTCATAGAGGCAATAGGACTGGCTGCCTATGATGTAGCGTCCTTCGATGCCTGCCTTGATGTCTTTATGATGTCATATAGACCACATAGGACTCGTGATGATGTCATATAGGCGATGCCATCATATAGGCAATAGGACTGGCTACCTATGATGTAATGTCCTATGATGCCTGCCTTTGATGTCTGCATGCTGTCCTATGATGATCCGATGATCTCAGGCTACATAGGACTCGCGATGCCATCATATAGGTGATGCCATCATATAGGCAATAGGACTGCCTTCCTATGATGTGGTGTCCTATGATGCCGACCTATGATGTAGTGTCCTATGATGCCTGCCTCGACGTCTTGATGATGTCATATAGACCACCCAGACGCTACATAAATGGAGAGCAATAGATTAAGGAGAACTGCTGCACGTCAGGAAAGATCCCGTGAAGATGCACAGTTGAGGTTCGAGCAGTACCTCCCAGGCATGACTGTGTTGCACGTCACAAAAGATGCCGTGAAGATGAAACACCTGAGGTTCGAGCACGTTATAGGGTATGACAGACAAGGGATGCACAGACAGACAGGAAATGTGTGGCAGTGTGCCATGCATGTGCTGAGTCGCTTGAAGCCCAAAATGCCCACAAAGCAAGCAACGCTGCTCGCCAGGCAAGGCACAGACAAGCTGAGACATAGGAGATGCGGAATAGTAGGCTGGCCGCCAACACTGCACGCCAGGCAAGGCACAGAGAAGCTGAGACCAAGTAGGACACACTACTTTAAACTACACCCATTCCAAGCAGTAAATCTGAAAATCTCACTCAGTAAGGCAGAAGGCAGTCTACAAATTCAAGAAATCTGTCAGTGTGTCAGTCTGTCACCCCATTAAGAATAGGACACACTATTTTAAACCACACCCATTTGAAGCAGTACCCATGAAGAATGGCAGTCTACACTACAAATGTGTAAAATGCCAAGCAAAGCGCTGATTTTCACCGGGTGCTCTGGTTTCTGGGTTTTGACGGGCATGCATGGGTCTTCCTGAATAGGGTCTAAAGCAGGGTTGGGCAGTGAGGGCCATTCCACTGCTGGTTTTCTGTTCCACCCAGTCTCTTCAGCAGGTGTTTGCTCTGATCAGCTTCAAAGATTGCTAATCACTGAAAACACCTACTGAAGAGACTGGGTGGAACAGAAAACCTGCAGTAGAATGGCCCTCCATGGCACATGATTGCCCACCCCTGGTCTAAAGCCACTTTTTGCTCAGATCTATTTTCATGATCCTGTCCATGAACTGGAATTACATAGTGCACCTATCCCTCAACCAGTTGTCTGAACGAAGAAGTAGAAGAAGAAGAAGAAGTAGAAGAAGAAGAAGAAGACCCACCAGATGGAGAGCAACAGAGTGAGAAGAACTGCTGCATGTCAGAAAAGATGCTGTGAAGATGAAACACCTCAGGTTCGAGCAGTACGCCGCAGGCATGACTGTGAACAACACAGACAGGCACAGACTTCAGGTTAATGTGTTGTGTGGATAACCATACCTGCTGACCCACCTGATACTGGGGAGCAGGCCTCCTGCGCCGGTTCACCGTCCTGGTGTTGCACTCTGCTGTGCGTAAAAGGGCCTGGCGTGTAGCAGCCCAAAGCCGACGACAGCGCCTCAGGTGCGCATGGACTGAAGGTACAGCCACCTCCCCCTCCTCCTCGGTAAACAGCGGGGGATCGTAGCCCAGTGATGCCTTAAAAGGTGACATACCGGTTGCAGAAGAGAGAGTCAGGTTATGAGCGTACTCAATCCATGGCAGGTGGTTACTCCACGATGACGGGCTGGAAGAAATGACGCAGCGCAGAGCGGCCTCCAGCTCCTGATTTGCCCGCTCACACTGCCCATTGATCTGGGGGTGATGGCCAGAGGACAGGCTTACCGTAGCCCCCAAAGCGTTGCAGAAGCTCCTCCACACACTGGACACAAACTGCGGCCCTCAGTCGGAGACAATGTCCGTGGGAATCCCATGCAGATGCACGACGTGCTGCACCAGAAGGTCCGCCGTCTCCCGTGCTGTTGGAAGCCCACGTAGAGGGATGAAGTGGGCGGCCTTAGAAAAACGGTCCACAACAGTCAGCACGATGCCATAGTTGTTGGATACCGGAAGACCGGTAACAAAGTCCAGGGCCACGTGAGACCACGGCCTCCCAGGGACCAGCAAGGGATCGAGAAGGCCCGCCGGCGGAGATGATGATGTCTTCCCAGTGGCACACTGGGGGTAGGCACGAATGTAGCCGGTGATGTCTTTCCGCAGACCTGGCCACCAGAACAATCTCTGGAGCAGTTCCACCAGGCGGGAGATCCCAGGGTGGCAGACGAGTTTGACTGAATGGGCCCAATGGATCACGTCACCCCGAACGGCTGATGGCACGAACAGTCTCCCGGTCGGGCCTCTGCCCGGATCTGGTTCAGTCTCTTGAGCCTTCAGGACCTTTTCCCTGATGGCCCCGGAGAGGGCGCCCACGACACACGAGACCGGGAGGATGGTGTGCTCCTGCTTCTCAGAGGCCTCCGAGGCGAACTGCCTGGACAGGGCATCGGGCTTCGTGTTCTTTGACTCCGGGTGGTAGGTGATGGTAAACTGGAAGCGCCCGAAGAACAGAGACCAACGCACCTGGCAAGCATTCAGGCGCTTAGCCGTCCTCAGGTACTCCAGGTTTTTATGATCCATCCAAACCACAAAGGGTAGTGTGGCCCCCTCCAGCCAGTGCCGCCACTCCTCCAGCGCGAGCTTGACCACCAAGAGTTCTCTGTCATCGATGTCATAGTTCCTCTCAGCGGGGGACAGCTGCTGAGAAAAGAAGGCGCAGGGGCGGATCACCCCGTCCACCGGGGAGCACTGTGAAAGTACTGCCCCCACCCCTGAATCAGATGCATCCACCTCGACCAGACACTGGAGTGCGGGGTCCACCTGCGTCAAGACCCGGGACGAGGAGAATTCCGCCTTCAGGACCGCAAAGGCTGACGCAGCCTCCTCTGTCCACCAGAACGGCACCTTAGGGGAGGTGAGGCGGGTCAGGGGGGCAGCGATCGAGCTGTACTTGGGCACAAACCGCCGGTACAAATTGGCAAACCCAGAAATTGTTGCAGCTGTTTCCTAGATGACGGGGGTGGGGGTGGGGGGGGGGAATCCACCACCGCCTTCACCTTCTCTGGGTCCGGGATGACCTGGATGTGTGAGATGATGAAGCCCAGGAAGGAGGTCTTCTCAGTGTAGAACTCACACTTCTCAGCCTTCACAAAAAGTTTGTTCTCGAGCAGTCGTTGCAGGACCCGCCTCACGTGAACCTGATGCTCCTCCCGGGACTGAGAGAAGATCAGGATGTCGTCCAGGTAGACGAAAACGAAGGACCCAAGGAAATCCCGGAGGACATAGTTGATGAGCCGCTGGAAGATGGCCGGAGTGTTGGTGAGCCCAAACGGCATAACGAGGTACTCAAAGTGGCTGCTGGGGGTCCGGAATCCCGTCTTCCACTCATCGCCCTCCCGGATCCGCACGAGGTGGTAAGCGCTGCGGAGATCCAGTTTCGTAAACCAGGAGGCCCCCTGGAGGGGGTCGAAGGCAGAGTCCATCAGAGGCAGTGTATACTTGTCCTTAATAGTGATGTCATTCAGAGCCCAGAAGTTGATGCAAGGGCGAAGGGAACTGTCCTTCTTCCCAATGAAGAAGAAGCCCGCCCCCACTGGTGATGACGATGGCCGGATGATGCCCGAGCTGAGCGATTCCTTGATGTGCGCCTCCATAGCTTCCGGTTCCGGAACCGATAGGCTGTAAAGGCGGCTCGACGGCAGGGGGACGCCCGGGCGGAGGTTAATGACGCAGTCGTACGGGCAGTGGGGGGGAAGGGACAGTGCTTGGGACTTGCTGAATGCCGCTCAGAGGTCATGAAACTCTGGAGGAACCCTGGACAAGTCAGGGGGTGGGGGGGTGAGGGAGGAGAGAGGGACCGATGGAGAACAAGCTGCTGACTGGAGGCACGCACTCAGGCAGAACAGACTCCAGGCGAGGACACTCCCAGTTCGCCAGTCGAAGGTGAGGTTGTGCAAGCGCAGCCAGGGGTAACCCAGAATGACAGGGACAGCCGATGAGGAGAGAACGAACAGCCGGAGGTCCTCACGATGGTTCTCAGAAATGATGGCGGAGACCGCGGCAGTCCGGTGCGTCACCTTCTCTTGGGGAGCTTTTGACAGGGTGACGAGGTTAAGGGGCGTCGGCAGAGCTTGGTAGGGAAGCCCCAATCGGGTTACCAGTTTCTCAGAGATAAAGCTCTGCTCGGCCCCCGAGTCCACCAGTGCGTGTGTGAGGAACTCTGTGCGGTTGTGACAAAACCTAACCGGCAGGAGACATTTGGATAGGGGATTTGACCGAGATGAGTCCGCGAGACCCCCTACAGTGACTCGCGGACCCCCCCGCCCCCTCTTGGCTGAACTGGGCAAGACTCGATTTCATGTTCGTCATCCCCACAATACATGCAGAGACCAAGGTCCCTGCGGCGTTGTCTCTCTGCCTGCGAGATTTTAGTCCGTCCCATTACCATTGCCTCAGGTTCATCTGGGCCCTCTAGTGCGGGCAGAGCCGAAGTGGAGGACTGAGAAGAGTGGCGTAATGGTCTGCTCGAACGGCCTGAAGACCTCTGTTCGGCAGCCCGCTCTCTCAGCCTGTTATCTAGGCTGATGGTCAGTGAAATGAGCTCAGTGAGCCGCTCCGGCTTATCTAAGTGGGCCAGCTCATCCCGTAAGCTAGGGGTCAGGCTACGGATGAAGATGCTGCAAAGCGAAGCATCTTCCCACCCAACTTCCGCCACTACCACCCGGAAGTCGACAGCGTAATCGGCCACAGACCGACCACCCTGGCGAAAGTTTAGCAAGCGGGTGGTTAGCACGTCATCACGATCCGAATGGTCAAAAACCTCATGGAAATCTTGGGCGAACTGGGCGTAGGTGAGACTGGCGTAGCTGGGTTTCACCATTATGGCGTAAGCCCAAGCTAACACTCGCCCTTCCAAAATATTAGCCACGTAACCAATTCGGCTGTGATCGGAGGGGAAGTCCCCGGGAACGCACTGAAACACCGTCTCACACTGGAGGATGAAACCCCGTGCCTCTCCGAGCTTTCCACTGAAGCGCGTGGGCATGGGGATCAGTGTGAGATGCGTGAGTGAGCCCGGGCTAGCCTGGATAGGTGGAGAGCTAATGGGGGCTGGCCTGCTGCTCTGAGCTGGAGGGAACGCCTGCTGTCCTTCCAGACCATCCAACCGGCTGTTAATCTGCCCTAACTGGTTCAGAATAACCTGCTGCTGGTAAGTTATCTGGTCAGCATGAGCCTCTAAGTTGTTAAACCGGTGTGCGAGCCCGCTGTCCGCTGGGTCACTCTGACGGAGCCATACTGATATAATGTCGGACCCAGGGAACACACACACACAGGCTCAAGTGCAATACAATTATCTTTATTGGGTAACCAGCAGGTGTGTGAGTGCGTGTATGCGGTATATGAGTGTAGTGTGGGTGAACGAGCTGCAGCCGGGGATGAGACAGAGCGCCGTACAGCCTGGCAGCCCTAGAGACAGAGCCAAACACAGATATTAGATTCAGCCGTGTAATGATGAATGGGAAACTAACAGGGCTTACTTGCAGAATGTTCTGGTGATGGTGTCGGCTTGGGCTTTGGGCCTCCTGCCAGGGAGACAGCGTCTGCTGAGCGCACCTGGAGAAGCGCTGTGATGCGCGGCGTGGAGAGAAGAGCGATTCCGCCGCCGCGGGGGAGAGAACCTCCACCGAAGGGATCCACCTGTGCACAGGGGAGAGCCTGGGAGGAAAGGTGAGTTGGTTCGTTGAGCTTACGTGCCAACGGAGAGTCCAACGATGATGCGCAGGGCTGAAGGGAGTCAGGGGGTGCGCGGGACGAAGAGCGTAGCAAAGCAGACGGCTCTGTGCCGAAGCTCTGGGCAGAACGGGCTATATAGCCCGGGGCTGATTACTCCCAGGTAACTTCCGCCTCCAAAGAGAGCAGACGCCTTTTTGCTTCTCTCTTGCTTCTGACTTTTTTCCTTCCCCCCCAACTAACTGGATCCCAGCTTGCTGTCGTCTGTCTGTGTTTTTACTGCTGATTATCGAAAGAAATTATAGAATTGATAAGCTGGGCTTTGAACGCAATTGACACTATCTTTTCAACGAGGAAAAGTGCCCCGGGGGAGGTTGTTTGCCCAGCAGGAACGGCTCCAGCGGGCTATTTACGGGAGACAAGTAATTGGAAGCTCTTGTGCCTGACTGATCTTTTTATCGAAGATGTAGAAGATCTTTACGTCTTCGCTGTAATGGTGATTGGGATCGTTCTGATTGGATCTGGAATCGTCCTGGTGTACCGCAAATTGCTGAAGATGGATACAACCTATCAAAATGCTGGCCAGGCGAGGTATATCCATCAAATTGAAAAAATGGTAAGGACCCTCATAGCGACAAATGGAGAACTGTCTCGGAAGGGGGATTACATCATGGTTTTGCTTAAGGACATCCAAGATAGATTCAACACCCAGCAATGAAGGATTATGTACTGAATCTGCAAGAGAATATAAAGTTATTCTCTGTGTTCAGTACCATTCGGCTTCATCCGGCTCCCTCACAAAAAATCCTCCTGATAATCTGCAGTCTTTGTTTCAAAACATTGAGCTCAAGGCCTTGGACAGGCAGCTGCTTGGCCAAGAACAAAAAACTGCCAGCAGTTAGACACAACATCTCCTGCCAAAGAGTCCTTGTTGTTCTTACTGATACAACACTCACACTCCAACATTACAATCATATTGATCCACACAACTGAGGATAAAGATGACTCACACACTGCTCTCTCTGTGTCTTGTGAACTTTTTGGTCTGCTGATTGTGCATTGAGGGCTTTTTTTTTCCTTTGTAATCATAATATTGATCATATGTGACCACTATTCTGAGTCAATGATTTTTTTGCTCCTTCCTATTGTATTATTCTTATGCCACCTGTACCCTCCTGTTGGCAGGTGCGTTTCAGATGCCGCCGTGTCACCGGAAATGCAGGTTCATTTTCAGTGTCAAGTCAAATCCCTCGTATGTTATCAGTGATCTGTTATCAGTGATCTGTTATCAGTATCTGTTAATGTACTTGGCAATAAATCTTTTCTGAGTTCTGAGTTCTGAGGTGTGCGCACAGCTGAGGCAGATGACGGCCCAGAGTGAGTTGTAACAGATACCCACCACTGACTCAGCCTTATTTAAGAGTTTATTCAGTCTATTCTTGTCCTTCACCCTGATCCCCAACACACCACTGCAAAGAAAATGGTGCTGCCCACAACCGACTGGTAAAACATGTGTAGCATTCTATTGCAGACATTAAAGGACCCAAGCCTTCAAAGGAAATAAAGTTGGCTCAAGCCCTTTTTGTAGAGTACCTCGGTGTTTGTAGACCACTCCAAGTTACAGTTTAAATTAATACCTAGGTACTTGTAAGAAGTTACTTGTTCCACTTCCCCACCCCCGATGGAAATAGGCAGAGGTGTCGACTTCCTATGACTGAAATTCACCACCATCTCCTTTGTCTTATCCACATTTAGCTATAAGTGGTTCTTCCCACACCATTTTACAAAATCACCCACCAGTGTTTGGCACTCCTCATTCTGTCCCCCCTCCACACACCCCACTATAGCTGTGTCATCAGAGAATGTTTTAAGATGGCTTGACTGGGAACAGTTTTTAAAATCCGCAGTGTAAATGGTGAAGAGGAAGGGAGAAAGCACTGTTCCCTGGGGGGGCTCTGATGCTACTTATCAGACAGCCTCACAAACTATGGTCTGCCCGTCAGATAGTTTGTGATCCAGGTAGTGAGGAGAATGTCAGCATCCATGCTCTCCAACTTTTCCCCTCAACAGCCCCGGATAGATGGTATTAAAGGCAGACGAGAAGTCGAAGAACGTGATGCGGACCATGGTGCTGGGTTTGTCTAGGGAGGAGCAGGCCCTCTGCAGCAGGTAAATAATTGCATCGTCCACCCCCACATGGGGCTGGTATGCAAATTGCAGTGGGTCTTGGGCCAAAAACACAAGTCTCCTTAGGTGAGCCACCACCAACCTTTCCATGATCTTCATTATGTGGGAGGTCAGAGCTATGGGCCTGTAATCATTCAGTGCCACAGGATGAGTTTTCTTAGGCACTGGGATCAGGCATGATGCTTTCCATAGCTCTGAAACTCTCTGGTGGTACAGGCTCATGTTGAAGAGGTGCTGCAAGATTCCACACAGCCGGTTCACACAAGCCTTCAGCACACGAGGACTTATGCCGTCCGGTCCTGGACCCTTTCCGAGGTGGAGCCTCTTCAGCTCTTTCCTCACTTGGTCAGTAGCTGGAGCTGTCACCGTAAGCCACAGAGGGAGGGGCCACCACCTCTGCACCCTGCAGCCCCACTGCCTCTGCTTCCGAGGGGTGGTGTTATGCCTAGAATTGCTTGCGTGCCAAGAATTGCATCCCATCGTTGCAAGCTGGATGCAATTCTCGGTATAACAGCGGCAGTATGGCCGCATCCTTACAGCTGCTGTCTTGGAGTCATAGATGGAACTTACTAATACAATGAAAGCTATCTGTGGTGAACTAAATAAAATGAATAATGTTCTTGGTGAAATAAATTGGTCAATTAAAGAATTGGTTAAGAAGTAGGTAAATGTCAAGTGTCAGCTTACCACTTTGTGTGTCACAGTGTCTGTATTACATGGGAACGGTGCTGTACAGTCTCGGCATTGGGTTCCATGTTTGGAGGGCCATGTTGGGTATTCCAACATAACAACAGACAGTGTGGACATGGTGAAGCAGGCCCAGGTTGATGTCATCACACCCTGCCTTTATTAAGGGACTGACGGCAGCAACCTACTCTCTTTAGGTGCTCCGCCTCTACAGAAACACCAGCCTGTACCTCCTTATTGTTAGCGTAGCACAATTCTGTAAACTCCTTGTGCTGCTAGTTCTTTGCTAATAAAACTACTGTTCAGCATAACCACTGCCTCCGCTCTCCCTATTTTCCAGACATCACACTGGCAAAGAGGATAAACCTTTATAACACAGAGAGGGAAGCTTGCTTGGCACCCCTGCCACCATTCCTCATGTCCCCAGGTGAGCCGCCCATCCCATGGTGTTCAGTTCACTGGGACCGGCGAACACATACGAGGAGTGCATCTTATTGCTAGCCGGACACTTCGCAACGCCCGAAAATGTGCTTGCGAGGAGAATAAGGTTCCACCAGCACCAACAGAGAGTAGGAGAGACCACCCAACAGTTTGTCACAGACCTCCGCTGTCTGGCAAGCACATGCAGGTTTGGCCAACTAGAGGACGAAATGGTGCGGGACCAGCTAGCAGAGCACACCAACAACCCATGGCAGCAGGCGAAGCTGCTGATGTCCCTGGATGACCTGCTACTGGCAAAGGCGGTGGAGTTAGCATTCCAGCTAGAGGCCACCAACTGGCTATCTTCACAGATAGGTGAGCCACAACAACGAGCCCCGCTAGCACACGCAGTTACCCCGGCAGAGTAACCAGTTACCAGTTGTAATCATTTCACCAAGGTGTGCTGATTGACACGACTAGCATCAAGTCTACTACCCAGCTCAACAGAACCACCAACAACCACCATCCACGCAGTGGGGTCCAGAAGGGAGGTGTACAAATGGGGCACGATGAGATTAGATGACATCAGCTTACTGTTGCTGCTGGACATTGCTCCTGTGAGGTCCATGATGAACTGGGTCACTGTAAAAAAAATCTTTGCTAACCATCCTATAGGGAAGAATGTAGCAGAGCTGTACGGCTATGGGCACACCCATATCAGCCTCTTAGGGACCACTACGGGTCAAGAATCCTCCAAGAGTTCATCTTCCAGGTAGCCACAAATGGGGACAACATCCTAGGGCAGGGGTCGGGAACCTTTTTGGCTGAGAGAGCCATGAACACCACATATTTTTAAATGTAATTCCGTGAGAGCCATACAATATGTTTAAAACTAAAAATACAAGTAAATGTGTGCATTTTATGTAATTTCAACACTTTTAAAGTACAATAAGTCTCTGAATTATTTTTAATAACATTGTTATGCTGTTGCTAATCAATGATGAGTATTTCTTACCATTAATGCGACTTCTGGTGCTCAATATTGGCTGAGCCTGGAGTACCCGGATGTGCAGCGGCTTTTGGGATATTCAAATTCAAACGTTTATTTCAAACTCAGGGTTCATATTAAATGCAGAACTGAAACGAGTAGAAAATGAATAAATAAATGCTTAAATTCAGCGGGCCGTCTCGTGTGATCTGAGCTCGTAATGGCCGATGATTCTAAAACTATGCGATCTGGATCAATATTGGCTGAGCCTGGAGTACCCGGATGTGCAGCGGCTTCCGGGATATTCAAATTTAAATTCAAACGTTTATTTCAAACTCAGGGTTCATATTAAATGCAGAACTGAAACGAGTAGAAAATAAATAAATAAATGCTTAAATTCAGCGGGCCGTCTCGTGTGATCTGAGCTCGTAATGGCCGCAACACGGAAGATGATTCTAAAACTATATACAGAGCAGCAGACACTCGGCGCTCTTGTAAAAACAAAATCTTTAAAGTTTAAAGATTTGTCTGCGAGCCAGATGCAGCCATCAAAAGAGCCACATCTGGCTCGCGAGCCATAGGTTCCCGACCCCTGTCCTAGGGTGTGATCTCTTTTGTAAACTGGGCTTTACCATCTATGACAATCTTGGACTTTAACCGCAGATGATGGGAGCACAACACACCTGGACGAGGGTACAGCGATTCCAAGCTTGATATCGCAGAGAGAACACAGCACGGAGAGAGGGTACAAACCGGTCTCACTTCTGATCCTTGCCCGGCATAAGCCTCAAGGAGCCGCTGCGGAACTGCAAGAGAGGAAGTTCATGGTAAAAGGGGATGCTGGTGAATGACAACAACCTGGCATGCGTCCCGTCACGGGCAAAAGCAATGCATCGCTGCAACCACAATCAGCACCAGGAGAGAGGGGGCAGAAAGTGTCCTCGCCCAGCATCAGCCTCAGGAAGCCGCTGCAGCACTGCAGGAGAGAGAGTTCGTGGCCCAGCGGAACCCAACAGAGCAACATCAATCAAGGGCATGTCCTGCCGCCGGCGTGAAAGGCATGCTGCCACAACAACAACCAACATTTGGGAACGAGAGAGCAGCGCCAAGTGCAGCCGAGTCGATTGCCGCCCGCAATGCTGGACTGGGTTTGGGTCCAACAATCCAAACATCTGGACCCACAAATGCTTCTGTCATCGCTGATGAGAGTCACAGCACAGTTAGGGCCAGCCACCTTCCAGATGGCTGATGTGTTGAGATGGCACACCAGCCGTCTGTGAAGAGTGAGAGCAGCTGCCCCAGACCAAGCCATGACGCTGGAGCTGATCCAGCCAGTGTGGGACCCAGACCGGGACTTTGCAACAGGACACCCAGATCCGCTGCACCCAGCACCACCAAGGCTGCGGCCACTGTGGGCTCGCCAGAGGTCCCCTGAACTCAAACCACAACAATGACTCTGTTTCAAAACTGTTTAGTAGAGCATGACTGTTCACAGTGGCAGAATAACCCACTCAGTTGTGCAGGGTCAACCGATGGTCCACCTGGTGGCCCAGGTTGTAGTTCAACTGTTGTGAGTTTTAATGTGACACTGTAAATGTTCATAATGTTTTTGGCTTTCCCAGGTGGGAGGTGAATATTGTGAATTCAACATTACAACAGACAGTACGGGTGTGGTGATGCAGGCGCGGGTTGACATCATCACGCCCTGCCTTTATTAAGGGACTGACGGCGGTAACCTCCTCTTTTTAAGCACTCAGCCTCTACAGAAACACCAGCCTGTATCTCTATACTGTTAACATTGTTTGTATTTTACCATAAAAGCCAGAACTAAAAGAAACTTACTGGTTTCTTTTAGCTCTAGCAGTATCATGTGACAAAAGAATTATTTTTTTCAACCTATCTAACCACCCAGACCTCTTCCCTATAGATTTATGGCTCTCTCTACAGCACAGTAGATTTGTTAAGCACATTATGTAGTATGTGTTTGAGTTTGTAGAACAAACAAATCTAACATTTTCCACATGGACTTAAACAATCATACAGCTTTTATTTGCCTTTCCAGAGACCAAATGGGAAAACCACGTCTACTGCATTTGACTGGACAATGAAATCCTTTCATAAACAGTGGAACATTATCAATGGAAGATGATCACACTGTTTAAATATCATCTAAAAGAAAATAGAAAACAAGTACAGGAAAAAAATAAATGGTTTAATGAACTCAGCACATACAACAACATCCCACCTCTTTTTTCCTGTGGACTTTGAATTAATCCGTTGTTTAAGCCCTCAGAATTTCAGGTGGAACATGAATAGTCAATTGAGATGCTGTGTTAACATCCGCGACTACATGAAACGTGTTTGTTTTACCATTCCACATGACAGGATCTGCAGATGTCGGGTCTTAGTCACACATGAGCAAACAGTCACTTCCACAAGCTCATTATCTAAATGATTCAATTTAAAATAACGGAAAGGGCCACACTTTGTTTGGGTGCAATGTGATATGAAACTCAACATATCACGTGCAGTCTTTATGTGTGTACAGACTAAAATCATAAATTATTTAGTTCATTCTTCCACCAAGGCTGTTTTTCCACCTATAATGTGTCAATAGGAAGAGCATCATAAGTTGTCTTTGCCTGTGCATTTTCACATTGACTATTATTTTTCACATTAGCAAAAACTATTTTTAAAAAAATCAGAAAATTCTGAAAAAAGTGATCATCTTGATAATTTAATCAAAATCCATCCACTAGCTTTTTATGCTAGGCACACTTCCCATTTTGCAGTGGTGGATTTGTTAGTTCATGACAGTGCATAGCTGGTTTTCATACTTTGCATCACACTTATTACTGTAGCCTGTGTGCCTGCTTTACACTGCAAGGAGGAGGTGTGGCACCAGCACAATCTCAGCGCATTGCTATTTTAGTGTATTTCATGTCAGTGCCCTTTTGATCTCTAAAAAGGCAGGGTTGTCATCAGAAGTGCATTGTTAATGCTATTTCACTGGCAAGTTTTATAATTGTGACTGTGCTCCTACTGACGGGCACACATGAAAACACTCATGCACTGGGATGTTTTGCTATTTTACTAGACAGAATTGTCTTCCAGAACTGTATTAGCGATACATTTTCCAACATTCCTGGCCTCTTCTGTTGCTACTGCCATCTCCTTTGTTAGGTTCATCTTGAGACCATGTACCTTATTCTTGTCATGTAGCAGTGTTACATATTTCTCTAGGCAGATATTGATTTGGATATCAGGACTGCATCATCTGTCATGTTTGCCCCTTTGGAGTGAAGGAGAGGACCTAATCGCGTGGTGAAGTTTAAACATAATTTATTATTATTAACATAAAGCTGCACGGCAGGATAAACAAGAAAAGAACCTAAACCGTGATCAGCTAGCAAAAGGTACGTACGCCGTGCCAGACAAAATGGTAATGCAGGTAACAGTACAATCGTTGTAGCAGTAACATTCATCCTAACAGTAGATCGCCGCACTGAAAGTGAGGCGAGAGCTGAATATAAGGGGTAGCCGGTGATCAACACAATCAGATACAGCCGTGAATAATCAACAACACAAAGGGCCACCAATGAGGAGCAGAAGCAATTGAAAGCACTGTCACCACAAGCAAACACAAAATGATGAGAGAGACAGGGACAAAGACAATAATAATAGTGACAACAACAACAATGAATCCGAAAAGGAACACAAAGTGTGGACGGGGCTGCAACCCTGTTCAGATCACCACATCATCAGCATATCAAAGATCTCCCATCAATAATCCTCCTGCATGAAGAGGCTCAAAGTTTTCTGTTTGGTGGTCATCTGTCATGAATTGCCCAGGCGGGGCGAAATGAAGACCCAAACGCTGGCTGTGAGTTGCAAATGTTTAATGAAAAACACAAAGCATAACAAAGCACACAAATTTATGAGGTAGGATAACAAGGAGGTTGAATAGCATGAAAGGCTAAGGTGTATGGATATGCCAAGGTGACCCAGAAAAAGTGTGGGACACACGCTGGGAGAACAATGGTGACTAGACGTGGGACTCACGTCTGTGAACAAAGTGAAGGATGCCGCCCCAAGCTGCGGGACAGCATCCCTTAAATAGCACAATGAGAGATTGAACAAATGATAAACAGGTGTTGATCATAAGGGTGAAGAGTGAGGATAACAAATCAGGATAATACACAGCTGGGACAAACCACGAAACTAGCTAGGAAAGAAACAGAAGTAAACAAAGGTGACTGTCAAAATAAAAGTACAGGAGAATATGAATACAAAATGAGACAAGACAAAATAATACACAAGGTGAAAATAATGATAATAACCCACCAAGGCAAAGCCAAGATTAGAACAAAAACCAAGAAATGCAAATACAGAAATACTAGTAAATACCACATTATAAAAAGAGAGCTGAAGGCAAAGGTGAGGGTAGGCTCAAGTTCAAAATAGACAGATATCATTAATAAAACTAGAAAAGCACTCGGAGAGCGCAGACCTCCGCCAAGCGCTACAGTTCCCACCCATACAGTGTTTGTGTGTAGGTTTTCAGATTCCTTGACCATGAAAACATATGACTAGCAATTGGATTCACAATGATAGGGTTAGTGGTTCTGTAGTAAAAGCATTACCTCCTTGGCGGAGGTAATAAACTGAAGTGTTGCTGTTGTGTCCATCTCCTCCATGTGCAAAGTGCCAGGCTGCGACCTGTCAAGGCATACCTCATGCCTCCCTTATTGGGGGGAGGGGCTTTCACACCTGTACAGAGTACTTAAAAACTGTATTTATCGGCAGATGAAAGAAAACTGTAGCAAAAACAAACTAACAAACAAACAAAAACTAAGCAAACAGCAACTGCAACATGAACTATTTCCAACATATTTATTCAAATGTACACTTATATGGACACAATGTTGAGCCATAACTTTTTGGTATTGTGAAAATAATAAGCCAAGTAGCACCAAAAAATGGAGTGCTGTTGCTGTCAGGAAACAATGTTGGCACCAAATCACTGAAGTGATCTGCCACCAATGGGGGTAGATTGTGCTCTGCCACAAAATGAGAAAACATCACTTCTGCTAGTGATGCATTGGATTTGGAAGGCATCGGTTCTCTCACTGGCTGAAAATGTTCATCCATCGATCGAATTTGGCTACACAGTTTTTGTGGCGCTGTGTAGCAAAGTGCGACTTGAGGTAACAATATTAAGACAATATTAAAAATACATGGACAATACTCAACAGTATCCTTGGAAATAAAAGCAGAAATACAAGCTACCCAACTAATATTACAAAAAATAATAAAACGACTCAGAGTGTGAATATAGCTTCACCTGCAGATGAATTTAATAATTTTTTTGTTAACATTGGACCTAAACTGGCCCGAGAAATACCCACTACAGTGCCTACAGGCGATACAATATGCAATAACACTGCTGTAAAAGACTCCATTTTCATAAAGAACACAGACGAAAGAGAGGTCATTGAAATTGTTAAATCGTTCAAAAGTAAAACATCTACTGACTGTGATGGTATTGACATGCTACTAGTCAAAACTGTTATCGAATGCATAGTAAAACCACTGACGTATATCTGTAACCTGTCTCTCCAATCAGGTATATTTCCCAATGCAATGAAAATAGCTAAAGTAATTCCGATATACAAGACGGGCGACAGAGGGGAACTCTCAAACTATAGACCAATTTCACTATTACCGCAATTTTCCAAGATACTTGAAAAAAATATTCTATGAGAGAATTGACAACTTCATACTGAAGAATGATTTATTATGTGAGCAGCAATATGGGTTCAGACACAAGAGGACAACTGCATATGCCCTAATGGAATTTACAGAAAAAATATCAACAGCCATTGAAAATAAAGAGTATTCAGTTGGAGTATTCCTAGATCTTAAAAAAGCATTTGATACAGTAGATCATAATTGATTATTAAAGAAACTACAAAATTGTGGTATTAGAGGGGTAGCACTGTCCTGGTTAAGTAGTTACTTAAAGAATAGATATCAGTATGTATGTGTTAGCAACAAAAACTCAGAGTTGCTGAAGGTCACCTGTTGAGTCCCACAGGGTTCAGTTTTGGGACCATTATTATTCAATATGTATATAAACGATATATGTAAAGTTTCACAAAAAATGGACTTAATATTGTTTGCCGATGACACTAATCTGCTATGCAGTGGAAACAATTTGGAACAACTTCTGGATACACTCGGAAAGGAATTAGGAAAGCTTAAACTGTGGTTTGATTCAAACAAATTAACGCTCAATTTAAGTAAGACAAAATTTATAGTTTTTAACAACCATCACAACAACCCAGTACCCAAACTCAGTGTAAATGGTGTAGAGATTGAAAGGGTATCTGAAACTAAATTCCTTGGAGTAATAATTGATAACAAACTGTGTTGGAAGTCACATATTAATTATATTAAAGGTAAAGTATCCAAATCAATTGCAATATTACACAGAGTGAAATATTTGCTGAATCAACCCACACTATACACCTTGTATCATTCATTAATACTCCCATACATGACATATTGTAATGAAGTATGGGGAAATACATATAAAACAAACATATATCCAGTCTTTATGCTTCAAAAGAGAGCTATTAGAATAATAAACAAAGCAGCTTACAGGGAACCAACAAACCCACTTTTTCTTAAACAAAAAACTCTCAAGTTGAAAGATCTGGTTGACTTTAAAACCGCAATAATAATGTTCAAAGTGAAGAATTTATCACTGCCCGCAAATATCCAAAAGTTGTTCCAAACAAGGGAGAGACGATATCACTTCAGAGGAACATGTATATTTCAAAAGCCTACAGTGAGAACAACCACAAAGCAACACTGTATTTCAGTGCAAGGAGTCAGATTATGGAACGATTTTGGACCTGAACTAAAATCATGTACAACACTTGGACAATTTAAACAAAAACTAAAGGAAGAAATACTCCAAACATATTTACAAGATGACATGTAAACTCACATAAGGATTGACATATCCAGCCTGTGTTGTGTTATAGCTTAGTTTTTTGTTTTTTTTTTCTCTGTGACATTTTGTCTTAGATTTGTTTTGAATAGTAACCGCTTAACTTAGCTTAGCTTAGTTTTCTTCTTTTTTTTTTTTTTCTCTCAGTCACATTTTGTCTTAGATTTGTTTTGAATAGTAACCGCTTAACTTAGCTTAGCTTAGTTTTCTTCTTTTTTTTTTTTTCTCTCAGTCACATTTTGTCTTAGCTTTGTTTTAAATTGTAATCGCTCTTGTCTTGTTTTCTCTTTTTTCTCCTTTGAATTCTTGGATGGAATATGGGTGGGCAATATAAGCTGCGGCTTCAGCCATCACCCATTTCGGATAACTCACGTGGAATTGTATAGTAGAAGGAGTCTTTGTCTAATTTGATCTTGTTGTTATACAGTTTCTTTTAACCTGTACTGTACTATCCGAAATAAATTCATTCATTCATTCATTCATTCATTCAAGGTGGTAAATCCCTGATGCAGTCACTTTTAGCATTAGAGTGACACATATCAGGCGCAGCATTACTGGCGCCGGGATTCCTCTCTGTTCCGGAGCCGCAGGACAAAAGAAGGTGCGATAATGGTTGGCGTGGGTTTTATTGGGTTTGCGGTCCGCGGAAAAAAGAGGATTTGGAAGCCTCCCCCGGCAGAGAGCTGGTTTTTGCGCAGCCCCTATGGCTGGCCGGGGAATTTCTGCCAAATAATCCAGCGCCGGACAGCTGCCCTTGTCAGCTTTTGCAGCGTAGTGCAAACACAGGCACTCTGGCGAGCCCTGCCCACCACTGTTTTCTGTGTGCTTTTGTGCCTAAAACTTTGAAGAAGGCGGAGTTTGTGTTCATCAGACACGACGACCAGCGCCCTCTATTGCGCCTGCGCACATGTTGAAAATGGCTGTATGTCACAGTGTTGAAAAATGCTTTTAAAAATTCCTGTATCCAGACGGTGAACCGGATCACCCCCAAAATTTAATCAGTTCTTCCTTGTACCATTTCCAACAACGCCTGAAAGTTTCATGGAAATCCGTCCAAGACTTTTTGAGTTATCTTGCTAACCAACAGACAAACAGACAGACAGACAGACAGACAGACAGACAGACAGACAGACAAACAGACAAACACACAAACTCTGGCAAAAACATAACCTCCTCCTGGCCTTTTCGGCCTGGCGGAGGTAACAAGACTGGATAGCAACAGGCACATAATCTTAAAGAACAAGACTATAATGACAAAACTAAGAATACAGGACAATTCATAAACAGAGACAAATGTCCCACTCAGAAAACATAATACAGACAAAACCATACACAAAATCAATACAAAATTGAAGTGGGGAAAATACAGAAAATAATCAGGATAACTGAGGGCGTGAGCAATGTTCCCCAACCGGGCTCCGTATCATGACAGTCATCAGTTACTGCTCTCAAGATATTCTCTGTGTATATGTTGCAAAGCACTGGAGAGAATATGCATCCCTGTGGAACTCCTTTCTTAATGGCAAACCATATCTGTAGTGCCACACTCCACCCTAAAGCTGGGTTCATACTATAGTGTCTGGACCAGCTTTTACAGACATTTTGAAAAATCAAATGTTGGTGAAATTACATTTGTGAGCAGGTTTTTTTAATCCAGCACACACCAGCTTTTACGAACTTCTATGAACGTTTGCTAGCATTTGCCAGTGTTGCATTCAGCATTGACAAACTTTTGAAAACTGAAGCTAGATAGATAGATAGATAGTTTATTTCGAACACAAAAATATAACAAATACAAGCAAATGGCAAATGCAATAAAGTAACATTATACACTGTTCGAAAGGGAGAAGGAAGAAGTGAACACTTATTAATTCCATCTCCTCTTCTAAATTTCAGAATTTTTGATACTTGGCATATGTCATTTATATATAAAATAAAGAGTTTGGGTCCCAAAACTGACCCCTGGGGCACACCACAAGTGATGTCCATGAAGGGTGATTTGTGCTCTCCAATTTGTACAAATTGTTGTCTGTTACTTAAATAACTTTCCACCCAACTAGCATATGTGTAGTTGTTGTCAAGATTGTTGTTGCCAGGATTTATTGGTTTGGCTTCCATTGTGGGGAATCAAACCGTGCTGATGTGGTGTCAAAAAGTAAATGACTTTTAATGGGATTTTATGTTATTTTAATGGAGAGAGTTGTAACAGTCAAAACATAATCACCTGTCATTTTATCTATATGATGATTCACTAAATAGTTTTTTATTCCATCCACATTCAAATTTTAATTGTGGACTTAGTGTTGGAGTCTTTCAATAGGCATTATTGTTTATGTTTTAGAGAAATGACTGACTGACTGAATGAATGAATGAATGAATGAGCCAGGAAAAAGGGCATGCAGAAGCACAGTGGTGTGAAAAAATGTTTGCCCCCTTCCTGATTTCTCATTTTTTTGTATATTTGTCACACTTAAATGTTTCAGATCATCAAACACATTTAAATATTAGACAAAGATAACACAAGTAAACACAAAATGCAGTTTTTTAAATGAAAGTGTTTATTATTAAGGGTAAAAAAAATCCAAACCTGCATGATCCTCTGTGAAAAAGTGACCCCCCCCCCCCCATTAAAAAACATAAATTAACTGTGGTTTATCACAGTGATGCTATAGAGTGAAGTTCGTGGCGGTAATGCACCTGTAAGCTGGTTTGCCAACCGCCAATCAAATGTAAAAGAAGAACATCTTTGGAAAGCTGAGTTCAATTTCTCTAGCCACACCCAGGCCTGACTACTGCCACACCTGTTCTCAATCAAGAAATCACTTAAATAGGACCTGCCTGACAAAGTGAAGTCAACCAAAAGCTCCTCAAAAGCTAGTCTTTACGTTGCGATCCAAAGAAATTCAGGAACAAATGAGAAACAAAGTAATTGAGCTCTATCAGTTTTGAAAAGGTTATAAATCCATTTCTAAGCTTTGGGACTCCAGCGAACCACATCCACAAATGGCGAAAGCATGGAACTGTGGTGAACCTTCCCAGTAGTGGTTGGTTGACCAAAATTACCCCAAGAGTACAGCGACGACTCATCCAAGAGGTCACAAAAGACCCCACAACAACATTCAAAGAACTGCAGGCCTCACTTGCCTCAGTTAAGGTCAGTGTTCCTAACTCCACCATAAGAAAGAGACTGGGCAAAAATGGCCTGCATGGCAGAGTTCCAAGACAAAAACCACTGCTGAGCAAAAAGAACATAAAGGCTCGTTTCAGTTTTGCCAGAAAAATCTTGATGATCCCCAAGACTTTTGAGAAAATACTCTGTGGACTGACGAGATAAAAGTTGAACTTTTTGGAAGGTGTGTGTCCCATTACATCTGGCATAAAAGTAACACAGCATTTCAGCAAAGGAACACCATACCAACATGGTCTGGGGCTGTTTTGCTGCTTCAGGAACTTGAAGACTTGCTGTGGTAAACGGAACCATGAATTCTGCTGTCTACCAAAAAATCCTAAAGGAGAATGTCCGGCCATCTGTTTATGACCTCAAGCTGAAGCACACAGGTTCTGCAGTAGGACAATGATCCAAAACACAGCAGCAAGTCCACCTCTGAACGGCTTAAGAAAAACAAAATGAAGACTTTGGAGTGGTCTAGTCAAAGTCATGACCTGAATCCAGTTGAGATGATGTGGCATGACCTTAAAAAGGTGGTTCATGCTCGAAAACCCTCCAGTGTGGCTGAATTACAACAATTCTGCAAAGATGAGTGGGCCAAAATTCCTCCACAGCGCTGTAAAAGACTCACTGTCAGCTACCACAAACGCTTGACTGCAGTTGTGACATAATGCACGGCTCAGGAGACACACACACACAGGCTCAGAGTAGCTCAAATAGCTTTATTGACAACAAGGGTGTAGGAATGTGTGTCTGCGAGATGTGAATGTGTTGGTGGTGGCGTCTGCTTCGGGCACAGAGGCAGGAGACCGTACAGCCGGACAACCCTATGGGAAAAGCACAGGGAGAAGGGTGACGGGCACACACCAACACAGGAGATATACAAGTGGGTGAGGAGCTTACTTGGAAAGGGCAGATGACTGGCACAGCAAGGAACGAGGTCCGGTAGACAGCCACCTGGAGAGCCCGGTGCAGCAGCGAGGAACAGGCGATGGAGAGGAATAGTCCGCCGCCGGGAAAATCCACCTGTGCACAGGGGAGCAGACTTGGAGAAGAAAAGGTAAGATCTTCTTACCGCTATGCTTGCTGAGTATGAGAGGGAACTCACAGCAATCCGTAGTGAAGTCTGACGGCTTCAGGCCGAAGCCCAGGGCGAGGCGGCTTAAATCCCTCGCCGCTGATGATGTGCAGGTGTGCGTGCAGCTGGCGCCCCTGATGAGCGGCGCGGCGTGACAAGTTGTTGCTGCTAAGGGTGGCCCAACCAGTAATTAGGCTTAGGGGGCAATTACTTTTTCGACACAGGGCCATGTAGATTTGGATTTTTTTCCCCCTTAATAATAAACACCTTCATTTAAAAACTGCATTTTGTGTTTACTTGTGTTATCTTTGTCTAAAATTTTAATTTGTTTGATGATCTGAAACATTTAAGTGTGACAAACATACAAAAAAAATGAGAAATCAGGAAGGGGGCCAACACTTTTTCACACCACTTTAACTACTTAAGAATATAAAACAAAAATAAATATTGAAACGTCTGCCCAAGGGAGATGTGTTTGCTCCAAAAGCAGGTCCAGAATGGCAGGAAGTCTCCACAAATGCTGATCTTTATATGAGCACCGCCTGACGCTGATGTCAGCTGACCTGTGCTGAGAATTTGTTCGCTTAAGTTAACCTAAGTTGGCAACAGCTACACATTCGCTATCCTAAGTTGGCAAAAGTTTGTCAACACTGAATGCAATGCTGGCAAATGCTAGCAAAAGTTTGTTAAAGTTGGTGTGCACTGGATTAAAAAAAACCTGCTCAAGAATGTAACTTCACTGACGGTTGGACTAGTTGCTCTGATTTTTCAAAATGTCTGTAAAAGTGGATCCAAACGCTATACTGTAGTGTGAACCCAGCTATAACTTAGGCCAACTTAGGTAAACTCTGCATAACTTAGCCCACGCAGCGCTCAGGAACTTATGCAAACTGAGCACAACTTTCACCAACATGTATTTCCAAATGTCGGCAAATTGTCAGCATGCTGAAAATTTTCAAAGAACACAACTTTCACCAACATTTGCCAGCAAACACCAACTATTATTAATTTTTGCCAGCAGAGCCAGATATTTGCCAAAACGTCAGTAAAAGTTGGTCCAAACCTTGTAGTGTGAATCCACCTTAACCGCTGACGTCTTTTGAATAAGTAATATTAATCTTTCATTTTTTAAATAGAATTTTACTAATACTGTTCCGATCAACCTTAAAACACACATGTACAGACAACATGAGATGCACAGTCAACTGGCACATTTTATTTGGTAGACAAGCAGCCTTGGCAAAGGTATGCCCTCTCTGTATGCCATCTACTTTAACTGTGCACAGACTACAGTTGAGAATTTAATAATGTTTGACCTAGGGCTGGGCGATACACCAAATATATTCGTTATATTGATACGTTATACGATGCGCAACACATACAATGACTTTCTCACAAATATCGAGCATAAATTGTCACGGCAGTGTAAGCTGTTAGCATTTATTTGTCTGGTTGAAGCTTCTCTCTCCTCTTGTCTCACACAGGTGCACTCATTCCGCCCCCCCCCCCTCGCCCCTCCCAGCGCATTGTTTCAAGTCAGGGGCATTGCCAGATCTGTTTTTTTTTTCCTGCAATTTTTTTCTTTAGAAACGGCTTCTTTAGGGCCTGCTTTCGTGGAGCAGATATGCTTCTTTTTTCATGCACAATCTGGCAACATTGGCAGAGCAGGGGAAGGGGGAAAAAATGAAATGACACACACAAAGCTGCACTGGAAGCAGACTTGAACAAAATGATTCCAAGGAGAACAAAAAAGCGTTGGCTCCATTGTCTGACAGTGGACTTAGGAAGGCCTACCATTATTTATTCTGATTTGA
This sequence comes from Pholidichthys leucotaenia, assembly GCA_020510985.1. Lineage (NCBI taxonomy): Eukaryota > Metazoa > Chordata > Actinopteri > Cichliformes > Pholidichthyidae > Pholidichthys > Pholidichthys leucotaenia. The sequence continues at coordinate 472,754,682 of CM035836.1, read as the reverse complement.
TGCAAATTTATGAGTGCGGTTGTCTGGTTGAATCAATAAAGTTGCTAAATTTAACATGATTTTATTGCCCCCTTTTTGTATGCAATTTAAAAAAAAATGCAATACACAGGTGTGTTTCTATTATCATGCTGGTGTCATTTCATGCAAAGGTTTTACATTTATACAGTGGTTCAGAGGAGAGCTCAAGATATCGTGATATATATATCGTGTATTGCAATAAAACCCTAACTGTATCACAATACATGTTAAAAGCCATATCGCCCAGCCCTAGTTTGACCCAAATCTACCTGTTGCTTGCATGAACAGTGTGAACTGGACTGTGATTTACAGATTTCTTTCCTTTTTATGCGGGTTTTATCACTATTATTTTGGTGTCCCACTATATTTATTCAAATCATTGCTCTGTTGTTATTGTCCTGTAATATGCAGCTCTGCATTCCCAGTTTTGTTTTATGATGTTTAAATGAAACTGCAGCTGCAGGTCAGGACCGGCAGTCTAATGAGACTTTCTGTGTTTATTTCCTTGACAGCAGGAAAGACGACGTGGGCAGCGCACAGATGCCTCTTCTGTCCTCAAACAACAACATCCGTTACACCACATTTATAGTGTGATATGTCTAAACAGATCATGCCTCCTTTCCTCTTTGGTTACAAGAAACTCATCAACACAGGCACACTATCGGCACAGCTTGTTTGCAAATATTACCGTAAGTCTCAGTGTGTGACGATCAATGTGTTCAATATGTTTTGAGTAAACAAGGTATTTGCGTAAGTTGCCGCTAGTCTGACAACACGTGTGTATCAAATCACTAAGCTGGCCCCACTGATGAGTTTTAAGGGCTACATACTGTACTATTTCAGTGGAGCTGACGAAAGCAGGAGCTGGGCAAGAGGATCATCCCCATAGTTTCATTTGACAAATGTGCTATTATCAATTTCCTGTGGTGCATTATCTGTACTATTGAGATCTATTGCACTGGCTGTCTGTACTGTAGAGTACTGTACAATGGACTGCCAAGCAGGGAGAAGCTCAGCAAATTAAAACTAATAGTGTTACTGTGGAGAAAATAATGGAAATATGATTTTTTTTTTGCGTATCTACACTGTACAAACAACAACATGGGGTTCCCTGATCTAATCACCATACTGGCATTGCTCCTGTGCTTGTCTGCCTTTTCTCTGTCAGCTTGAGTTTTCTTCCACAGTCCAAAGACATACATTTTAACTGCTGAAATTCTAAAAAGTGCACTAACATACAGCTGTACATTCCTCGTACTCCAGCAAAAGTTGTAGGTTTCAGAGTTGACTGCAGGTGAGAGATGAGATACCCCGGGCCCGGGGATTTAAAGGTGAAGGTGAAATGAAAACTTGCTTGAGACTTGCAGTTTTGGTGATGATAGAAAAGGTAGGTTTAGCTATCTGCTGTTGAAGGTAGGAAACCCACCCAAGGTATCCATATTCTGCCTCAGGAGAGTCCAGGTATGAGATCCTGAGATAAGAGGAGTGTGAGGAAATTGTGTGTCAGATTAAAGTTTATAATAGTTACCAAGTTGGAGGAGAAGGAGCTCACACTCGTGAAAGAGCTTCTGGTGACAGTGTGGAGAGCAGAACAGTCTCACGAGGAGAACAGGAAACCAGGAACCAGTATATAAGACCAGCAGCTGATTAAATGCAGGCAGTTGCAATCAGCACAGCTGGAGAGATGGGTTGATCGAGAGTGTGAGTGTGCTCAAACGTGGATCACTATAGCTGGAAGGGGCTAGTGCGATGGTGCGGTGTCCATCATCTGTCCTTCTACATTCAACAGGAATTGCTAACCCTCCTGCAGTTGACCTGATGGTCATTAAACTCACACACAAAGTGTCATGGATCCAAGTTAGCACATCATAATATACTGATTATTCTCTTAGTCTGTGGCAATGGTCTCCACTTGTTTCCCCTTCCAAGAGTTGGGAGGAGTTCATCAGTGGCAGCTGCACAATCTCCTGCACCTGTGATTAATCAGCTACCACCATCTTTTAAGTTGAACTGAGGAGTGAAGAAGATGTGGGAGCATTATGTTGGCAATCAATTGGTTGTCAGAGTGCTTTTTCAAGTCAATCTTGAGTTTAAGATCCACTTGTGAAAATCTTGTTCTCCCTCTCTAGACCCTCTGGGAAAAAGAGCTGACTCACTGGCTGACTCCTAAACCCCAAGTTGGTCCGTCCATCCATCCATCCGTCCGTCCATCCATCCATCCATCCATCCACCCATCCATCCATCCATCCATCCATCCACTACCCCAGGGGGTTTTTGGTCACTGAGGAATCATCCTTCCTGCAGGTGATAAGCCCACTGAAGGACCCATATGGCTCATCATGAAAGAATCCATTTACCAGGCTCTTGCCAATGAACCTCTTCTCCCCTGAGCTGGCTCCAGGGTGAGGCCCTGGCAACCTCATGCCAGGTGGCGTACAATGTATCCTTGTACTTTCTTCATGGGGATCAACTGGATCGCTCCATCTTCACCTGCAAGAAAAGAGGTATCACCTACCTCAGGGGAAACCTCTTCACTTACCTTGATTTCTCCTCTTCTCCCCTCCAGGAGAACACACATTTGCCCACACTGTGAGAGAACTTGCTAAGTAACAAACAGAAAAAGAAAAATAATGAATAGGGGCTGTAGTTCATCTAGCTACCACAAAGCATAAATAAGACAAGAGCTACTAAAAGTCTCAGTACAGTTACTGTGGTGATCCGCTCTGTGTGCCTGCTGCCCTAATTGTCTCCACAGCTGCGCGCACACTTGCTCCTCCAAGTAGGCAACCTTCTTTAAGAGCGCTGCCTCTCATTCTGCACGAAGACATCAATGCTCCATTTGGATGAAAGACCTCTGAGCGAGAGTCTACTTCTCCTTTGGCTAGGGAGTTTCGCCTCCCTCATCCTTCCTGCACATCTGATCGTCTGGAAGCTTCGCCTCCCCAACTCAACGTAAGCTACCCAAAGAAATTCATTCTCTCCGCTCCTTCCCTCTATCTTCCCTGTGCACAGGTGGATTCCTCATTGCGGACTTCCTCCTCCTGGTGGCGGACCGGGACCTTCACCTACACTTGGAGGAAACACTGGTTTCCATGAATGAACTATTCTCCTCAGAAGCCCCTGAATCATCTACACCAGCATGAACACACGACGGACCAGGACACTGGTATACGGTGCTGTTTGGATGTTCTTCAGTGCCTCAGCTACTCACCTGCGTCGTAAGACTGATGTACCACTTGTTTATTCAACCAGTTTACAGAGAGCTCATACTCTTGTCTCTCCTCTCTCCTAGGGTTGCCAGACTTGTCCTCGCTCTGCTTGTTCTTCTGCACTCATTCACATTTTCACTCACACAGACATTTAATAAAGATAATTGTGTTTATTCTGAGTCTGTATCTGCATCTGGGTTTGTCCGAATCATGTCAGTACATCTCGGTTAGGTAAACCCAGCAGACAGTGCTCTCGCACAAAGGATTAACATCACTGAGGCTCGTTTAGACCAATTGTCTTATCAACAACAGGTCACTTTGACACAGCTGATTCAAATTAACACTCGCCTCGATCAGCTCACCCAGACACAGCCTTTTCCACCTGCTCCTGCGGGGGGGCGGTCGGGCCAGCTAACACCACTCCACTTCCCACCCAGCATTCCCATTTGACCCGGGTTCCCACTCCCACCCGTTTTAGTGGCAAGTTAAGGGAAGCACAGGGCTTTCTGTTGCAATGCAGTATTGTGTTTCAGCGGGTGCTGGGGGATTTTCCCATGAGACACAGCCGTATTGGTTATGTAGTTAATTTACTGGAGGGGCGGGCCTTAGTGTGGGCTTATGCTGTCATGGTTCGTCCCGACTATTCTAATTACACATTTGACCGGTTTGTAGCAGAATTCAATGAGGTATTTGACCACTCCGACCGGGATAGTGTGTTCACTGAATCGTAAACAGGGGTCTAAATCTGTCACTGATTTTTCAGTTGATTTCCAGGTGGTGGCAGTGGAGGTCGGGAGGGAGGATGCTTCCCTCTGCAGTATTTTTGTACGTAGCCTTAGCCCTAGTCTGCGGGATGAGTTGGCCTGGATCAAAAAGCCTTCTAAGTTAAATGAGCTAATCTCCCTCGCCATTAATATTGATAACAGGTTGAGGGAATGAGCTAACGAGCTAACGCGCGTCGACCTCCCGGTCGTTCTGGTGCACAGTTTCACCGATCCCTGCAGTCTCCCTTGCTGGCCCCCCCTCCCTCTGATTCCCCCAAGGCCGAGGAACTCATGGTAAGATAAGTCTTTATTAGTCCCACAATGGGGAAATTCCAGGATTGCAACAGTACAGGGATAGCAACACTCAGCAATGGGTAATGGGTCAATCTAAGTTGCCACCGGCTGAGAGACAACGCCACCGTGACCTTGGCTTGTGTGTGTACTGTGCTAGCAAGGAACATGAACTTGCCTCTTGCCCCAAGCTGCCAAAAGAGGTGGTCCGTGCGTAACAGTAGGGGGACTCACGGACATACCTATAGCCAAACCCCTTATTAGGTTTTTGCTCCCTATCCGCTTTCAACACAATTACAAGGAAATATCCATCCCCACTCTCATTGATTCTGGGGCCGAGCAGAGGTTTATTTCGAAGAGTTTGGCAACCCGGCTGCGTCTCCCGTGCTATCAGCTGAAGACTCCTTTGAAGTTGATTGCCTTGTCTAAAGTGTCTCTCGCCATCGTGGCTCAACAGACTGCCCCTGTCTTGGTCCTGGTGTCAAGGAACCACCTGCATAACCCCGTGATTGATTGGCGGACAGGAAGCATTGTTTCTTGGAGTTCATTTTGTTTGAGTGCCTATCTGCAGTCCACTGCCTGTTCTCCATCTGTGTCCCTCTGCTCTCCTGATTCACGGCCACCTGATCTCTCTTTGGTGCCCCCTGAATACCATGATCTCGGTTCCGTTTTCAGCAAAGCTAAGGTGCTATCACCTCGCCCCCCCCACCACCCCTATGATTGTGCCTTCAACCTCCTGCTGGGGGCTCCTTTTCCATCCAGCCGCCTCTATAGCCTCTCTGCCCTGAGTGAGAGGCGATGGACAAATACATCAAGGAGTCCTTGGGCTCTGGCATTATCAGGCCCTCGTCCTCGGTGGTGGGGGGCGGGGTTTTTCTTCCTGAGTGAAAAGGATGGCTCACTCAGACCACACATTGATTTCAGGGAACTGAATAATGTCACTGTGAAGGACAAGTACACTCTCCCCCTTATTAACACCGCTTTTGATTCACTCCAGGGGGCCACGGTGTTCAACAAGTTGGATCTCCACAATGCCTATCACCTGGTTCGTATCAAAAAGGAGAGCAAAACCCCGGAAGTGCCACTGACAGCTGTCAACCCAGAGGAAGAACACAACAGTAAGATATAAAGAATTAAATGTCAACAAATACAGACTGAGAAATAAATACAAACTAATACCACATACAAAAGTAACAAAATTATGACATAAATAAGAAACAGTGTGAGACATACAGAAACCAAAAGGCACAAAATACAACAAATATACAAATATAGAGAAAAGCCATGAGACTGAGCATGAGGGAACCTCCAGTGCTTAGCTCATGACATACAATACCTTTAATGCCAAGTTTTGATTCTACACTAATTATATTCAAGATTCAAAGATTTTATTTGTCAATACTACTATACGTACAGGACATACAGGAGAATTGAAAAGCCGTTTCTCTCTCTTCAGTGGTGTGTGGAATATTAAAAAAAAAGAAGGCTGGAAAAACAAGAACAGCAGTCTACGTACAGTAATGCTACCTGTAGTGCAAAGAGGGATAAAGATAAAACCCAGACATCCCATAGTGCAAATCAAGATAAACGATAAAACCCAGCAATCTTATATACAGAAAACTAGAGCAGTAATACTCGTAGTTGTGAGTTTGATACAGTAGTGTAGGTGCAGACAGTGACAGATTGGACTGCACATGATCAATATTGCAAAGACAGACAGCAGCAGATATGGCATATGTGCAAATGGTTGCTGTAAGGTGCAGAGACATACAGCAGAAGATGTATTACTGTTGGTGTGCCAGTCTTTCTGTGCCAACAGCTGAGGTAGTTATTGTGCGGGTGCGTACGTTACAGTCCGGGGAGTGGTGGTGGTGGTGGTTGGGGGGGTGGGTGGACAGAGTTCAAGGTCCTGATGGTCTGGTGAACAAAGCTATTTAGTGACATAACGCACGGCTCAGGAGACGCACACACACAGGCTCAGAGAAGTTCAAATAGTTTATTAGCAACAGGAGTGAATGAATGTGTGTCTGTGGGATGTAAATGTGTTGGTGGCGGCGTCTGCTTCGGGCACAGAGGCAGGAGGCCGTACAGCCGGACAACCCTATGGGAAAAGCAAAGGAAAAGGGTGACGGGCACACGCCAACACAGGAGATTTGCAAGCGAGAGAGGAGCTTACTTGGAGGGCACAGATGACTGGCACAGCAAAGGACGAGGTCCGGAAGACAGCCACCTGGAGTGCTCGGTGCAGCAGCGAGGAATGGGCGATAGAGAGGCGATGTCCGCCGCCGGGGAATCCACCTGTGCACAGGGGAGCAGACTCGAGAGAGAAAAAGGAGGTAAGAGCTTCTTACCCGGGAGAATAGCTGAAGGTGAAGGAACTCACGGCGATGCATGAGAAGTCTAACGGCTTCAGGCCGAAGCTCAGGGCGAGGCGGCTTATATCCCTCGCCGCTGATGATGAGCAGGTGTGCGTGCAGGTGGCGCCGCTGATGAGCGGCGCGGCGTGACAGTACTCCCCCCTCTAGCAGCGCCTCCTGGCGATGGCCTTTCTGGGTGCGTTCGGTGGAAATCAGCGATGAGCGACGGGTCCAACACAGACGACGGGGGTACCCACTGTCGATGATCAGGCCCATAGCCCTCCCAGTCCACCAGGTACTGCAACCCACGACCCCGGCGCCGGGAGTCCAGGATGGAGGAGACGGGCCAGGCCGGATGGCCACCAATCATCCGGGGCGCGGGTTGCGCAGCAGGAGGAGGGCAAAGGGGATCGGAGACTGCCAGCTTCACCTTGGACACGTGGAAGGTGGGGTGGATGCGGAGGGAGGGGGGAATAGCTACACGCACAGCCACCGGGTTGACAATCCTGGTGATGGGATAGGGACCCACGAAGCGCTGTGCCAGCTTCCTCCTCTCGCCCTTTAGGGTAACGTCCCGGGTCGACACGTAGACTCGCTGCCCAACCCTGTACGCCGGGGCAGGTCTTCTGTGCTGGTCCGCCATGGCTCTGTTGCGCTCCGCCGTGCGTAAAAGCGCATTGCACGCTGACGCCCAGATGGAGCGGAACTGCCTGAGATGCGCCCGTACTGAGGGGACAGTTACCTCACTCTCCTGTGCCGGGAACAGCGGGGGGTCGTAACCCAGGGACGCCTTGAAGGGGGACATCCCTGTGGCAGAAGAGCGAGCGGTATTATGGGCATATTCAACCCAGGCAAGGTGGTTACTCCAGGACGTGGGTTTGGACGCCATTACACAGCGGAGCACAGCCTCCAGCTCCTGGTTGGTCTGCTCACACTGCCCGTTGGATTGGGGGTGATGGCCGGAGGAGAGGCTCACCTTGGCTCCTAAAGCGTTGCAAAACGACCTCCAAACCTCAGAGGAAAATTGGGGCCCCCGATCCGAGACCACGTCCACCGGAATCCCATGCAGCCTGACCACGTGTTGGATGAGGAGGTCCGCCGTCTCCAGGGCAGTGGGGAGACCTCGCAGGGGGACGAAGTGTGCCGCCTTGGAGAAGCGGTCCACGATGGTCAGGATGGTGTCGTAGGAGTTGGAGACTGGGAGTCCGGTGACGAAATCCAAGGCGATGTGCGACCAGGGCCTGCCAGGGACGGGCAGGGGCTGGAGCAGACCCGCTGGAGGGGCATTTCCCGACTTGTTGGTGGCACAAATTGGACAGGCCCGGGCGTAGCGGGCAGCATCCCTCCGCAGGCCCGGCCACCAAAAGGACCGCTGGAGGAGGTTTATCATCCGGGAGGAGCCAGGGTGACGGGTGAGCTTGGAGGTGTGTAGCCAGTGGATGACCTCTCCTCGAACCTCAGATGGCACGAACAGCCTCCCCTCCGGTCCGCCGCCAGGGTCAGGTTCCACTTCCTGCGCCTTCCGGATCTTGCTCTCAATGTCCCAGGAGATGGCTCCCACGACGCACGACCTGGGTAGGATGGTGTGGAGCGTGTCCTCCGACTCCTCGTGGCGAATTGCCTAGAGAGGGCGTCGGGCAGGCCGTTCTTGGAGCCAGGCCTGAAGGTGATGGAAAACTGGAACCTGGCGAAGAACAAGGACCAGTGCGCCTGGCGGGCGTTCAGGCGCTTGGCAGATCTCAGGTACTCCAAGTTCTTGTGGTCCGTCAGGACCACGAATGGCAGGTCCGCCCCCTCTAGCCAGTGACGCCACTCTTGCAGCGCGAGCTTGATGGCCAGGAGCTCTCTGTCCCCCACGTCGTAATTCCTCTCCGCCGGGGACAAGCGCCGGGAGAAGAAGGCGCAGGGCCATTTGGCGCCGTCGTCAGGTGACCGCTGGGATAGCACCGCCCCCACTCCTGTGTCCAAAGCGTCCACCTCCACAATGCACTGCAGCGCGGGGTCGACCTGGCGAAGGACCCGGGAGGAGGAGAACTCCGCCTTCAGCGCCTGAAAAGCAGCTGCGGCCTCTTCGGTCCACCAGAACGGGACCTTAGGGGACGTGAGGCGGGCCAGCGGTCCGACGATGGTACTGAAGTTTTGGACAAAGCGGCGGTAGAAGTTCGTGAACCCAACGAACTGTTGCACCTGTTTCCTCGACGCAGGTGTAGGCCATTCTACCACCGCCTTCACCTTCTCTGGGTCAGGACGCACCTGGTCGTGAGAGATGATGAATCCCAGGAAGGATGTAGTCTTAGCATAAAATTCGCACTTTTCAGCCTTCACGTATAGCCGGTTCTCCAGCAGTCTTTGGAGGACCCGCCTCACATGGACCTGGTGCTCGTCCCTGGACTTGGAGAAGATGAGTATGTCGTCCAGGTAGACGAACACAAAGAGGCCGATGAAGTCCCGGAGGACGTCGTTGATGAGGCGCTGAAAGATGGCAGGAACGTTGGTCAACCCGAACGGCATTATCAGGTATTCGAAGTGGCCGTTCGGGGTACGGAAGGCTGTCTTCCACTCATCTCCCTCCCGGATCCGGACGAGGTGGTATGCGCTGCGTAGATCCAGCTTGGTGAACCAGGTTGCCCCCTGGAGGGAGTGGAAAGCGGTGTCCATGAGGGGCAGGGTGTAACGATCCTTCTCCGTGATGTCATTTAGAGCCCGATAGTCAATGCAAGGACGGAGGGATCCGTTCTTCTTTCCGACGAAGAAGAACCCTGCCCCCACGGGTGATGACGATGGGCGGATTATCCCAGCACTCAGCGACTCCTTTAGGTAGGCGTTCATCGTCTCCTTCTCCGGCGCCGACAGACTGTAGAGCCGACCAGAAGGTAAGGGTGCCCCCTGGCGGAGGTTGATGGCGCAGTCATAGGGCCGATGAGGAGGGAGAGACATGGCCTTGGTCTTGCTGAATACCATACCCAGGTCGTGAAATTCCAGGGGCACCAGAGACAGGTCCGGGGGTGTAGCGTCCGTAGGAGGGAGAGAAGCGGACGGAGAGCAGGCAGCGGACTGAAGACAGGTGCCCATACAGAACGTGCTCCATGCCGACACCCCGGCTGACTTCCAATCCAGGACAGGGTTGTGGAGGCGTAGCCAGGGATACCCCAGGATGACGGGCGACACAGAGTTGGGCAGGACGAGAAAGGTTATCTCCTCCCGGTGGTTACCAGAGATGATCACCGGGACCGGAATGGTCTGGTGCGTAACTCTCCCAAGGGAGGCACGAGAGAGGTTGACCAGGGAGATGGGGTTTGTGAGCGCCTGGTAGCGGATGCCCAATCGGGTTGCCAGGCTTTGTGAAATAAAGCTGCCTTCTGCGCCCGAATCCACCAGTGCGTGGGTGAGATGCCCAATGGGATTGTGGCAGAAACGGATGGGCAGCTTTAATTGAGTGAGGGGGTTTAACCGATTGACGTCCGTGAGGCCCCCTACAGTGACTCGCGGACCCCACCGTTTGTCTTCTGTGGACAAAGCTCTACCGTGTGTTGACTATCTCCGCAATACATGCAGAGATTCAGCGCACGGCGGCGCTGTCTCTCCGCCGGGGAGAGCTTTGTCCAGTCCGTCACCATCGGCTCCGACTCCTCGGGGTGCGATGGTGGTGGCGTCACCAGGGGGCGAGCTTGGAACTGGCGCGACGAGGATCCGCGAGGGCGAGAAGAAGACGACTTCCGCCCCGAGGAGCGCTCGCGCAGCCTGTTGTCCAAGCTGATGGCAAGGGAAGATAGCTCCGCTAGCGTCTCAGGGAGGTCCCGCCCAGCCAGTTCATCCCTCAGATCATCATTGAGGCTGCGGAGGAAAAGACCGCAGAGGGAGCGTTCCTCCCAGCCTAATTCCTCCGCTGCTACCCGGAAGTCGACCGCATAGTCCGCAGCCAACCTGCTTCCCTGCTGGAGAGCGAGAAGCCGGTCGACCTGGACCGTCTCGGTACGCGAGTAGTCGAAGACCTCCAGGAAGCACCTCACAAACTGGTCATAAGTGAGGGTGGCGTAACTGGGCCTCGCCATTACGGCGTAGGTCCAAGTCAACGCTCGCCCCTCCAGGAGATTCCCGATATAACCAATCCGACTATGATCCGAGGGAAAGTCTCCGGGCACGCGATGGAACACGGACTCACACTGCATAATGAACCCCCGCGCTCCGCCGAGCTTTCTGCTAAAGCGGGCGGGGGTCGGAATGGGCGTGAGCCGAGTCGGTGCCACTGGAGCCTGCTGGACGGCCACTGGAGCGGCAGGAGCCACGCCACCCTGATGAGCCGGGGGGAATGGCTGCTGGGGGTCCAGGCGGTCCAATCGGTTATTTATGATAATCAATTGGTTTAGGATCACCTGTTGCTGATAGGCTATCTGATCCACCCAAGCCTCGAGAGTGGTAAGCTGGTGTGCGAGCCCGCCGTCTGCCGAGCCGCTCTGCTGAAGCTGTACTGACATAACGCACGGCTCAGGAGACGCACACACACAGGCTCAGAGAAGTTCAAATAGTTTATTAGCAACAGGAGTGAATGAATGTGTGTCTGCGGGATGTAAATGTGTTGGTGGCGGCGTCTGCTTCGGGCACAGAGGCAGGAGGCCGTACAGCCGGACAACCCTATGGGAAAAGCAAAGGAGAAGGGTGACGGGCACACACCAACACAGGAGATTTGCAAGCGAGAGAGGAGCTTACTTGGAGGGCACAGATGACTGGCACAGCAAAGGACGAGGTCCGGAAGACAGCCACCTGGAGTGCTCGGTGCAGCAGCGAGGAATGGGCAATGGAGAGGCGATGTCCGCCGCCGGGGAATCCACCTGTGCACAGGGGAGCAGACTCGAGAGAGAAAAAGGAGGTAAGAGCTTCTTACCCGGGAGAATAGCTGAAGGTGAAGGAACTCACGGCGATGCATGAGAAGTCTAACGGCTTCAGGCCGAAGCTCAGGGCGAGGCGGCTTATATCCCTCGCCGCTGATGACGAGCAGGTGTGCGTGCAGGTGGCGCCGCTGTTGAGCGGCGCGGCGTGACATTTAGTAGTTTTGTGGAGCAGGCCTGGAGGCTCCAGTATCTTTTCCCCGAGGGCAGGGGGCTGAAGAGAGAGTGTGAGGGGTGAGAGGTGTTGCCTGTGATGTTGATGGCTCTGTGGGTGAGGCGGGTGAGGCAGATGTCTGAGAGGGGAGCAGAGGTGCACTGATGATTTTGCTGGCAGCTTCCACTGTGCGTTGTAGTGTCTTCCGGCAGGAGGTGGTGCAGCTTCCATACCACACTGTTATGCAGCTGGTGAGGATGCTCTCAACGGTGCCTCAGTAGAATGAACACATGATGGGGGGTGGGACTGATGCTCTCCTCAGTTTGCGGAGGAAATGTAGGTGAGTTTGAGCCTTCTTCGCCAGTGATGTGGTGTTGTTGGACCAGGAGAGGTCCTCAGAGATGTGCACCCCCAGGAAGTTGGTGCTGCTCACCCTCTCCACAGCTGCTCCATCGATGATCAGAGGGGAATGCTGTGTGTGTCCCCTCCTGAAGTCGACCACAATCTCCTTGGTTTTTCCCACTTTCAGGAAGAGATGATTGTCCTTACACCACTGGACCAGTTGACTCACACCATTTCTGTAGTTGGCTTCTTCATTGTTGATGATGAGGCCCACCACCGTCGTGTTGTCCGCGACATTGATGATGTGGTTGGTGCTGTAAGCTGGTACGCAGTCATGAGTCAGCAGAGTGAAGAGCAGCGGGCTGAGCACGTACCCTTGTGGGGCCCCTGTGCTCAGTGTGATGGTCTTGGAGGTGTTGCTACCAAACCAAACCTTCTTTGGCCTCCCAGTGAGAAAGTCCAGCACCCAGTTACAGATAAAGCTTTTAAGTCCCAAGTGTCTGAATTTTTGTATTAGGTGCTTGGGAATGATTGTGTTGAATGCTAAATTGAAGTCCAAGAACAGCATTTGCACGTAGGAGTTCTCTGAGTCCAGATGGGTGATGGCTGGACGGAGAGCAGCAGAGATGGCGTCTTATGTGGATCTGTTTGACCTGTATGCAAACTGAGATGGGTCGTGGGAGGGAGGCAGGATGGACTTGATGTTTTGCATGACCAGCCATTCGAAGCACTTCATTATGATGGGGGTCAGTGCTATGGGCCAGTAATTGTTGTAGCTGGATGGGACAGGCTTCTTTGGGACCAGTATTATGGTGGCAGTTTTGAAACATGTGGGGCCAACGGCTTGACACAGGGATATTTGAAGATGTTGGCCAGGACATTCTTGAGCTTCTTCACACAGTCCTTCAGAACGCGACCTGATATAAGATAAGATAAGATAAGATAAGCCTTTATTAGTCCCACAACGGGGAAATTCCAGGATTGCAACAGCACAGGGATAGCAACACTCAGAGCAACAATCAGAAGGCAAGAAAAAAAAAAACAAGCAAGCAAGAGCAGCTAATAAACATATGTACGTATTACTATAAAATATATATATATACACACACACACAGACACACAGTGCAGAGCATTGTAGCTGGATGGAATAAATATATGAATATATGAACACACAGTGCAGAGCATTGTAGCTATTGTAGCTGTAGATATGTTGTCTGGTCCAGCTGCCTTGCGTGGGTTGATCCTGGAGAGGGTCCTCTTCATGCTTGCTGAATTCAGACTTTTGGCCTGCTCGTCTGGGGGAGGGGTGGTCATTAAGGTTGAAGTAAGAAGTCATTTAGGTTGTTAAGCAGTGTGATGTCACTCGCACAGGTCTGAGGTGCAGGTTTGTACTTGATGAGGATCTGCATACCATGCCAGAGTGTTACACCTCGATCTCACCAGTCATCAGTGCCAGCGGCGCGCACACCTGCGCCTCATCAGTAACTGGCTATTTAAACCCCTCTGCCTTCTGCTTCGGCCTGGCGTCGTCTGCTCGACAACGCTCCCAAAACCTCAGCGTCTGTTCCGGTTCGCACCGACCAGCGCATCGCTCTCCAAGCACGTAAGCTGTATTCCTCACCTACCTTCTCTCCAGCTTCTCCCCTGTGCACAGGTGGATCTCCAGGGCGGCGGAATTCCTCCTCCTCGCCTCACCTCTGCCTTCATCACACCAGCTCATCGGGAGCGCGCAGCCGCACTGTCCTCCAGGTTACAGCTGCAACGCCAACGCCAGCCACCTTCTCGCCTGCACGTGAGCATAACGTTGTGGTTATTTCCCACGGGGTGTATGACTGCAGTTAACCCTCTGCTCTGCTCTCTTCTCAGGGTTACCTGGCTGCACGGCGAGCTGCTCCGCCCTTGACGCATGCTGTTCACCCACACTACATTCACACTTCCACTCACGCACTCAAACACAACCTGTTGCTTGAATAAAAGCTTTAAATCTTCCCGAGCCTGTGTGTGTGTTCCCTGAGCCCAATATCATGTCACAGACAGAACATGCATCTCTGGTGTTGCTGAAGTGTCCGGATATTTTCTTGCTGTACTGTCGTTTTGCCTCCTTGATGCCATGGGACAGGTTGGGCCTAGCTGTTGTTAGTCTTGCAGTGTCGCCGGCCCTGAAGGCTGCATCCTGAGCCCTCAGGAGCCTGTGGACCTCGGCTATCATCCATGGCTTTTGGTTAGCACAAACAGTGATGGTTTAGCAGTGAGTGACATCATCAATGTATTTAGCTTTATATTGTATGCTACAACAACCTCAGTGTACTCCTCTATGTTTGTGTGTCCATTGTGAGTGGCTGCACACTTTCTGGGCTGCACGGTGGCGCAGTGGTTAGCACTGCGGCAGCACAGTTTACCCTTGGCCGGGGGATTGTGGGGATCGTGGGATCGTGGGTTCGATCCCAGCCCCCGACCAACAGTGATCTGTGTGGAGTTTGCATGTTCTCCCCGTGTTGCGTGGGTTTACTCCGGGATTTCTCCGGTTTCCTCCCACATGCCAAAAACATGCATGTTAGGTTAATTGGCTGTTCTAAATTGTCCCTAGATATCTGTTTCCTATAGGCCCTTAGAATAGAGGGTTAGTATTAATGAAAGCGCTTTGAGTGGTCTTTGTGACTAGAAAAGCGCTATATAAGTGCAGGTTAGTTAGTTAGTTAGTTAGTGTGTTAATGTGTGCATGAATGGTGGATAGCAGGATCTGTAAAGTGCTTTGGTCATCTAAAGATGAGAAAAAGCACTATATAAGTGAATGCCATTTACCATTTATTCCCCTCTCTTCCCCGTTGTGGGTTTTCCTCTTTGAAAAATGTCTCACTGTATACAACAGCGAGGAAATTATGTGTTTGACCTACTTTTGTGATATAGGCAGTTTGTACCTGTATCTAACACTATGTCTAAGTGTGAGCATGTCTGGCTTTGTGTGTGTTGTGCATGTGCACAGTGTATGATTCCAGAAGTGGATGCAGTGTCATTTTGTGTTTTTGTGCTTCTTCCACATGTAAATAATGAGTCTTTTACTCTATATTTGCATTTGATAACACTGTAGTCAGACTATAATCAGTCTTTCTATAATTTTCTGAGAACCTGTCATTGAAATTCAAGTTACAAGTGGTGCACCTGCTCTCCCATACAACTGTGATGCTGCTTTCAAACATTAAATACACATGGATATCATTTTTTACTGTTAAAAAGAAACAATTTCAAATAACGGAAAAATGGATTTCACTGGAAATTGAAAATGAAAACAGCAAAACTCAGAAACGTAGAACTGTAGTGTCTGGACAATTCATGTCATGACACATCACAGAGACGCAAGATGGCGAAGGGGGATAGTTGACTGATAGGATATTTTCAAGTTTCATTAATTATTCTATATGATTTCAATGCTATATTATTCTATTCTATTCTAATTGTTTTTGGTGCATATAAAAATCCAATGTCTGGGTCACTGTGATATTTTTTCATCGTCTCAGAGCTTGAAAAGACTGTCTGTTTTCAGAGCAAGATTAGGATGAGCAAGATTGTGAATAATGACGAAAGTTTCATTGTTTTATCATACCAAACTGTACTGTATTGTCAGGATGACCAGATCATGTTAGAATGGTCATTGCTGACCACAGATAAAGAAGGAGTCACTTGGAGAGTTGGCTCCTGCCAGTCTAGCTTAGATAAGAGACCGAGGTATAAAAATCAACATCCTTGGACACATGTTAGGGAGTCGGTGCTGTGAAGCTCTGAGGCGAGTGTATGCTGTTACTGATTTCCTCCTTTCTGATCAGAAAGAGAATAAATGACTCAGAACTTGGAAAACCGCCTATTGATTATTGTTTCAGCCTCAGTCTATTCATTTTTGTTCTAACATAATTGTCGCCCGACGTGGGACCCATATAGAGTGGTCCATGGCGTTTTCCGACGAGCCTGGACTTTAGACAAGTGCACAGTTAAAGGAGAGGAGAGACCTATACTTCTGGGAAGCACTGAAAAAAAACGCTGAATTTCCCTCTTCAAAGGCCCTGGTGACGTCGGGGAGTGGCGTGGAGCTCTGACGGGTCTACCAGAACTCAGAGGCGGATTCCAGGTGTGAGTAATTTATTCCAGTTTTTGTTATTGTTGTTATGGCCAGAGAGTGATTGCCTAGACCGATTGTACACTAGGTGAAAGACTGAAAGAAAGAGACCTACAGCCTAATTGATAAGTTATGTTACTCACGGTGTGGGTATCGCAATAATCCCTTGGGAAGATGGAGCTTTCCTTTCCAAGCGGTGATCGATATTCCTAGATCCGGGGTAATTCTTAGAAATTCACTGGATTCCGACTTTCGAAGTAAGTTCTAGATGGAGGTCTAGAAGCCAGTACTGGGTTAAGAGAAGAAAAAAAAAACGGGAAAGATACGTGTTCTCGTTCCTCTCCGGAAGAGTCACGTGATCCCAGAGAAGTTAATTTTTCGGGGTAAGATTCGTGCCCTTTGGCGTGCCTTTTGGGACTGCTTCTGCTTATGTTTCAGTTTTGGACTTGTCAGCATTAGTGGGGAGGCGACGTGAACCCCGAAAAAGGGAAAAAGTTGTTTTCACGGAAGATTCGTGCCTTTATCGGGTCTGTTTATTGCCCAGGGGGGCTGACGTGACCGTTGAAATTGTTTGTTTTGTGAGTTTGTTGAAGCGCTAGAATAAAAAAAAAAAAAGAGGAGTTACTGTGTTCTGAGTTTGTTTTGTCTGTGTTACATGAAATCCGCTCCGGTGTGAAACATAGAGAGGCTGAGTTCCCACGGAGGCGGAGTGAATAAGGTGTGAAATTGATGTCTGTGGTTTTTTCTCCCTAATATTTGTGGAGCATAAAAGGGTTGGTTAGTTAATTATCTTTTGGGAAGTGTTTAAAATTATAGGTATTTGAAAATAGTAGCCTTGAGCAGAAACAGTGGACTGATGTTGTGCTTTATGGCAGTGTAAGAGAAAAAAAAAAATGAAAGGGGAAGCTTCACGCGCCCTGCGATGGACTGGCGATCTGTCCAGGGTGTACCCTGCCTCTCGCCCAAAGATGCTGGGATAGGCTCCAGCCCCCCGTGACCCAAAAAGGATTAAGCGGAAGAAGATGGATGGATGGATGGAAGCTTCACGCTGCCAGTGGCGGTGTGAGGGTTGCCATATTTGATTTTTTCCGCTGAGGTTGCCAGATCTGGAAATTAATTGAAGTAATTCTCATGCTGTTTTGGGCTTTGGCATGAACCTAAAAGTCTTTATTGTATGACCTTGTAGAGATAACGCAAAAGAAAACATGTCTGGGCCCTGTCTGTCTGTACCTGTCTGTGTGTAATGTCTGTCTCAATGTGTATCTGTTTGAGATTCTGTGTGTGTCCTTGAGAGAAGGAGAAAAAGAAACAGAGAGTTTGGGGAATTAAAAAAAAAAAAAAAATAGAAAAGCCGTGTAGCCACTGATTCGTGTGTGGAAAACTTGGTAAAAAGAAAAGAAGAGGAAAAAAAAATTTCAAACATGGGTTGCTGTTATAGCAAAAAGGACAAAAATAGTACAAGGTTTCTGGCAAAATGGAGAAAGAAATTTGATTTCAGTGGGGAACTTGAGGTTAAAGATTGTGAGAGTTTGATTTCTGCCATCAAATTAGCAGCAGACGGCAGGAGGCAAAAAGAGTTAAAATATGAACTTTTTGAGGCTGAACAATGGCTTCAGATTGCTAGGCAACGACAAGCTGACTTGAATAGACAGGACCAGACCTTAAAAGACTTGGATGTTTGTAATAAGAAGGGCTTGACTAATGCACATTCTTTCTCAAAATTCCGAGGTGAGGAGGAAGATAACGGTCAGAGCAAGTGGTGTGGAGACCCTACCCCTCCTCCTCCCCTGTATCCGGACCTTAGGATGGTGATGGCCTACGCGGCACCGGCGGTGAGCCCGGCTCCTCCTCCTACTCCTCCTCCTCCTCCTCCTCATCCTTCCCTTCAACACATGACAGATATCAAGCCTAAAATCCAGCCTCCTCGTCAAGCAAAAGAGATAAGTGTTTATGCACCTTCACGTTATGCCACTTCAAAAGCACACACATCCTTGAATAAACACATTAAGGAAGAAGAATATGCAGCAGAATTAGGACAGTTTCCTATGATTGAACTATCTAACCCAGCTTATGTAGGCCCAGCAGCTGAGGACAGACAACCTACTATTCAAAATATTCCCACTGTGCTAGTCTACAGGCCATGGACCGATGGAGATTTCAGTGAGGCAGTGAAGGAAATCCCTCACCCCCGAGAGAAGCCGACTCAATTTTTTGAAGGGATGGCAAACCTCCTTCAGAGTTTCAAATTAAATGGCCAGGAAACAGAGAGAGCATACAGAAAGGTCCTAAAAACTGATTGGTGTACAGTTTCAGGCAACTGGAACCCCAAACATAATGTAGGTCAACCCTTATCACCAACTGATGCAGTATTAGCTCAGCGGGTGAGAGAATTAAATGAACGCATAGGGAACAAGTGGAGGTTAAAGCATGATTGGACCGCTATTCAAAATGTCACCCAACATAAAACAGAAAGTGTTGAAGCCTATAGGTGTAGGTTGCAGGATGTTTTTGACAATCATTCTGGCTTGGAAAATCCTACTGCAGATACGGGTTCAGAACCCTATTGGCAACATTGGAAAAGTGTATTTCTACAGAACATGCATCCAAATTTATCACAGTATGTACGTGAACACCTGGTAACATATCGTACATGCTCATTTGCTGATGTGTTGACATATGCAAAACATGCAGAACGGTTGGAGGGGGAGCGTGTGGACAGAGAAGAAAAGAAGGCTAAAACAAAGCCCACTCCTGTTTGTGTAATTGCTGACCCAAGGGGGGAGGCATTTGCTTCCCCCACTTCTGCATTTTTTCAGGGTCCCCGGCGTGGAGGAGGGGGGAGGGGCCGTGGTGCTGGGTCTGCAAACCCCCGGTGGCGGGGCCGTGACTGTTGCCATGCCTGTGGGCAGCGGGGCCACTGGAAAAAACATTGCCCTACGCATTCAGCGGGCTGGAGAGAGGGGAGGGGACTACGCCCTGCTCAACAACAACAACAACCGGACTCATCATGTCCCGACATGTGACTGACCGAAACAAAGCTAAGTACAGCTACTGAAAATGACAATGGCACAATTGACATATTTCATTTACCTGACTTTGACCTAATCATGACACTAGGGTGCTTACCAGAGGTTACTCTAGAAGTTCAGGGAACTCCTTTGAAATTTCTTTGTGATACTGGGGCCTGTAGATCTGTTATTTCAGGCCTAGATGCCGTGGGGCTCACGAAATCAGAACACACAGTTTTCATTAAATCAGCAAATGGGAAGCTAAAAAAGGAATGTCTTTCTGAAATTGTAGCAGTAAAAGATCCTGTCACAGGGGACAGTGCAGAAGGTTCATTCATTTTGTCACAAGTGTGTCCAGTTAACTTATTGGGAAGGGATTTGCTCACAACCCTCAGTATTGCCATAATCCCGACAGAAGGTGGTATGAGGGCATCACATTTCCCACATGCATCAGAAACTCATGTTTTGCAACATTTTGCAGTACCAAGATACTCATATTCGCTTCATTTGGTACCGGCCGGACCAACTGGAGTGAGTGAGAGCTTGGAAGCCAAGATAATGCAATATTTCAAAACACAGGTTCCTACAACTGTGCAGGCCACAAATCAATATCACTGCAGCATGTATGACAGATGTCTGAGTGGCCCGGATGACAAATTTGAGAAAACATTTTTTGCAAACTCATCCTCCAGAATAGTCATTGCAAATTTGTACTGGTCACCAAAGGGCTATGCAGGAGCATCTGTAAGGTTATCAGATGAAGATAAAAGCCATTTTAAACACTGGGAAACACCACACATTGTACTGATCAAGCCTAAACACATGCAGTGGAAAGATGTGGGTAGGTTTGTAAACACAGCAGAGGAGTGTGATCAGACCTGGAAAAACACACCTGAAGCAAAGGTTCAGTACTGCCCAAAGCTTGACACCTACTGTCTGCCTTTGAACTGGGTGGCACAAGTCCAAAAAGATGTCAGCATTGACGTCCCTGAATCACAAGCATGATTATTTCCTTTGACAGAGGGAGAGGAAAATGAACTCTCAGAAATTTCAAATTCCTTGTGGTCAACAGGAAAGGCAGATGTAGGTTTAATGAAAAATGCAGAGTTGGTAACAATAAATGCAAAATCTCATTTTAGGCCTTATCAGAGACAATATCCTCTACGCCCCGAAGCACAAGAAGGCATTAGACCTGTTATACAGGAATTGATAGATGCAGGGGTTATAGTACCATGTCCAAAATCACCGTGCAATACACCTTTGTTTCCGGTGAAGAAGGCTGCACCATCCTCCAGTTGGAGAATGGTTCAAGACCTTCAGGCAGTGAACAGAGCTGTCATTCCGAGGGCTGTGACAGTCCCGGACCCTCACACTTTGTTAAATGATCTACAATCACAAATGAAATATTTCACAGTGATTGATATCAGTAATGCATTTTTCAGCATTCCCATTCACCCAGATCATCAGTTTTGGTTTGCGTTCACATTTGAAGGCAAGAGGTACACATTCACGAGGCTACCACAGGGCTATTGTGAGTCGCCAACCATTTTTTCACAGGCAATGTCAGCAAATTTGGCCCAGTTTGTTCCACCTCATGGGAGTCAATTACTCCTGTATGTAGATGACATTTTGCTGGCATCCCCTGATGAAATCACTTGCAAAAAAGACACCATTGCCTTGTTGAAATTTTTAGCTGAGCAGGGTCACAAGGTTAACAAAGCAAAGCTGCAGTTGTGGAAGCCGGAAGTGAAATACTTAGGCCACATTCTGTCAGCAGAAGGGAGACATGTTGATCCTGTTCGCAAAGAGGCTATTTTGGCAGCGCCTAAACCAATCACAAAAAGAGACATGATGTCATTCTTGGGGACATTAAACTATTGCCGCTCCTGGATTGCAAATTATTCATTTGAAGTGCAGCCATTGTCTGACCTCATTCACAAAAAACCAATGGCACAGGTAGACAAGATTGAGTGGACACCCGAAGCAGAGGAAGCGTTTGTCAGGATGAAAAAGCTTTTGGTCAGCACTGCAGTTTTGGCACTCCCTGACTATAGAAAGCCATTTATTCAGATGGCTGATTGTAGACAGGGACACATGACATCAGTGCTGCTTCAACCATTTGGGACAAAAATGCGTCCAGTGGCATATTATTCCACAAGACTGGACGCAGTTGCCAGGGCCCTTCCTCCATGCGTGCAGGCTGTAATAGCTGCATCCATGGCAGTCCAAGCGTCTGCAGGGATTGTCCTTTTTCATCCTTTAACCCTAAAGGTCACACATGCAGTGTCAGTCATTTTATCTCAGAGCAAGATATCAGTTCTTTCACCATCCAGACACCTTGCATGCATGACAGTATTAATGTCCCAGCCTCATTTGACGATTGAGCGTTGCACGGTGTTAAATCCAGAGAGCTTTTTGCCAATCACCACTGAAGGAGAACCTCATGACTGCTTGGCAGAAATTGAGCATGAAGTACTGCCACATCCTGATTTACAAGACATTCCTCTGGATGATTCAGATCTCACATTGTTTGTAGATGGATCATCAAAACGTGACTGTGATGGATCAAATTTGTCGGGCTATGCAGTTGTCACTCATGACACTGTTTTGAAGGCTCAAAAACTTCCATCCCATCTTTCAGCCCAAGCTGCAGAATTGATTGCTTTAACTGAAGCATGCAAAATGGGAAAAAATAAAAAACTTACAGTTTACACCGATAGCCAGTATGCATTTTCCACTATTCACCATTTTGCACAACAGTGGAAAAATAGAGGCATGATTACATCAACAGGGAAGCCTATTCAGCATAAACACCTCATTTTGGAACTGCTTAAAAGTGTCAAACTGCCATTACAACTGGCCATATGCAAATGTGCTGCTCATACGAATGGTAATGATCCGGTTTCTAAAGGCAATCATTTTGCAGATCAAACTGCAAAGGCAGTAGCACAAGGCTTGCAACCTAAACAAAGCACATTTGATTCTGTTTTGACATTGACTGAAGAGCTATCACATGATATTCTTGTTGAGGCTCAAAAAGCAGCACCACAGGCTGAAATTTACAAATGGATAAAGAAGGGAGCTATCCTTGATGACACCTTAAAGCTCTATAAATGTAAGGCAAACAAGCCTATTCTACCACGCAAACTGTTTCACCAAGTCTCTACCTTGCTCCATGGCGTTTCGCATGTAGCAAGAGGGGGGATGGTATCTACACTGAATAAAACCTTTACTGCTTATGGGTTTAGCCAGTTTGCCACACAGTTTTGTAAGAAATGTCTGATCTGTGCAAAAAACAATGCACAGGGAAACTTCAAACCTGAGAGAGGCACTTTCCCAGCTTCTACTTATCCATTTCAGAACATTTGCATGGATTTTATTGAACTGAATAAATGTGAAGGCAAGAAATATTGTTTGGTCATTTGTGATATGTTTTCTAAATGGACAGAAGCTTTTCCTTGCACACATCCAAATGCAATCACAGTTGCAAAGAAATTGCTTGCAGAAATTGTACCTAGGTTTGGAATACCTGAGAAAATTTACTCAGATAATGGTACACATTTTGTAAATCAAGTTATGTCACATTTAGGCACAGCACTGAACATCATTTTGAAGAATCATTCAGCTTATCACCTACAATCTGCAGGACTGGTAGAACGCACAAACAGAACTATTAAAGAAAGACTCAGAAAAACAATGGCAGAAACAAGACAAAATTGGATTTACTGCCTTCCATTAGTTTTGTTTTACATGAGGATAATCCCAACCAAAGGGGGGTTGTCTCCATTTGAAATCATGTATGGCAAACCATACTTGTTGCCACCTTTGAGACCATTCAATCCTGGTGATGAAGAAGTATGTTTAGCAGATTACATGAGAAGGATGTTGACTAACAGAGATATTATCGCTGCTACTCTCCCTAGGAGGGTTCACGAGGAAACTGCACCGATCTTGGCCAAGCCAGGAGACCTCGTCCTCATCAAAGCCATCAAAAAGAAGAATTGGACTGATTCACCCTGGCAAGGACCACATAAAGTTGTTTTGTCAATGCCAACAACGGTGAAAGTTGAAGGACGGGACTCTTGGGTGCATTTAACACACTGTAAACTTTACCCTGCTCTGAACTCACAGTAAGGGACTTCAATTCAATTCAATTCAATTCAACTTTATTTATATAGCGCCATTTCACAACAACAGTCATCTCATAGCACTATCAACTGTAGGGAGGACCCCCACAGTTGCAGAAAGACCCCAGCAATCAGGCGATCCCCTGTGAGCAAGCACTTGGCAACGGTGGAGAGGAAAAACTCCCTTTTAACAGGAAGAAACCTCCAGCAGAACCAGGCTCAGGGAGGGGCAGTCATCTGCTGCGACTGGCTGGGGGGTGAGGGGATAGAGAAGAAGAAAAGAACAGACATGTAGAGAGCAAACAGCACAATGGGGACTCAATCTATGGGAGAGAACAAACAAATGTTAATGACCAGCAAAAAAAAAATATTTCATAGAGAGTGAGGAAAGGAGTGAGGCCCAGTGCATTACTGGAGGTCCCCCGGCTGACTAAACCTATTAGCAGCATAACTAAGGGAGGGTTCAGAAAACACATGATCCCTCCCTAATTGTAGGCTATATCAAAAAGGTAGGTTTTAGCCCTATTCTTAAAAACAGAGATCGAGTCTGACTCCCGAATCCAGATTGGCAGCTGATTCCACAGGAGAGGAGCTTGATAACTGAAGGCTCTGCCTCCCATTGTACTTTTGGAGATTCTAGGTATTACAAGTAAACCTGCATTTTGGGAGCGTAGTGCTCTGTTAGGATGATACGGTAGTATCAGATCTTTTAAATAAAAAGGAGCCTGATTGTTTAGAGCTTTGTAAGTAAGAAGAAGGATTTTAAACTTAATTCTAAACTCTATGGGAAGCCAATGAAGGGAGGCCAGAACCGGAGAGATATGATCTCTCTTTCTAGTACCTGTTAAAACTCTTGCTGCAGCATTTTGGATCAGCTGAAGACTTTTTAAAGATGTTTTAGGACAGCCTGATAATAAAGAATTACAATAATCTAATCTCGAGCTAACAAAAGCGTGGATCAGCTTCTCAGCATCACTCTGAGACAAGATGCTCCTAATCTTGGCAATATTACGCAAATGATAGAAGGCAGTCTTAGAAACAAATTTAATATGTGAATTGAAGGACAAATCCTGATCAAAAATAACTCCAAGGTTCCTCACAGAGCTATTAAGAGAAAGAGTAACTGCATCCAAACTGAAAGTTTGATTTGGAAAGGAATTTCTAAGGTTTTTTGGACCAACAAGAATGACTTCAGTCTTATCTGAATTTAATAGCAGGAAATTACAAGTCATCCAAACTTTGATTTCCTTAAGACAGGCTTCTAACTTGGCTAATTGATTAGTATCATCTGGCTTCATTGACAGGTATAATTGTGTGTCATCTGCATAACAGTGAAAATGTATACAGTGCTTTCTAATAATGTTGCCTAACTGAAGCATATATAAACTAAAAAGAGTAGGGCCAAGCACAGATCCCTGTGGAACTCCATGACTAAGCTTTGAGCTGAGAGAAAACTCATCATTTAAGATAAGATAAGATAAGATAAGATAAGCCTTTATTAGTCCCACAACGGGGAAATTCCAGGACTGCAACAGCACAGGGATAGCAACACTCAGAGCAACAATCAGAAGGCAAGAAAAAAACAAGCAAGCAAGAGCAGCTAATATACATATGTTCGTATTACTATAAAATATATATATATACACACACACACAGACACACAGTGCAGAGCATTGTAGCTGGATGGAATAAATATATGAATATATGAACACACAGTGCAGAGCATTGTAGCTAGATGGAATAAATATGTAAATATATAAACACCCACAGTACGGAGCATTGCAGCTAGGTGGAATAAATATGCAAGTATATAAACACACACAGTGCGGAGCAATGTAGCTAGATGGAATAATATGTAGATATATAAATATATAAACACACCCAGTGCTGAGCATTGTAGCTAGATGGAATAAATATGTAAATATATAAACACACACAGTGCAGAGCATTGTTGCTAGATGGAATGAAACAGCATAACCGTCTACTTAGTTATCCTACATGGTATGATTATGTGCCCATACATATTCTCACCCTCCATAGCGACCGGTATGTTCCTAGTTGTATGCCGGAGGGGACCATTGTGTAAGTCTATTGCATCTTTTGCATTCAAAAAACTATTAGTTTGTTACGTCTTTTTGCTATCTCTGCGAGCAGCCCTGCTTAGGTTGTACAGTCTGACAGCCGTTGGTAGGAAGGACCTGCGAAACCTCTCGGTTGTGCACCTGGGATGATGTAGTCTGCTGCTAAATGAGCTCCTCAGTGCATTCAGTATGTCCTGCATAGGGTGGAACTCGGACTCCAGCAGAGATGACAGTTTAGCCACCGTCCTTCTCTCTCCTATCTCCTCCATCGGATCAAGGCGCTGCCCCAGGACAGAGCTAGCTTTCTTAATCAGTTTGTTCAGTCTCTTCCTATCGGCTGCAGTAATGCCACTGCCCCAGCAGACCACTCCAAAAGTGATGGCTGATGCCACCACCGTGTCATAGAATGACTTCAGCAGCGCCCCTTGTACACCAAAAGACCTGAGTCTCCTCAGCAGGAACAGCCTGCGCTGTCCCTTCTTGTAGAGTGCATCAGTATTGTGTGACCAGTCTAGTTTATTGTTCAGATGAATACCCAGGTACTTATAGGATGTCACCATCTCGATGTCTGTTCCCTGTATATTTACTGGTACTGTGAGGGGCTGCCCATGCCTGCGGCAGTCCACCACCAGCTCCTTAGTTTTCCTCGCGTTGATCTGGAGGCAGTTCCGATGGCACCAGTCCACGAAGTCCTGGATAAGCCCTCTGTACTCAGCTTCATCTCCATTGGAGATGAGGCCAACGATCGCAGAGTCATCAGAGAACTTCTGTAGATGGCAGTGTGTTGTGTTGTGTGAGAAGTCCGCAGTATAAAGAGTGAACAGGAAGGGAGCCAGCACCGTTCCCTGGGGGGGCCCCCGTGCTACTGATGATCGTGTCGGACACACAGTCCCGGGTTCTCACAAACTGAGGCCGGTTCGTGAGGTAGTCCAGGATCCATGATGACAGGTGCTGGTCCACCCCTGCGCGCAGCAGCTTGTCCTTCAGGATCATCGGTTGGATGGTGTTGAAAGCACTGGAGAAGTCAAAGAACATGATCCTCACCATATTCCCGGGCTTCTCCAGGTGGGACAGAGAACGGTGAAGGAGGAAGATCACCGCATCCTCCACCCCAATGCCATGCTGGTAGGCGAACTGGAGTGGATCCATCGCTGGTTCCACCAGGGGGCGGAGGTGAGCAAGGAGCAGTCTCTCCAGGGTCTTCATCAAGTGGGACGTCAAGGCCACCGGTCTGTAGCTGTTCAGGTCTTTGGGGTGGGAAGTTTTTGGTACAGGTACCACACAAGATGTTTTCCACAGCTGTGGTACCCTCCCCAGTTTCAGGCTCATGTTGAAGATATACGTCACAATCCCACACAGCTGGTCTGCACAGGACTTGAGGAGCTTTGCGCTGATGCCGTCCGGTCCCGGCGCCTTCCTCGCCTTGATCTTCCTCAGCTCCGTCCTCACCTGGGTCCTGGTCAGGGTCAGGATGGGGGGCTGTGTGTTGGGAGTGGGGGGGTGTTGGTGGAGTGGGGAGTGGGCAGCAGGACTTGATTTCTTTAGAGGCAGCAGTGGTTGTTGTGCAGTCAGGGGGGAGGGCGGTTGGTCAAATCTATTGAAAAACAGATTCAGGTTGTTCGCCCACTCCCTGCCCCCTGTGGCCTGGGGGGAGGTATTCTGGAGCCCCGAGATGGTTTTGAGGTTTCTCCAGACCCCGCTGATGTCGCTCTGTTGCAGCTTGTCCTCCATCTTCTTCCTGAAGCTGTCCTTGCCTTCTCTGATCTTTCTCCTCAGCTCCCTCTGTACGGACTTCAGCATCTCCCTGTTCCCTGACCTGAAGATCCTCTTCTTCTCTCTCAGAAGTGTTTTTATCTCAGGGTTGATCCAGGGTTTGTTGTTTGAGTGACGCCGTATGGTCTTGGTGGGAACGGATTTGTCCACACAGAAGCTGAGGTAGCCCGTGAAGGTGTGAATGAGGCCATCGATGTCCTCACCATGTGGATCGCAGAGCTGCTTCCAGGCGGTGGCTTCAAAACAGCCCTTTAGGGTGTCCATTGTCTCCTCAGACCATAACTCCACAGTGTGCATGGCCGGAGGTTGTCTGTGCACTAGGGGTTTGTACACCGGCCGGAGATGAACCAAGTTGTGATCCGATCTCCCGAGTGGGGGGAGTTGTGATGAGGTGTACGCCTCCTTAGTGTTTGCGTAGAATAAATCCAGTGTTTTATTGTCTCTAGTGTGGCATGTGACATACTGGGTGAACGTGGGTAGAATGGGAGACAGTGAAACATGGTTGAAATCGCCTGAGATGAGGAGAAGAGCATCTGGGTGTTCTGTCTGCAGCCTGCTGGTTACTGAATGGATGACGTCACGTGCTGTCCCAGCGTTCGCCGTCGGATTTGCATAAACAACAATGCAGATCACGTGTGAGTGTTCTCTCGGGAGATATGTAGGCCTCATGCTAACAGCTAGCAACTCAATGTCTTTGCTGCAGTGTCGTTGTTTAACAGTGATATGTCCCGGTCTGCACCAGTTGTTGTTAACATACATTATCACTCCACCGCCCCTAGCCTTGCCACTGTCTGGTGTTCGGTCAGCTCGTATCATGTGAAAACCCTCCAGCTCAATGTTAGCATCTGCTGCTAGTTCAGTTAGCCACGTCTCAGTAAACAAAAGGAGAGAGCACTCCCGGTAAGTGCTATCATAACGGGAGATAGCCGCTAGCTCATCTAACTTTCCCAGTATCGACCGTACATTTCCCATGACAACAGATGGAAGGGAGGGTCTGTACCTTATATTTTTTGTCCTCCGCCTTACTCCAGCCCGGCAGCCGCGGCGTTTTCGCCTCAGTTCTCTCGGTATGTCGAGTTTTTCCAATGGGACCGGGTGGCGGTTGAATGCTAGCAGCTGTTCTCTGCTGTATCGTATCCTGCTATAAACAGTGGCTCCGTCCACCGGCTCAGGAGACATTTAGGACGATCTGTGTGTCCGTGATATAAGTGGGGTGAAAAAAAAAGAGGGATCAAAAGAGAGAGGAAGGGAAAAAGACTCGGAATCGAGCCGCTGTTGCAAAAGGCAGCCTACTCGTGTGGCGCCGAGAGAAAAAAAAAAAAAAAAACATGAACAAACTGGAACCTATCAGATAAATAAGATCTAAACCACTGCAACGAAGTTCCATTAAGTCCAACATAGTGTTCTAATCTATCAAGTAGAATATTATGATCAATAGTATCAAAAGCTGCACTAAGATCTAAAAGGACAAGTACAGAAACTAGTCCATTATCAGATGCAATGAGGAGGTCGTTAGTGACCTTCGCTAAGGCTGTTTCAGTGCTATGATGGATTCTAAACCCAGATTGAAACTCCTCAAATAAACCATTTCCCTGCAGGTGGTCAAATAATTGCGTAGCAACAACTCTTTCTAAGATTTTTGAAATGAAAGGGAGATTAGAGATTGGTCTATAGTTAGCTAAAGCTCCTGGATCTAGCGTTGGCTTTTTGAGTAAGGGTTTAATTACAGCCGTTTTAAAAGCCTGCGGTAGATGGCCTAAAGTTAATGAAGAATTGATTATATGAAGAATAAAGCTACCAATAAGTGGGAAGACTTCTTTAAATAACCTGGTAGGAATAGGGTCTAAAAGACAATAACTTCTGAATAAATATTTTCAACTCCATTCCATTAAAGACTCTCAGCAAGAGACTTTTTCTTAATTGTTTTCCTATACAATTGTCGACTGACGACGCCCTACGTGGTGTCCAGTACCGGCTTGGGATAGGGAAGCAAGTGGTTGACTATCATGGAGAGACAAGAAGCGCAAGAAAGACGTTTGATCATTAAAGGGTGTAGTTGTTGTTTCCTTTACATCATCATCCTAGGGGTGACATTATTATTTTGGTTTCCTTTAGCTGCCCCACAAACCATACATCGTAGTGCTAGGGACCTTGCACATATTCAGCATAATTGGCTAGAGCTACATGAGCATCACGATTATGAATATGCTGCCAATACGTGGTGGAGGTATGCTAATTATACGGCTAGGGCAGCTAATCGTTCCAATTGTTATGTTTGCTCCTTAGTGCCAACGTCAGCTGGACAGACTGCTGTTGTAGCCAAAATGATGGAACCAGCAAAGGCTCTCTGTTTTTT
The DNA here is from genome assembly GCA_020510985.1 of Pholidichthys leucotaenia. Taxonomy (NCBI): domain Eukaryota; kingdom Metazoa; phylum Chordata; class Actinopteri; order Cichliformes; family Pholidichthyidae; genus Pholidichthys; species Pholidichthys leucotaenia. The sequence continues at coordinate 472,725,208 of CM035836.1, read as the reverse complement.
ACAGAAGGCTATGAAAAGGGACTACACAAAAAAGATTATTTTGAATCACTCTTGTGAAATCTTTCATCACTCTACCAATCAGAGAACTTATGGTACCCCTTACTCTGTAAGGGCAAGGTTAGTTTCATCAGGAACTTTTTCTTTTTGTCTGAAGGGAAGTGGTAACAACCCTCTGGGCGACCTACCCCTTTCTCGGTGTGAGGAGGTGTACAGTGTACACCGCACCTGTGATGCTAGTACCCTGACCAATCGGGTGGGCAGGTGGTGTCCACGGGTTAACCGTTGTCATTATGGACCTATCACCATGCTGGAGCTCTGCAGTGCTGCTATCTGCAACTTCCATATGTACGGCGCATATATGGTGACGGGTGGCTGGTGGCTGTGTGGTCGTAAGGCGTATTCCCATCTGCCTATGAACTGGGCAGGAACCTGTGCCCCCGTCTTTGTGACTGACAACACCCTGATTATGTCAGCGGGTCAGACAAGCAGAGGGAAGAGAGACCTATCACAGGATGCCCTTTTCACACCACATGATTCCATCTGGGGTAGGGACGTGCCAGAGCAGTTCAAGATACTTACTACAGGTCAAAAGGTAGTTCAGTCGCTATTCCCTTGGGTGGGAGTGGCAAAAAATACCTTGTGGATTGAGACTCTTAATTATAGACTACAGTCTTTTGTGAATTTTTCCTTAGCTGCCTGGAAAGGTGAAAGGGAGGAAATGACTGCTATAAGACTTGTAGCAACACAGAATAGAATGGTACTTGATCAGTTGACTGCCGCCCGTGGGTGTGTGTGCGCAATTGTGGGTCAGTACTGTTGCACCTTTATACCTGCACATGATGCAGATGGAGGCGTCATTGCTTCAGCCATACATAATCTGACTGCTTTGCAGACTGCTGGGGCCAAGGATAATGTTGATGATTCATCACACTGGATAAACTGGTTGTTTTCCTCATGGAGGAGTCTTGTCATAAACTTAGTGGTGATTACTGTAGTGATACTTTTGATCTTTTCATGTTTCATTCCTTGTATCCGTGATATGATGTTGAAACTTGTTCAGGTGAATTTAGTGTTATATCACGATGCCACCACTGGAGATGATGGGGAAACAACACCAGCTTAATGTTTAATGAGTACAGATTATGATTGACATGCAGAAAACCGAAAGGAGATGTATGTTCATGATGTGAATTTGAAATGTACTGAATTGCAAGAGTAATCAAATATGCCTTGAAGTTCAGAGAAGTTGTTATCCTTATTTGAGATTTTTTCACTTTATCCTGTTTATGTTCTGTCTTAATTTATGTCGTATTTGAAACCATTATGTTACTAATCACTATTTACAGTTTTACTATATTGATTGTTGTTTCATTGTTGATACCTTGTTGCAATTTCACGTTGAGGTACTAATACACATAGGTTAGGAGGCTAGCACACATAGATCTCTGATACAAACATACACATATGTCTTTTACACATAATAGGTTTTTAGTTATTTTTATTGTTTTTATTGTTCTTTACATTTACATACAAGTATTAACTTTTTATTAAATCACTGCTAATCACTGCTAATTTACTGACACATAGAATGACAAATACATACACTATTTCATCTTAATTTATGGCTAATCACCATCACTGATTCAATTTTTCTCTTTTATGACTTAATTAGATGATTGATTTCTTTTTTTGAAATAAAAGGTAATATCCTCACATACTCCCCAGGAAATGAAACATTCCAGCGGCGCTCAGGAGTGGCAGTGAGGCCGATGGCAGACTTTCCTCATTAAAAAGCGAGTTAGGATCTTTTGCAATACAATGCTTTAGCATGAAATGCACCGGAACTTGGCGAGCTGCCCAATGAGGTTTTAGAAGCCATAATGTTTCATCTCTGATGCTTTTTGAGCATCATAGGGGGGAATGATAGGATATTTTCAAGTTTCATTAATTATTCTATATGATTTCAATGCTATATTATTCTATTCTATTATAATTGTTTCTGGTGCATATAAAAATCCAATGTCTGGGTCACTGTGATATTTTTATTGTCTCAGAGCTTGAAAAGACTGTCTGTTTTCAGAGCAAGATTAGGATGAGCAACATTGTGAATAATGACGAAAGTTTCATTGTTTTATCATACCAAACTGTACTGTATTGTCAGGATGACCAGATCATGTTAGAATGTTCATTGCTGACCACAGATAAAGAAGGAGTCACTTGGAGAGTTGGCTCCTGCCAGTCTAGCTTAGATAAGAGACCGAGGTATAAAAATCAACATTCTTGGACACATGTTAGGGAGTCGGTGCTGTGAAGCTCTGAGGCGAGTGTATGCTGTTACTGATTTCCTCCTTTCTGATCAGAAGGAGAATAAATGACTCAGAACTTGGAAAACCGCCTATTGATTATTGTTTCAGCCTCAGTCAATTCATTTTTGTTCTAACGCCCGCCACCGTGGCTGCGATCTCCAGTACTTGGTGGATTGGGAAGGGTATGGCCCTGAGCACAGATCCTGGGTGCCCCCGTCCTGGGTGCTGGACAAGAACCTCATCACGGAGTTCCACCGGACACACCCAGGTAAGCCAGCGCCGGGAGGCGCTGCTCGGGGGGGGGGGGGGGTACTGTTACACCTCGCTCTCGCCAGTCATCAGCGCCAGCAGCGCGCACACCTGCGCCTCATCAGTAACTGGCTATTTAAACCCCTCTGCCTTCTGCTTCGGCCTGGCGTCGTCTGCTCGACAACGCTCCCAAAACCTCAGCGTCTGTTCCGGTTCGCACCGACCAGCGCATCGCTCTCCAAGCACATAAGCTGTATTCCTCACCTACCACTCTCCAGCTTCTCCCCTGTGCACAGGTGGATCTCCAGGGTGGCGGAATTCCTCCTCCTCGCCTCACCTCTGCCTTCATCGCACCAGCTCATCGGGAGCGCGCAGCCGCACTGTCCTCCAGGTTACAGCTGCAACGCCAACGCCAGCCACCTTCTCGCCTGCACGTGAGCATAACGTTGTGGTTATTTCCCACGGGGTGTGTGACTGCAGTTAACCCTCTGCTCTGCTCTCTTCTCAGGGTTACCTGGCTGCATGGCGAGCTGCTCCGCCCTTGACACATGCTGTTCACCCACACTACATTCACACTTCCACTCACGCACTCAAACACAACCTGTTGCTTGAATAAAAGCTTTAAATCTTCCCGAGCCTGTGTGTGTGTTCCCTGAGCCCAATATCATGTCACAGACAGAACATGCATCTCTGGTGTTGCTGAAGTGTCCGGATATTTTCTTGCTGTACTGTCGTTTTGCCTCCTTGATGCCATGGGACAGGTTGGGCTTAGCTGTTGTTAGTCTTGCAGTGTCGCCGGCCCTGAAGGCTGCATCCTGAGCCCTCAGGAGCCTGTGGACCTCGGCTATCATCCATGGCTTTTGGTTAGCACAAACAGTGATGGTTTAGCAGTGAGTGACATCATCAATGTATTTAGCTTTATACTGTATGCTACAACAACCTCAGTGTACTCCTCTATGTTTGTGTGTCCATTGTGAGTGGCTGCATGCTTGAAAGTGTCCCAGTCTGTAGTGGCCACACACATACCTGCTTTTTTGTTAGTCTGATTGTTTTCACTCTGGATCTGTATGCAGGCCTTAGCAAGATGGTGATGTGATCAGAGAGACCCAGGTGGTGAAGCGGGGAGGATATTAGTTTTAAAAGTCATGTTAACTTTGAAATCTGTGTCTAATTGAATGTGTATCATCTCTTCTCTTTGTTTCTTTGTTATCTTATAATTCAGTGCTGTCACCGGGGGAGGTGAAGAATAGTAGGAAACCAAATGCAAATCCTTGTTTGTTGTTAGGGGGCGGCTGTGGCACAGGTGTAGTGTGACCAACTACTGATCGGAGGGTCATGGGTTCGACTCCCACTCTGTCTACAGTCTGCATGTCAAAGTGTCCTTGAGCAAGACACTGAACCCCCCAGTTGCTCCTGATGGCCAGGCTAGTGCCTGTGTATGTATGGCAGCTATGCCGCCATCAGTGTGTTAATGTGTGCATGAATGGTGGATAGCAGGATCTGTAAAGTGCTTTGGTCATCTAGAGATGAGAAAAAGCACTATATAAGTGAATGCCATTTACCATTTATTCCCCTCTCTTCCCCGTTGTGGGTTCTCCTCTTTGAAAAATGTCTCACTGTATACAACAGCGAGGAAATTATGTGTCTGACCTACTTTTGTGATATAGGCAGTTTGTACCTGTATCTAACACTATGTCTAAGTGTGAGCATGTCTGGCTTTGTGTGTGTTGTGCATGTGCACAGTGTATGATTCCAGAAGTGGATGCAGTGTCATTTTGTGTTTTTGTGCTTCTTCCACATGTAAATAATGAGTCTTTTACTCTATATTTGCATTTGATAACACTGTAGTCAGACTATAATCAGTCTTTCTATAATTTTCTGAGAACCTGTCATTGAAATTCAAGTTACAAGTGGTGCACCTGCTCTCCCATACAACTGTGATGCTGCTTTCAAACATTAAATACACATGGATATCATTTTTTACTGTTAAAAAGAAACAATTTCAAATAACGGAAAAATGGATTTCACTGGAAATTGAAAATGAAAACAGCAAAACTCGGAAACGTAGAACTGTAGTGTCTGGACAATTCATGTCATGACACATCACAGAGACGCAAGATGGTGAAGGGGGATAGTTGACCAGCACCCTTTTCATTAAAAGCAACTTTATGGCAGCACTTCGGCTTCTATGAAGTCAAAAAGAAACAAGCAAGTGATGTCAAAGCTTCCAAACATCTCATAAAGGGGAACCTGTATTCTTTCATTGAGAAACAGGGCTTTCACTCTATGTTGCGCATGTTAGAGTCATGGTACAATATCCCATCATGGAGACACTTTACAGAGAGTGATCCCCCATGCTCTACAATGACACCAAAACCAAAGTCATGGAATCACCAAAGACTGTCACTGTTCGATGTGTATGTGTGTGTGCTTGTAGTAGTACCTGCCCCCTAGGGTGGCGTAAGGTGGGCACAGCCCCTCTGTATATAAACACCAAGTTCAGTATACTAAAGAGAGTTCCGTGTTCCATGGGCTGCATGGTGGCGCAGTGGTTTAGCACTGTGACAGCACAGTTTTACCCTCGGCCGGGGGATCGCGGGGATCATGAGATCGTGGGTTCGATCCCAGCCCCCGACCAACAGTGAGCTGCGTGGAGTTTGCATGTTCTCCCCGTGTTGCATGGGTTTACTCCAGGATTTCTCCAGTTTCCTCCCTGTTGGGAAAAAATTGTATATACTGTATGCATATAAACAGTTATCATTTTATTAATGATTCATGAAATGAAGATTGATATTCTTATATGTATGATGCTTTTTCTTATTAGTCATAAATACAACTTGTGCTTCTTATAATCACTGTTAGTGACTAAGCTGCATCACCCTTCTGTTTATTCGTCTGATGTGTGATAAGAGTGTTGACATATATGCTGTATCAAGACTTGTCCCCTGTACACCCTGTGTGTGCAGGGGACATTGCATGAACAGAGTGTTCATACAATTTATCTCCTACACACACTTGAAGACATACGGAGCGTACTTTTTGCTTATGTGGTAATTCTGTTTGTTCTGCTTTTGCTGAGTTTATCACATACTCCATGTATATAAAGAAAGCAACTGCGGATTGTCCGGCAGTATTCAACTCACCCTGTATGTGTGTTGATACTCCTTGTGCAAGTAAAACTTCTAATTTCTAAAAGGCTCTGCGTGTCTTAAGTCTGATCTTTGATTCAGTCTAATACCTTTTTGTACTCTGTATTTGTGAGGTTATATTTCAGACTTCTGACATAGCTGGTGCCGAAACCCGGGACAGCTGAGATCCAGGTGGAGCGGGAAGGGATGTGTGTCCTGCAGGTTGAAAATTGGAAACCCGACTTGAGGGAACGCTGCCAGAGACTCTCCTTCTCCCGGCTCTAATCTGGTGACGGCTGTCCTTACTGATAGACCCTAAAAAGTAAGTTACAAATTTTTCCCTTTTCAGATTGACTGTAGTAGACGTATATGAAGAATAACCGAGCCTTACAATTCACAATTTCCCATTTTTAAAGAACCACGGGTCAGCTGACGAGCGAGTAATGGTAGTACAAGCGGCGTCCTGTACTTTTCCTTGTGGTTAAAAACCGCTGCAGGAATGCAGTGGTCTTAGGAAGTAACGTGACGGCGATTCACGGTTACTGACCGGTCAGGTTTTCAAATAAAGAGGGGTGTAGGAGACAGTGTGACGGCGATTCACAACTGTTTGGTGGTCAGGTTTTAAAATAAGTAGGGTGAAGGAATTCACCCCAAATTGGGCAGTAAATAGTGTTGACAGTCGGCGTACTGTTCAACGTTCCTGACTACGGAACACACCCCAAAAATTGGGCGGTAATACGGTTACGGTGGGCGTACTGATAACGTTCCTGACCATCTAAAAATGGGGAATTGTGTTAGAAGACCAGATAGGCAGACGAATAAACAGAAGAAAAAACAGGACATAGCGCGCACAGCTGTAAAAATTACAATAACAGACAAAATGAAAAGGGAAAAATAAAGGATCCAGAAAAATACTTAAATAAATGGAAAAAAGGATTTCTCATTCAAGCCCACGTTGAACGTGGATGAATGCCAGGCATTGTTAACAACCATTAAAATGACGTCTAATAAACCTGTTAAAACAGGCAAACCCAGTGCGGAGCTCCAATGTGCCATCTTGTGGTCACAAGTGGCAGAGGCTTCCCAACGGAAAGCTGATGAAGCCAGAGAAAAGCAGAAACAAATGAAAACTCCACTATTGGAAAATCCACCCCCATACCCCAAACCGGGACCTAAGGCGGGCCCGTATTCCACTCTTTCACAAGAAGCCCAAGAGGTTGGGAAAAGGAGGAAGCAAATAAAATCATAATTAAATGGCAGCGAAACTGGATAACGTTAAAATGGACAATGAGAACGTTGTTTTATCTATTATCTATTCTGTATGTGTGTGTGTGTGTGTGTGGTTGATCTGTGAAGAAAGTGGTATGGGTACTTTTACAAAGTTTTTATTTTTTCAATTTAACTCTGTGGGGTCTTGATTAATGTTGCGTACGTGATAAACTGTTTACATATTTTAAAAACAAAAACAAAAAACAAAAAAAAAAAACAATTTTGACGCATTACTGACCTTTGTCCTTGACTGAAATATGACAGTGCACTTTATAGGGAAAAAAGGACTGACGTGTGACAATGTGACTACAGGCCATACTATGATCATATTATGATGTCATTTAATAATGCCTAATCACTGAAGATTTTATGTTTACCCTATATCACATGATTTAGAGCACAGAGGATCAAAACAGATTGATAATTAATGTGTCCGTGCATATGATCTGCCAGAGGCTGTGGATTATCAGACAAAGGTCTTGGAGAAAGAATCACTTTTTGAAGCCAAGTATGACTTTGTATGACATTGTAGATAACATGAGGTGTACTGATTCAAATGACTGACTTTACAAATGTAATGTTTATATGATTTTATACTGATATTACTCACCACATAATGGTGCGGTAACAATATATTTCAGAAATGTGACAGCAATGAGGGATGTGCTTCTCCTGATTCAGCGGTGGCCAACCTGGGACAGGGTGAACTACATTGCACTCCATAATTTACCAAGGAATGTATGAAATAGGGACATTCCTTGTAAAACATTAAATCGAATTCTAAATTAGGCAAAACGTCCGCCTTTCCTTTGACTGAAAGAATGTGACACAATATTTCAAATTCAACCCATCTGTGTTCAATTGGACAAACTGATCTTATTTATCAATGCTGAAGCATATCAAAAATGCACAGATAGTTATTTTGTTTTTCTTAAATGAAATTTGTAAACTATTTCAAGAGATGTCACAAAAAGAAGCTATAATTATTGAGATATTAAGCCTCCATGTATCAAAACAGAGGGTATCAAAGAAATTAATTAGCAAATTAATTAGCAAATAATTAGCAATCCCCAGAAAAATAGATAATGCATAAAAATTATCAATAAATGCAATTTTATTTACATAAGTGCTTTTCATTTCATTTTCTGTAGTGCCCAGGATAAACATATGGCTGCAGTTATAACTCAAATACAGGCTGGGCAATACAGACCACCTTTTTATTATTTATGGGATAATACAAATAATAAGATCATGCCCTCTATTATCCTACACATTTCCCATGTTGTGGAGGAGGGGGCGAACAGCAACTCTCTCCCTCTCTCTACTTAGCAAAGGAAGAAGCGAGCGATAGGCTTGCTCTGTAAAAACAGAAGCGTGCTTATGCTGTAACGGTGTTGTCTGGGGTTAACTTATCTGTATTCTGTACAGATAGTAAATATGCTTATAGCACATGCCACCTGCATAACACTACTCACTGTGCTGCTATTGGTCTTTTAGGAACTGTCAGTCTTATTAATAATGTTGATGTTTTAAAAGACTGTCAAAATAATATGGACCTTCCTCCTGTTTCATGTGTAAATAATTAGATATACATTTGGCTTGTCTGATGAAAATTTGCTCTGCCACCCACATTATACAGATGAGCTGTCCTGGCGGCACATGGCCAACCATGTGCCAACAGGAGGAAATCAATGATGAGGATGTTGGAAAAAACTGTCCTAATATTTTGAAAGAAGTAACAAAAACATGCCAAAAGTGCATCATTTGTTTATAAAATAATGCTCAAGGAGCAATGGAAAGCTACAATATTGCTTGGTGTTGATTGACACCTCCACAAAGTGGACAGGAATTCATCACACATCCCCAGCAAATGCCGCATCTGTGTGTGTGACAGGATTATCACCTTTTGAATGTGTTTTTTCGCCATCCTTATGTATTACCTGACCTCTCACCACTAACCACACCTAACAAATACACAGATCTTGGTGAACATCTCAGAAAGAAACGGATCAACCTGGAGACTATGTCCCACTCCCACTGCAGTACGTATTGCTGAATGACCATCTCGGATTCACCTTTCACACGCTAAAAGACTACGGGTGCCTGTAAGTGAACTAACTAACTTGTTTCCCTGAGTAAGTCCAGTACAAAGGGGGCATGTCCTTTTAAGGACAAGGCCGTCTCAACCCTGGTGAAGAAAGAGGCCCGGAGAGGTACTCTCTCAGGTGGAAGCATGGCACCAAAACTATTGATGACTCTGTGCTCAGCACTTCTCCTGGCAGTGGGGTGGTAATCTCTTTCTGATTCAAGGACAAGGAACCCACGAAGTACGGACAATGAACAATACGCATAACCTATGGTACCAGACAATGGTGGTTTCGGTGAGAGGACTGGGAATCGATACTTCTTGCTATGTGTGTTCATTGCTACCCCATTTACACAAGACTGCAATACCCATGATTGACTACAATACCCATGATCCCTGTTCCACTGAGTGAAGAGAAAACGCCCGGAGCGACAATAGCGATGAACTCTCGTCTCAGTCTGTTTAATTCAAGCAATAATGTTGGACATTGGTTGGTGGGGAATTTGTCAGAAAGGTATCTTAATAGATTGAATGTCACTATTACTGATTACACTGGGTCTAAGATTAGAATATTTAATATTATTGGGATTGGAACTTCTTTGCTTGCAGTTAAGAAGCATTTAATGAAAGTAAATCCTGCACTGTTTACTTCACCAATCTGCTTTCACAAAAATTGTAGTAAAAACAGTTTCAACCTGGGTATTTCACAAAGATGCAATGATACTAAGGAAGTGACCTGTGAAGTGTCATATTATGATTCTGTCTGTAGAAATGTATTTCACTTTCCCTATATTGCTGCTGGAAAATTCACCTTAAAGAGGAAAAATTGTACTTTTAACTGTAGCAATAATCCTACTGTTTTTTGGCCAAATGATGTTGGGTATGGATTCTTGGAAAAACCAATGGGTACTCTTTTTCCAATGTATGGCAGTGCTCTAGCTATAAATTGTATATACTGTATGCATATAAACAGTTATCATTTTATTAATGATTCATGAAATGAAGATTGATATTCTTATATGTATGATGCTTTTTCTTATTAGTCATAAATACAACTTGTGCTTCTTATAATCACTGTTAGTGACTAAGCTGCATCACCCTTCTGTTTATTCCTCTGATGTGTGATAAGAGTGTTGACATATATGCTGTATCAAGACTTGTCCCCTGTACACCCTGTGTGTGCAGGGGACATTGCATGAACAGAGTGTTCATACAATTTATCTCCTACACACACTTGAAGACATACGGAGCGTACTTTTTGCTTATGTGGTAATTCTGTTTGTTCTGCTTTTGCTGAGTTTATCACATACTCCATGTATATAAAGAAAGCAACTGCGGATTGTCCGGCAGTATTCAACTCACCCTGTATGTGTGTTGATACTCCTTGTGCAAGTAAAACTTCTAATTTCTAAAAGGCTCTGCGTGTCTTAAGTCTGATCTTTGATTCAGTCTAATACCTTTTTGTACTCTGTATTTGTGAGGTTATATTTCAGACTTCTGACACTCCCGCATACCAAAAACATGTAGGTTTAGGGCACTCGCGCACGCAGCGACCGGCAGCCGGTGGCTTGTCACCAGACTGCAAACCAAATCTACCTATGGGTACAAATAAGTAACAAAAAAAAAAAAAAAAAAAAAAAAAATGTTGCATGAAGTCTCGCCTCCGACTGCCTCATTTCTAGATATAACATTTGGCAACAAGGTAAATTGGAGTTATTTTAAATAATGAGTCACACGTGTGGAGACTCTTACACTCGCTCCTGTCATGAACCCTCCTGGTCGCTTTTCCAATGCCCACGGTGAGGGGTGAAATAATGAGGATTTACATGCTGGAGTTGCACCACACACATTTATTAAACACGAAGACAAACAGCCCCAAAAGCTGAAAACATACAAGAGACAAAAACACTTACATTGGGCGTTCCTGGGCCGGCATCACCCAGCAGACGCATGAGGGGAAGTAACTAACCACCGAAGCGCCCCAGAGCCGACATCGCTCGAAGGGTGCAGAGAACCACGGCTGCAGTGGAGGTGGCTAATCCTTTGGGGCACACAGTTTACACACGACTATGTGCTACAGTTGACAGTTGATGCAATGACCCAGCAGTGCGTGACTGGCGAAAGGCACTAAAGTACACGCACTCCTGATGATGAAGTAATTAGGAGCACCTGGGCGAGGACCGGGAAAGATGATCAACAGGGGTGGGAACAGCTGATGGTAATAAGTGAGGGGGCGTGGTCGGACCGGCAGACTGTCAGCAGTACACACATCTGCCGGCCCCAGAGCAGTGGCTATAGATAAGATAACACACTGGAAATACATACTATACATGCATACACAACAGCACCAAGACCCACAGAGAGATCAGGTCAGCTCTGTGATCAGGTCAGATCACAGAGAGATCAGACAGAGCCCCCCCTTAAGTGGTGGATACCCAGACACCCAAAGTAACATCCCAACGGCCCCCCTCCTCCCTCCAACAGGAACAAACCACATGAACCCGGGTGGGAGGTAGGGGGAACAGGAACGGAGGGAATACAATGTGGGCCCGCTCAGGGCCCACAATTAACCCCCCTAAGTCCAAAGGTGTGGAGGCTCGGGAGGCCGCCCAGAGTCCCAGGCCCAGCAGGCAGTCCGACGAACAGAGTCCGGTGGCCTACCAGAAAACACGGGCCTTCTAGCCCAGAGACTCAGTCCTTCCAGTGGCCGGCCAGTGTTATTAAGCCACCAGGACTGAAGGGGTGAAGCAGGAGGCGGCCTGCCCACCGGGAGGCTCACTGGTGGGTGACCGGACCGTAGGGAGGGAACCCCCACGGCGTTGGGCAGGGAGGAGAAGGGGACCACACTGGCATCAGGCTGAGGAGTAATGACCCCGGCGTCCTCAGGTTGACCAGCAGCACCCTCAACAATCCCAGCCTGGGACATAGCTGCACCTGTGGTGGACCCCGACTGGGGCTCTGCTGCACCCGCAGTGACTCCCGGCTGGAGCTCTGCTGCCCCTGCGGCGGCTCCTGGCTGGAGCTCTGCTGCACCTGTAGCGGCTCCCCACTGGAGCTCTGCTGCACCCGCGGTCTACTCCAGCTAAGCCAACACCGCACCCTCGGTGGGCCCCAATCAGGCTAGTGTCGCACCCTCGGTGGACCCCGACTGGGCCAACGCCACATCCTCGGTGGACTCCGCACTGAGGTGGGGTGCCCATGACGGGTCCAAGCAGGAGCACAGCACCCACATTGGGCTAACCTTGGGGTGCAGCCTCCACGACGGGCCCAGCCCAGGACGCTGCACCCACGTCGGGACAGTTTGCGGAGGGACCCACACAACGGCCTCAGGCAGCAGAGGAGCTGGACCCACAACGTTGTCGGGTGGCGAGACCAGTCCCGTGGAGACCCTTGGAGATGGTGGTTCTTCTCTAGCAACCCTAGAAGGACTCTCAGGAAGGTGAGAGGAAACAGAGTGGTTAGGGTTGCTGGCAGCGGCAGAGCCTGGCGAGAGAAGTTCAGATGCAGCTGCGGCTGCACCCGACTCTCCTCACCTAGAGACAGACAAGATCTCTCTAAAACAGACATTAGAACAACAAGAGAGAAAACTTGCCTGAGCTCGAGCTCCACCACTGTCCAGAACTCTGTCGATCCTGGGGATGACGACTCGGGCCTGGCCTCCAAGAGGTCCAGCTCAGGCTCCCAATCCGCTGCGGCCGTCTCCGCAACTGGCAAGATAGTGATAGCAGTCTCTTTTAACTCCTGCAGTGGCTCCAACGCTGGGGATTCCACCGGCGTAGCTGCAGGAAACACCTCTGTGCGGGCCCCTGGGCAGGATCATCAAGGGCCTCAAACTCCTCCCCCATCTGGCGGCTCGGTTCTAGGACCAGCAGGCACTCAGGGATAATGGGAGGAGACACGGAGAGGTGAAAAAAAGAATTATGATTTGCAGCTGGAGGAGAGGACCTAGCGGACTGCTGAAACTGGGCCTCTCCCTTGGGAGACGGGCAAGATTCAGTGTTAATGAATGGTTCTGAATGAAAAAATACTTTCCTGTCCTCCTGGTGCTTGGTGCTCACAGCTGCAGGCGGCAGACAATCATCCCTCTCCGTGTCAGTGGTGACGTGGGTCCTCCTGAGGGCTTGCGGAGGAGCCGTCTCCACGACGATGGAGGTGGGTGTTCCCGGGTTGAGCTTTGCAGACCTCACAGCAGCTGGAGAGACGATGGCTGCTGACAGAGGAGAGGGCTTTTCCCGGTGCTTCCACACAGGGCGACGCTGTCCCTCGCCCACTGGAACTGGCTTGGTGAGAGCGGGAACGGTGTTCTGGTGGAAGGCAGTCTCAGCGGCATCCCGGAAGTGCCCTCCCCTCGGCGCGAGCCTGGTCTTCTTCGAGGATCTCCTCCCCCCTCTCGCCGTACTTGTGTTGTAGCGCTGCCAGCTGGGATATCCTCTCAGCTCCCTTGGGATGCTCGGAGAGCTGAAGGCACTGCCGAACCTCTGCCAGCTTGACGTACCACATGACGTCCTCCGGGTTGGAATAACCACTCGCCGAAAATATCAGGCCGTCAGTGTTCATGAGAGCTCGGCAGCATTCCCAGCCAAAGCTCATCGGATAACTCCAGCCCATGGACATCTTAAACCAGGTTAGTTCTAACAAGTGATCCACAAACAAGAGGAAAGGGATGTGTGGGTGAACCCACTAAATCCTCTTAGCTGGCTGGGTCATTCTGTCATGAACCCTCCCGTGCGCTTTTCCAATGCGCATGGTGAGGGGTGAAATAATGAGGATTTACGTGCTGGAGTTGCACCACACACATTTATTAAACACGAAGACAAACAGTCCCAAAAGGTGAAAACATACAAGAGACAAAAACACTTATATTGGGTGTTCCTGGGCCGGCATCGCCCAGCAAACGCATGAGGGGAAGTGACTAACCACCAAAGTGCCCCAGAGCCGACATTGCTCATAGGGCGCAGAGAACCACGGCTACAGTGGAGGTGGCTAACCCTTCGGGGCACACAGTCTCCACATGACTATGTGCTACAGTTGACAGTTGATGACAGTTGATGCAATGACCCAGCAGTGCGTGACTGGCGAAAGGCACTAAAGTACACGCACTGCTGGTGATGAAGTAATTAGGAGCACTTGGGCGAGGACCGGGAAAGATGATCAACAGGGCTGGGAACAGCTGATGGTAATAAGTGAGGGGGCGTGGTCGGACCGGCAGACTGTCAGCAGTACACACATCTGCTGGCCCCAGAGCAGTGGCTATGGATACGGTAACACACTGGAAATACATACTATACATGCATACACAACGGCACCAAGACCCACAGAGAGATCAGGACCGAGCTGAGGGAAACCAAGCTGGCTTGGCTCCTGACAGCTCCAAGAGCAGGGTCAAGTTTTATGGCCTTAAACAGCAGACGGGTGAGTCCCTGAAGTCATTTTTGTTGAGGCTTCGAAACCTAGCTAGGAAGTGTGAGTTTGGAGAGCCAGAGGACGACCTAGTGAGGGACACGTTAGCCCATGGCACCAATGATATTTGGCTAAGTATGACACTGATGTTGGCTAGGGTGCTGCCATCACTGGAAGAAGTGCTGGAGATGGTGGAACACTAGGAGACTAGAGCCATACGTGAGATACTGGCTAAAGCTAGCAAGGGGCCGACCGCGTGCGATTTCCTGCCGAGAGCGGAGGTTTGCATGCTAGGTGAGTGGCAGCAACATCCAGTTGTGGGAGCTACACAACAGGAGAGCGAGACCGTGTAGGCTGAAGGCCCCGGGGAAGAGCTACCTCAGGACACGGAAACGGCACAGTGGGACGCCTGTACCGAGGGTACCGACAGCAGCGACAAGGTGTCCGTGTCGGAGGGTATGGCCGACGAGAGCGGTGCTGAGAACCCAGAGGGAGAACAGCCGCAAACAGACAGTGGAACCAACAGGAGCGGCGCTGAGAGCCCAGAGGGAGAGCAGCCTTAGTTGGACTTGGCGATAATGCAGCGGTATGTCCTAGAAGAGGGTGCAGAGAACAGGGACGAGATGCCCGGGTCGGAGGATAGGGCTGACAGATATGTCACCAAGGGCCCCGAGGGAGAGCAGCCACACCCGGGTACGGTGACGACGCAGCAAAACACTGACACTCAGCGCTCTCAGGGGGAGAGATGCCAGGAGGAGGGGCGGGGACAGGTGGTAGAAATGTTCCTGGTCGCTGAAGATAGCGGGCTAGCTGTGGAGCCCAGTCTGGTGTGGGACCAAGGCACTGACGGTTCGGACGTCGAGGTGTGCAAAGACAGCAGAGAGGAGGTGCAGCAGGAGTCAACCTTGCTGTTGGAAGTTGAACAGCGGGAGACCGAGACCGTGAGTACTGAAGCAACGGACGACTGGGGGAGTGAGCAGCAGCAGTCGTGCGCCATGGAGGTCAGGCAGTGCCTCAGTGCCGGAGCTCCATGCGCCTGGGACGAGGACGCTGGAAGGTACGGTGAGGCACCCGAGACAGCGGATGACGCTGCCAAACAGACTTTGTTTCTCTCCAATGTGTGACCACTGAGAGCCGGAGTGTCTCAGGCCATGACGGCGGTCGGGAGTGGCTTGTCAGACGGACACGGAGAAACGGTGCACCAAACGGCACAGCGAGCAGAGAGGGAAGAAGCTCCTTATGGCGATTAAAGACATCTTTGCCAAGGTGGGGGACTTTGACCCTGGGGGCAGATGGCGGCGGGGTGTGCAGATGCCATGGAGCTGTCCTGGGCCTCCGGTTAAAGACATTTTTGCCAGGGAGGGGGACTTCGACCCTGGAGGGAGAAAACAGATAGGGGCACAGATGCCGTGGGGTTGCCCAGGTCCATGGAGGACCTGGGCAATATTTTGCCCCTAATATTAGGCCCAAATATTTTTGGGCCTAACTGTATATATATACAGTATATATATATATATATATATATATATATATATATAGTGGGGATATAGTGTGGGATTGTGACGTATATCTTCAACATGAGCCTGAAACTGGGGAGGGTACCACAGCTGTGGAAAACATCTTGTGTGGTACCTGTACCAAAAACTTCCCACCCCAAAGACCTGAACAGCTACAGACCGGTGGCCTTGACGTCCCACTTGATGAAGACCCTGGAGAGACTGCTCCTTGCTCACCTCCGCCCCCTGGTGGAACCAGCGATGGATCCACTCCAGTTCGCCTACCAGCATGGCATTGGGGTGGAGGATGCGGTGATCTTCCTCCTTCACCGTTCTCTGTCCCACCTGGAGAAGCCCGGGAATATGGTGAGGATCATGTTCTTTGACTTCTCCAGTGCTTTCAACACCATCCAACCGATGATCCTGAAGGACAAGCTGCTGCGCGCAGGGGTGGACCAGCACCTGTCATCATGGATCCTGGACTACCTCACGAACCGGCCTCAGTTTGTGAGAACCCGGGACTGTGTGTCCGACACGATCATCAGTAGCACGGGGGCCCCCCAGGGAACGGTGCTGGCTCCCTTCCTGTTCACTCTTTATACTGCGGACTTCTCACACAACACAACACACTGCCATCTACAGAAGTTCTCTGATGACTCTGCGATCGTTGGCCTCATCTCCAATGGAGATGAAGCTGAGTACAGAGGGCTTATCCAGGACTTCGTGGACTGGTGCCATCGGAACTGCCTCCAGATCAACGCGAGGAAAACTAAGGAGCTGGTGGTGGACTGCCGCAGGCATGGGCAGCCCCTCACAGTACCAGTAAATATACAGGGAACAGACATCGAGATGGTGACATCCTATAAGTACCTGGGTATTCATCTGAACAATAAACTAGACTGGTCACACAATACTGATGCACTCTACAAGAAGGGACAGCGCAGGCTGTTCCTGCTGAGGAGACTCAGGTCTTTTGGTGTACAAGGGGCGTTGCTGAAGTCATTCTATGACACGGTGGTGGCATCAGCCATCACTTTTGGAGTGGTCTGCTGGGGCAGTGGCATTACTGCAGCCGATAGGAAGAGACTGAACAAACTGATTAAGAAAGCTAGCTCTGTCCTGGGGCAGCGCCTTGATCCGATGGAGGAGATAGGAGAGAGAAGGACGGTGGCTAAACTGTCATCTCTGCTGGAGTCCGAGTTCCACCCTATGCAGGACATACTGAATGCACTGAGGAGCTCATTTAGCAGCAGACTACATCATCCCAGGTGCACAACCGAGAGGTTTCGTAGGTCCTTCCTACCAACGGCTGTCAGACTGTACAACCTAAGCAGGGCTGCTCGCAGAGATAGCAAAAAAGACGTAACAAACTAATAGTTTTTTGAATGCAGAAGATGCAATAGACTTACACAGTGGTCCTCTCCGGCATACAACTAGGAGCATGCCGGTCGCTATGGAGGGTGAGAGTGTGTATGGGCACATAATCATACCATGCAGGATTGCTGGGTAGACGGTTATGCTGTTTCATTCCATCTAGCGGCAATGCTCTGCACTGTGTGTGTTTATATATTTGCATATTTGTTCCGTCTAGCTGCAATGCTCCGTACTGTGGGTGTTTATATATTTATATATCTACATGTTATTCCATCTAGCTACATTGCTCCGCACTGTGTGTGTTTATATACTTGCATATTTATTCCACCTAGCTGCAATGCTCCGTACTGTGGGTGTTTATATATTTACATATTTATTCCATCTAGCTACAATGCTCTGCACTGTGTGTTCATATATTCATATATTTATTCCATCCAGCTACAATGCTCTGCACTGTGTGTCTGTGTGTGTGTGTATATATATATATTTTATAGTAATACGTACATATGTTTATTAGCTGCTCTTGCTTGCTTGTTTTTTTTTCTTGCCTTCTGATTGTTGCTCTGAGTGTTGCTATCCCTGTGCTGTTGCAATCCTGGAATTTCCCCGTTGTGGGACTAATAAAGGCTTATCTTATCTTATCTTATCTTATATATATATATATATATATATATATATATATATATGTATCCTTTTTTCGGGTCGCGGGGGGGGGGGGCTGGAGCCTATCCCAGCATCTTTGGGTGAGAGGCAGGGTACACCCTGGACAGATCGCCAGTCCATCGCAGTATAGCAAAAACAATTGCCAACTCCACTGCATCATCAGCAAATACAAGTGGTCTGACAATGTCGTCAACATAAACGCTTACTCAATGTTTATGAAAGAAACAGATGAAAAAGAAATTCTTGACATTGTTAACAAATTCAAAGACAAAAAAAATCAACTGATTGTAATGATTTCAGTATGTTCTTGGTTAAATGTATTATTGATTGTATTGTTAGACACTTCACTTACATATGCAACAAGTCACTTACTGCTGGTAAATTTCCAAAGAAAATGAAAATAGCAAGAGTCGTTCGTCTGTATAAGACTGGTGACAAACATTCATTGTCAAACTACAGACCCATCTCCTTGTTACCTCAGTTCTCCAAAATACTGGAAAAAATATTTGTTAAGAGACTAAATGATTTCATTGATAAGCACAATATACTCTGCGAACAACAGTATGGATTCAGGAAGAACCGGACCACCTCACTGGCACTCATGGACTTTGTTGAACAGATTATGGATGCAACAGATAGAAGAGAATACACAGTTGGATTATTTCTGGACTTACAAAAGGCATTTGATACAGTTGACCATAAATTACGCCTCAGTAAATTACATAAGTATGGCATCAGAGGAATTGCTTTTGACTGGTTACACAGCTATTTAGAAGACAGATATCAATATGTTCATGTGAATAATACAGACTCTGAGTTGCTGAAGATGACGTGTGGGGTACCACAGGGTCCTGTGCTTCGTCCATTGCTGTTTATTTTGTATATTAATGATTTATGTTCTGTGTCTAAATTGCTCAAGTGTACTTTATTTGCAGATGACACAACTTTTTTTGTAGTGGAGAAAATCTTAAGCAGCTTCTGGATTCAGTAGAAAATTAACTTAAATCAATCAATGGTTCACTGTCAATAAATTATCTATTCACCTTGGAAAAACAAAATGCATAATATTTGGAAACCGCAAATTATATAATCACAGAAAAATTAAAATAGACAATGTTGAAATTGATACAGTTTTCGAAACCAAGTTCCTAGGGGTCATTGTTGATAACAAACTAAACTGGAAATCACACATAAACTATGTCAAAACTAAAATGTCTAAATCCATTGCCGTACTGTATAAAGTTAAGGATCTCCTGTGTCAGAAATGTCTTTGCATTTTATATAATTCACTGATAGTTCCTTATATGACATACTGCGTGGAGATCTGGGGAAACACATATAAAACAAAAACAAACTTAATCTTTTTACTACAGAAAAAAGCCATACGCATTGTATCAAAGAAACCTTACCGTGAACCAACAAATCCAATATTCATTCAATTACATACTCTTAAATTTAAGAGTATTTAATTTAGATCTAGTAGATTATAATGTCATTCAAATCATGTACAAAGCAAATATACCAATTACCTGTAAATATTCAGAGACTGTTTACAAAAAGGGAAAGCAAATATGAGCTAAGAGGTAACTCTGTTTTTAATAAGCCAAAGGTTAGAACAAATACAAAATGTCATTGCATGTCTGTCACTGGAGTTAAACTGTGGAACTGTTGCCCTGAAAATATTAAAACATGTTCAACTCTGAAGCAATTCAAAAAATTGTACAAAGATGAGAAAATCTCCCAGTATCTTACTGTAAATGTTAGGAGATAAATCTGTAATAACTTAAAGGTTTTTGTTTGTGTTTTTTGTCTACTTGTTCTATTTGATTTTCTTTGTTGATTTTGGGTGTGACTTAAATTTTCAAGTTATTGATTTTAAAATTGTAACGGGGTAGGCACTATATAAGCCCTAGCTTCAGCCTACACCCTTTCGGTTGTTCTTTTGTGTGTTCTACATATTTTTGTTGTTCTTATTGTATGTATGTTTATTACCGAATAAATTCATTCATTCATTCATTCATTCATAAACATGACTGTGCAAATACGGTGACGGTGAGAAGGAAGCCTAGTCGCAAAGCCCCGGTTCACCACCAACCTGTTCACGTTTCTAATCGTTTTTCCCCGCTCAGCGACACACCCGCTGAGGAAAAAACTCTGATCATTGGCGACTCTGTAGTCAGAAACGTGAACCTAGAGACTCCAGCGGCCATAGTCACATGCATTCCTGGGGCCAGAGCAGGCGACATCGAGTCAAATTTGAAAATGCTGGCTAAAAGTAACTGTAAATATTCCACAATTGTTATTCACGCCGGCATTAATGACATCCGTCTCCGGCAGTCGGAAGTCACGAAACTTAATGTAGAATCGGTGTGTGACTTTGCAAAAACGATGTCAGCCACTGTAGTATTCTCTGGGCCCCTCCCCAATCTGACCAGTGATGACATGTTTAGTCGCTCGTCATCCTTGAACCGCTGGCTGTCTGTGTGGTGTCCTAAAAATGACGTGGGCTACATTGACAATTGGAGCTCTTTTTGGGGAAAACCTGGTCTTATGAGACGAGACAGCATTCATCCCACTTTGGATGGTGCGTCTCATTTATCTAACAATCTGGCATCTTTTTTATCCAAATTTCCAAAACCATGACTACTCAGAGTTGGGACCAGGAAGCAGAGTCGCAGTCTTACACGCCTCTCTGCAGCTCCTCTTCATCCGCCACCCCTCAACTTAGCCCCTGTCTTCCCCATCAGAGAATCGTTGTCTGCTCCCTCCAAAGTAAATAAAAATATAATGTATAAGCATCCCAAAGTGATAAAGCAAAATATTGGTAAAACTCAAATTAAACATAAAGCCTCTAAATTGAATGATTTGGCCTCTGTTCCTCCTCATAATTTAAAAATTAAATGTGGTTTATTAAATATTAGGTCTCTAACTCCCAAGTCTCTGTTAGTCCATGATCTGTTAATTGATCATCAGATTGATTTAATTTCCCTTACAGAGACTTGGTTAGGACAAGAGGATTATATTGGTTTAAATGAATCAACTCCCTCTGGTTATTTAAACTGTCAAAATCCCAGAAGTTCTGGTCGTGGAGGAGGAGTAGCAGCAATTTACCATTCCAAATTACTAGTTAATGTAAAGCAAAAAACATGTTATAATTCCTTTGAGGGCCTGGTCCTCAGTGTTGGGCACTTTAGCAATTCCAGGTTAAACCCAATTTTATTTGCCATAGTTTATCGTCCCCCATCAACCTATTCAGAATTTTTATCCGAATTTCCTGATTTCTTAGCTGATTTAGTGCTGAAATCTGATAGAATAATTATAGTAGGGGACTTTAATATACATGTGGATGTAGATAGTGACTGCCTTAATGTGGCTTTTAATTCAATATTAGACTCGATTGGGTTTTCTCAGAAAGTAGGAAATTCTACTCATTACCTCCACCATACATTGGACCTTGTTCTGACATATGGCATAGAAATAGAAAATCTGGTAGTGTCTCCTCATAACCCTGTACTGTCAGACCATTGTCTGTTAACCTTTGATTTTACTATTTCTGACTATTTGGCTCCTAAAGAAAAATATTATCACAGTAGATGCCTCTCAGATGATGCTGTTTCCAAATTTATGCAGATTGTTTCCTCTATGCCATGTGTCAACACAACAGAAATAAGCTATAGACAGCTTGCTCCTTCTGTAATTGATAACATGGTGGATAGTGTTTCAGCTTCTCTACATCAGGCTCTAGACTTGGTGGCCCCCTTAAAAAAGAAAAAGTCTAATCAGAGATTTTTAACTCCTTGGTTCAACACAGAAACTCGTAGCTTAAAACAGAAGACTCGTCAATTAGAAAGAAAATGGCGCTCTACTAATTTAGATGAAATCTATTTAGCTTGGAGAAATCATCTTTTAATTTATAAAAAATCTCTTAGAAAAGCTAGAACGAGTTATTACTCTGCATTAATAGAAGAGAACAAGAATAATCCCAGGTTTCTTTTCAGTACTGTAGCCAGGTTGACAAAGAGTCAGGACTCTGTCAATCCTAGCATCCCCTTAGAGCTTACTAGTCAGGACTTTATGAACTTTTTCAATAATAAAATTTCATCCATCAGAGATAAAATCAATCAGATTCTTCCCACAGTTAACTTAAATACTGTAACTACTACAACTCCTTCTACTGATGTCTGTCTTGATGAGTTTACTCCAATCGACCTTTGTGAGTTAGACAAAATAGTTTCCTCATCCAAACCTTCAACTTGTCTTTTAGACCCTATTCCTACCAGGTTATTTAAAGAAGTCTTCCCACTTATTGGTAGCTTTATTCTTCATATAATCAATTCTTCATTAACTTTAGGCCATGTACCGCAGGCTTTTAAAACGGCTGTAATTAAACCCTTACTCAAAAAGCCAACGCTAGATCCAGGAGCTTTAGCTAACTATAGACCAATCTCTAATCTCCCTTTCATTTCAAAAATCTTAGAAAGAGTTGTTGCTATGCAATTATTTGACCACCTGCAGGGAAATGGTTTATTTGAGGAGTTTCAATCTGGGTTTAGAATCCATCATAGCACTGAAACAGCCTTGGCGAAGGTCACTAACGACCTCCTCATTGCATCTGATAATGGACTAGTTTCTGTACTTGTCCTTTTAGATCTTAGTGCAGCTTTTGATACTATTGATCATAATATTCTACTTGATAGATTAGAACACTATGTTGGACTTAATGGAACTTCGTTGCAGTGGTTTAGATCTTATTTATCTGATAGGTTCCAGTTTGTTCATGTAAATGATGAGTTTTCTCTCAGCTCAAAGCTTAGTCATGGAGTTCCACAGGGATCTGTGCTTGGCCCTACTCTTTTTAGTTTATATATGCTTCCGTTAGGCAACATTATTAGAAAGCACTGTATACATTTTCACTGTTATGCAGATGACACACAATTATACCTGTCAATGAAGCCAGATGATACTAATCAATTAGCCAAGTTAGAAGCCTGTCTTAAGGAAATCAAAGTTTGGATGACTTGTAATTTCCTGCTATTAAATTCAGATAAGACTGAAGTCATTCTTGTTGGTCCAAAAAACCTTAGAAATTCCTTTCCAAATCAAACTTTCAGTTTGGATGCAGTTACTCTTTCTCTTAATAGCTCTGTGAGGAACCTTGGAGTTATTTTTGATCAGGATTTGTCCTTCAATTCACATATTAAATTTGTTTCTAAGACTGCCTTCTATCATTTGCGTAATATTGCCAAGATTAGGAGCATCTTGTCTCAGAGTGATGCTGAGAAGCTGATCCACGCTTTTGTTAGCTCGAGATTAGATTATTGTAATTCTTTATTATCAGGTTGTCCTAAAACATCTTTAAAAAGTCTTCAGCTGATCCAAAATGCTGCAGCAAGAGTTTTAACAGGTACTAGAAAGAGAGATCATATCTCTCCGGTTCTGGCCTCCCTTCATTGGCTTCCCATAGAGTTTAGAATTAAGTTTAAAATCCTTCTTCTTACTTACAAAGCTCTAAACAATCAGGCTCCTTTTTATTTAAAAGATCTGATACTACCGTATCATCCTAACAGAGCACTACGCTCCCAAAATGCAGGTTTACTTGTAATACCTAGAATCTCCAAAAGTACAATGGGAGGCAGAGCCTTCAGTTATCAAGCTCCTCTCCTGTGGAATCAGCTGCCAATCTGGATTCGGGAGTCAGACTCGATCTCTGTTTTTAAGAATAGGGCTAAAACCTACCTTTTTGATATAGCCTACAATTAGGGAGGGATCATGTGTTTTCTGAACCCTCCCTTAGTTATGCTGCTAATAGGTTTAGTCAGCCGGGGGACCTCCAGTAATGCACTGGGCCTCACTCCTTTCCTCACTCTCTATGAAATATTTTTTTTTTTGCTGGTCATTAACATTTGTTTGTTCTCTCCCATAGATTGAGTCCCCATCGTGCTGTTTGCTCTCTACATGTCTGTTCTTTTCTTCTTCTCTATCCCCTCACCCCCCAGCCAGTCGCAGCAGATGACTGCCCCTCCCTGAGCCTGGTTCTGCTGGAGGTTTCTTCCTGTTAAAAGGGAGTTTTTCCTCTCCACCGTCGCCAAGTGCTTGCTCACAGGGGATCGCCTGATTGCTGGGGTCTTTCTGCAACTGTGGGGGTCCTCCCTACAGTTGATAGTGCTATGAGATGACTGTTGTTGTGAAATGGCGCTATATAAATAAAGTTGAATTGAATTGAATTGAATTGAAATAACTAAGATTAAAGGCCAGGACCAGGGAGAGCTAAGGCAAACCAAAAAACCATAATGATAATCATGACTAGCAAGGAATCAAGATAAAACAAAACTCAAAGTGAGAATGTGGCAATGAGCACGGGAAACGATAGGGCCTGGGAACAATAGGTAAACAAATACAGGGAATACACACAAGATACACAAAAGACCAAGGGGAGACACAGAGAACAATCACAACCAGAACAACGGGGACAGCATGACGGACTAAGGACCAGGGACCAAAACAACAATCACAGGGGACAGAGGGGAGGCACAGAAGGCAAATAATGCAAATAATTATCATACACAATCACAAGGAAAACAAAAATGAACATAAAGCGTGGGCATGATCCAGATTATGTCATAGCCCCCCTTCCCCCGAAGGGTGGATTCCAAATGACCTCCAAACAAAACAAAAAACATCCCAGTCGGGTGGGAGGAGGGAGACATAGTCATGACGGGACAAAATAAGAACATAGAGAGAGAAAAAGCTCATTGGGTGGTCGGCCAAAGTCCCTGGACCACCGAACTGACGGACATGGTGCATCAGGTGGCCTGCCAGAATCCAAGGGCCACCAGACGGAGGAACCTGATGTGTCGGGTGGCCTACCAGAGTCCAAGGGCCATCAGATGGATGAACCTGGTGTGTCGAGTGGCCAGCCAGAGTCCATGGGCCACCAGACGGAAGAACATGGTGCATTGGGTGGTCGGCCAAAGTGCCAAAACCACCGGACTGAAGGACATGGCATGTCTGGTGGCCTGCCACAGTCCAAGGGCAACCAGACGGATAAAACTGGTGCATCGGGTGGCCGGGCAGAGTTCATGGGCCACCAGACAGATGAACAAGGTGCATCGGATGGCCTACCAGAGTCCCAAAACCACCGGACTGAAGGACATGGCATGTCTGGTGGCCTGCCAGAGTCCAAGGACCAGCAGATGAATGAACGAGGTGCATCGGGTGGCCTACCAGAGTCCATAGGCCACCGGACAGAGAAACATGGTGCGTCGGGAGCACAGTGCTTGGGTGAGGGCAGCTGAAGAATGGCGACCTTGAGGGCCAAAGGTGGAATGGACTGCTCCGACAGTGACCAGGATGGAGCCGACTGCTCGAACAGCCCAAGTGGAATGGACTGCTCAGACGGCCCAGGTGGAGCGGATTGCTCGGATGAACCAGATGGAGTGGACTGCTCGGACAAACCAGGTGGAGCGGACTGCTCGGATGAGCAAGGTGGAGCATGGTCCTCCTGCGGCTCCATCCTCAACATGGCCAACTCAGACAAGGGAAGAGAGCAAGAGGTCAATGATGTGACACCACAGTCATTAGCAGCAGAGACTGGTGGGGAGGACCCAAAAGCTGTATGGAATCTGCGTTTGGGTCCCCCCATCAGCAGCAAGGCAAGTCTTTTCTAAAACAGATGTTAAAAATTAGAAGAAAAGTACTTGCCTCAACTCCTGGTCTCCTGCTGTCATGGTGACGACCTCAGGATAAGCTGCAGGTGTGATGGCCTCTGAATGAGCTGCAGGTGGACATACACTGGCCTTGGGGACACACGGAGGAGGCTCACTGGCTCCAAGGACACATGGGGGAGGCTCACCGGCCCCTGGAACACACAGCGGAGGCTCATCAGCCTCTAGGACACACGGAGGAGGCTCACTGGCCTCTGGGACACATGGAGGAGGCTCACCAGCCTCTAGGACACACCAAAGAGGTTCACCGGCCTCTGGGACACATGGAGGAGGTTCACCAGCCTCTGAAACACATGGAGGAGGCTCACTGACCTCTGGGACACATGGAGGAGGTGCACCAGCCTCTGAAATGACAGGTGGAGGTGCACCGGCCTCTGAAACAGCAGGTGGAGGCGCACCGGCCTCTGAAACGACAGGTGGAGGTGCACCAGCCTCTGGAACGACCAGTGGAGGCACATTGGCTTCTGCAACGACCGGTGGAGGGATACCAACTTCTGGAACGATTGGTGGAGCGCCGGTGCACCTTGGATGTGGAAGAAGAGAAAGAGGACGGGTCAGTACTGGAACAAGCAGTGGAGCCCGGTGCAGGGAGGCCAGAAGCAGATGGGAGCTGCAACTGAGTTCACCCGCCAGAAGTTAGACAAGACTTTTTAAGTACTGATGTTAACCTTCAACTTGTCTTTTAGACCCTATTCCTACCAGGTTATTTAAAGAAGTCTTCCCACTTATTGGTAGCTTTATTCTTCATATAATCAATTCTTCATTAACTTTAGGCCATGTACCGCAGGCTTTTAAAACGGCTGTAATTAAACCCTTACTCAAAAAGCCAACGCTAGATCCAGGAGCTTTAGCTAACTATAGACCAATCTCTAATCTCCCTTTCATTTCAAAAATCTTAGAAAGAGTTGTTGCTATGCAATTATTTGACCACCTGCAGGGAAATGGTTTATTTGAGGAGTTTCAATCTGGGTTTAGAATCCATCATAGCACTGAAACAGCCTTAGCGAAGGTCACTAACGACCTCCTCATTGCATCTGATAATGGACTAGTTTCTGTACTTGTCCTTTTAGATCTTAGTGCAGCTTTTGATACTATTGATCATAATATTCTACTTGATAGATTAGAACACTATGTTGGACTTAATGGAACTTCGTTGCAGTGGTTTAGATCTTATTTATCTGATAGGTTCCAGTTTGTTCATGTAAATGATGAGTTTTCTCTCAGCTCAAAGCTTAGTCATGGAGTTCCACAGGGATCTGTGCTTGGCCCTACTCTTTTTAGTTTATATATGCTTCCGTTAGGCAACATTATTAGAAAGCACTGTATACATTTTCACTGTTATGCAGATGACACACAATTATACCTGTCAATGAAGCCAGATGATACTAATCAATTAGTCAAGTTAGAAGCCTGTCTTAAGGAAATCAAAGTTTGGATGACTTGTAATTTCCTGCTATTAAATTCAGATAAGACTGAAGTCATTCTTGTTGGTCCAAAAAACCTTAGAAATTCCTTTCCAAATCAAACTTTCAGTTTGGATGCAGTTACTCTTTCTCTTAATAGCTCTGTGAGGAACCTTGGAGTTATTTTTGATCAGGATTTGTCCTTCAATTCACATATTAAATTTGTTTCTAAGACTGCCTTCTATCATTTGCGTAATATTGCCAAGATTAGGAGCATCTTGTCTCAGAGTGATGCTGAGAAGCTGATCCACGCTTTTGTTAGCTCGAGATTAGATTATTGTAATTCTTTATTATCAGGTTGTCCTAAAACATCTTTAAAAAGTCTTCAGCTGATCCAAAATGCTGCAGCAAGAGTTTTAACAGGTACTAGAAAGAGAGATCATATCTCTCCGGTTCTGGCCTCCCTTCATTGGCTTCCCATAGAGTTTAGAATTAAGTTTAAAATCCTTCTTCTTACTTACAAAGCTCTAAACAATCAGGCTCCTTTTTATTTAAAAGATCTGATACTACCGTATCATCCTAACAGAGCACTACGCTCCCAAAATGCAGGTTTACTTGTAATACCTAGAATCTCCAAAAGTACAATGGGAGGCAGAGCCTTCAGTTATCAAGCTCCTCTCCTG
This sequence comes from Pholidichthys leucotaenia, assembly GCA_020510985.1. NCBI lineage: Eukaryota > Metazoa > Chordata > Actinopteri > Cichliformes > Pholidichthyidae > Pholidichthys > Pholidichthys leucotaenia. The sequence goes on along the minus strand of CM035836.1, from coordinate 472,697,427 downwards.
TGGAATCAGCTGCCAATCTGGATTCGGGAGTCAGACTCGATCTCTGTTTTTAAGAATAGGGCTAAAACCTACCTTTTTGATATAGCCTACAATTAGGGAGGGATCATGTGTTTTCTGAACCCTCCCTTAGTTATGCTGCTAATAGGTTTAGTCAGCCGGGGGACCTCCAGTAATGCACTGGGCCTCACTCCTTTCCTCACTCTCTATGAAATATTTTTTTTTTGCTGGTCATTAACATTTGTTTGTTCTCTCCCATAGATTGAGTCCCCATCGTGCTGTTTGCTCTCTACATGTCTGTTCTTTTCTTCTTCTCTATCCCCTCACCCCCCAGCCAGTCGCAGCAGATGACTGCCCCTCCCTGAGCCTGGTTCTGCTGGAGGTTTCTTCCTGTTAAAAGGGAGTTTTTCCTCTCCACCGTCGCCAAGTGCTTGCTCACAGGGGATCGCCTGATTGCTGGGGTCTTTCTGCAACTGTGGGGGTCCTCCCTACAGTTGATAGTGCTATGAGATGACTGTTGTTGTGAAATGGCGCTATATAAATAAAGTTGAATTGAATTGAATGTTGGAGCCGGCACTGCAGGCATGATGATGGGTGAAACCACAGGCATGATGACAGGTGAAATTGCTGGCATGACAACCAGCACTGCAGCTGCCGTGGAGCCCAACATTGGAGAGCCCTCCAGGGCTGGAACACTCCACTGATCTGAAGCGGAGGCGGGTGAGTGGTGAGGAGGTGAAAAAAACTGGAGCTCGGTGTGAGGAGGGAGGCACCAAAGTCAGGGGACACTTCTTTGTCGGTTCAGGCTTCGATGTTAAATGGTAAATGGTAAATGGTGTTCACTTAAATAACGCTTTTTTCTCATCTCTGGATGACCAAAGCGCTTTACAGATCCTGCTATCCACCCATTCACGCACACATTCACACACTGATGGCGGCAGAGTTGCCATACACACACAGGCATTAGCCTGGCCACCAGAAGCAACTGGGGGTTCAATGTCTTGCTCAAGGACACTTCGACATGCAGACTGCAGACAGAGCGGAAATCGAAGCCATGACCCTCCAATCAGTAGTTGGTCACACTACACCTGCGCCGCAGCCGCAGATAGTGAGTCTGGCGTCAACGGAGGTTGACGGTGAGGCTGGTGTTGGAGGTTGTTTGGACTGCTGTGCCAAGCAGTGCTTAGCTGGTGCTCGCTTCCTAGCAGAGCGTTTCATGGCCAGCCAGTGTTTACACAGCTGGGATGTATAACCCAGGAGTAACCAAGATTTATAGCCCAACAACAGTTCAGTCTGGGAAAGTAAGACTTGTCTGCACTCCTCCAGCTCCTCATTGTTGGTGACACAGGAAGACATGGACATGGAGATGGTGGAAACTAGGGGATGTCTTTACGTCGGCACAGGCTTCCGTGATGCTGGGGCTGATGAGTGGTGAGGGGCTGAGGCTGGAGCGGGGCGAGGAGATGTGGGTAACGAAGCCAGGGAACGTTTTACCGACGACACAGGCTCCCGTGATGCCAAAACCAGGGGACGCTTTGTTGTTGGCGCAGTATCTCACCAGTCCATGGAGTGAATTTTGCAGGTTTGGCACCGAGATTAGCAGTCCAACAAGACTGAGATAGCTCCACAAACTGGGGTAATCCTCATTCACTCCAGCCATTGCGTCCAGGAACTTCAGAGCTGCTTCTGGTGTACGGGAGGTGCGGGTGTCCAAAATCAGTCCCTCAATGAGCTGAGCTGCCCAGCACTCCTCCTCATCCAAGCCAAAGACACTAAAATTTGGGCCCGCTAAGTGCATGTCTTGTGGCGTCATTCTGTCACGGGTGGCGTCATTCTGTCATGTTCACCTCCGGCAGGCAGGTAAGAAGGACTCGATATGCAGACAGAACTCCAGTGTAATATTTTATTAACAACCAAAGCAAAGAAAAAAAATGACAGCACATAGGCTGGAAAACAACTCAGGATATGATGGATAAATAAACTTACGGAGACACACGGGCACAGGGTTACTGGCAGAGAAAAACTCAGTCACAAACGTTAATGACGCTACACGAGACTGATACTGACATGGACATATATACATTGGGTAATCAACAGGACACAGGACAGGTGGGAACAATCAAGGGCAGCAGGGAAGTGGCTGCAGGTGCGGAGAACAGGACAGGCTAGGATGCACAGACCATCACAGAAAGGGCATGCACATGAAACATGACAATAAACATACAGGGCAACAGTACAGGTTCGATACAGAGAGAAGCAGCATAAACTTGACTGTGAAAATAACAATAACACTAAAGGGTAGGACCAGGGGGAGCTAAGGCAAAAACTGAGATCATACTGATAATCATGATAAGCAAGGAATCAAGGTAAAACAAAACTCAAAGTGAGAATGTGGCTATGAGCACGGGAAACGTGAGGGCCTGGGAACGATAGGTAAACAAATACAGGCAATACACACAAGACTTACACAAAAGACCAAGGGGGGACACAGAGAACAATCTCAATTGGGACGACATGCACGATACAACAGACTAAGGACCGGGGAGCACAACAACAATCTCAGAAGACCCAGGGAAAGCACAGAAGGCAAATAATGCAAATAATTATCATACGTAATCACAAGGAAAACAAAAATGAACATAAAGTGTGGGCATGATCCTACGATTGTGCCCACATTATGACAAAGATAGCAAGTTGGATTGCTTCTAATTTTATTTTTGGGGAAAACTGAGTTCAATTTCATTAGCCACTGTGGTGACGGCACCTTATTGTAAAGTGCAGTGTGGTGACGTTGACTTCCTGTCACATCACTGTATTGCCGTATATAGCGGGGCAAGCCGCCATAGCACATCCTCTTGTGCCGGATGCCCACGCCAGGTGCATGCTGTGTACCGCTGCTTGTTTATACCAATAAAGTAGTGTTTGATGCTACCCTCATCTTCGCCTCTTTCATCACCAGGTTTGCATACATAACATTTGGTGACTGAGGATTAACTCATGGAAGTGTGCATAACAAAATTCCGTCCCTTCCTCGAGCGTCCGGGTGAACCGCTGGTGCCTTGGCCCTGTTGGTTCGAGGCTTTTCAAATCTACATTACCGCGCTGCACCTCAGGCAGCTTGACAAGCTGAGGGCACATGCACTTCTCGTCCATAACCTGGGTATTGAGGGCCAGCAAGTCCTGTGGACGCTCGGCGCATTTGACTCGTTTGAGGACGTTGTGGAGCTGCTAGCCAACCATTTTCACACTCCAGACAGCGTGACTGTATGGAGAATTTGTTTTCACCAGCGACACCAGTGGGTAGGTGAACCCCTCCACCAGTTTGTTGCTGACTTAAGACGGATAGCTAGCAAGTGCCGCTTTGGACAGCTGGAAGATGAAATGGTGTGCGACCAACTAGCAGAGCACATGTGCAATACTGCATTATGAGCTAGGCTACTAATGGCGCCGAATGACTTATCATTAGCCAGAGCTGTCGAGCTAGCTCTCCAGTTGGAGGCTGCAGACAAGCTAGCCTCGGAGCTAAACTGGTGTCAGTCACAGCGGCCGCCTGAGCTACCCCCCACAGCAAATGTCGCAGACTTGGATAGCGAGGATAGCTTGGATGATGACATTAAGGAAGCCAACGCTGCCAGCCGAAGGTCTGCCCCAGGAAGACCCCCGTGCAAGGGTTGTGGGTCTGCGATGCACCGACATAAGGCGAAGGAATGCCCGGCAAGAGGATAACGTTGTAGCAGATGTGGACGCTTGAACCATTTTGCTAGAGTGTGCCACTTATCTGAGCTGGAGAGCCCACGGAAGAAATCACTCCGCCCGCCCCCAACAACTATCCATACGGCGAGCCCCAGCACAAACGAGTACACGTATTGCTCAGTGGAGTTGGACGGTGTGGAGGAGCCACTGTTGCTCGACACGGCGGCGGTGTGGTTGATGCTGAATTGGGCCATGGTGAAGAAGTTATTTCCCCACTACAGGATTAAAGGTAGGCCGTTGTATGGCTATGGAGGTAGCAGGCTGTGCACTGTTGGGACTATGGAGTTAACGGTTCGTTACAAGTCTGCGAAAATGGTTGACTTCACGTTCCAAGTGGCAGCATGCAGCAATAACATCATGGGCTGCGACCTATTTTACGGATTGGGTTTCGCCATTAAAGACGGAGCCGGGAATGAATGGTCGGGTTGTGGCCGCTGGAACCCTTCGGTTGCGGTGGCCGAAGAGGATGTTGTGTGGGACGAGGGGCTGCCGAACACTTCAGCGGTCAAGCGGGACCAGTTTCACTCAGGTTAGGCACAGGAATGTGTCAGTGCCGGTGCTTGGGACATGGTAGAGGGGGGGTACCGAGCGTGGTGGCAGGGCATCTGCGTCGGCAAGTGACACCATGCTAGCCCCAGATGCCGGAGCTTGACTGCAGGGGGATGGGGGGGCTGCAGCTACGACGGTGACTGCTACAATGTTTTTAGAAGAGGACGTTGCCAGACTGACGAAGTGGAGAAGTTGGGCGGAGCGTACTTCCGGTTGTCTGATGGCTCATCAAGGCATGCCAGTCAGCTTCGGCGTGTCCAGGAGGATGCTCTGGGTGACAAGGCTGGACGGGAGATGGTGATGGAGGTGCGGGAGTCGGGCTTCATCGTCTGGACAATCAGCCATCATTCCAGGGGTCTGCTGCTTCCAGGGGCATGCTTGCTGAGGGGCTGCCCTTGCCCCCCCATGCTGGTTCCACCTTTCTCACCCAGTTGACTGTGCTGTAGCAGTATGTTTATAGTTCTGAGTGTTCTTATGTGTTTGATGCTATGGGGTGTTTAGTGTGTTAGTTTTGGATCATGGCAGATAATTTTAGTTTATTAAAGGAATCAGAATCAGAATCAGAATCAGAATCAGGTTTATTGCCATTGTTCATGTAGTACACAAACTAGGAATTTGTCTCGGTACAATGCTGCAACATTAAACATGATAAGATAAGAGAAATAAACTATACATGTAATAAAGTGTAGGATAAGATTAAGTGATACTGGTCAACAGTTAAAATATATATTAGCCAGCAGCAGATACTGTGGAGAACTATATAGTGCAGTCGGTAATGCAGGAAGAAAACAGTGATGATTGACATGAGTCTGGTTGAGCTGCTGTACATGGTGCACGAGAGTCACTTAGTGTTCAGCAGTCTAATGGCAGAGGGGAAGAAGCTGTTCATGTGACGGGAGGTTTTAGTCTGGATGGACCGAAGTCTTCTACCAGAGGGGAGGGGGGCAAACAGTACATGACCAGGGTGTGAGGGATCGGCTATGATCCGGCCAGCACGCCTCCGGGTCCTGGAGATGTACAGATCCTGGAGAGATGGGAGCTTGCAGCCGATCACCTTCTCAGCAGTGCGCACGACGCGCTGCAGCCTTAGTCTGTCCCTGGCAGTGGCTCCTGCGTACCACACGGTTATGGAGGTGGTGAGGATGGACTCGATGATGGCTGTGTAGAACTGCACTAACATCTTGGTGGGTAGCTTGAGCTTCCTCAGCTGCCGCAGGAAGAACATCCTCTGCTGGGCTTTTTTGATGAGTGAGCTGATGGTCAGCTCCCATTTGAGGTCCCTGGTGATGGTAGTGCCTAGGAAGCGGAAGGAATCAGCAGTGGTGATGGGAGAGCCTGAGAGGGTGAGGGGGGGCAGAGGAGTAGTGACTTTCCTGAAGTCTACAATCATCTCCACTGTCTTCAGAGCGTTCAGCTGCAGGTTGTTATTGCTGCACCAGGACGCCAGCTGGGCCACCTCTCTCCTGTAGGCGGACTCGTCGCCGTTGGAGATGAGCCCGATGAGGGTGGTGTCGTCCGCAAACTTGATCAACTTGACAGACTGGTGGCTGGAGGTGCAGGAGTTGGTGTAAAGGGAGAAGAGTAGGGGGGAAAGTACACAGCCCTGGGGTGATCCGGTGCTGATGCTAGTATAGTCTGAGACAGTCTTTCCCAGCCGCACATGCTGCCTCCGGTCCGTCAGGAAGTCGATGATCCACCTGCAGAGGGAGTCAGGCACGTTGAGCAGGGACAGCTTGTCCCGGAGCAGAGCGGGGCGGATGGTGTTGAATGCGGAGCTGAAGTCCACAAACAGGATCCTGGCGTAGGTTCCCGGGGAGTCCAGGTGCTGCAGGATGGAGTGGAGGGCCAGGTTGACTGCATCGTCTACAGACCTGTTGGCTCGGTAGGCAAACTGCAGCGGGTCCAGGAGAGGGGTGGTGATGGACTTGAGGTGGGGCAGGACCAGGCGCTCAAAGGACTTCATGACTACAGAGGTGAGCGCTACAGGTCTGTAGTCATTAAGTCCAGTGATCCGTGGCTTCTTGGGGACAGGGATGATGGTGGAGGATTTGAGGCAGGACGGCACGTGGCATAACTTAAGGGAGGTGTTAAAAATGTCTGTGAATACAGGAGCCAGCTGTTTCGCACAGAGTCTCAGGGTGGAGGGAGACACGCCGTCTGGGCCGGGGGCCTTGCGCGGGTTCAGTCTGGAGAACTGTTTGAGCACATCCTGCTCACTGATGATAAGGGGAGGGGGGGAGGTGGGGGGGGTGCCTTAAATGAAGTAGGGAATGTGGAGGCTGTGGAGCTGGAGGGAGGGGGGGAGGTGGGGGGGGTGCCTTAAATGAAGTAGGGAATGTGGAGGCTGTGGAGCTGGAGGGAGGGGGGGAGTTGGACACAGATGACGAGGTGTCAAAACGGGCATAGTGTTGGGACAGTCTCTGACAAAGGGCTTTGTCATCCTGACCTTTAGGAGCCTGAGGCCGATAGTTGGTGATCTGCCTCAGTCCTCTCCACACGGAAGCCGAATCATTAGCAGTGAACTGCTGCTGGAGTCTCTCTGAGTACACAGATTTAGCCCTCTTCAGCTCTCTGTTAAACCGGTATTTAACCTCCCTGTAGCAGTCCCTGTCTCCACTTTTCAGCGCTGCTTCCTTCTCCTTCCTGATCTGTCTGAGCTTAGCTGTGAACCAGGGTTTGTCATTAGAGTAACTCACCCTGGTGCGTGATGGAAGAATGTTCTCTTCACAAAAGTGGATATATGAGTTCACAGTGTCCGTGTACTCATCCAGATCATGCGTGGCTCCTTTAAGCATGCCCCAGTCAGATATTTCCATGCACGTTTCCAGCTTCTCCTCAGCATCACTGGTCCGTATCTTCGTAGTGCTCACAACAGGTTTAGTGAGCTTCAATCTCTGTCTGTATGTGGGAATGAGGTGAACCATCACGTGATCAGATAATCCCAGCGCAGCTCGAGGGACAGCGCGATATGCGTCTTTCACTGTGGTGTAACAGTGATCCAGTGTGTTTAATCCTCTGGTGGGGCATTTAATAAACTGTTTGTAGCGGGGGAGATCGTGGCTCAGATTGCACTGATTAAAGTCGCCAGCCACAATAATCAGCGAGTCTGGAAAACTCCGCTCTGTGTGTTGAATGTGATCCGCGAGCACGCGCTGAGCTTCGCGCGTGTCCGCGTCGGGAGGGGCGTACACGCCCCTCCCGACTTTTAGTTTATCCCGGTGGCAGAATAATCCACTGTGCCATGCGGGCTGTATGGTAGTCCATCCACTAACTGTATTTTAGGTTGTTTTGTGTGAATGTGTTAGGCCAATTGAGTGCTTCATTATTTGTTATTTTAGAGTGTGATTCGGGTTCCAATTGGGGTGGGTTTGAATTGTGTGAGTGGTTTTGGACTTTCTAAGGAGGGAAATAATGTGGTGATGGCACCTTATTGTGAAGTGCAGTGTGGTGACGTCGACTTCCTGTCGACTCACATCACTTAAATGGAACCTGTCTGACAAAGTGAAGGAAGCTAAAAGATTTCACAAAGCAACACATCATGCCTCAATCTAAAGAAATTCGAGAACAGATGAGAAACAAAAACCCAGAATAACATCTTGATGATCCCAAGACTTGGGAAAATATTCTGTCGACTTACGAGACAAAAGGAGTGCATTTTGTATTTACTCATGTTATCTTTGTCTAACATTAACATTTGATGATCTGAAACATTTAAGTGTGACAAATATACAAAAATATAAGAAATCACAAATGGGGCAAATACTTTTTCACAGCACCAAGATATCAAAAGTTGAATTCAATCCCTAGAAATGGCAATAATGGGATCTTTAAACATTTTATGCTTTATACTGTCAGTAGAACATTTTTACATACTGTTATTGCTCCCTTGTGTCCACTATCTTCTACCGCTGGACTGGCTGTTCTGAAGCACCTCAAACATTACTCGTTTAACTTTCTTATCAAAATTCTCCCTCTGCTTCCCCTCTCCACCTCTTTCCATCTTTACCTCCATAAACTCAAGTTTCCTGCCATCCTCACCACCCTATCACATCATTACAGTGTAAATGAGGCGTGCAGCAATTGGACTCCGCATGTAAACAAGCATCGCCTTGTCTCTGGATCAATACGGATGGCTGCTGCGTGACTGGGGTGGTAGATTGATGGGAAATGGCAAGGCTCGTGTGGGATTGTTAAAAAAAAAAAGAAAAAGCCTGTAAGTCAGAGGCAGGTTGGTTCTGGAGGCCATATCCATCAGCCTGTGCAGTTTTCTGAACATTTAATGAAAATTGTGTTATACATGAACAGTGTTGGGCAAGTTACTAAAAAATAGTAACTAGTTTTCAGTTACTAGTTACTTCTTTTCAAAAGTAACTGAGTTACTTTTGAGTTACTGCACAATTAAAGTAACTAGTTACTTGGAAAAGTAACTTTCACGTTACTTTTAAATGCATACTTAAATCATCTTGCACACATAGCAAGATCAAGGGCCACTTGTTCTCATCAGAAAAAAGAAGGAAAAAACTGATGAGAAAAAAGTCTCATCTTACAGAGAAAAAAATGTGTCAGATTTACACAAACTATTGTAATGAGTAGAAAGTCAGAAATTTACAAGAAATAAAGCTATAAATTCACAGAGAAAATTTTGAACCCCCCCCCCCCCCGATGGGCTGTTTTTGACCCATGAGCCATATGTTAAATATGCATTAAATATGCATTAAAAACGCATATTTAGAGGATTTACTTCCATGAAGTAGTTGCAGATCACACCAGCATGTAAATGAATGAGATAAAATAAAACAGAAAGCACAGATAAATGAAAGTTCACCGCTTACAAGAAGCTGTTCTTTACTGCAACAAACCGAGTCACTTTTTCTCTGTGCGTAAGAAAACTTACAATTACTTACACTATTTACACATTTACACAATTGCGGACAAATGTGAGTTTCTTGCTCAAAAAATACTCATGTTTAACCAGAGGTAAGAGCTGTTGGGGGCTACTCACTGCTTAGACAACAGGTGATCAGGGCTCCATATGAGAAGTCACCACGGCATTTCTTCCCACCACAGGACAGGAAACCAGCCCGCAGGGGAGGAGACTGACGGCTGCGCCAGCTATGGTAGGATCAGTTTATTTGCACTAAAATATCTATCCATATTAATGAAACGAGTAACGCAAGTAGCGCATCTGATCAAATTTCAGTAACTGTAACGCATTACTGAATTTTTAAACAGTAATTTTGTTACTGCCAAAGTAGTGGCGTTACACTGTACATAAATAATATAGTGCCTTCAAAAAGGGATACAGGCTGAAATTCTTCCTTCATTCTTCCTTACAATCTTACCAGGGAATATACGTCAGTGCACTGTGGGGGACTCTCTTCAGCTGATCCAGGGTTAATAATTAATGCTGCATCCTAATTTGATCATAGTAATTTCGAGTCTGTCGACGAGAGACTTCTGTGGCAGTGACGAAGGCTGGGCACAAAGTGGTTTTTGATTTAGGCTGACAGTCTGAGAAAGAGAGTGAGTCACATGAGCTCAGAGGGTTAGAGTTAGATCAAGTGATGAGGACTGAAACAGCTGTTATTATTTTACTTCCCCATCTTTATACATAAACACAGATGCTTTTGCCATTATTGCTTTTTCAAGCCTGAATTCTCAAGCCTGCTGACAGACCTTTTCATTCAGAAGAGAATCATGAGCATTTGTTTTGTGATTCTCTCAGTCACTGATTATTGTCTTTTTTTTTTAAATCAATAACTTGTAGACTCATTCCAAAAGCTAGTTTTGTACACTGGGGATCGGATTGCCAAGGTCTCTGCGTTCCACATAGCACCAGACCCCCATGAACCCATCTGGCTCGTTCGGGCTGAACCCGGCCGGGTCCCATAGGCAGAAATCCAGCCTCTAGGTGCTTGCCCTGTTGAAGATTTCCTTATTTTATGATTTAATATTTCACTGTGTTCCTTTTATTATGTTTCCAGACACAGTATATCACATTTCTCCTAAAGACCAGGATTATTCAATTAGCAGCCCACGGGCCACATGCGGCCCATAACCAACCTCCGAGTGGCCCAGGCCACACCAAGAAAATATAAATTTAAGAAAAAACTATGAAAGAATGAGGATCCACAAGCACGGGCACGAACAACATGCGTGACCGTCGTCCACGTGGAGTTCAGAAGCGTCCTGCCCGCGTGACCGTTCCAGTCGGCAGGCAGAGTGTCTCTAGCCTCATTGTCTGAGAGAAGCATGAACAGAAGAGGTATGTAAGCAGTGGAGGCATTTATCATGGTTTTAACCCACTGGTAACGGGAGCAATAATGAAGAGTCGTGTAGCAATCAGGTGTGGTTAGGATTCATATGTGTCATGAATCTGGGTTTGGTAGTTCCAAACCCAGTTCTGGCTCATTGTTATTTTTTGCACTATTTTCCATCAGGCGCGTCAGGTAGCTGTTTGGGTCCTCCGCTCCCTGACAGCTTGGGCACGCCTCCTCCTGTTGTCAGTGCCATCAGCTGTTTCGCATTACGTGTTCACACACATACACACACTCACTCCATTCATTCCCATTCACATGCTCATACACTCACTCATGCAAACCAGGGATCAATTATGTTCAGCCCACGCATTCACACACCGGCGGTCTCTTCCTTCATTAGTTTCATTATTGTAAAAACGCTGCGTTGGCAGGAAGAGACCGTCGGGGCCTTCCCCTCCGTACGTGGCAGCGAGTTTCTCCACGTATTTGCATTCATCTCCTTTATGCTGTTCAGCCAGTCATGTCAAGTTGGTTAATCCCTTGCTGTTAGCAGCAGACTCTGTTTACTCCTTCATCCTCCAGACTGCATGGACAGCCCCGGATCGCTCCAGTCCCGTAAGTTTCATGTTTGCCTTTCTGCCTGTGCCGACAGCAGCCCTGCGGCACTAGGCAATTTCTCTGCCAAGCTGTAGAGCATCCGGGTGGCGTCCCTGCATGCCTGGTGGCCTATCCCACCATTTCAACCCTCTGTATTCGTGTGGTTACTGGACTTGTTATTTTGTTGCAGTTTATGTTAATAAATGGCACGTTCTACTCCAACACTTGAGTTTTTCATTCCCTCTCTCGTGTGCCGCGTTATGGCGCATGAGGAATCATGATAGAATGCTCCGACCAGACAGAAAAAATCTCAGCGGAGTAGATGTGCATTTTTTCTTTTTCTTTCACCCCTTTTATTCTCTTTCTCCTCAAGTAATGGCGGGATGATCTGGACGGACGAGGAGCAGAGAGCCCAGGATCTGTTGGAAGAGGCGATCTTTGCCTTTCAGTGGCCACAGTTTCCTGAGGACGTGCAGTGGGCATGACTTGTCGTAGAGGACGTCAAGCGGCGCCATCCCAACCTCTGGATCGTTCCTAGGGTGGACGCCATCCTCTCCGCCATCCTTCCCTTACCAGACATGGAGCCAGAGGGTGCCTCTCCGACACTGGAGCCAGCCACCCGTCAGAAGAAATGCTCCAGGCGGAGGAAGACCTCCTCTCCTTGCCGTTCTATTTCTTCTCCTGGGCAGTCGCCTGCCCAATCCTCAGACGTTATGACAGAGGAGGAGAGACTGGGGTTGCTGGCCACGATAAACCATAAGATCGAGGAGGAATGCCGCGAGAGAGAGGCCCAAGGATGCGCATCCCCGGTTGTGAGGGTTTCATCCTCTGTGCCTACTCAATCCACGGGCTCGTCAACGGACGAGGAGTGGCTGGCCCTACTTGCCCAGCTCGACTGCCAGGTTAAGGAGGAGCGCCGTGCGAAGGAGTAGCAGAGACTGGCCCAGCTCAACTGGGCCAGTCACCATCACCAGTGATGCGTCCTATCACTGCTGTGTCATTCGCAAACTTTAGGATAATATTGTCCTTGTGGGAGGCAACACAGTCATGGGTGAAGAGGCTGTAGAGGAGCCAATAGAGGAGGTGAGGCCTCGAGACAGCTAGGCTCTGTACTCCCACAGAACGTTCCAACAACAAATCATCTTTGTTTGTTCCAAGGTATATAATCTGCCCTCATCATTTTGGCTGTGAAGACAAGGAAGGGCAAGGCAAGTTTATTTGTGTAGCACATTTCGTGTACAAGACAATTAATTCAAAGTGCTTTATATAAAGCATTACAGCATTGAACAGCATTACAGCAGTGAACATTTCTGCTGAGCTGCTGCATGAAACCTTCCTCTTGATCAAAAATAAATAATACAGAAAGGCATCTTTGACTCCGTACCCTTATTCCTTCCCCCGATTCACGAGGGACATTTATTAATACAAAGAAAATCCATGACAACCCCTTCCCCAGGCCTGAGGTTCGTAATTGGGCCTCACCAAATGTTAAAATGTAAGTGTATAATCACACAGCAACATACAGAGTATAAAAGTAATGTAACATAAAAAAAGGTCCCACTTTAGATCACTTTTTCACTGGTACTTGTATTTGCTTCATTTTAACTTTCCATGTGTGTGCCGTGGCTAAGTCACTGCCATGAATTACTAATTATACAACATGCAGTAGTCAGCAGTGCCCATTTGGACCTTCACCACTTTTTGACTTTGATGGTAGATGTTCATACACCGCATTCTGCACAATTTTTTGTTTTTCAACAAACTCATGAATGGTATTGGGTCCCAGGGCTCTTTGCATCACTGATATCAATCTCAGATACCTGTATAATTAGTTTGCCAGGTGAGGCCAATTAAAGGAAAACTACTTAAGAAGGATGTTCCATATTTTTAAGCATGCCATGGGAAAGAAAAGGATCTCTTTGCTGCCTAAAAGGGTAAAATAGTGCAATGCCTTGGACAAGGTATGAAAACAATTGATATTTCACGAAAACTTAAGCGTGATCATCCTACTGTGAAGAAATTTGTGGCTGATTGAGAGCACAGATGGGTCCATGCAGATAAAGGCATCATCAAATCAAATCAAATCAAACTTTATTGTCATATTGCTGTACATACAACTGTAGTGCAGGCAAGATGAAATTGCGTTTCTCTCAGCATCCATATAAATAGAAGCAGCATGATTTAAGACACACTCACACATAGCTCCACCCCCCCACCCCCCATCCATTCACACATCCCTGAGACATACTTGGGGAGAAAAAAAACAAACAAACAAAAAAAACCCTAACTAACTATAATATACAAATAATATACAAAATGTCCGTAGGTGCAGTAGTGTGTATGAGAGATTCCGGGTCAACTGTTCAGCATCCTGACAGCTTGGGGAAGGAAGCTGTTGATCAGTCTGGTGGTTCTGCCTCTGATGCTCCAGAATCGTTTACCAGATGGAAGAAGTTCAAAGTGTTTATGCAGAGGGTGAGAACGGTCCTTGACAATTTTCAGTGCCCTGCTCCTACAACGGTTCTGAAAAAGTTCTTGGACAGAGGGGAGGGAGACTCCAATTACCCTCTCAGCCCCCTTGACTATCCTCTGCAGGGCTTTTTTGTCTGACATACTGCAGCTGGAGTACCATGTAGCAATGCAGTACGTCAGAACACTCTCCACCACACCTCTGTAGAAGGTCCTGAGGATGCAGATGGGGAGAGAGGCCTGTTTGAGTTTCCTCAAGAAGTGCAGTCTCTGCTGAGCCCGCTTCCTGATCTCCAAGGAATTCTTGCTCCAGGTCAGGTCCTGCGAGATCTGCACTCCGAGGAACTTGATGTTCTCTACTCTCTCCACTAAACGGCCGTCGATGCTGAGGGGGATGTGCTCAGGCTGTGACCGCCGGAAGTCGATAATCATCATCATCATCATCATCATCATAGCAGTCTGTTGTGGGCGACAATGACTGTTTCATTTAGGTCTGATCAGATTCCTCCATACAGCTCTGTCCTTAGTCTTCTGCTGCCAGGAACTCCTGTCTATGTCCAACTTCTTCAAGTTTCTTTTAAGATAAGATAAGATAAGATAAGATAAGCCTTTATTAGTCCCACAACGGGGAAATTCCAGGATTGCAACAGCACAGGGATAGCAACACTCAGAGCAACAATCAGAAGGCAAGAAAAAAACAAGCAAGCAAGAGCAGCTAATATACATATGTACGTATTACTATAAAATATATATATATACACACACACACAGACACACAGTGCAGAGCATTGTAGCTGGATGGAATAAATATATGAATATATGAACACACAGTGCAGAGCATTGTAGCTAGATGGAATAAATATGTAAATATATAAACACCCACAGTACGGAGCATTGCAGCTAGGTGGAATAAATATGCAAGTATATAAACACACACAGTGCGGAGCAATGTAGCTAGATGGAATAATATGTAGATATATAAATATATAAACACACCCAGTGCTGAGCATTGTAGCTAGATGGAATAAATATGTAAATATATAAACACACACAGTGCAGAGCATTGTTGCTAGATGGAATGAAACAGCATAACCGTCTACTTAGTTATCCTACATGGTATGATTATGTGCCCATACATATTCTCACCCTCCATAGCGACCGGTATGTTCCTAGTTGTATGCCGGAGGGGACCATTGTGTAAGTCTATTGCATCTTTTGCATTCAAAAAACTATTAGTTTGTTACGTCTTTTTGCTATCTCTGCGAGCAGCCCTGCTTAGGTTGTACAGTCTGACAGCCGTTGGTAGGAAGGACCTACGAAACCTCTCGGTTGTGCACCTGGGATGATGTAGTCTGCTGCTAAATGAGCTCCTCAGTGCATTCAGTATGTCCTGCATAGGGTGGAACTCGGACTCCAGCAGAGATGACAGTTTAGCCACCGTCCTTCTCTCTCCTATCTCCTCCATCGGATCAAGGCGCTGCCCCAGGACAGAGCTAGCTTTCTTAATCAGTTTGTTCAGTCTCTTCCTATCGGCTGCAGTAATGCCACTGCCCCAGCAGACCACTCCAAAAGTGATGGCTGATGCCACCACCGTGTCATAGAATGACTTCAGCAGCGCCCCTTGTACACCAAAAGACCTGAGTCTCCTCAGCAGGAACAGCCTGCGCTGTCCCTTCTTGTAGAGTGCATCAGTATTGTGTGACCAGTCTAGTTTATTGTTCAGATGAATACCCAGGTACTTATAGGATGTCACCATCTCGATGTCTGTTCCCTGTATATTTACTGGTACTGTGAGGGGCTGCCCATGCCTGCGGCAGTCCACCACCAGCTCCTTAGTTTTCCTCGCGTTGATCTGGAGGCAGTTCCGATGGCACCAGTCCACGAAGTCCTGGATAAGCCCTCTGTACTCAGCTTCATCTCCATTGGAGATGAGGCCAACGATCGCAG
This sequence comes from Pholidichthys leucotaenia, assembly GCA_020510985.1. Taxonomy (NCBI): domain Eukaryota; kingdom Metazoa; phylum Chordata; class Actinopteri; order Cichliformes; family Pholidichthyidae; genus Pholidichthys; species Pholidichthys leucotaenia. The sequence goes on along the minus strand of CM035836.1, from coordinate 472,681,855 downwards.
AGTCATCAGAGAACTTCTGTAGATGGCAGTGTGTTGTGTTGTGTGAGAAGTCCGCAGTATAAAGAGTGAACAGGAAGGGAGCCAGTACCGTTCCCTGGGGGGCCCCCGTGCTACTGATGATCGTGTCGGACACACAGTCCCGGGTTCTCACAAACTGAGGCCGGTTCGTGAGGTAGTCCAGGATCCATGATGACAGGTGCTGGTCCACCCCTGCGCGCAGCAGCTTGTCCTTCAGGATCATCGGTTGGATGGTGTTGAAAGCACTGGAGAAGTCAAAGAACATGATCCTCACCATATTCCCGGGCTTCTCCAGGTGGGACAGAGAACGGTGAAGGAGGAAGATCACCACATCCTCCACCCCAATGCCATGCTGGTAGGCGAACTGGAGTGGATCCATCGCTGGTTCCACCAGGGGGCGGAGGTGAGCAAGGAGCAGTCTCTCCAGGGTCTTCATCAAGTGGGACGTCAAGGCCACCGGTCTGTAGCTGTTCAGGTCTTTGGGGTGGGAAGTTTTTGGTACAGGTACCACACAAGATGTTTTCCACAGCTGTGGTACCCTCCCCAGTTTCAGGCTCATGTTGAAGATATACGTCACAATCCCACACAGCTGGTCTGCACAGGACTTGAGGAGCTTTGCGCTGATGCCGTCCGGTCCCGGCGCCTTCCTCGCCTTGATCTTCCTCAGCTCCGTCCTCACCTGGGTCCTGGTCAGGGTCAGGATGGGGGGCTGTGTGTTGGGAGTGGGGGGGTGTTGGTGGCGTGGGGAGTGGGCAGCAGGACTTGATTTCTTTAGAGGCAGCAGTGGTTGTTGTGCAGTCAGGGGGGAGGGCGGTTGGTCAAATCTATTGAAAAACAGATTCAGGTTGTTCGCCCACTCCCTGCCCCCTGTGGCCTGGGGGGAGGTATTCTGGAGCCCCGAGATGGTTTTGAGGTTTCTCCAGACCCCGCTGATGTCGCTCTGTTGCAGCTTGTCCTCCATCTTCTTCCTGAAGCTGTCCTTGCCTTCTCTGATCTTTCTCCTCAGCTCCCTCTGTACGGACTTCAGCATCTCCCTGTTCCCTAACCTGAAGATCCTCTTCTTCTCTCTCAGAAGTGTTTTTATCTCAGGGTTGATCCAGGGTTTGTTGTTTGAGTGACGCCGTATGGTCTTGGTGGGAACGGATTTGTCCACACAGAAGCTGAGGTAGCCCGTGAAGGTGTGAATGAGGCCATCGATGTCCTCACCATGTGGATCACAGAGCTGCTTCCAGGCGGTGGCTTCAAAACAGCCCTTTAGGGTGTCCATTGTCTCCTCAGACCATAACTCCACAGTGTGCATGGCCGGAGGTTGTCTGTGCACTAGGGGTTTGTACACCGGCCAGAGATGAACCAAGTTGTGATCCGATCTCCCGAGTGGGGGGAGATCGGGGGAAGATTACAGTGTCTTTAAATCTGAGCCTTGGTCTACCCTGATTGTGATTGCCCTCGCATAACTGTGAGTAGAGTAACTGCCGAGGGAGACGCTGGTGGTCGATCCTCTCAACATGTCCGAGCCATCTCAGGTTCATCTGTATTAGCATGTCCTCCATTGATGGTAGACCAGCTCGTTTCAACACTTCTATGTTGGTTATCTTGTCTTTCCATGAGATGTTCATTATGGCTCGAAGGTGTCTCATCATGTACGCGTGGAGTTTCTTCACCTGCACTCTGTAGACAGTCCAAGTTTCAGCACCGTATAATAGAGTAGCCAGTACTGTCACTCTGTACACTTTGCATTTCACACGGATAGACACATGTCGATTGTTCCACAGTCTCTCCCTCAAGTTTCCAAACACAGCGCTCGCTCTTCCCATTCTGAGAGATAGTTCATCCTCCAGCCTAGCATTCTCTGAAACAGTACTCCCTAGGTACTTGAAAGTCTTGCACTTGACTAGTGGCTCTGTACCAATGCTGATCTCTTCTGGTAGTGATGTTGATAACTGGAACTTTGGTGGTTGATAAAGGCACTCTGTCTTCTTGATGTTGATTTGGAGGCTTAACTGGCTAGCTGCTCTTGCAAATTCCTCCACTAAAGATTGCATATCTTCCACGCTGTGTGCAACTAGAGCACTGTCGTCGGCAAAGAGCATTACTCTTACTACCTTTATCGATGTCTTACTCTTGGCTTTAAACTGTGCCACATTGAACAAGTCTGCTTCTTTCCTTGTTTGAATGTATACTCCTTCTGAAGTGTCTTTGAAGGCCACCTCAAGCATGGCTGCCAGATATAGCGAGAAGAGTGTAGGTGCCAGCACACGCCCTCGTTTCACCCCGTTGCTTACTGAAAAGTCTTTAGATACGAAACCACTCATTGCCACGTTTGCTTGCATACCTGTATGGACTGCCTCGATCAGGCTGAGAAACTTCTCTGTACAACCATATTTCTTGAGTACCTGCCAAAGTCCTTGTCGTAAAACAGTATCAAAGGCTTTACTGAAGTCTATGAAGACTACATAAAGCGGCATGTTCTGTTCGATACACTTTTCTTGAACCTGTTTAAAACATAAAATCATGTCCATTGTGCTTCTTCTACCTCTAAAGCCGCACTGGGTTTCCGGTAGTACATTCTGCGAGATGGGTTCACTGACTTTGTTAAGTAGTACACGTGAGAGAATCTTACCAACAGTGGCTAGCAGTGATATACCTCGGTAATTTCCATAATCTTTCCTGTCACCTTTCTTGAACAAAGGCACAATACTTGCATCCTTCCAGTCTTGAGGTACTTTCTGGGCATCCCATATCTCTTGGATGAGCTTGTGCAGGCAGTTGGTCAGCTGAACACTACCAAATTTCCACACTTCTGCTGGAATTCCATCCCTTCCTGGAGCTTTACCATCCTGTATTGTCTTGATAGCTCCCATTAGTTCATCAAAATTTGGTGGTTCATCCAGACTTGATACAGCTGGTCGCTGCACTAGAGCTTCTTTAGCCTCTTCAGTGAGATCTCCAGGGTTGTTTAGTAGTTGGTCAAAGTAGTCTGCAAATCTGTCCAGGATCTTGTCTTTCTCCTGCAAAACCGTTTCACCATCCATAGCCTTTAGTTGGATCAATCCTCTTGGTTTAGGGCCGTAGATTTCTCTCAAACCTGTGAAGAATGTTTTCATGTCCTTCCTGTCTGCTGCAGTTTGAAGTTTCTCCGCTTTTTCATCCCACCAGTTGGACTTCATCTCTCTGGTGTACTTCTGTAGCTCACTCTGAGCCTTTGAGTATTTCATCTTCTTCGACCTTGTGTTACACTGTAGGTTTTCCTGCCTAGCTGTATTCATCACTTCTAGTAGTTTCTTCAGGTGTTCGTCATGCTTATCAAACCAATCTTGATGTTTCCTCTCAGGGTAGCCTAATACATCACTCGCAGTCTGATACACCGTATCCTTCAGTGTTGCCCATTTCTCTTCTGTGTCATTCTCTGAGTTGTTGCTGTCCCAGTCTTTCAAGTTTTCATCCATTTCCTGTGTAAGTTCTTCCTGCTTCTTTAGGCCTTTCAGTGCACTAGTGTTTAGCTTCCGTGGTGGCTTCACACCCGTCCTGCAGTGCTGTTTTCATCAGCAAATCCTTAATCTAGATCTCAGCATAACATGATCAGCACCACAGTCCATGCCTCTCATTGCTCTGGTGTCCAATACATCCCTTATGTCTCTCTGCCTGACTATGATGTAGTCTAATAAGTGCCAGTGCTTGGATCTTGGGTGCATCCATGTCTTATTGTGTGTGTCCTTGTGCTTAAATAGAGTGTTGGTTATCACAAGGTTGTACTCTGAACATAGTGCAAGTAGAAGTTCTCCATTAGCATTGCACTTGCCTACTCCATGACTGCCTAGCACTCCTTTCCATTTCTCAGTGTCCGAACCAATTCTGGCATTAAAATCTCCAACGAGTATCAGCCTGTCATCAGTCAGTATACGCCTGATAGTCTCACGTAAATCACTGTAGAACTCTTCCTTCACCTCCTCTGTGTTGGTCATTGTTGGGACATATACACTGATGAGTGTGGCATACATCTTCCGCTGTAGTGGGAGTCTCATAGTCATTATCCTGTTGTTGATTAGCACCGGTTCCTCATCAAGCATTGCTGCTATCTCCTTTCTAACTGCAAAGCCCACTCCTGCTTCTCTCCTTTCTTGAGTTGATCTCCCACTCCAAAAGAAGATGTACCCATGGTCTTCCAAGCTGTCATATCCAGGCAATCTTGTTTCACTAAGTGCGGCTAAAGGCCCTTTTCTACTAGTACCAGTTTGGCCTTGCTCGACTCGACTCAACTCGCTTTCTAGCCTTTCCCACTGTACCCAGCACCGGTTAACAGTTCCTGTTTTCGTATCCACTCGAGACCAGGGTATAACCGTGCTGAGTCGAGCTGAGATGTGACGTCAACAGACTGCCAGCCACTGATTGGTCAGGGCGTAACATCACGAAAGCGTCCATCTTCTGTGGAATCTACACGACCGCCATTTGCAATATTTCACGGACTAACTCGGTCACCGAGTAAATACGATATTAATACAGACAGCATTGTAGATTTTGCGGAAATCTACACTGTGGTCCAACGAAGGGGTGCGGAGTTTTCTGTGTCTGGTGGCAGATCCACAGGGAGAGGAGTGACCCGCCCCGTTACAGATGCAGCCCAGCATAGAACCAGACTACGGACAAGCTGAAGACGAACGTGAGAGAACCATCAATGGTGAGTGATTTGTAATATTGTGCATCTGTTCGCTTATTTATCCTGTTGGTGGCAAGCTCACTTTTTTTGAGCGATACTTTTTTTGAGCTGGTTAACGAGTGTTAGCTAGTAGCTACCAAGCTAGTAGCCAACTCTGCTGATTTGCGCTTGTTTAAGATAAGATAAAATAAGATAAGATAAGCCTTTATTAGTCCCACAATGGGGAAATTCCAGGATTGCAACAGCACAGGGATAGCAACACTCAGAGCAACAATCAGAAGGCAAGAAAAAACAAGAACAGCTAGTATACATATGTACATATTACTATATACATATACATATATATATGTTTTGTCCTAAGTATTCGCTTGTGAGAGCAAAATGATGAAATATGTTAATCCTGGTTAAAGTCCTGGTTTGTGTACGTGTTGCACTTTGGTGCTGTGCATTAAGTTGTGTGTAATTTCTTCCTAGAATCTGTTTCCACATGCCAGGGGTTAGCCTCCCCCAGTGTTTATATTGTGGATACAGGTCAAGTGGACCCCAGGAGCCGAAATCTCAACATATTAAAGTGCATTTTCAAACCAGTGATTTATAAAGTCATTCATATAATTTTCTAAAGCATCAGAATAGACCCACACACCTATTCTGTGGATTTTCCATAAAAGGTGTTGGAACAGTGTTGTGCTGTTCCACCATAAATCCCTGGATTGAAAACGTACTTGTGCATGTACAGAGTGGCTCCTGGGGTTCTCACTGGTCAGGGAAACGAAGCATTTTTGTCACATCCCACCACTGATTTTCACAAGTGTATTTCCTTAACACAGGTACATCTCCAAAAATTAGAATGTCATGAAAAAATTTCACTCATTTCAAAAAGTGAAATCCGTATATTATATAGATTCATTACACAGACAGTGATATATTTCAAGTGTTTATTTATTTTAATTTGGATGATTATGGCTTACAGCCCCTGAAAACCCCAAATTCAATTTGGCAAAAAATTAGAATATTACATAAAATAAATTTTAAAAAATAGTTTTTAAATATAAATGTTGGCCGCTGAGGTGTTGGTTAACATGGGCTGTAGCCATAATCATCAAAATTAAAATAAACATTTGCAATATATCACTGTCCGTGTAATGAATCTATATATGGGTTTCACTTTCTGAAATGAGTGACAAAAATATTGAACTTTTTCATGATATTCTAATTTTTGAGATGTGCCTGTATATGTGTTGAACTTGCTTTAACTAACCACCATCCATTTCTGTCGTTCGTCCAGGCAAGAGGAAAGAAAAAGCAGCCAGCCCACAACGGACCTTGCCACTGTGGAAAGTACTGAAATCCTTTGCTTTTATAGGTAAAGTGTCAAAACCAAAGTAGTGTGGCCCCACATATGTGACCTACTTTGTGACTGATGTAAGGCCTCACATTTTAGATCAGAACAAAGACAGAGCTTCCTTGGAGATAACAGGAAGCTGCGAGGATGTTAGCTTTGGTATGCAGGGCTTGAGACTGTGGGGGTGATATTAGATGATTAAAGAGGAGATGCATTGTTACTGGCGATTATAATGCAATGTGACCTGTGATGCAATGAGACTTGTGAACTGTGAGAGTCCTGGTATTTAAGGACGAGAGTTCCCTGTAATGTCCTCTTTCTTCTTTGAGATGTTGGCAAATGTGAATAAAGCAGCCTTGAGAGAAATCTGTCTCATCATTTTCACATTCTCACAGTAGCACAATTTCCACTTAATATAAAAGGGACTGAACTGAGATTTATTTGATTGTGTGAATATGGCACATCAACTGTAAAATAAACCGACTGTTAATGTATTTATTTTTTTGTCAGATCACTTGTGTGATCCTTTGTGAGTTATGTTCATAACTGTATCTTTTGGGGAATGGGAGTTGTTCAGTCATCAATATAATTTAGTTTATATATGTAGTTTATAGTCTATCATCAATAAACTCATGCAGTAACAGGACACATTACAAATATTTGAGACCCACTGTAGTGCATCCTTTTATATTTTAGCAATACAAGTACAAAACACTGCCCACACTTGAAGCCAGGGCAAGAAGAGACACAGCGGTGACAAAGTGGTAGCTAAACTTTTACTGATAAAAACTCCATATTTTGACTGAGCGACTCCATACTCGGTGATGCACACCTTCAGTTAAAGTACTAGATTCCATTCAAGTGAATGTATTAATTCATTCTGATTGCTGAGGCCACAGTAAAAACAGATGAGTTTAAATGTAACCCAGCCCTTGTAAAATCTACTTTACTGAAGCGCAGCTACATGAAAATTGTGGTTAAATACAACAACGAAGTACTTTATTGTCACATTCAAATTGTAATCGCTCCTGTTTTGTTTTTCTTTTGAATTCTTGGATGGAATATGGGTGGGCAATACAAGCTGCGGCTTCAGCCATCACCCATTTCAGATAATCTATGTTGAACTGTATAATCAGAAGAGTTATTGTTTAATTTGACCTTGTTAGATTTTTTTCCCCTTTGTTATTTATATTTTCTTTTAATCTTTACTTTTAATCTATCCGAAATAAAGATTCATTCATTCATTAACATTCCACCACTGGCTTTTAGCAACAAGTGTATTTCCCAAATATGTTTTAAACTTGCTTTAATTAACCACCACCCATTTCTGTCTTTTGTCTAGGCAAGAGGGAAACAATCCACCCCAAACCGGACCTTGCCTCACTATTTACAGAGAAGCAGGCTGAAGATCTGCTGAACTGGGACCAGTGTGAGCGGCACATCCCAGCTGTTTCTCAGTGAGGCAGCGTGGCCGGCGTGTGTGACCCATTCTAAGATTTTTTTTTTATATATATATTTTTTTTTTTACAGTTTGAATTTTGCACATTCTGAATAATCTGGAATTTGCTGCTGATTGTAATAAACAATTTAGTGACTTATGTGTTTGCATCATGATTTTCTATTTTGTCTGTTAAGACACTGGTGGGAAAAGAGTTAACAGTACAAACCATTTATCGGTGACTTTGAAAATAATGGCTCATCTTCTTCACTTCCGCTCTTCAAGGAGAGTAGACGCTTCTCTCTTTTCTCTCTGCTCTAGCTCCCCACTTCCCCATTAACTGGATCCCAGCTTGCTGTTGTCTGTCTGCGTCTACTGCTGATTATCGAAAGAAATTATGGAATTGATAAGCTGGGCTTTGAATGCAATTGACACTATTTTTTCAACAAGGAATAATGCTCCGGGGGAAGCTGTTTGCCCCGCAGGGACGGCTCCAGCGGGCTATTTACGGGTGACAAGTGTTTGGAGGATCTTGTGCCTGAGTAATCTCTCTATCGAAGATATTGAAGATTTGTATATCTTCGTAATAATGGTGACTGGGATCGTTCTGATTGGAACTGGGATTGTCCTGGTGTACCACAAATTGCTGAAGATGGATACAACCTATCAAAATGCTGGCCACGCGAGGTGCATCCATCAAATGGTGCATCCATCAAATTTAGCACTGTGGCAGCACAGTTTTACCCTCGGCCGGGGGACCGCGGGGATCATGAGATCGTGGGTTCGATCCCAGCCCCCGACCAACAGTGAGCTGTGTGGAGTTTGCATGTTCTCCCCGTGTTGCGCGGGTTTACTCCGGGATTTCTCCGGTTTCCTCCCGCACACCAAAAACATGTAGGTTTAGGGCACTTGCGCACGCAGCGACCAGCAGCCGGTGGCTTGTCACCAAGACTGCAAACCAAGTCTACCTACGGGTACAAATAAGTAACAACAACAAAAAAAAAAAAAATTGGAAAAATGGAGGAGACTTTGATAGCGACAAATGGAGAACTGTCTCGGAAGGTGGATTTCATCATGGTTACGCTTAAATCTATCCACGATGGACTCAAAGCCCCGCAATGAAGGATTAAGCACTGAATCTGCAGAAGAAAATAAAGTTCTTTCTCTGTGTTCAGTCTATTTGGTTCAATTTCCCTTACAAAAATCCTCCTGATAATCCCCAGTCTTTATTTTTCAAAACACTGAGCACACGGCCTCTGGACAGTAGCTGCTTGGGACAATTGCCAAGGACAATTGCTGCAGCCAGACAAAACATCTTCTGCCAAAGTGTCCTTGTGCTCATATTGATACAACATTGCTTCAACACTACATCCACACTGACCCAGAAACTGACAACAAGATAACATTCACTGCTCTCCTTGTGTCCTGTGAACTCTGGTCTTGAATGTGCATCGTGGGCTTTTTTTGTCTTTGTAATCGTAATATTGATTACTTATGGTCAATATTCTGAATTCAATGATTTTTTTGCTCCTTCCTATTGTATGATTTCTTATCTGTACCATCCTGTTGGCAGGCGCGTTCCCGATGCAGCCGTGTCACTGGAAATGCAGGTTCATTTTCTGTGTCAAGTCAAATTCTCTCGTATGTTATCAGTGATCTGTTAATGTACTTGGCAATAAATCTTTTTCTGATTCTGATTTCTGATTCTGATTCATTTTTAAGAAAAGTAACCAAAACAATTATTTTATTAACTGAAGACTGTATTGTTGGATGTGCCACCGCAGAAGACCCTGCATACTTTAGTGATAGTACCAGTATATGGAGGAATTCTGGGCCATATTAGCATCTGTTCTTCATCCTAATGGGTTTGGGCAGGGGTGTCCAATCATGTGCCATGGAGGGCCAAGACCCTGCAGGCTTCACCTCCAAACAGTGTCTTCAACAGCAGATTCCAATGAACTTCTTCCACTGACTGCTGATCAGTGAGAACACCTGCTGAAGAGACTGGGTAGAAGAGAGAACCTGCAGGGTCTTGGCCCCCCATGACACATGATTGGAAACCCCCAGGTTAGGGTTTAATGGGATTTAACATTTTAACACAAACTGCTTTATGGTTCATAATTCTGTTGACAGACTTATACCAAACCAAAATTGATTTCTCAAACTACTGGATTGTTCTTAGACAGCTTTTCCAATGTGTTAGTATTTAATTTGTGCCACATGGTGGTAACCTTCACATTTAAAAAAAGAGACATCTGGAAAAACTTCAGAGGTTTATTGTCAGTGCAATACTACATGAATGCATGTATAGTACATTGTTGATGCAGAAAATATATATTTCTACAGTACATGTGTCTAGAAAATCAAGCATTTTCCATGTAACCTTGTGACTGCATTATTTTATGTTATGACCCGAGCGCCGATCTCGTCTGCGCTCGGGCTGTACATCATCTCTGCCGACTTTGACAGCAGTGGATTACCTTCTGGCTCCCCAGGCTCTTATTGTGACAGCGCTCGGTGGGGCTTCCTGCTGTCAAAGCCGATCAGCTGTTCTGCATTACGGCTCGTTAACTGCCGGCTTTTTATGGCAGGCGCTGGCTGCAGCCTAATGCAGCAGTATCGTCTAACATTACCTGGTGCCAGACGTTGAGCGAGGGGTTCTCGCCTCAGACGTCACCTTTCTTCGTTTCTGATCAAGACCGTAAGTAGCTGGGTTTAGCCTTACGGTCCTATGACTCTTGTATAGTGTGTTTTTGCCCACAGCGGCTCATTGTGTTTGTATTCGTGTCTTGTATTCGTGTTAATAAACATCAATGAAAAACTCACTGGCGACTTTTGGCGTCTTATGGTGGCTCGCGCGGGCCACCGTGTGACAGTACACTGCTGCCAGACGTCTAAACGGAGACGCCACACCGAGACGCCGTCCCGGCGAGTTTTTGCTTTAAGTGGACAATTGTTCTTCCCTGTCTGGGTGTCACTTGCTGGGAGAATGCCATCATCCAGGGGCCGCGGTCTGCGCCTGGTCAACGAGCTAGCGAGCGCGCTGGAGTATGTCGATGGGACGCTCCTTGCCACTACCTTTGACGACAACTCCAACGACATGCGCTGGCACCTGGACTACGCTGAGGTACTCCTGGACAACCTTCCTCTCTACTACGACCATCCGGAGGTTATGACGAGGAGGGCAGAACTCGCCGCTCAGCGCGAGACACTCCGTGGGCTGGAGGAGGAAGACAGCAGGAAGCAGAGGAGGAGGCTTCCTCGCTCCCCGCTTTGGAATCCCGTTCCTGTCCCTGACCCGGTCCAGGAGTTCGCGCTATCTGGGGGCCGTCGCAGACGTCGACGCCACGGGCAAGGCGAACCTCAGCAGGATCCCCGGCTGGACCTGCTGCCGGTGAAGCTCGTCAGTGGACCGTTGAGAGCGGCTCCTCCTCGTCCTTCCAGGGGGCCCTCTGTCACCATCCAGCGGGTAGAGGGAGGAACTACGTCCCCTACAGCAGGCACCATCCTTCCTCCGGAAGAAAGGCAAGTGCAAGTTCAGTCATTCCACCATTATCTCCCTTATCTGACTCCTGGGGGCGGAGTTTGGGGGTTCGCAGTCCCCCGAGCTCCTACCACCTGCTGCAGTTGTAATAACCAAACCTGCTGCCTCTGTGTCTCCCTCCGCTGAGCGGTCCACGACACCAGGCTTACGTCACGGGACGGGGAGGGGGACTGCGGTTCTGGAAAGCCTGGATCCAGCCCCACACCCACGCTGTGGACAGAAGAGAAGAGCGGACTGCGGCCTGGAGCCTGTGCTGATGGTGAAGCGTCCCTGGGTCTCCTCGCCAAAGCGGTTTGAGCCAGTGGGTTGAGGGTCCCCTGCCCCCAAGCCATATGGGCCATCGGCGTGGACGTCAGCGTCAGAGGAACCTCAGGCTGCGGAAACCATCATGCCAGCTGCGGAGCCCGACGCAGCTGAGTGGGAGCCTGCGGACAAACTTCTTCGCCCTGAACCTGGATCGACAAAGTCCTGGACGGCGACAGAACCCGAGTGCAGGCAAGTGCTCTCTCTTCTGTCTCTTTCCCCTGTCCTAGAGCACTTTTGCCTGCCTCTCGGGGAGGTGAGTCAGGGGCAGCCGTCTGCTGCGCCCGAGCTTGTCTCGCTGGGCTCTGTCGCTGCTGATCCCGGTTCTTCTTTGTCCTCTGAGCTTTGTTGCAGAGTCACCGGCATGGAGCCAGTCGTGGTCGCTGTGTTGGAGGTTCCAGGTTCGGGGGCGGAGGTCGTCGCCGGTGCTGCGCTGACCCTATCGGGGTACGACGTGGGTGCAGCCGAGACCCAGTGGGGGTCCGACGCGGGTGCCACCGAGGCCCAGTCGGGGTTTGACGAGGCCCAATCGGGGTCCGACGTGGGTGCAGCGGAGGCCCGATTGGGGCCCGATGCGGGTGCAGCCGAAACCCAGTCGGGGTCCGCCGAGGTCCAGTGGGGTTCCGACGTGGGTGCAGCCAAGACCCAGTGGGGGTCCGACGCGCGTGCAGCCGAGACCCAGTTGGGGTCCGACGCGGGTGCCACCGAGGCCCAGTCGGGGTTTGACGAGGCCCAATCGGGGTCCGACGTGGGTGCAGCGGAGGCCCTATTGGGGCCCGACGCGGGTGCAGCCGAAACCCAGTTGGGGTCCGCCGAGGTCCAGTGGGGTTCCGACGCGGGTGCAGCCGAGACCCAGTCGGGGTCCGACGAGACCCAGTGGGGGTCCAATGCGGGTGCAGCCACAGCCGCAGCATCGGGGTGGGTCAAGGACGGTGGAGGAGCTGCAGGCCCTTCGCTGCCTGACGTGGTACGGGCTCATGTGCGCCATTATTCCCCTCTTCGGAGTCATTGCCCCTGCTCATCATCGCCGGGGGCCGTTGGGGTCCTTCTTCGCTCGCCCCAGCTCTCCCATGTTTTTTCCCCGCCAGGGAGGCTGCCGCGGGCTGTTTTCCCCCGGTTCTGGTGGCTGAGGGATGCGGGTCGGCCACCCGAGGAACACCTTTGCCGGTTCGGCGCCTTGGGTCGGCCACCCGACCTTTTGTATGTACTACTGGGTGACCTGGTTCAGCCATTGGAGGAGTGAACTTTCTGGGCCTGGGACTGGGGTAGGCCGCCCGGTCATGTTCTGCCCCCCATGACCACCTGTCGGCCGTTGGACGCAGGGAGACCACCAGAACTGTTCCCGTGGCTTATGGTCCCCGCCGGTCGTCATCGTCATGAACTGTTGGGGGTAGAGGTCATTCGTGGTGGCATTTTGGCCCTGTAATTGTTTCTTTTTTTTTGGTGTCCTGTGCTTTGTTTCTTGTAATTGCCATTTGTGTATTTTGGGAGTTTGTGATTTGTGTTCTGCAGCGGCCTCATTTGTCCTGTTATCATCATGTTTTGTGCTGTAGGGAGTGTTATATTTTTCTGTTATTCGTGCCTGTGTGATTATGTCATGTATTTTTGGGGGCTTTGTTTTTTTCCCCCCTTGATTGTCTCTGTGCTTTTGGTTTGTGGTTTTTGGTTCCCATATTGATTCTCTCCCGCCGGACCTGCCCCCGTCCGCCCACCCTGGGGGTGGGGGGTGGGGTAGGGTTGGATGTCACTGGGCGTTCAGGAGCCCGCCCTCGGAGTGGAGGTACTGTTATGACCCGAGCGCCGATCTCGTCCGCGCTCGGGCTGTACATCATCTCTGCCAGCTTTGACAGCAGTGGATTACCTTCTGGCTCCCCAGGCTCTTATTGTGACAGCGCTCGGTGGGGCTTCCTGCTGTCAAAGTAGATCAGCTGTTCTGCATTGCGGCTCATTAACTGCTGGCCTTTTATGGCAGGCACTGGCGGCAGCCTAATGCAGCAGTATCATCTAACATTACCTGGTGCCAGACGTTGAGCGAGGGGTTCTCGCCTCAGACGTCACCTTTCTTCGTTTCTGATCAAGACCATAAGTAGCTGGGTTTAGCCTTACGGTCCTATGACTCTTGTATAGTGTGTTTTTGCCCACAGTGGCTCATTGTGTTTGTATTCGTGTCTTGTATTCGTGTTAATAAACATCAATGCAAAACTCACTGGCGACTTTTGACGTCTTATGGTGGCTCGCGAGGGCCACCGCGTGACATTTTAATTGCTTTTAACCCTAGATCAAGTTTGTTTTGGCCTAAAATGCATCATAACTGTCAAATATATCTTATTATACCTACCTCAGTACTGTTTACTTTTTGAATATATATTTTGTGGCTAATATAATTGATAGATCAAGTTGTGCCAGCTGATCATTTTTTGCCATGACACCACCTCAGACTCAGTGCAGCTGGAGCTACTACATCCATGATGTCTCAACAGTCTCTCCATGATTTTCATGCAGACCAGAGCAATTTGTTGCACAGGAAACAAATGTTTCTACAGACATTCTTAAGCTCTATAACCACTGATTGTTTGTGAAGCTGGGGTGACATCAGTGACGGGCTTTGTTGACATCAGTGACGGGCTGTGTTGAACGCCAGACCGACCGTTTGAAGCGGTAATTTTCCCACAACAGAGCCATCTGAAACACACACACACAGCATACATAGTTTAGTACCTAACAGCGATAACTTGAAGACATTACAGTGTAGTACGACGTACTTATAGCAAACTAGCATTAGCAACCATTAGCTTACCATCTATATGACCTAGTTTGCATTCTCACGTCTTCGGCTCTCCCAGAAGCTGCAGTACTATTCCAGAGTGTTTCGTCTCGCTGCCTGTCCCCTTGTCTGGCGGTCCTTTTTAGCATTTACAGTGACAAAAAGCCACGGACCGAGGGGTCGCCTTGTATAGCCGCCATGTTATGTTTTGCTTGGGTCACGTGTTTTACGTCATGGGAGTGTGGCGCTGCCTTGCTGTAAAAAAAATCCCGCCCACTCCAGCTTTACCCAGCTGCAATGGAAACACAACTGAGGCCGAAATGAGTAATGGCGAGTCAAGTCAAGTTAGGCCGACCGGGGCTAGTGGAAAAGGGCCATAAGTCTACATTGTACCTGTTCATTTCCAAGGCCACAAGCGCGGTCTGTCTTTCTGGGCGCTGTGATGTTGTTCTGTCCAATAGAGTGCATACATTCCATTCAGCTACACACAGGGCTGCTGTTTTCCTCTTCTTTTGTCTTCCTGCTCCTAGCTTACTTTTCACTGCCTGTCAGAGTGTGAACAGATCAGCACGGACCTTGTAAGCCTGGGCGACGTCCGAGCTGGTATGAGTTGCTTTCTGATTGACCATTTCATGAAACTGCTTGCAAAGTATTTTAGTACTGCTAGCTTTTGCTGGACTAGCAGCACTTTCTTGGCAGATAAAGGTATTATCAGTGGCAAGGACAAGCCAAGACAAACTGACTCCAGTATCTGTTGCAGTGACTGACCAGATGATAGGTTTGTTTATCTCTGCTCTTTGTGTAGTACATGTCACAATGCACCGACTGGCACAGTCCACCACAGACCTTGCGACAGATGTGTTTATCTGCCAGGATGTCCGGTCTCACCCTGTGTAACTGGGAGTGGTCCACCACAGACCTGTGGCAGATATTGTTTTTAGTTCTGCCAGGATACCCTTTTTCACCCTCCACGCCCTCGGAAGCGCGGGGATGCCGGTTGAGTCGCCGACGGCCCGACCCATGAGACAGGTAGTACCGGTTTTCATGGTTATCCGGTAGCAAGCAAGCCAATGCCTGACCTGACTGCAAGATAAAGGCATAATGAGGAAGATTTCTGCCAGACAAATTCATCAGATTAAGAGAGCAGCTGCTAAAATAAAATTACAAAGCAACAAACAGGTATTTGAAGCTGCTGGTGCGTCTGGAGTCTCACGAACCTCAAGGTGTAGTATCCTCCAGAGGCTTGCAGTTGCGTATAAACCTACTTTTCATTCACCCCTAACCAATGCTCACAAGCAAAAACAGTTGCAGTGGGCCCAGAAATACATGAAGACTAATTTTCAAACAGTCTTGCTTACTGATGAGTGCTGTGCAACCCTGGATGGTCCAGATTGTTGGAGTAGTTGTATTGACCCGCTCTCTGCCATCATCTGCCACAGCTGCGCGCACACCTGCGGTTCATCACTCACGGCCTATATAACTGGCTCTGCCTGCAAGACTGGCACAGAGCCGCCTGTCTCCCTGGCTACGCGAAGCACTACACTCGCCAGCCTAACAGTCAGCCCTGGTCATCCCTGCCGTGCCTGCTTCTTCCTGGAAGGATTCTCCTCATCCTCCAAGTAAGCACTGCATTCTACTAACCTGTTCAGCGTCGTCCCCTGTGCACAGGTGGAACTCCCAGGCGGCGGAATCCTCTCCTCCTGGCGACGGACTACGCCAACCTCTCACCATCTCACCATCTCTCGTCAGCAGCGTGGGAAGCAGCCGTTGTCCTTCGGGATTGCCTCCAGGCCAACCTCCGTTCACCACCACAGCTGTAACAAGGAAGCTTCTGTCAATTCCCCGATACATCCCTGTGTCGAACTGTGCTAACACCGTGCCTCTGCTCTGTCCTCAGGGTTGCCAGATTGTACGATGTTCTGCTCACTCCCTGCTGTCTTGAGTCCATGGATTCACGCACTACATTCACATTTGTCTCGCACTCACGAATCCACACACAAACATTATTACAATAAACATTATTTTGAAACTACTCTTGAGCTTGTGTCTGTTCCCTGGGTCTGTGCATTATGTCAGTAGTGGATGGTTGGTGAATGGCCACCATGTCCCAACAAAGCTGCAATGCTAGCAAGGAGGTGGCAGAGTCATGTTTTGGGCCAGAATCATGGGGAGAGAGCTGGTAGGCCCCTTTAGGGTCCCTAAAGGTGTGGAAATGACTTCTGCAAAGTATTTAGAGTTTCTGACTGACCACTTTCTTCCATGATAAAAAAAGAAGAACCAAGCCTTCCGTAGCAAAATTATCTTCATGCATGACAATGCACCATCTCATGCTGCAAAGAATACCTCTGTGTCACTGGCTGCTATGGACATAAAAGGAGAGAAACTCATGGCGTGGCCCCAATTCTCCTCTGACCTCAACCCTATTGAGAACCTTTGGAGCATCCTCAAGCAAAAGATCTATGAGGGTGGTAGGCAGTTCACATCAAAACAGCAACTGTGGGAGGCTATTCTGATGTCTTGCAAAGAAATTCAAGCAGAAACTCTCCAAAAACTCACAAGTTCAATGGATGCAAGAATTGTGAAGGTTATATCAAAGAAGGGGTCCTATGTTAACATGTAACTTGGCCTGTTAAGATGTTTTTGATTGAAATAGCTTTTGATTTCAGTAAATATGACCTCCTTATGCTGCAAATTCAACAAATGACTATTTTCAGTTCTTTACAACCAGTAAAATATTTCAAAACTCTGTTGTGCATAATAATTTGGAACAGTGCATTTTGAGGTTTTTTTTACTTTTGCAAAAAATCGTTATCATTGCAAGGTTTGTTCAATAAAATTTGAATTATGCTCTAACAGTTGACGACTTGAAAATTAAACTGACTGTCATTTGCATTGACTATTTAGAAAAATCAGAGACAAATATCATTCGTATAATAATTTGGAATGTGGTGTAGGTGGCTTATGGTGAAAACCTGCTGGAGCTTTTGTATCAATTTGGATTAATATGAGGAAAGTCGTTTCCATCTTCTCAGCATGAAATCACGAGGGGAAAAACATCAATGTCATGTATGTCCCTTCGGGGTAGAGAGAATGTACCCAGGCGCTGAACTGCGAGCTTATGAGGTTTATTAACAAACATACTGTCACGCGGTGGCCCTCGCGAGCCTCCATAAGATGCCAAAAGTTGCCAGTGAGTTTTGCATTGATGTTTATTAACACGAACACGAGACACGAATACAAACACAATGAGCCGCTGTGGGCAAAAACACACTATACAAGAGTCATAGGACCGTAAGGCCAAACCCAGCTACTTACGGTCTTGATCAGAAACAAGGAAAGGTGACGTCTGAGACGAGAACCCCTCGCTCAACGTCTGGCACCAGGTAATGTTAGACGATACTGCTGCATTAGGCTGCTGCCAGCGCCTGCCATAAAAAGCCGGCAGTTAACGAGCCGTAATGCAGAACAGCTGATCGGCTTTGACAGCAGGAAGCCTCACCAAGCGCTGTCACAATAAGAGCCTGGGGAGCCAGAAGGTAATCCACTGCTGTCAAAGCCGGCAGAGATGATGTACGGCCCGAGAGCGGACAAGATCGGCGCTCGGGTCATAACAGTATCTCCCCTCCGAGGGCGGGCTCCTGAACGCCCATTGACACCCAACCCTACCCTCCAACACCCCAGGGTGGGCGGACAGGGGCAGGACCGGCGGGAAAGAATCAATATGGGAACCAAAAACCACAAACCAAAAGCACAGAGACAATCAAGGGGAAAAAAAAACAAAGCCCCAAAAAATACATGACATAATCACACAGGCACTAATAACAGAAAAATACACTCACTAAGGCACAGATCGTGATCAAGACAAGGCAAAAGAAAGCAATACAAGGCACGATGACAAAAACACCATGCTCCCGAATGCACAAGTCACATACAACACAGGACAGCAAAAAAACAAAACAAAACAAAAACAATTACAGGGCCAAAATGCCAGCACGAATGACCTCTACCCCCAACAGCTCATGACGATGACGACCGGCGGGGACCATACGCCACGGGAACAGTTCTGGCGGTCTCCCTACGTCCAACAGCCGACAGGTGGTCATGGGGGGCGGAACATGACCGGGCGGCCTACCCCAGTCCCAGGCCCAGAAAGTCCACTCCTCCGGTGGCCGAACCAGGACGCCCAGTAGTACATACAAAAGGTCAGGTGGCCGACCCAAGGCGCTGAACCGGCAAAGCTGTTCCTCAGGTGGCCGACCCGCATCCCTCAGCCACCAGAACCGTGGGGAAACAGCCCGCGGCGGCCTCCCTGGCAGGGAAAAAAATGTGTGAGAGCCGGGGCAAGCGAAGAAGGACCCCAACGGCCCCCGGCAATGATGAGCAGGGGCAATGACTACGAATAGGGGAATAATGGCGCACATGAGCCCATACCACGTCAGGCAGCGAAGGGTCTGCAGCTCTTCCACTGTCCTTGACCCACACCGATGCTGCGGCTGTGGCTGCACCCGCGTTGGACCCCCACTGGGTCTCGTTGGACCCCGACTAGGTCTCGGATGCACCCGCGTCGGACCCCACTGGGTCTTGGTTGCACCCACGTCAGACCCTGACTGGGCCTTGTCGAACCCCGACTGGACCTCCGATGCACCCGCGTCGGGCCCCGATTGGGTCAGCGCAGCACCGACGACGACCTCCACCCCCAAACCTGGAACCTCCAACACAGCGACCACGACTGGCTCTGCACTGGTGACACTGTAAAAAAGCTCAGAGGACAGAGAAGAACCGGGATCAGCATCACCGGCAGCGACAGAGCCCAGTGAGACGAGCTCAGGCGCAGCAGACGGCTGCCCCTGACTCGCCTCCCCGAGAGGCAGGCAAAAGTGCTCTAGGACAGGGGAGAGAGACACAAGAGAGAGCACTTGCCTGCACTCGGGTTCTGTAGCCGTCCAGGACTTCGTCGATCCAGGTTCAGGGCGAAGAAGTTTGTCCGCAGGCTCCCACTCAACTGCGTCGGGCTCCGCAGCTGGCATGATGGTTTCCACAGCCTGAGGTTCCTCTGACGCTGACGTCCATGCCGACGACCCGCATGGCGTGGGGGCAGGGGACCCTCGACCCACTGGCTAGGACCGTATTGACGAGGAGACCTGGGGACGCTTCACCGTCAGTGCAGGTTCCAGGCCGCAGTCCGCTCTTCTCCTCCCTCTACGGCATGGCTGCCTGACTGGATCCAGGCTTTCCAGAACTGCAGCCCCCCCCTCCCCCCCCCGTCCAGCGACGAAGGCCTGGCATCGTGGACCGCTCAGCGGAGGGAGATACAAAGGCAGCAGGTTTGGTTATTACAACTACAACAGGTGGTAGGAGCTCGGGGGACTGCGAACCCCGAACTCCGCCCCCAGGAGTCAGACAAGGCAGATCACAATTATGATGTAAAGAATGAACTTGCACTTGTCTTTCTCCCGGAGGGAGGATGGTGCCTGCTGTAGGGGACGTAGTTCCTCCCTCTCCCCGCTGGATGGTGACAGAGGGCCCCCTGGAAGGTAGAGGGGGAGCCGCTCCCGATGGATCTGGGACAGGGCTTGCCGAAGCAGGACTCTGGACACTCACAGCAGCCAAGGAAGGCGTCGAGGTGGAGGGGGCAACAGCCGAGACGAACCGGGCACGGAGCGCTGAAGGAACAGCAGGAAGAGATGACCCGGGGGGAGAGGCTGCGGGGATTCCCTCCTGGCGAGATGCCGAGGAAGCAGCTGACTGTGGGGTTGAGACCTTGCGGCGACCCGGAACTGGATCCGGACGGGGTACATGCTGAGGTTCACCTTGGCCTTGGTGCTGACGTCTTCGACGGCCCCCAGATGGCGCGACTCCTGGACCGGATCAGGGGAAGGAACGGGATTCCAACGCGGGGAGTGAGGATGTCTCCTCCTCTGCTTCCTGCTGTCTTCCTCCAGCCCACGGAGTATCTCGCGCTGTGCGGCGAGTTCAGCCCTCCTCATCATAACCTCCGGGTGGTCGTAGTAGAGAGGAAGGTTGTCCAGGAGTACCTCAGCGTTGTCCAGGTGCCAGCGCGTGTCATTGGGGTTGTCATCTAAGGTAGCGGTGAGGAGCATCCCATCGACATACTCCAGCGCGCTCGCTAGCTCGTTGCCCAGGTGCCGACCGCGGCCCCTGGATGACGGCATTCTCCCAGCAAGTGACACCCAGACAGGGAAGAACAATTGTGCACTTAAAGCAAAAACTCACCAGGACGGTGTCTTGGTGTGGCGTCTCCGTTTAGACGTCTGACAGCAGTATACTGTCACGCGGTGGCCCTCACGAGCCTCCATAAGACGCCAAAAGTCATCAGTGAGTTTTGCATTGATGTTTATTAACACAAACACGAGACACGAATACAAACACAATGAGCCGCTGTGGGCAAAAACACACTATACAAGAGCCATAGGACCGTAAGGCTAAACCCAGCTACTTACGGTCTTGATCAGAAACAAAGAAAGGTGACGTCTGAGACGAGAACCCCTCGCTCAACGTCTGGCACCAGGTAATGTTAGACGATATTGCTGCATTAGGCTGCTGCCAGCGCCTGCCATAAAAAGCCGGCAGTTAACGAGCCGTAATGCAGAACAGCTGATCGGCTTTGACAGCAGGAAACCCCACCGAGTTCTGTCACAATAAGAGCCCGGGGAGCCAGAAGGTAATCCACTGCTGTCAAAACCGGCAGAGATGATGTACGGCCACAGTGCGGACGAGATTGGCGCTCAGGTCATAACACATAAAGTCCAACAAGCTACTCAAAATAACAAAGTAACAATGAAGGAAAAACTTACACGGGTTGGATGCCAGAGCAAAAACAGGGATCTGACATGGATTAGAGAGGCTTGGATTCAACCTGATGAGATGTGGCAGCAGCAAATAAAATGTACAACAGTTTCCCTTAAATAGGGATAAAAACCCATCACATAACAAGTAACAGGTGTGGGTTCACCCGAGCGAGCAAAAGGAAATAATGAGTGATAATAAGATCAGCTGAGAGAGATGAGGGAGGAGCGGCTGGACTGACAACTTGACAGGTGACGCCCCCTGCAGAGCACAAACCCGGAAACATCGCCTGACAGCTGTCAAACCAGAGAAACACACCATAGAACACATATGAAGAACAAACATAATCAATACAGACTGATAATTCACTACAAATAAACAAGAGACAGAACTGGAGCCAAAACAGTAACATAAAAAGCAATAATGAAACTCAAGGGCAAAAAATACAATTAATATACATAAATGCAGAGAAAGAGCCACGAAGCTGAGTCTGGCAGAAGATCCAGAACTCAGCACGTGACAGTCAAACTGAAAAAAATAATGGATTTTCTTTCCTAATATGGGGCAGATTTCCATATAATCACTATGCAACTTTTGTTATTGTTTTGCTACTTTTCTGCATTTTTTTTGCCCCAATTTAAATTTTTTATTATATATTTGTGATTTTTTTTTTTTTTTTAAATTTGAGCCTTTTCTTATAAATTTGAGTTTTTTTCTTTTATTGTTTCCTACTAGGAGTGGAAATCTTTAGGCACCCCATGATTTAAATCAGGATTAATTCGGGTGGGGGGGGGGCTATTTCAGTCTGAATTGATTCTCAATACAATTTGTTGCATCTTTCCTTTCTAACATATAAATATTAAACTTCTAATGAAAAACAGAAGCATTCCTCACTGCTGTCTTCGGTGGTTCCATGCGTTGGTCTAGTCGCAGCTGTCTGCCACACAGCCATGTTTCACAAATGTATATCGAATGTAATCTACGGTCCATATGTCCACATAGTATGACAGCATGTTGTGTGCCGTCCCAAAGACTGTCTGGACAGGTACCAGCTTCTGTGATTAAGGTTCTGCTGTTTTCATTCCATCAAAATTAATTACATTATTAATTAATACTTTAGAATCAGAATCTTGACATTATTGCATTGATTCAGAATTGTTCACATTTGCATTGCGATGCATTGGAAAAACGATTATTTCCCCATCCCTTGTTCTTACCCTCACCTATGGTCATGAACTTTGGGTAATGACCCAAAGAATGAGGTCACGGATACAAGTGGCTGAAATGAGCTTTGTCAGTAGGGTGGCTGGATAGGGTGAGGAATTAAGCTACCCAGGAGCTATTCACACCTACCTGGCCCTATGTCCATCGATCCATCTTCTTCCACTTTATCCTTTTCGGGTTGTGGGGGGGCTGGAGCCTATCCCAGCATTTTTGGGCGAGAGGCAGGGTACACCCTGGACAGATCGCCAGTCCATCGCAGGGCTAACACAGAGAGACAAACAACCATTCACTCTCACAGTCATACCTAAGGACAATTTAGAATCCCCAGTTCGATGCCAATTAACCTAACTTGCATGTTTTTGGCATGTGGGAGGAAACCGGCGAAATCCCGGAGTAAAAAGTAATTGCCTCCTAAATCTAATAAATGGCTGTGCCACCCTTGGTGGCAACACTGCAATCAAGCGTTTGCAATAACTGGTAATGAGTCTTTTATATCACTGTTGTGGAGTTTTGGATGACTCTTCTTTGCAGAATTGTCTTCAGCTTGAGGTCACGGACTGAATGGCGAACATTCTCCTTCAGGATTTCCTGGTAGTAAGCAAAATTGTTCAGGTCCTGAAGCAGCAAAGCAGCCCCAGATCATGACACCACCACCATGTTTGACTGTTGGTATGATATTCTTTTTATGAAATGCACACATGCTTTCTAAAAAGTTCAACTTTTGTCTCTTCAGTCTACAAAATATTTTCCTAAAAGTCTTGGGGATCATCAAGATGTTTTTTGGCAAATATGAAATGAACCTTTGCATTCTTTTTGGTCAGCAGTGATTTTCTCTTTCTAATTGTTGAATCATGAACCAGTGTCCAAACTAAGGCAAGTGAAGCATGCAGTTTTTTAGATGTTCTTCAGGGTTTTTGTCTTTCATCTGTCCTTGTATTTCTTTCGATCATGGCACGGTGTGTTGCTCTTTAAAAACTGCATTTTGTATTTACTCAAGTTATCTTTGCCTAGTATTAAAAATTTTTTGTCATCTGAAATATTAAAGTACTGTCATGATCTGGACACCATTGTAATATATAATAAATAGCACTTTATTGTGAAGTGCAGTGTGGTGACGTACATTTCCCGTCACGTCACCGCACTGCCCTATAAGGCAGGGGCGGCCATCTTGTGGTCTCTTTGACCGACGCCCTTCGCCAGGTTCCTGCCGGTTAACTGCCATACCAGTTACATCAATAAAGCTGTGTTCGCCAAGTCCATCTTGCCTCATCCTTCATCCAGGTATTTCCATACATAACATTTTGCGATCAAGGATTAACTCATTGAGGCTTGTATTACACCACTTTGTCCCTCTCTCAAGCTTCCGGGCGAACCACTGGTGCCTTGGCCCAGGTTGTTCAAGGTCTTCCAAACCTACATCACCACGCTGGACCTCGGTAAGCTTGACAAGCTAAGGGCATGTGCGCTTCTCATCCATAACCTGGGTATTGAGAGCCAGCAAGTCCTGCAAACACTCGGCGTGTCGGATTCCTTTGAAGATGCTGTGGAGCTGCTAGCTAACCACTTCCACACTCTGGATATCGTGACTGTCCAGAGGATTCGTTTTTAGCAGCGCCATCAGCGGGTAGGTGAGCCTATTCACCAGTTTGTCACCGACTTGAGGCAGCTAGCTAGGGAGTGTTGCTTTGGGCTGTTGGAAGATGAAATAGTACGTGACCAGCTTGGGGAGCATATGTGCAGTGCCGCATTGCGGCCTAGGCTACTCACGGTGCCTTATGACTTAACATTAGCCAGAGCTGTTGAACTAGCTCTCCAGCTGGAGGCCGCAGACAAGCTAGCTTCGGAGCTAACCTGGCACCAGTCACATCGGCCATGGGAGCCACCCGCCGCGGCAAATGCTGCGGACTCGGAAAGTGAGGATTGCTTGAATGACGAAGTTACGGAAACCAATGCTGCCAGCCGAAGGTCTGCCCCGGGGAAACCCCTGTGCAAGGGTTGTGGGTCTGCAACGAACCGAAATAAGGCGAAGGACTGCCCGGATGGGTGAAAATGTTGTAGCAAATGTGGGCGCTTGAATCACTATGCTAGAGTGTGCCATGTATCTGAACCGAAGAGCCCATGGAAGAAATCACTCCACCCGCCCCCAACAACCATCCATTCGGTGTCCCCCAACACGAGTGGCTACACATTTTGCACAGTGGAATTGCATGGCGCGGAGGTGCCACTGCTGCTTGACACGGGGATGGAGGGGTCATTGCTGAATTGGGCCACGGTGAGGAAGTTTTTCCACCGCTTCAGGATTAAAGGTAACTTGACACCGTTGTATGGTTATAGAGGTGACAGGTTGCACGGTTGGGACTTTGGAGTTAATGGTCCAGTACAAGTCTGCGAAGATGGTTAACTTCATGTTCCATGTGACAGAGCAAGGCGATAACATCATGGGTGTGGGGAACGTGAAATAAAGAGACTGAATTATTTCTCAATTCAGGTTTAATGCAGATTTCACATCCCCAGCTTTCTCTCAAGACAAGAAGAGAGTGAGCTGCATAAAAACCCCCACCTTTATACATGTAACATCAGAGGCAGAATCACACAATGTCGTCAAAATCCCCCATTGACAATAATTCTCCCCCCCGAGTCCTTTTGTCGTCCGTCTGACTCCAGGAGGTCAGGAAGTCCTTTCAGAGTCTTATCACAGCACCTCCGTCCTCCTGCCATTATCCCCAGGCGGTCCAGACGTATTGTTCCATCCAAGACGTGAGGTCAATCAACACATGCAGTCCTAAGCATCTTCCTTGTGCTTATACATATGTAGTCAAAAATATGTGAGACACATAACCCCCCCCCCAAACGTCGAAAAATGCACAATACAGCAAGAAACAAAACAGAAACGGTTATAAAAATTTACCATTCTTAAAAACTCCTGTAGTGCTTTGACCGTTTGTGGCTGGGGAAACTCCGCCACTGCGCGCACCTTGTCTGGTAGCGGAACCGCCCCTTCTGGGGAAACGCGGTGCCCCAAAAAATCGATCTGCGCCACGCCGAACCGGCACTTGGCTGGATTAATTATTAACCCGTGCTCTCCCAACCTCCGAAAAACTGCTGTGAGGTGTGAGGTGTTCCTCCTCGGAAGTGCTGGCGACTAAAATGTCGTCGAGGTAGACAAACACAAAGGGGAGATTGCGTAACACAGCATCCATCATGCGTTGGAAGGTTTGCACAGCGCCTTTGAGGCCAAACGGCATGCGTAAAAATTCAAAAAGTCCGAACGGGGTTATTACCGCTGTTTTGGGAATGTCCTCGGCTCGGACTGGATGCTGATGATAGCCACGGACCAGGTCTATTTTAGAAAAAATGCGCGCCCCCGCTAGATGCACCGAAAAATCCTGGATGTGTGGGATTGGGTAGCGGTCATGCGCTGTGGCATTGTTTAACCTGCGGTAATCACCACAAGGTCTCCACGAGCCGTCAGCTTTAGGGACCATATGCAGTGGGGAGGCCCATGGGCTCTTCGAACGGCGAATAATACCCAGCCTTTCCAAGTTGGCGAACTCCTCGCGCGCTATGGAGAGTTTAGCTGCATCCAAACGCCGAGCTTTCGCGAAGACGGGTGGGCCAGCTGTGGTGATAAAGTGCTCCACCCCGTGTTTCACAACTGTTGCCGAAAATGTGGGAACTGTGAGCGCTGGAAACTGGGTGAGGAGTGTGTGGAACTTACCACCTGCTGTGGCGACGTTGGTCTGCACTGGTGGCGGGGACACTCAAGCTGCACAAGGGATGGAATAAAAAGAGAGTGCATTAACCAGCCGGCAGATTGGCAAGATCAACTAACAAACCATGTGAGCACAGAAAATCAGCACCTAACATGTTGAAACTCACCGCCGCTATAATAAAAGTCCATTCATAAGAGCGGCCGTGCAAGGACAGAAGCAGAGTCCTTTCTCCGAAGGTCTTGATGCTCGAGCCGTTCGCTGCCGTTGCCCCGTCACCACGGGGGCCTGCCAGCCGGTCAGCATAGGTCGGGGTGATGAAACTCACTTGGGCTCCGGTGTCCACGAGGAAGTGCCGCCCGGAGCTCGCATACGTGAGGTAGAGCAGCTTATTTCGTTCGCCGAGAGCCGAAGCTGCTAACGACTTCCGGTTCTGGCATTTCCCGAGGACTTGAAGTGGCACGGCGGCACACATCTGTGCGCCTTCTCTGCGAAGCGCCGATGGTAAAAGCAGAGGCCATCTCCTCCGCTGCGTCGGGACCGTGCCGCTGCCATTGTTGGTGGGATTGGTTCCGCTGTCTCCGGCTCATCGCTGCTCCCGGTCGCCGCACCGAGGTCTGCCGCTGCCGCGGTGGCCGTCTGCTCACCGCAGGAGTCGAGGAGCTGCTGCGCCTCTCGGGCCAGCGCACGGAAGTCCCGCTGGGTCACACAACGCATGCTGGACAGGGTCCCTCTCATCTGCATCAGGAGGTTTCTCAGGAAGATGTGCTTGAACAGGAAATCGTCGTTGTCTGTGTCCCTCAGCTGCAGCATGTCTTCCATCAGGTCGACTGGCCTGCGTCCTCCTCGGTCATGCAGAGCCAGGAGTCTTCTAGCCCTCTCCTCGGCTGAGGGCGTGAAACACTGGATGAGGGCAGCCTTCAGCTCGCCGTATTTGTCGTCAGCGGGTGGCTGCTGTACCAGGCTCCGCATGCATCGCGCTGTGCGGTTGTCGAGCTTGGCGATGACGTGGTAGAACTTTGTGTCATCCGCCGTTATTCCCCCGAGTGCGAACTGTGCTTCGGCTTGAAGGAACCACGAGTCCGGGTTGTCCTGCCAGAACTCTGGTAGCTTGATCGAGACGGCGCTCGCTCGGGCGGTCTCCGACAAGTCTGGTTCGGGGGAATCGCTTCTAGGCATTTCACGTTTTGGTCACCAATGTGGGGAGCGTGAAATAAAGAGACTGAATTATTTCTCAATTCAGGTTTAATGCAGATTTCACATCCCCAGCTTTCTCTCAAGACAAGAAGAGAGTGAGCTGCATAAAAACCCCCACCTTTATACATGTAACATCAGAGGCAGAATTACACAATGTCGTTAAAATCCCCCATTGACAATAATTCTCCCCCCGAGTCCTTTCGTCGTCCGTCTGACTCCAGGAGGTCAGGAAGTCCTTTCAGAGTCTTATCACGGCACCTCCGTCCTCCTGCCATTATCCCCAGGCGGTCCAGACGTATTGTTCCATCCAAGACGTGAGGTCAATCAACACATGCAGTCCTAAGCATCTTCCTTGTGCTTATACATATGTAGTCAAAAATATGTGAGCCACAATGGGCTGTGATTTGTTTTACGGACTGGGTTTCACCATTAAAGACGATGCCGAGAATGAATGGTCAGGTTGTAGCCACTGGAACCATCCGGTTCTGGTGGTCGGACAAAATGTTGTGTTGGATGAAGAGCTAACGGACACCACAGTGGTCAAGCAGGACCAGTTTGCAGGAGAGTCTCACTGCTGGCGCTCGGGACATGGTAGATGGGGGAACCGAGTGTGGCGGCGAGACACCTGGGTTGGCAAGTGACACCAATGTGCTCGACCCAGATGCCTGTGGAGTTTGGCCACAAGAGGATGGAGGGTCTGCAGCTACAAAGGTGACCGCTACAATGGTGTTAGAAGAGGATGGGGCCAGACCGACGAGCATGGAGTTACCACATGCTCAGCAGCACCATGTCAGAGAGAGTCGGGCCCCACTGAGGGTTTTGGACTTGTTTTGGTTTCGGGGTGAAGAACGTCCACTGCAAAGATGGGCCAAACGACAGCCAAAACATCGAGGATATCTGCGCATAGTGGCAAAGCTGGGCGCAGCATACTTCCGGTTGTCCGACGGCTCATCGAGGCACGCCAATCAGCTTCGGCGTGTCCAGGAAGAGGCTCTGGGTGATGTGGCTGAATGGGAGTTGGTGTTGGTCATAGAGGAGTCGGGCTCTACTGTCCAGAAGATCAGCCATCGCTCCGGGGGTCTCCTGCTTCCAGGGGCACATTTGCTGGGGGGCCACCCTGGGCCCCCCCATGCCGGTTTTACCCCTTCCACCCAAGTGACTGTACTGTAAAATACAGTTGTTTAAAATTCTTGTGTTTTATGCATGCATGTTATGGTATGGGGTTATTTTGGTGTTTGTATTTTAGTTTTGGAGCACAGCAAGTAATTTTAGTTTAATGAAGGACTTTTCTTTAGATATTAGTGACAGAATAATCCACCATGCCATGCAGGCTGTGCGGCAGTCCACCCGCCTGCCCTGTTTTAGGTTGTTTTGTGTAAATGTGTTAGGCCAATTTAATACATCAGTTTTCGTTATTTTAGTGCGTGATTCGGGTCCCCAATTTGAGGGGGGGTCAATGGTGTGTGTGTTTTTGGACTTTCTAAAGGGGGGAGGAAATGTAATATATAATAAATGGCACTTTATTGTATAGTGCAGTGTGGTGACGTGCACTTCCCGTCACGTTACCGCATTGCTCTATATATTTCAGGGGCGACCATCTTGTGGTCTCTTTGACTGGTGCCCTTCACCAGGTGCCTGCCGTGTAACCGCCATACCAGTTACATCAATAAAGTTGTGTTGGCCAACTCCATCTTGCCTCATCCTTCACCCAGGTATTTCCATACATAACAAGCATGTCTATGCCTTCTGTTATTTTTGAAATTGTTTGCACAATTCTGTTTTCATTAGTTTGCTGGGTTATCCTCAGTTTCTTAGTTCAATTATGTTTTCTAGTCTCCCCCGTTATTTTTCCCTTTCCTTCAGCCACTCGTGTGTTTTCATTTGGCCCTAGTTACCCAGCTGTTCTGTATTAATTTCTGTGTCCCTACATATACCTCCTGTTTTCATTTTTCCCTGTGGCAGCTTTGCAGTATTTCCCTCTTGTCCCTCCTCATTGTTTATTTACTTGTAAGTGTTTTAGCATTATCTGCGCATTTTGTGTTTGACAATTTCTGAGCTGCATTTATTTTCTCCTGTCAATAAACATCTTGCACTGAAGTCCATTTCCACCTGAAGTAGTCATTTATCCCTGTTCTACCGGAGGTTGTACCTGACAAGTACGACAAATGTGCAGAAATATAAGAAATTGGGAAGGGGCAAATACTTTTTCACAGCACTGTAGCTAAGTGGTACAGGTGATGGGGACTGGCCACAATCTCCAAGCAACCAGCTGTCAGGACAGAACTTACAGGACACTTAGAGGACATCATTATTGCTTTTACACTTCTTTTTTCTTGTCTCTGAAACTGGACGTTTGATACACAGTTTCACATCATGTCCACCACCTGTCAGCTGCACCAAGCACTCTTGAGCTTGTATTTTTCCTTTATTTTCACTCTTTCTTCTTTCTTATTGTCTGTGATTGAACACATACAGTTACCTTACAAGTGGTGCTTGGGCCCATCAAGCCTGAGTGGACAGAAGGTACAAAAGTTTCTGTCATGGTTCGGTACGGTGGCCAAGACAGACGATGGAAAACAAAGGAGACAAGGGGAGGAAAATAGCTTTTATGTAACCTGTCAAGAGACACCATCCGTCTGGTTTGGTTTACTTAAAAGATGTCTGAAAGATGAGAGAAAGAAGTAGTCGTAGATTAGTTTATTTGACAGGGACAGTGCAATAAACATAGACAATTAATCAAAGACAATCAATCTGATGTGTTGCACATAGAGTGTATAGCTATTAGCTAATTTGCAACTCTTGTCCCTGGATGGGCTTTAGAAAAAAGAATCAAGTAAAGATGGAAAAAAAAAAAATATACACAATAACCACATACATCAATGCAGAAAAATTATAAATACACAATTATAAATATTATAAATATTATAAATACACAAATATAACAGCGACCATACGGCAGACCTCAAAGAGCGAGGGTGATCCAGCACCCCGTCGCAGTGGGAGGCCCTGTTGCATAACACCGAGTGAATCACGGCACTGATGAGAACTCCCGCATCGTCCAGGTGAGTGGTTTGAAGCTTAATGGCTGGGGGCAACAAAACATCAATTGCAGACTCTTGAAATGACACTCGGTGGCAGTCAATAGCAAATCAATGTTTCATTTGGCTTTTTATTGTGGTTACCAAGAAGAATTACTCGCCAAGATGAGTTATTTAGTCTTGGCTGTGAACACTCACAAGCCCAGTTAGGAAGAATAACAGTTAAAGAGATATAGTCAGACAGTGGATGAACAACAAGGATAAGAACAACGATGACAACTGGCTGAACATGGTAGATAAATCAAATGGAGAAAAAAAACAGTGCTGTCAAAATTGCCAGATACTGACAATCGAACCATTTTCAAACTATCCCAGCAATCCAGGCGAACCCAGTACGACTGTCTGAATAGGGTCACCCAGTTAACTGCACCCTAACCACACTTATATATAGCAGATGTACTGCAACAACAGAACTAACAATATGTAATTGTATATAGTTATAACATTACATAATTGCTTGCCTTCAGTCAGCTGTATGAAGTGTCAAAGATTCCTTTATTGCACATTTTTAAATTATACTTTGTTCCTGATAGTATGCGCCTAAGACAAAGCATATCATGTTTCTTCCTGTGATTCTGTGTCTCTAGCCTATCAAGGTCAATTCCGGGAGACAGCTAGGTGCTGCTTACTGCTGACTCAACATTCCATGCTTATCTGTTTGTATGAAACCGTCCATTCTGCAGTGAGACTGTGAATTCTCCTGCAGCGCTGCCTGTGTGCAGGGCTCTTCCCTTCTGGCCAGATGTAAATAAATTTGACTACAACTGTTTTATTGTTTGTGGTATGCTGAAATGATGGACTTTCGCTCAGTACATCATATTTCTGTTGTGTACATGTGTGTGCATGAACAGTAACCCAGGGTATGCTGTTCTGATAGCCAGGTATGCCAAAATGTCAAAACCCCGGTCCTAACCATTTTTGCAACCAAAGTAAGGTTAGGGTCTGTATTTTTCCCTCAGTGACATCATGGCCAGGCTGCTATTTTTGAGGAGGCGCTGATACTTTGCTGTAAAAATGGCTTTAAAAGTTTTTCTAATGCCTTGACAACAATATTTTTGTCATATCTTTTTACTGGATTATTTCCCAACCCATTGACAAAGTGGGATGGTTAACCTTTGATTTGCAATTTAAAATTAAGCTTTACTTCAGATGAAAGCAACCAATTATACCCTTCACAGTAATTTGCACAGTCAGTGTCACGAGCTGAGCTCTGGAAGTTCTGCCAGGTTCAGTCTCATGGCTTTTTCCTTGTATTTATATATATTTTGTGGAGAATGTGTTCAAGGATGAGGCTGAGTTTGTTCCTCAGATTCAGCTTTATTCACAGATCACATCTCCAACAAATCTCAAAGCAAATCAAGAGGAAGTTTTCATCTCACATCAGGGGTTTTATACCCCGGGCACGAAACAGCAGTCACATGGTGTTTGATCAAACATACAGTCACATGGTACTTAATCTCAACCACAAAGTAACCCCTTTGATCTCATGCCATTGTCCTCTAGTCTCTGTGGCCCGGAAATCTTCCCCGGTCGTCTCCCGGACACAAAGGCCGAATCTCACACTCCTCTGCTGAATCCCAGAGTCTCAGTCCTCTTTGTTCCATGAGACGTGACGCACACAATAAACATACAGCAACACATTTGTGGGGAATATGTAACCAACATATGCGCCACAAGACCCCCCCCCCAAACGTCTAAATGGGACAAACATAACCAGAGACACATGACATCATAACATTACTACACATCAATCTACCAGTTGCTTAACTCTCAGTCTCCTGCCGTATCTGCTGAAAGCCGGCTTTGCTGCTGTCTGCACCTGTGGATTAGAACTGTTAGTCAATCTCTGTGGCAGTCCTGTAGAATGCCCTCTAGGGGGTCTACCGCGACGGGGGGCTTTCGCCAACTGCACCTCCTCATCCGCCAAAACAAAAGCAGGTTTGAGTCTGTTAGTACAAATCGATTCTTTTCTGCCTCCCAAATCTAGCCAAAAATGCTTCTCTCCTGTTTCCAGCACCTTGAACGGCCCATCGTAAGGCTGGCGCAGGCTGGGGCGACAAGCATCATGTCTCACAAAAACAAACTCCGCATTTTTTAAAGCCTTCGGCACAAAAACGCGTGGGAAACTGTGATGAACCGGGCCAGGAAGCGTGTTTGATCCTGTGCCGCTCTGCAACAGCTGAGCGGGGGGGCAATTTGGGGCAGGATTATCGGGGAGAAATTCCCCTGGCAAACGGAGAGGCTGTGCAAAAACTAATTCCGCTGGAGAAGCTTGCAAATCCTTCTTAGGTGCGGAACGCAACCCCAATAAGACCCATGGTAACTTGTCAACCCAATTTGTATACGTAAGCGACGCTCTGAGGGCCGCTTTCAATGACCTGTGAAAACGCTCGCATAAACCGTTAGCCTGGGGGTTGTACGCGGTGGTGCGGTGGATCTTTACCCCTAGGCTGCGGGCCATCGACGACCAGAGTTCGGAAACAAATTGAGGACCCCTGTCTGACGTTATGTCTGACGGAACTCCAAAATGCGCTACCCAAGCTGTTAAAAACGCGTGCG
This sequence comes from Pholidichthys leucotaenia, assembly GCA_020510985.1. NCBI lineage: Eukaryota > Metazoa > Chordata > Actinopteri > Cichliformes > Pholidichthyidae > Pholidichthys > Pholidichthys leucotaenia. Next base: position 472,649,197 of record CM035836.1, on the reverse strand, counting down.
CCACTTCCTCCGCTGTGGTTGATGCCAGAGGAACCGCTTCCGGCCAATGCGTGGTGCGATCCACCATCGTCAAAAGATGTGTGTACCCCTGTGACGACGGAAGGGGGTCTACCAAGTCGACATGCACATGATCAAAGCGCTTAGCAGGAATGTGAAAAGGCTCCAAAGGAGCTCTAGTGTGCTTGTGTATTTTGGCTCGCTGACACGCTACGCAGGCTGTCGCCCATTCCTTGAACTGTCTGCGCAACCCCGGCCATACAAATTTCTCCCCCACCATTTTGACCAATGCGCGCACCCCCGGGTGCACCAGAGAATGAATCGAGTCAAAAACATGGCGGCGCCACACAGCTGGTACCACGGGGCGCGGCCGCCCCTTGGAGACAGGCAGATTAGGGGAGGCATACCCATTTGCAGCACCCTGTCCTCCAGCCTTAACCCTGTTGGTCCAGACTGGAGCGTGCGCACGTCCGCATCGCTAACCTGCTCCGCGGCCATGGCTGCATAATCTAACCCCATGCGGACCGGGGCCGCGCACGCTCCTGCTTCGCTACCCTGGCCCGCGTCCATGGCTGCAGAGTCTGCCCTCGCGTGGTCTGGCGCCGGCACAGCACGCGAGAGGCAGTCTGTCACTACATTATGTTTACCTGCGACATGCTGGATATCGGTGGTGAACTCTGATATCGCGGCCAGCTGTCTTTGCTGCCGGCCCGACCAAGGTTCAGAAATCTTGGCCATCGCAAAAGTCAGCGGTTTGTGGTCCACGAACGCGGTGAAACGGCGCCCTTCCAGCCAGAACTGGAAATGACGGATGGCCAAGTGTAGGGCCAACAACTCCCTGTCGAACGCGCTGTACTTTCGTTCGCCATCACGCAAGGTTTTGTTGAAAAACGCGAGCGGTTGCCAGGTCCCCGCTACCCACTGTTCAACAACCGCCCCTACCGCTAAATCAGACGCGTCAGTGGTGAGGGCCATGCGGGCTGTTGGAACTGGGTGTGCCAACAAAGCCGCGTTTGCCAGCGCTGTTTTGACTTGACAGAATGCGCGCTCCCGCTCAGGAGACCATTCGATTTTATTTGTGGGTTTTTGTTTTTTTAGTGCCGCGTACAATGGTTGCATGAGCCACGCTGCACTTGGGAGGAAACGGTTATAGAAACTAACCATTCCCAAAAACTCCTGTAACGCTTTGACCGTTTGAGGTTGGGGAAAATTTGTTATTGCGCGCACTTTATCGGGGAGAGGGACCGCTCCTTCTGGCGAAACGCGATGCCCCAAAAAATCAATCTGCGCTACCCCAAACTGGCACTTCGCTGGGTTAATTATTAACCCGTGTTCTGCCAGCCTCCGGAAAACTGCCGTGAGGTGGTTTTCGTGTTCGTCTTTGGACGTGCTGGCTACTAAAATGTCATCCAAGTAGACGAACACGAAAGGGAGGTCGCGCAGCACCGCGTCCATCATGCATTGGAATGTCTACGTGGCCCCCTTGAGTCCAAAAGGCATGCACAAAAACTCAAAAAGGCCGAAAGGAGTTATTACTGCTGTTTTGGGTATGTCCTGGGTGCGCACTGGAACCTGATGGTAGCCGCGCACTAAATCTATTTTAGAAAAAATGCGCGCCCCCGCCAAATGAACCGAAAAATCTTGAATGTGAATGTTTTTCCAGGTTGGCAAACTCCTCCCGCGCTATGGTCAGTTTAGCTGAGTCCAGGCGCCGAGCTTTTGCAAAAACCGGCGGCCCGGTGGTAGTGATATAATGCTCCACCTCATGTTTGGCCACTGTCGCCGAAAATGTTGGGACTGTTAATGCTGGAAACTGAGTGAGAAGTGCGTGGAACTTACCACCCGCAGTCGTGATGTTGGCTTGTGCAGTTGGCGGTGCCACTCGTGCTGTGCAGGGAATAGAGTGAAAAGACAGTGCATTAACCAGACGTCTATTAGCAAGATCAACCAATAAACCATGTGAGCACAAGAAATCAGCCCCTAACATGTTGAAACTGACTGCAGCTACCACAAAAGTCCACTCAAATAAACGACCCTGCAAAGACAGAAGCAGAGTCCTCTCACCGAAGGTCTTAATAGCTGAGCCATTCGCTGCTGACACTGACACCCGGGGAACCTTGGACGGCATCAGCCGGTCCGCGTAGGAAGGCATGATGAAGCTCATCTGGGAGCCTGTGTCCACGAGGAATCGTTTCCCCGAACGTGCATCTGTCAGGTAAAGCAGCTTGTTCTCTTCCCCGAGGGCCGCAGCCGCTACTGACCCTCGGTCTTGGCGTTTCCCGAACGCTTGAAGTGGCACGGTGGGAGGCACTTGTGTGCCCTCTCTGCAAAACGGCGATGATAGAAGCAAAGGACGTTGCCCGCTCCGTGTTGCTTGGTGCTGACTGCTGCCGTCGTTGGCGCGTCTGGTGCTGCAACCACTGGCCCCATGCCATTTCCGGGCGTCGCTCCTAGCTCCGCTGCTGCAGCCGAAACTGCGCTCCGCTTGTGGGCGTCGACGAGTCGCTGCGCCTCCTTGCTCAGCCCGTGGTAGTCTCGCTTGGCCAACCGGGGTGAATCTGCCAGGGTAACTCTCACCGCTGGTGGCAGGGTTCGGAGGAAAAGGTGGGCGAAGATAAATTCGCAGTCCTCGGAGTCTTTCAGCCTCAGCATTTTCACCATCAGGTCTACGGGTCTGTCGTTCTCTGACTCCGTCAATGCCAGGAGCCCCTCTGCTCGCTGTTGGACGGAGGGGGTGAAATGACTGATAAGCGCAGCTTTCAAGGCACCATATTTGTCGCTGTCCGGTGGGTGGTTGACCAGATCTTCCACCCTCTGAACTGTGTGGCTGTCCAGCTTCGCCACAACATGGTAGAATCTCGTGTCGTCCTTCGAGATTCTCCGGAGGTTGAACTGCGCCTCGACCGCGCTAAACCAGGAGCGCGGACTATGCTGCTAGAAGTCAGGCAGCCGAAGTGTGGAGGCAGCCATCAGGCTGGCTTCTGCCGAGTCCTGCTCGGGAGAATTATTTCTGCTCATTCTGAGTCGTAAGGTCACCAGTGTGGAGAATGTGTTCAAGGATGAGGCTGAGTTTGTTCCTCAGATTCAGCTTTATTCACAGAGCACATCTCCAACAAATCTCAAAGCAAATCAAGAGGAAGTTTTCATCTCACATCAGGGGTTTTATACCCCGGGCACGAAACAGCAGTCACATGGTGTTTGATCAAACATACAGTCACATGGTACTTAATCTCAACCACAAAGTAACCCCTTTGATCTCACGCCATTGTCCTCTAGTCTCTGTGGCCCGGAAATCTTCCCCGGTCGTCTCCCGGACACAAGGGCCGAATCTCACACTCCTCTGCTGAATCCCAGAGTCTCAGTCCTCTTTGTTCCATGAGACGTGAAGCACACAATAAACATACAGCAACACATTTGTGGGGAATATGTAACCAACATATGCGTCACAATTTGTTGTATTTTGTGCTTTTCGAGTTTTAATACTGCTTTCTATTTTTCTATTTAGGCTTCAGTTTTGTTATGCTCATGTTTCATTTCAATTTGTAATTATTTATTAATCTGTTTTTGATTATGTTTATTCCTTATATTTGTCCTTTGGTGTTCCTTCTCTGGGTTGACAGCTGTCAGGTGGCGTTTCCGGTTTGGTGCTCTGTGTGGGTGTCGCCCTGTCAGCTGTCATGTTCAGCCGGTCCTCCCTCATCTCTTCCAGCTGATCCCAATCTTCATTCATTGTTACATTTTTGCCTGCTCACGTGAACCCACACCTGTCATCACTTATGTATATGGTTTTGACCCTATTTAAGGGGAGTCATTTTATTCCCAATTGCCCCTGCCTTGACTCATCAAGTGTATCTACAAGCCTCTCTTCATCTCCACCAGAGCCTATTTCTGCTCTGGCGGGCTATTCTTGTAAGTTGTCTCCCTCTTTGTTATTTTGTATTTTGAGCACCTTGTTGAACTTTACGTTTATTGTTTGTTTTTCAATAAATTTCCCAAACTCACAGTTCAGCACGTGGGTCTCACTTCTCTGCCCCGAAGGGCATTCATGACAGTCAGCTCCATCAACCCTGCTGTGACATCTGTAAATAGAGTAAAAACAACAGGTTGCCCAATGTGTTTTCTACTGAAAATGACAGCAAAATGATAAACCTTGTCTGACATTCCTTGATTGGACCCATCATGTCCTGACGCACATCTGCTTGTTTCAGTCAAATAAAATGCTAGCTTGGGAAGGTGTTTGAATGACTTTGTGTAACACAGAAACATGCTGTCACTGAAATTTGTTGGAAGCTGTAGGTCAGTGAATTATGCAGATCGTTCCTGTTATGTCTGAATATGGAGCCAAGGACAAGGCCAGGTGTCAAACTGAACACATGTTTATTAAGGAGGCACTGTACAGGAAAATGCAAAATTTACTTTTATCCGAACAGAGGTCATCTGCTGGTGTTTGTCCACTGTGTTTTATCAAGACCAAAGTCACTGCAGTTGTCTACCAGGAAATTTTAGAGCACTTCATGCTTCCCTCTGCTGACAAGCTTTATGGAAAAGCTGATTTCATTTTCCAGCAGGACTTGGCACCCCCCACACTGCCAAAAGCATCACAACCTGGTTTAATGACCATGGCATCACTGTGTTTGATTGGCCAGCAAACTCTCCTGACCTAAACCCCATAGAGAATCTATGGAATTTTGTCAAGAGGAAGATGAGAGACACCAGACCCAACAATGCAGACGAGCTGAAGGTCACTATCAAAGCAACCTGGACCTTCATAACACCTCAGCAGTGCCACAGGCTGATCGTCTCCATGCCACCCCACATTGACACAGTAATTAATCCAAAATTTGCCCCGACCAAGTACTGAGTGTGTACATGGACATACTATTCAGTCGGCCAACATTTCTGTTTAAAAACTATTTTTTAAAATTAATTTTATGTAATATTCAAATTTTTTGAGAAACTGAATTTGGGGTTTTCATGGGTTGTAAGCCATAATCATCAAAATTAAAATAAATAAACACTTGAAATATATCAGTCTCTGTGTAGCGAATCTATATAATATATGGGTTTCACTTTCTGAAATGAGTGACAAAAAATATTGAACTTTTTCATGATATTCAAATTTTTTGAGATATACCTGTATGTATATGAAAAATACAATGTCTTTGAATTCTTCTGACTTGTAAACATTTATGCATTTTTGAAACAAATCAACAGAAAAGTAATTTGCAATAAGTGGGTATTGGAAATTAAACAATAAATAAAAGATATTGTTTGCAGTTAGTGAAAATAATGTTTCACATACATAAAATGGGAATTTTTAAAGTTTAGGATAAATTTGACAATCAGACGGAGCAAAGAAATTAATTAAGGAAAATAAAATAATTAAACTGAATATTATGGACTAATTAAACACATTGAACATTTATATGGGACCTGGGACCGGCCAGGTCATGCCAGAGACCATATAAAAATGGCACTTTCCACCTTCTAGCTTGGTGATCAGCATAATAGAATGGGGAAAGGAAAGTTAACGCACAGCGCTACCAGATGGACCACCCCCGCCACTGTAGTTTTCACTACTTACAGTAGCTGTGTGGCTTAGGGTCACTGGAGATAGGCGCCGCGCATACGTTACAAGTTGTGACATGGGATCATCTTAGCTTAACTTAAACATTTATATGATCTGCAGAATATACACAAATCATACCGATATGCAACGATATCACTTTTTGACAAAGTAGCATAAATCAATGGACTCGGCTGTCGATTGGCGCTACCGGTAGAATTTTTCGATAGTGGAGTACAAATCAACAGAACACCGGCTGGGCTGCTGCTTTTCCTGGTGTGCCCTATGTCGGATACCCCGGTGTTCTTTGTCAGACCCCAGGTCCCCGCTGGCGCACCTCGTGTTGTCCACATATGCCAAATTATCCTTTAGACCTACGCAATCATGGCAACTTTATGGTATAATTTTTTAAGCATTAAAAAGCAGCTCGGTGGGACAATGGTTAGAACTGTGGTAGCACAGTAAGACGGTCATGGGATCAATTCCACCCCTGACCATCATGAGTTCAATCCCACTCCCTGACCACCAGTGACCCTTCTGTGTGGAGTTTGCATGTTCTCCCCATGTCTGCATGGGTTTACCCTGGGTACTCAGATTTCTTCCCACAGGCCAAAAACAAGCAAGTTAGGTTAACTGGAGACTTTAAAGTGGCCGTAGGTATGAACGTGTGTGCGAATGGTGAAGGGATTGGTGCCGTACCATGGCTGCCTCATCCATCCACGTAGATGCCCTAAATTTCCCTCTAGGACTAATAAGGTATACAAAAAAAATCTTCAGCATTATTTTTTTCTAGTCAAATTTGTCATTTTTTACTTCCTTGTTTTGTGAGTGCTGTGGTGACTGACTGGTCATGATGCCGTGTACTATCCAATCAGCATGGTCTTGATGCCATGTGTTATCTAATCAGCATGGTTGTGATGCCACTAAGTATCCAATCAGCACGGAGTCAATATGAAACCCCGGCCACACTTCTTGAAGCCAGGGCAGGAGAAGACAGAGTGGTGACAGAGCGGTGGATAAACTTTTATTGATTAAAAAATACATATTTTGACTGAGCAACTCCATACTCAGGGATGCACACTTTTGTAACCTAAGCAAAGCACTTATAAAATCTGAGACCAGTCTGACAAACGGTTTGAGAGATATCTGAGGAACACACAGACAGACTTCTCTCAGGAAGGAGAAGGAAGCAGCGCTGAAAAGTGGAGACAGGGACTGCTACAGGGAGGTTAAATACCGGTTTAACAGAGAGCTGAAGAGGGCTAAATCTGTGTACTCAGAGAGACTCCAGCAGCAGTTCACTGCTAATGATTCGGCTTCCGTGTGGAGAGGACTGAGGCAAATCACCAACTATCGACCTAAGGCTCCTAAAGGTCAGGATGACAAAGCCCTTTGTCAGAGACTGTCCCAACACTATGCCCGTTTTGACACCTCGTCATCTGTGTCCAACTCCCCCCCTCCCTCCAGCTCCACAGCCTCCACATTCCCTACTTCATTTAAGGCACCCCCCCCTCCTCCCCCCCTCCCCTTATCATCAGTGAGCAGGATGTGCTCAAACAGTTCTCCAGACTGAACCCGCGCAAGGCCCCCGGCCCAGACGGCGTGTCTCCCTCCACCCTGAGACTCTGTGCGAAACAGCTGGCTCCTGTATTCACAGACATTTTTAACACCTCCCTTAAGTTATGCCACGTGCCATCCTGCCTCAAATCCTCCACCATCATCCCTGTCCCCAAGAAGCCACGGATCACTGGACTTAATGACTACAGACCTGTAGCGCTCACCTCTGTAGTCATGAAGTCCTTTGAGCGCCTGGTCCTGTCCCACCTCAAGTCCATCACCACCCCTCTCCTGGACCCGCTGCAGTTTGCCTACCGAGCCAACAGGTCTGTACACGATGCAGTCAACCTGGCCCTCCACTCCATCCTGCAGCACCTGGACTCCCCGGGAACCTACGCCAGGATCCTGTTTGTGGACTTCAGCTCCGCATTCAACACCATCCGCCCCGCTCTGCTCCGGGACAAGCTGTCCCTGCTCAACGTGCCTGACTCCCTCTGCAGGTGGATCATCGACTTCCTGACGGACCGGAGGCAGCATGTGCGGCTGGGAAAGACTGTCTCAGACTATACTAGCATCAGCACCGGATCACCCCAGGGCTGTGTACTTTCCCCCCTACTCTTCTCCCTTTACACCAACTCCTGCACCTCCAGCCACCAGTCTGTCAAGTTGATCAAGTTTGCGGACGACACCACCCTCATCGGGCTCATCTCCAACGGCAACGAGTCCGCCTACAGGAGAGAAGTGGCCCAGCTGGCGTCCTGGTGCAGCAATAACAACCTGCAGCTGAACGCTCTGAAGACAGTGGAGATGATTGTAGACTTCAGGAAAGTCACTACTCCTCTGCCCCCCCTCACCCTCTCCCATCACCACTGCTGATTCCTTCCGCTTCCTAGGCACTACCATCACCAGGGACCTCAAATGGGAGCTGACCATCAGCTCACTCATCAAAAAAGCCCAGCAGAGGATGTTCTTCCTGCGGCAGCTGAGGAAGCTCAAGCTACCCACCAAGATGTTAGTGCAGTTCTACACAGCCATCATCGAGTCCATCCTCACCACCTCCATAACCGTGTGGTACGCAGGAGCCACTGCCAGGGACAGACTAAGGCTGCAGCGCGTCGTGCGCACTGCTGAGAAGGTGATCGGCTGCAAGCTCCCATCTCTCCAGGATCTGTACATCTCCAGGACCCGGAGGCGTGCTGGCCGGATCATAGCCGATCCCTCACACCCTGGTCACGTACTGTTTGCCCCCCTCCCCTCTGGTAGAAGACTTCGGTCCATCCAGACTAAAACCTCCCGTCACATGAACAGCTTCTTCCCCTCTGCCATTAGACTGCTGAACACTAAGTGACTCTCGTGCACCATGTACAGCAGCTCAACCAGACTCATGTCAATCATCACTGTTTTCTTCCTGCATTACCGACTGCACTATATAGTTCTCCACAGTATCTGCTGCTGGCTAATATATATTTTAACTGTTGACCAGTATCACTTAATCTTATCCTACACTTTATTACATGTATAGTTTATTTCTCTTATCTTATCATGTTTAATGTTGCAGCATTGTACCGAGACAAATTCCTAGTTTGTGTACTACATGAACAATGGCAATAAACCTGATTCTGATTCTGATTCAGACACGCACAGACAGAGATTTGGTGCATTTATAAATAGATGTTTTTAATGTCAGCACAGTTCAGGCATATGCTGTATATCATCAGATTAAAGTTCAGTATTTGGAGCTGACATTTGAAACTGGTTTATGATTTATGCATTATGTCTATAATACTGTATATAGTGGTATGAAAAAGTGTTTGCCCCCTTCCTGATTTCTCTTTTTTTATGTTTGTCACACTTAAATGTTTCAGTTCATCAAACAAATTTAAATATTAGACAAAGATAAAGAATCAGCACCTCCATGTCCATAGTCCTCAGCCGGAAAAAAGGTGGATTGTCCTCTTCGGGTTGGGGACAAGCTCCTGTCCCAAGTGAAGGAGTTTAAGTATCTCGGGGTCTTATTCACGAGTGAGGGGAGAATGGAGCGAGAGATTGACAGACTGATAGAAGCAGCATCTACAGTGATGCAGACATTGTACCAGTCTGTTGTAGTGAAGAAGGAGCTAAGCTCTAAGGCAAAGCTGTTGATTTACCAGTGAATCTACATTCCTACCCTCACCTATGGTCATGAGTTTTGGGTAATGACCAAAAGAATGAGATCTCGGATACAAGCGGCTGAAATGAGAGTTCTTCATAGGGTTGCTGGACTCACCCTCAGAGATAGGGTGAGGAGCTCAGTCATCCGGGAGAGGCTCAGAGTAGAACCGCTGCTCCTCCACATTGAAAGGAGCCAGCTGAGGTGGTATGGGCATGTGATCAGGATGCCTCCTGCACGCCTCCCACTTGATGTGTTTCGGGCATGTCCCACTTGGAGGAGACCCCAGGGCAGACCCAGGACTCACTGGAGAGACTACGTCTCCCAGCTGGTCTGGGAATTCCTTGGTATCCTCTCTGAAGAGCTGGTCATACTGCTGGTACTGCTCATACCAGCAGTAAAATATGGTGGTGGTAGTGTGATGGTCTGGGGTTGTTTTGCTGCTTCAGGACGTGGAAGACTTGCTGTGGTAAATGGAACCATGAATTCTGCTGTTTCCCAAAACAATCCTGAAGAAGAATTTCCAGCCATCTGTTTGTGACCTCAAGCTGAAGCGCACTTGGGTTCTGCAGCAGGACAATGATCCAAAACACACCAGCAAGTCCACCTCTGAATGGCTTAAGAAAAACAAAATGAAGACTTTGGAGTGGCCTAGTCAAAGTCCTGACCTGAATCTGATTGAGATGATGTGGCATGACCTTAAAAAGGCAGTTCATGCTCGACAACCCTCCAATGTGGCTGAATTACAGCAATTCTGCAAAGATGAGTGCGCCAAAATTCCTCCACAGCACAGTAAAAGACATTGCCAGTGATCGCAAATGCTTGATTGCAGTTGTTGCTGCGAAGGATGGCCCAACCAATTATTAGGTTTAGGGGGTAATCACTTTTTCATACAGGGCCATGCAAGTTTGGATTTTTTTTCCATTAATAATAAGCACCTTGGGGAGAGAGAAATAACCAGGCAGAGAGGTCCAGATCATATCAGACTTTATTCAGCTCTGTCTCCATTTCTCTAGAAACACAAGCCACAAAAGAGTAACAGCTTTCAGGCACCTCTGCTCTTAAATCCTACCACTCGGTCAGCCTTCTCTGTGTGCTGTCTTAACATCAAAGCCTTTGTAATTCCCATTCTCTTTGTCACTGTTCACACCAACACACCACCCCCACATCCACACACAAACCCCTCATGACAATTCCTTTTTGACTTTTACGTCTGAGTGTAAATATACTGAAATGGATCCCCACACCGCGCCACCCCCCTCCCCCCCAGACTCAGACTGAGCCTTGACCCTCATGTCCTTTGGGCTTCAGCTTTCGTCCATAGCGGCAGTAATGTGGGGTCTGCGGCTTCGAGGTTGGGGGTGCGTCTGTCTGTGGGGGGACATTGGGAGGGGGGAGAACATCATTAGCATGCCCTTGTGATTGATCTGACGAGTCATTTACCTGGGGAGTTCTCAGTGGGGGTCGTCCGTGCCGAGGAGTTCGGGCCAGCACCACTTGCTCGTCTGATAACATGGAAGCGGGCTTAAGCCTGTTTATACAGACTGTTTCTCTGCGTCCCCCCAAGTCTAACACAAAATGTTTCTTCCCGGGTTCCAGCACTCCGAACGGGCCATCGTAGGGCAGGCACAAGGGGGTCTGGTGGGCATCGTGCCTGACAAATACGAACGCCGCATCCTTCAAGGCCTTTGGCACAAAAGAGCGTGGAAAATAGTGGTGGATTCGACCAGGTGCCGTCCCTACCGCTGCCTTACACCGTGAAAGCAGGGATGGATCAGTGTTCGGCACGGGGCTGTCTGGGAAAAATTCCCCTGGGAACCGCAGCAGCTGGGAAAAAACAAACTCTGCTGGGGAGGCTGCCAAATCCTCCCCAGCAGAGGATTTACCGGTCACTTTACCGGCCACATGCTGATTGTCGGTTGTAAACTCTGCGATCGCAGCCAGCTGTCTCTTCTGCCGGCCCGACCATGGTTCCGAAACCTTGGCCATTGCATACGTTAGCGGCTTGTGGTCTACAAACGCAGTGAAGGTGCGCCCTTCCAGCCAGAACTGGAAGTGGTGTATGGCCAGGTGGAGAACCAGTAACTCTCTGTTGAATGCGCTGTATTTACGCTCACTGTCGTGCAAAGACCTGCTAAAAAAGGCGAGTGGCTGCCAAGAACCGGTGACGTGCTGCTCCACGACGGCCCCTAAGACTAAATCCGAGTTGTCAGTAGTGAGCACTATCCGAGCCGCCGGGTCTGGGTGCGCCAGCAGTGCAGCGTTCGCCAGAGCTGTTTTAACCTCGGAAAAAGGCTTGCTCCTGCTCAGGAGTCCAGTCAACTCTGTCTGCCGGTTTCCATTTCTTAAGCGTGGCGTACAACGGCTGCATGAGCTGGGCTGCACAGACCGTCTGAGGCCGAGGAAAATTCGCCACGGCGCACACCTTGTCCGGCAAGGGTGTTACTGACATGTTAGGCTAGCCCAGGGAACACACACGCAGGCTCGGGTAAGATTTGAGAGTCTTTATTGACAAGCAGGTGTATGAATGCGTGAATGTGGAATGTAGATGTCTTGTTGCGGACAGGATCACCGAGGACGGACCAGAACACTGTACAGCCAGGCAACCCTGAGGACAAGCAGAGGACAAGGGTGAGATGAACATACACAGGGATGATAATGAGTGTGGCTTACTTGCAGGGGTTTGATGACTGACGTTGGCAAGACCGGCTCACGCCTGGGAGACAGTGCTCTGATTGGCCCCACGGGACGAAGGTGAAGAGGCACGATGATGAGGAGGTGGTTCCGCCGCCAGGAGGTCCATCTGTGCACAGGGGATGACTGAGAAAGCAGGTAAGTGGATGATCTTACATGCATAGGAGAAGCACAGGCCATAGACGTAGGTGAATGCAGAGCTTCACGAGGAGGAGAGCTGACGACTCCAGGCCGAAGTCCTGGGCAGAGCTGGCTAAATAGGCGTGGCCTGATGAGGTGCAGGTGTGTGCTCAGCTGAGACGGATGACAGGCGTGAGCGGACTGTGACAGTACTCCCCCCCCCCCCCCGAGCAATGCCTCCCGGCGCTGGCTTGTCTGAGTGCGCACGGTGGAACTCCCCAATGAGCTGTTGATCCAACACGAAGGCGGAGCGCACCCAGTGTCTATGTTCTGGACCATAACCTTCCCAGTCCACCAGGTACTGTATCCCCCGACCCCGACATTGAGAGTGCAGGATGGCTGTAATGGTCCAAGCTGGGTGGCCGTCAATCATCCTGGGAGGGGGTGGTGCCCTGAGGGGGGTGACAGAGAGGGCTAGACGCTACAGGTTTAACTTGAGAGACATGAAACGTGCGAAGGACACGAAGGGGGAGGGAGATCCAAGCGCACAGCCACTGGGTTGACCACCTTCTCAACAGGGTAGGGGCCGACATAGCGCTGAGACAGCTTCTTTTTTTCAGCCTTCTGGTTAATGTCTTGGGTAAACAGCCACACCTGTTGTCCCATCTGGAATTGTGGAGCGGGCCTCCTGTGGCGATTCACAGAGGAAGAGTTGCGAGCCGTAGTTCCTAACAAGGTCTGCCGGGTTTTTGTCCACAGCTGCCGACACCGTCTCAAGTGAGCCTGGATGGATGGGACAGCCACCTCTCCTTCCTCCTCAGGGAACAGCGGGGATGCCTGGAAGGGGGACATCTCGATGGCCAAGGAGAAGGTGGCGTTGTGAGCGTACTCCACCCAGGGGAGATGGGTGCTCCAAGAGGAGGGGATGGAGGAGATGACACAGTGCAGGGTGGCCTCCAGCTCCTGGTTGGTACGCTCGCATTGCCCGTTAGACTGAGGGTGGTGTGCAGAGGACAGGCTGACCGTGGCTCCAAGGGCACTGCAAAAACTCCTTCAGACGCTGGATGTAAATTGAGACCCCCGGTCGGAGACAATGTCAGCGGGATGCCGTGAAGTCTGACGATGTGTTGCACTAACAGATCAGCGGTCTCACGCGCCGAGGGGAGCTTAGGGAGTGGCAAAAAGTGGGCGGCCTTTGAAAACCGGTCTACAATGGTCAGAATGACCGTATTTCCATGAGAGGGGGGGAGACCAGTGACAAAGTCTAGGGCGATGTGAGACCAGGGCCTTCCCAGAACCGGCAGAGGATGGAGGAGACCCGCAGGGGGTGAATTGGACGACTTGTTCATGGCGCACTGAGGGCAGGCACGTACATAGCCGGCAACGTCGGTCCAAAGCCCAGGCCACCAAAAGAACCTCTGGATGAGTTTCACCGATCGGACAACCCCTGGGTGGCAGGCGAAATTGGCCGTGAGTGCCCAATGACTAAAGTCGCCCTGGACCGACGAGGGCACAAATAATCTCCCTGCTGGGCCACAGCCGGGATCGGGTTTGACCTCTAGCGCCTTCCGGACCTTGTCAGCAATCACCCAGGAGATGGACCCCACAACGCACGACGCAGGCAGGATGGTATGGACCTCTTCCTCAGGGGCTTCTGGGGCAAACTGCCTGGACAACGCATCTGGTTTCGTGTTCTTGGAAGCTGGGCGATAGGAGATGGTAAACCTGAACCTACTGAAGAACAATGACCAGCGCGCCTGGCGGGCATTCAGGCGCTTGGCCGTCCTGATGTATTCCAGGTTTTTATGGTAGGTCCAGACCACGAAAGGCTCAGCTGCCCCCTCCAGCCAATGGTGCCACTCCTGCAAAGCGAGTTTAATAGCGAGGAGCTCCCTGCCACCGATGTCATAGTTGCGTTCGGCCGGAGAGAGGCGCTTGGAGAACAAGGCACAGGGGCGCAGTTTCCCGTCCACCGGATTGCACTGTGACAAAACAGCCCCCACCCCGGTGTCAGACGCATCCACCTCCACCAGGTATTGCCACGCTGGATTCACCTGAGTGAGGACCCAGGAGGACGAGAATTCCTTCTTGAGGGTCTCGAAGGTGGCCGCTGCGTCCGTCGTCCACTCAAAGCGTACTTTCGGGGAGGTGAGGCGGGTCAGAGGAGGGATGATGGAACTGTAACCGGGGACAAAGCGGCGGTAAAAGCCAGCGAACCCCAGGAATTGCTCGACCTGCTTCCTGGAGGAGGGAGTGGGCCATTCAACCACCGCTTTGATCTTGGCCGGGTCAGGAATGAGCTGATTATGCGAGATAATAAAGCCTAGAAAGGAGGTCTTGTCAGTGAAAAACTCGTATTTTTCAGCCTTGACGTAAAGTTGATTCTCCAGGAGACATTGCAGGACCCGCCTCACATGGAGTAGATGCTCCTCCCGAGAGTGACTATCATCTAGATAGACGAAAGCAAAGACCCCCAAGAAGTCATGAAGAACGTCATTGATTAAACGTTGGAAGATGGCAGGGGCGTTGGTGAGCCCAAACGGCATCACAAGGTACTCAAAGTGGCCGCTGGGCGTCCAAAAAGCCGTCTTCCACTCATCACCCTCCCGGATCCGGACGAGGTGGTAAGCGCTGCGAAGGTTCAATTTGGTGAACCAGGATGCCCCCTGGAGGGAGCTAAAGGCCGAGTCCATAAGGGGCAAGGTGTAGCGGTCCTTGATGGTAATATCATTAAGGGCCCTAAAATCAATGCACGGCCATAAGGACCCGTCTTTCTTCGCAACAAAGAAGAATCCAGCACCCAGGGGAGACGAGAATGGGCGGATGATGCTGGCACTGAGGGAGTCTCGGAGGTAGGCGTCCATAGCCTCTTGTTCAGGGGCTGAGAGGCTGTAGAGGCAGCTGGATGGGAGAGGCGCCCCTGCCCGGAGGTTGATGGCACAATCATAGGGGCGGTGGGGTGGGAGGGAAAGCGCCTTTGACTTAGTGAACACGGTGCCCAAGTCGTGGAGCTCCAGCGGAACTAAGGAGAGGTCCGGTGGGGTGGGGTCCACAGTGGGGGGGGGGGCACAGACGGGGCAAAGGCAGCAGATTGGAGGCAGGTTCCTAGGCAAAAAGTGCTCCAAGAGCGGACGCGGCCAGTCTGCCAATCAAACACGGGGTTGTGGAGGCAAAGCCACGGGTAGCCCAGGATGACCAATGACATGGAAGAGGGGAGGACATAAAAACTAAGGTCTTCTCGGTGGTTACCGGAGATGATGACGGGGAAGGGTTGGGTCTTGTGGGTGACCTTTTCCAGGGGGAAGCGGGTGAGGGCAACCAGATGGAGAGGGGAGGGTAACGCTTGGCACTTGGCCCAGGCGGGTTGCCAGACTCTTAGAAATAAAGTTTTGCTCCGTCCCCGAGTCCACCAGTGCGTGAGTGAAGTGTCCTATGGAGTTATGGCACAGTCTGATGGGAATTTGGCATTTAGATAGGGGATCTGACTGAGAAACGTCTGCGAGGCCCCCTACAGCGACTCGCGGACCTCCCCTTTTGGATTCACCGGGCAGACCTCCACAAGATGTTGGTCGTCTCCGCAAAACATGCAGAGACCCAACTCTTGGCGGCGCTGTTTCTCCGCTAAAGGAAGTTTGGCCTGCCCGATTACCATAGCGTCAGGGTCGGCGGCGGCCTCCGGAGAAGGCAACGCCAGGGGGCGAGACTGAGGAGTACGGGAGAATGTTCCGCATGAGTGGCCATGGGACTTCCGCTCGGCGGCCCATTCCTTCAGCCTGTTGTCTAAAGATATGGCTAGGGAGATTAGGTCAGACAACTGATCCGGCAGGTCCCGGCAGGCCAGCTCATCCAGTAAATTGGAACTCAGGTTGCGGAGGAACAAACTACAAAGGGAGGCATTGCCCCAACCAACCTCCTCCGCAGCCACCCGGAAGTCGATAGCGTAGTCGGCCGCTAAGCGGCTACCCTGGTGAAGGCTGAGTAGCCATTCGGCCAACACGCTATCTTGATCGGAATGATCAAACACTTCAAAGAATTGTTGCACGAATTGGGTATAGGTTAGGTTTGCATAGCTGGGCTTTGCCATAATGGCATAAGCCCAAGCTAACGCTCGCCCTTCCAACAGATTAGTGAACCCAATTCAGCTATGGTCAGTTAGGAAATCCGTGGGAACGCACTGAAACACCATCTCACATTGTAAAATAAATCCGCGCGCCTCCCCGAGCTTCCCCTGGAAGCGCGCGGGGGCGGGAACAGGGGTGAGACGGGTCGGCAGACCCGGGGCAGTCTGACCGGCTTGAGGTACGGGAGGAGCTGACCCACCGAGCTGAGATCCCTGCGGGGGGTCAAGGCGATCCAAACTGTGAGTCATAGAGGTTAATTGATTTAGAATCATCTGTTGCTGATGGACAATCAAATCCACCCGAGCCTCGAGGGTGGAAAGACGGCGTGCGAACCTGCTGTTCGCTGGGCTACTGTGCTGGAGTCATACTGACATGTTAGGCTAGCCCAGGGAACACACACGCAGGCTTGGGTAAGATTTGAGAGTCTTTATTGACAAGCAGGTGTATGAATGCATGAATGTGGAATGTAGATGTCTTGTTGCGGACAGGAGCACCAAGGACGGACCAGAACACCGTACAGCCAGGCAACCCTGAGGACAAACAGAGGACAAGGGTGAGATGAACACACACAGGGATATGATGAGTAATGAGTGTGGCTTACTTGCAGGGGTTTGATGACTGACGTTGGCAAGACCGGCTCACGCCTGGGAGACAGTGCTCTGATCGGCCCCACGGGATGAAGGTGAAGAGGCACGGTGATGAGGAGGTGGATCCGCTGCCAGGAGGTCCACCTGTGCACAGTGGATTACTGAGAAAGCAGGTAAGTGGATGATCTTACGTGCATAGGAGAAGCGCAGGCCGTAGATGTAGGCGAACGCAGAGCTTCACGAGGAGGAGAGCTAACGACTCCAGGCCGAAGCCCTGGGCAGAGCTGGCTAAATAGGTGCGGCCTGATGAGGTGCAGGTGTGCACCTCATCAGGCAGGCGTGAGTGGGCTGTGACAGTTGCGCCCTCCGGAGAGATGTGGTGGCCCAAAAAATCAATCCCCGCCACCCCGAACTGGCACTTCGCCAGGTTGATTATTAATCCATGCTCCTCCAACCTCTGGAAAACTGCCCTGAGGTGGGTTACGTGTCCGTCCTCGGACGCACTGACCACGAGGATGTCGTCCTGGTAGACAAACACAAATGGCAGATCGCGCAACACCACATCCATCATGCGTTGGAATGTCTGCGCTGTACCTTTTAACCCGAAAGGCATGCGTAAAAACTCAAACAGGCCAAACGGGGTTATTATTGCCATCTTAGGTATGTCCTCAGCGTGCACCGGGACCTGGTGGTAACCGTGGACCAGGTCTATCTTGGAAAAAATGTGTGCCCTGGTGAGGTGAACGGAAAAATCCTGAATATGAGGGATGGGGTATCAGTCGTGCGCTGTGGCGTTGTTTAATCTGCGGAAATCTCTGCATGGTCGCCACGATCCCTCGGCCTTAGGAACTATACGTAGCGGGGATGCTCATGGGCTGTTTGAGTGCCTGATGATGCCCAACCTTTCCAAGTTGGCAAACTTGCTGCGCGCTATGGCCAGTTTAGCTGCGTCCAGGCACCGAGGTCTTGCGAAAATGGGTGGCCCCGTGGTGGTAATGAAGTGCTCCACCCCATGTTTAGTGATAGTTGCTGAAAATGTTGGGACCGTGAGTGCTGGGAACTGGTTGAGTAGTGTGTGGAACTTTCCCCCTGGAGCTGTGACGTTGGCTGGTGTTGTTGGCCCGGCTCCTCAAGCTGTACAGGGGAGAGAATCAAAAGACAATGCATTAATCAGGCGTCTGTTAGTAACATCGACTAGTAGTCCGTGTGCACACAAAAAATCAGCACCTAAGATGGGGAAGCTGCATGCAGCAATGACGAATGTCCATTAGTATGTATGGCCGTGCAAGGATAGAGTCAATGTCCTCTCTCCAAAAGTCTTAATGAATGTCTGAGCCGTTTGCGGCCATCAGCTCGGGGCCACTAGTTTCCGCCAGCTGGTCAGCGTAGGACAGCAGGATGAGGCTCTTTTGGGAGCCGGAATCCACGAGGAATCTCCCAAGCGTGACTCTGTCACATAGAGCAGCTTGCTTGCTTCATCGGCGGTCGCAGCTGCTACCGACTGCCGGTCCTGGCGTTTCCCGAATGCTTGAATTGGCACGGTGGCACACATTGGCGTGCATCCTCTCCAAAACGGCGGTGGTAGACACAGAGCGTGTCTCTCCGGTGCTTCTTGGCCCCTGCTGCAGTCACCATCGCTGGCTCCTCACCTCTGCTGGCTGTCTCGCTGGGGTCCAATGCCGCTGCGTTCACTGTGAGGGCTCTGGTGGTGAGGATAATCCGATGTGCCTCCTGGGCTAGCGCCCGGTAGTTGCGCTCAGCCAGCAGCGGCGAATTGGCAAGGACCACTCTGGCCATCATCGGGAGGTTCTGGAGGAAAAGGTGAGCAAAGAGGAAATGCCCGTCATCTGTGCCCATCAATGCCAACATCTTCCCTAACAATCCGACCGCCGACCCGTCTCCTAACTCAAAGAGCGTCAGGAGCCTCTCCACTCTCTCACAGTCCGAGAGCGTGTAGCGCTGGGTCAGTGCGGTTTTGAGAGCGCAGTATTTGTCACGGGCTGGGGGCTGTTGGAGCAGGCTCGCCACCAGCTGAGCTGTGCGTGCATCCAGCACTGCGACCATGTAGTAGTATCTGGTGTCATCTGCCGTTATTCCCCGGAGCGCGAACTGGGCCTCGGTGTGGAGGAACCAAGACTTCGGGTCGTGAAGCCAAAAGTCTGGGAGTTTGACTGAAACGGCACATGCGTCGCTGGTACTTCCCGTCCGGGTGATCTCTGGGGTGTTTGCCTCATGTTCCATTGTGCGTCAAGGGTCACTAGTGTGGAGAGAGAAATAGTCAAGCAGAGATGTCCAGATCATATCAGACTTTATTCAGCTCTCTCTCCCTTTCTCTAGAAACACAAGCCACAAAAGAGTAACAGCTCCCAGGCACCTCTGCTCTTAAATCCTACCACTCGGTCAGCCTTCTCTGTGTGCTGTCTTAACATCAAAGCCTTTGTAATTCCCATTCTCTTTGTCACTGTTCACACCAACACACCACCCCCACATCACATCCACACACAAAGCCCCCATGACAATTCCTTTTTGACTTTTACGTCTGAGTGTAAATATACTGAAGTGGATCCCCACACCGCCCCCACCCCCAGACTCAGACTGAGCCTTAACCCTCATGTCTTTTGGGCTTCAAATTTCGTCCATAGCGGCTGTAACGTGGGGTCTGCGGCTTCGAGGTTGGGGGTGCGTCCGTCTGTGGGGGGACATTGGGAGGGGGGAGAACATCATTAGCATGCCCTTGTGACTGATCTGACGAGTCATTTACCCGGGGAGTTCTCAGTGGGGGTCGTCCGCGCCGAGGAGTTCGGGCCAGCACCGCTTGCTCGTCTGATAACACGGAAATGGGCTTAAGCCTGTTTATACAGACTGTTTCTCTGTGTCCCCCCAAGTCTAACACAAAACGTTTCTCCCTGGTTTCCAGCACTCCGAACAGGCCCTACGATGGCCCGTTCGGAGTGCTGGCTCTGTCCCCGTCCTGGCTCCCCAACCTGGAGCCAGGCCTGGGGGAGGGGCTCGATGGCTAGCGTCTGGTGGCCGGGTTTCCACCCATGGGACCCAGTCGGGCTCAGCCCAAAGGAGTTACATGGGTCCGCCCTCCAGTGGGCTCACCACTTGCAGTAGGGATCATGGGGGTCCGGTGCTATGTGGATTAGGTGGCGGTCAAAGGCGGAGACCTTGGCGGACTGATCCTAAGCTTTCTAAACTGGCTTTTGGTACGTGGAACATCACCTCTCTGGTGGGGAAGGAGCCTGAGCTGGTGTACGAGGTTGAGAGATACTGGCTAGATATAATTGGCCTCACCTCAACACACAGCTCCGGTTCCGGAACCAGTATCCTGGAGAGGGGCTGGAGCTTGGCCTTTTCTGGAGTTGCCCCGGGCGAGAGGCGACGAGCAGGGGTGGGTATTCTTGTATCCCCCCACCTTGCTGCCTCTATATTGAAGTTTTCCCCTGTGGATGAAAGGGTTGCTTCCTTGTGCCTTCCGGTTTGGAAACGGGTCCTGACCATCATTTGTGCCTATGCACCAAATGATGTTTCAGAGTACCCACCCTTTTTGGAGTCTGTGACTGGGGTGCTGGAGGGTGCTCCTCTTGGAGACTCCATTGTCCTACTGGGGGACTTCAATGCGCACGTGGGCAATGACAGCAAAACCTGGAGGGGGGTGATTGGGAGGAACGGTCTGCCCGATCTGAACCCGAGTGGTGTTCAGTTATTGGACCTCTGTGCTAACCACAGTTTGTCCATAACGAACACCATGTTCAAGCATAAGGGTGTCCATATGTGCACCTGGCACCAGGACACCCTAGGTCGCAGGTCGATGATCGATTTTGTTATCGTGTCATCAGACCTGCGACCGTATGTCTTGGACACTCGGGTAAAGAGAGGTGCAGAGCTGTCAACTGATCACCACCTGGTGGTGAGTTGGATCCGATGGCAGGGGAGGAAGCCATTCAGACCTGGTAGACCCAAACGTATAGTGAGGGTGTGCTGGGAACGTCTGGCTGTGGCCCCTGTCCGGGAGGTCTTCAACTCCCACCTCCGGAAGAACTTCAACCACATTCCAAGGGAGTCTGGAGACATGGAGTCTGAATGGGCCATGTTTTCCACCTCTGTTGTTGAAGTGGCAGCCCAGAGCTGCGGCCGCAAGGTGGTCGGTGTATCTCGTGGTGGCAACCCCCGAACCAAGTGGTGGACACCAGTGGTGAGGGGGACCATTAAGCTGAAGAAGGAGTCCAATCAAGCTTGGTTGGCTTGTGGGACTCCCGAAGCAGCTGAGGTGTACCGGCAGGCCAAGCGGAGTGCAGCTTGGGTGGTTGCTGAAGAAAAAACCCGGGTATGGGAGGAGTTCAGTGAGGCCATGGAACAAGACTTTCGGTCGGCCTCGAAGAGATTCTGGCAAACTGTCCGGCAGCTCAGGAGGGGAAAGCAGCTCCCTGTCCACACTGTGTATGGTGCGGATGGGACACTGTTGACTTCGACTGGGGATATCGTCGGGCGGTGGAAGGAATACTTCGAGGATCTCCTCAATCCCACTGATACGCCTTCCACAGAGAAAGCAGGGTTTGTGGACGAGGGGGATGACTCGCCTATCACAGGGGCCGAGGTCGCCAAGGTGGTTAATAATCTCCTTGGTGGCCGGGCCCCGGGGGTGGACGAGATTCGCCCTGAGTACCTCAAGGCCCTGGATGTTGTAGGGCTGTCATGGTTGACACGCCTCTGCAACATTGTGTGGAGGTCGAGGACAGTTCTTTTGGCATGGCAAACTGGGGTGGTGGTTCCTCTCTTCAAAAAAGGGGACCAGAAGGTGTGCTCCAACTTTAGAGGGATCACACTCCTCATCCTCCCTGGGAAGGTCTATGCCAAGGCACTGGAGAGGAGAGTCCGGCCATTGGTTGAACCTTCGGATTCAGGAGGAGCAATGTGGTTTTCATCCTGGCCGTGGCACATCAGACCAGCTCTTTACCCTCTTGAGAATTCTCGAGGGTTCGT
The DNA here is from genome assembly GCA_020510985.1 of Pholidichthys leucotaenia. Taxonomy (NCBI): domain Eukaryota; kingdom Metazoa; phylum Chordata; class Actinopteri; order Cichliformes; family Pholidichthyidae; genus Pholidichthys; species Pholidichthys leucotaenia. The sequence goes on along the minus strand of CM035836.1, from coordinate 472,627,420 downwards.
GGGAGTTTGCCAAACCAGTTTACATGTGTTTTGTGGACTTGGAGAAGGCATTTGACCACGTCCCTCATGGTTTTTTGTGGGGGGTGCTTCGGGAGTATGGGGTATCGGGCTTGTTGTTACGAGCTATTCAGTCTCTGTACGACCGTTGTGAGAGTTTGGTTCGTATTACCAACACTCGATCTGACTCATTCCCTTTGAGAGTTGGACTCCGCCAAGGCTGCCCTTTGTCACCAATCCTGTTCATAATTTTTATGGACAGGATTTCTAGGCGTAGCCAGGGAATGGAGGGTGTCATGCTTGGTGACCACAGGATCTCATCTCTGTTGTTTGCAGATGATGTTGTCCTGTTGGCTTCATCCAGCAATGACCTACAGCTCTTGCTGGGATGGTTTGCTGCTGACTGTGAAGCGGCTGGGATGAGAATCAGCACCTCCAAGTCCGAGTCCATGGTCCTCAGCTGGAAAAAGGTGGATTGTCCTCTCCGGGTTGGGGACAGGCTCCTGCCCCAAGTGGAGAAGTTTAAGTATCTTGGGGTTTTATTCACGAGTGAGGGGAAAATGGAGCGAGAGATTGACAGACGGATTGAAGCAGCATCTGCAGTGATGCGGACGTTGTACCGGTCTGTTGTGGTGAAGAGGTAGCTTAGTACTAAGGCAAAGCTGTCGATTTACCAGTCAATCTATGTTCCTACTCTCACCTATGGTCACGAGCTTTGGGTAATGACCGAAAGAACAAGATCACAGACACAAGCGACTGAAATGAGCTTTCTCCGTAGGATTGCTGGACTCACCCTCAGAGATAGGGTGAGGAGCTCAGTCATCCGGGAGAGGCTCAGAGTAGAACCGCTGCTCCTCCACATTGAAAGGAGTCAGTTGAGGTGGTATGGGCATCTGATTAGGATGCCTCCTGGACGCCTCCCACTTGAGGTGTTTCAGGCATGTCCCACTGGGAGGAGACCCTGGGGCAAATCCAGGACTCGGTGGAGAGACTATGTCTTCCAGGTGGTCTGGGAACGCCTTGGTATCCTCTCTGAAGACCTGGAGCAGGTGGCTGGGGAGAGGGAAGTCTGGGCTTCTCTGCTTGAACTGCTGCCTCTGCGACCTGGACCTCCGGAAAAGCGGTAGAAGATGAATGGATGGATGGAAGCATACAAAGAAATGAGAAATCAGGAAGGGGGTAAACACTTTTTCACACCACTGTATATAGTGAACACACATTTTTAAGGAATAAATTCATATCAATTCTGCCTATTTTACAGAAAATTTTTGCACTTAAAAAGCAGAATTTGGTGTAATTTTGAAAAACAAATGCATGTCTTTTTGGAGGGAAATGAGGACAGATAGGCTATTAGCCTATCCTGCTAACCAGGCCCAGAGGCGGACTTACCATTAGGCAAAGGCAAGCGACTGCCTTAGGCCCCGATCTGCTTAGGGCGCCGATCTATTAGGAGCCCCATATTTTTTTTCAATGTTTAGCATATTTAACACAATGTCCGACAAAATAAAGAAACACCAGTATTTACAGTACATAAACTGTCATGGACAGCGAGAGCGCACCTCTCCCATCCTGCCTCACATTCATCAACTCATCACTGCACCTGAGGCAGAAGACACACCTGCGTCCGCTCATCAGCCAGCATACTTAAGGAGGTTCTCTCCATGCATTCAATGCTGGCTCGTCTGGGTATACTGCCCGTTTAAACCGACAAGCAAGTATAAGTTGACAAGTTTAGACACGTCGTCTTACCTTGTTTCTCCTCTTTCCTCAGGTTGCTGCCACCGTGCAGGTGTGTCTCCAGGACTGCGCATGCTCTCCTGCCACATCTCACCATCCCTCAGCTTCCTATCTCCACCCGGTCAGCTCACCTCCCCCACCCTACTGGTTCGTCTATTCTCTGCTGGGTCCCTGTCGGTTCTCCCTGGATTCCCAAGTAAGCGGCATTTTGGCTCGCCCATTTCTCCTTACTCCATTCGTCCACTTACAGCCCTTGTCTTCTCTCCACAGGGTGGTTCCTCTGGCGAGTGACTGTTTCCTCAGCTGTGTGCTTGTGTTTTGCAATTTAACAAACTTTCAAACGTGCCCCTCTGTGTGGTTACTTCCTGTGCTGTGGCATCGTGCACGTGAGCTGTCAAGCTTAATAAACCATGACATAAACAGCAAGTCAAATCACGAACGTAGCATCTTCCCCCCTTCTCCTCAGACTGCTGGACTCTTCCATGTTGTCTCTGAGACATGCGCATGCGAGTATCTTTGGTTACATTGCGAACTAGAAAAGCACTCAGAGAGCACATACCTCCGTCAAGGCTCTTTGGCCACTGTGCTGCAGCTCAATTTCAGGGTGATGGCAATCTTCTTATAGCCTAGGCCATCTTTATGCAGAGCAACAATTCTTTTTTCAGATCTTAAGAGAGTTCTTTGCCATGAGGTGCCATGTTGAACTTCCAGTGACCAGTATGAGAGAGTGTGAGAGCGATAACACCAAATTTAACACACCTGCTCCCCATTCACACCTGAGACCTTGTAATACTAATGAGTCACATGACACCAGGGAGAGAAAATGGCTAAATGGGTACAATTTGGACATTTTCACTTAGGAGTGTACTCACTTTTGTTGCCTGCAGTTTAGACATTAATGGCTGTGTGTTGAGTTATTTTGAGGGGACAGCAAATTTACACCATTATTCAAGCTGTACACTGATTACTTTACATTGTATGAAAGTGTCAAATCTTCAGTGTTGTCCCATGAAAAGATAATAAAATATTTACAAAAATGTGAGGGGTGTACTCACTTTTGCGAGATACTGTACATGGCCCTGTGTGAAAAAGTGATTGCCCCCCAGTTAAAACATAAATTAACTGTGGTTTATCACATCTTTGGAAAGTTGAGTTCAATTTCTCTAGCCACACCCTGGCCTAATTACTGCCACACCTGTTCTCAATCAAGAAATCACTTAAATAGGACCTGCCTGACAAAGTGAAGTAGACCAAAGGATCCTCAAAAGCTAGACATTTTCAGAGAAATTCAGGAACTAATGAGGAACAAAGTAATTGAGATTTTTCAGTCTGGAAAAGGTTATAAACCCATTTCTAAAGCTTTGGGACTCCAGCGAACCACAATGAGAGCCATTATCCACAAATGGTGAAAACATGGAACAGTGGTGAACCTTCTCAGGAGTGGCCGGCCAGCCAAAATTACCCCAAGAGCACAGCAACGACTTGCTTGCTACCGGATAACCATGAAAACCGGTACTTCCTGTCTCATGGGTCGGGCCGTCGGCGACTCAACCAGCATCCCCGCCCTTCCGAGGGCTTGGAGGGTGAAACAGGGCGTCCTGGCAGAACTAAAAACAATATCTGTCACAGGTCTGTGGTGGACCACTCCCAGTTACACAGGGTGAGACTGGACATCCTGGCAGATAAACACATCTGTCACAAGGTCTGTGGTGGACTGTGCCAGTTGGTGCATTGTGACATGCACTACACAAAGAGCAGAGATAAACAAACCTATCATCTGGTCAGTCACTGCAACAGATACTGGAGTCAGTTTGTCTTGGCTTGTCCTTGCCACTGATATTACCTTTATCTGCCAAGAATGTGCTGCTAGTCCAGCAAAAGCTAGCAGTACTCAAATACTTTGCAAGCAGTTTCATGAAATGGTCAATCAGAACGACTCATCCAAGAGGTCACAAAAGACCCCACAACAACATCCAAACAACTGCAGGCCTCACTTGCTTCAGTTAAGGGCAGTGTTCATGACTCCACCATTAGAAAGAGACCTGGCAAAAATGGCCTGCATGGCAGAGTTCCAAGACGAAAACCACTGCTGAGGAAAAAGAACATGAAAGCTCGTCTTAGTTTTGCCAGAAAACATCTTGATGATCCCCAAGACTTTTGGGAAAATACTCTGTGGACTGATGAGACAAACGTTGAAGGTAGGTGTGTGTCCCATTACATGCAGAGTAAAAGTAACACAGCATTTCAGAAAAGTAACATCATACCAGGGCAGTGCGGTGGCAGAGTGGTTAGCACTGTGGCAGCACAGCAACTCACCCTTGGCCGGGGGATCCTGGGATCGATCCCAGCCCCCGACCAACAGTGATCTGTGTGGAGTTTGCATGTTCTCCCCGTGTCTGCGTGGGTTTACTCCAGGATTTCTCCGGTTTTCTCCCATATGCCAAAAACATGCAAGTTAGGTTAATTGGCATCAAAACTGGGGATTCTAAATTGTCCTTAGGTATGACTGTGAGAGTGAATGGTTGTCTGTCTCTCTGTGTTGGCCCTGTGATGGACTGGCGATCTGTCCAGGGTGTACCCTGCCTCTCGCCCAAAGATGCTGGGATAGGCTCCAGCCCCCCCGCGACCCAAAAAAGGATTAAGCGGAAGAAGATGAATGAATGAACATCATACCAGCAGTAAAATGTGGTGGTAGTGTGATGGCCTGAGACTGTTTTGCTGCTTCAGGACCTGGAAGACTTTCTATGGTAAATGGAACCATGAATTCTGCCGTCTACCAAAAAATCCTGAAGGAGAATGTCCAGCCATCTGTTTGTAATCTCAAGCTGAAGCGCACTTGGGTTCTGCATTAGGACAGTTATCCAAAACACACCAGCAAGTCCACCGCTGAATGGCTTAAGAAAAACAAAATGAAGACTTTGGAGTGGCCTCGTCATAGTCCTGACCTGAATCTGATTGAGATGCTTTGGCATGACCTTAAAAAACCGGTTCATGCTTGAAAACCCTCCAATGTGGCTGAATTACAACAATTCTGCAAAGATGAATGGGTCAAAATTCCTCCACAGCGCTGTAAAAGACTCATTGCCAGTTATTGCAAATGCTTGATTACAGTTGTTGCTGCTAAGGATGGCCCAACCAGTTATTAGGTTTAGGGGGAAATCACTTTTTCACACAGGGCCATGTAGGTTTGGATTTTTTTCCCCCTTAATAATCAACACCTTCATTTAAAAACTGCATTTTGTGTTTACTTGTTATCTTTGTCTAATATTTAAATTTGTCTGATGATCTGAAACATTTAAGTGTGACAAACATACAAAAAAAATGAGAAATCAGGAAAGGGGCAAACACTTTTTCACACCACTGTATCCTGTACATGCCTGGGGAGCACAGTTGGTCATATCTAAATTTAACTTTGTGAGCTTTGACCTCTGCAAATCTTGCAATTAGAAAAAAAAAATAGTAAACAAATTTTCTTGTTGACCTGTACTCAGCAACCAGCGTCATTAGCAATAGGTGCTCGTCATTAGCATCATGTGTGCTCGTACAAGCAGAGATGCTCCCTATCTGCTCTTCAGAGGTAAGTCTCCTCCCAAGTTGAAGTAAAAAAGGTTGTTTTGATTAAAAAAAAAATTTCTGTGCTCTTCCCTTTTTCTCTATTTCTCTACACCGCTCAGATGACTTTGTTGCACTTTGCCACTATTCTACGCGCTGTACGTTTTGTTACCTCCGCCAAGGAGGTAATGTTTTTACCGGCGTTTGTCTGTCTGTCTGTCTGTCTGTCTGTTACCAACATAACTCAAAAAGTTATGAACGGATTTTGACGAAATTTTCAGGAAAGATGTGTAATGGCACGGGGAACAGATGATTACATTTTGGTGATGATCTGAGAGTGCATACCTCAGCCAAGGCTCTTCTCACAGTGTGTCACCCACAATACTCCAAAACTAATGGACACACTTTGATGCAATTTTCACCACAACTGGCTATAGGCCTACACACAAACCCATTACATTTTGAAGGTGATCCATGACAAATGGAAGGAGCCTTGGCAGAGGTATGCGCTCTATGAGTGCTTTTCTAGTTATTAATTTGCTCCCCTGCCCCAGTTGATGTTTGCACAGCCCTGGAATTAATTCATGTGGACAGTAAACTGAAGCTGACACAACACATTGGAAAAAAATCATGTTTCATAACATAAGCTGTGACAATGAAACGCTGTTGTTTTAGGGCTCACTGTTTTGAAATTCAAACTGCTGCATAATTTAAGGAAAAAAAACAAGTTACTTTTAACATTTTTTCCTCCTTTCCTGTGCTTTGAATGTCCGCCATATGAAAGTTTGATCTGCTGGTGTCGGGCAGCCGCAGCCAGAGGGTGCTGGCATCCCACCTGTAGAGGGCGCCCATTTGCCACAAATACACGGTCAGCACATACTTTATTGTCTAAGTTTTTTTAGCTTATTTAGGACAATTTTGATGTGCTGAATCCAAAAATCTCATTGGTTTTGCTCAATCAGGTCAACTTTTTGAACTATGGCCACATGTTTTCTTACATTTTTGTTGACATGTACGGGTATTTTCGCTTTATATGATGCAAAATTCTTATTTCTTGAAATTCTCTGAATTTTGAACCATGACATAACATTCAATTTACATGTACTTACCTTTATCAATGTCAACTATTCAATTTACAGTACAACTGGACAACTGCTGTACAACTGCTTACAACTTAGCGTAAAAACCTGACCTGATCGAGAGAAACGGATGTCATTTTCAGATTCAGCAGTGCAAAATTGTCTTAAATCAGTTGAAAAAACACAGACAACTTGCAAAAAAATTATTTTTGTTATGTTGTGTTATTTTTATTTTTCGGATTCTCATGGAGCCGCCAGAAGAATGGTACCTTGGGTCCACGCCCACATGGCCCCCATCTGAAACTGCCACTGCTTATATATTATACTTTTTCATTTGAATTTGAGATTTTTTATCATTAATTTTCTTTTTCTTTCTCTTCTTTTTTCTGGCAGAAGGTGGTTTGGCCATCAGCGACTACTGATGTAATGCAGCCCTGAAGGGAAGTTTTCAGACAACATCCCCTTGTACCCTGATTTCAGTAGCCATGGGGTAGGGGGGCACCAATAGCCTATGTGAAGATCCAGTTCTCAAAATTAACCAGTAAATGCACACCAGGCTGCACAATAAGTATTTGATTCTCTCTCTCTCTCTCTCTCTCTCTCTCTGTTTGATCCCTATCTACGATCAAACCCAAGACATTGTTCAGTCTGTTTGCCAGGGCTTTCGAAAGCACCTTGTAGTCCGTGCAAAGAAGAGTCACGGGCCTCCAGTTTTTCAGCAGGGCCAAGTCCCCCTGCTTAGGCAACAGAGATAGCACTGCACGGCGGCAGGAGACAGGTAAGGTTCCCTTTCTGTAACAGGCAGTTAGAATGTCATAGAAGTCTGATCCAATAATATGCCAAAAAAGCTTAAAGAAGTCAGAAGAAAGACCATCAAGTCCAGGTGCATGTCCCATGGAAACGCTGAGGCGGAGTGCCAACATTACATCTGTCAGACTGCTGCATAGGGTGGTGGCGGAAGTGTGCGCCACCCTGCCACAACCACTTCGAGCGTTTGCGAAAAACCGGACTCTTTCCACTCAATGGGATGACGACACTGTGTCCAACTTTCCCGCCATTTCCATAAGTCCAGCTGTGGGGGAGTGGCAGGGGGGAGAGGATCACCTGCTGGCCTTCCGAAATCCTCGTCTGGCCAGGTTCTAGTTTGTGGGGACAAAGACGGTGTATCACATCTGTGTGAAGGTTCTGAACCTGCGCTCTCTGATGGACGTCAGAGAGTCGAAGTGGGCGGGTTTTTGGGGGCCAGAGGGCTCCCCGAAAGGCAGCTGGTGGTGCATGTACAAGCTCCCTATTGAGAAACGGACGGCAGATCTCCAGTGCAGGATTGTTCATGGGGCAATAGCTACAAATAAATACAGAGCACGCCTGGATCCAACTGTGGGGGGGGGAATGTTTGTTTTGTTCCCAAGTTGAGACCCTGGAGCATTTGTTTGTTCAATGTTTTCATTTATCTGCCCTTTTTGCTCTTTTGCGAGTGTGGTTTCAGGCTTTGGGTGAATGTTTCTCTTTTGGTTTGTTCATTTACGGTCTAAAGTATAAAGTGGCAAAGAAGTCTGCGCGCACTTTGATGAACTTCCTATCTGGTACTGCTAAACTTGCCATCTGGCTGACAAGGAAAAATCGGACTACCAACGCTGGCAATGTGGATCCTGTGTCTGCTTTCAAGGCCTTGTTGAAAGTCAGACTCCAGGTGGAGTTCTCTTACTATCAAATGGTGGACAATTTGGAGGCATTCACCAATATCAATCAATCAATCAATCAATCAATCAATCAATCAAAGACTTTATTCCAGACTCAAGGTCCATCAAAAAAAAAATAGATAAATAGATGGACTGTAGGGAATGTTTTGTGTTCTGTGGGACAGGGGGATGAGTTATGTTTGCACTTTTGAGATGTGACACACTTGGGGGCATGATATTGGTGTTCTTACATTTTTGAATTGTACAATAAAGCCATTTTTTTAAAACTCAAAACTCTCTCTCTCTCGCTGTGTGACGTCAACAGCTGAGCCGCCGGCAGCTGCTACCGCTTCGGAGGAGGGGACGGAGCACCGACCTGATGGTGCGTCACAATCATCTCGCTGTGTGACGTCAGCGGCTGTGCCTCCGCCAGCTGCTGCTGCTTCGGAGGAGGAGACGGAGCACCGACCTGATGGTGCGTCAGAATCTTGCTGTGTGACATCAGCGGCTGTGCTTCCGGCGGCTGCTACCGTTACACAGTGGGGGATGGAACAGCGACAGTCAGCTGCTGTGGGTGGCGTCCAGGAAAATGTGGCCCATGATGAATCCACTGGCCCGGGAGAACCAAGCAGTCAGCTGAGTTGGGCTGCCGAGGAAATGGAATCTGATAACGACGCTGTGTCTAATACTGGGTCTATTGAGGCAAAATGCAGTACAAACACGAGTTTGTATTCACAGGACGAAATCAATGCTTTTCTGGATGAAACCTATAACAAAGCCATTAGGGTCACCGACTACTTCAGTGACACTGATAAATTCATTAAGTCTGTGGATGTGCTAAGAAGGCAGGTTGGTCTGGACCTCCTGGATGAAAGGAAACGTTATTGCCTCAAGAAACACCTGACAGCCCTCCGTAAAGCAGCAGGGGGAACGCCGGTCAAGCGCGCCCGCCAGGAGGAATGAATGGCGGTCGTTCCTCTGCCTGTTTCACACATTTTTGGGATATTGTTTGAACAGACTTGTATATGACATTTAATTGACTGTAATTGACTGTCACAGAAATGGATCTTTGACTAGGTGGGCTGCAAGGAATGCTCTGTGTGGTGTGGGGGGGGGGGAACATTTCAGTTTGCACTTTTTCCAATGTGACACACTTGGTGGAATGATGTTGGTGTGCTTACATTTTTTTGAAGTGTGCAATAAAGGCTTATTTTAAAGGTCAAGGTCTTTCTCTCTCTCTCTCTCTCTCTCTCTCTCCCTGTCTCATTCTCACTCTGGTTCGGGTGGTATAACAAAAAGTGCATCGAGATATAATTTCTCTATATCGCGATACACGTTTTTTGTATACATATTTTTACAAGAGAATCAAAATTAATATAATTATATTCACTACAAATACTATATATATACAGCGGGGAAAATAAGTATTGAACATGTCAACATTTTTCCCATTAAACATATTTCCATTGTCTATACATACAAAGAAATTGAGGGAACTGTGTTCACAAAACAAATTATATTTAATAAAGTGGAATAACACAGGGAATGAGTATTGAAGGCACTTGGTAAAATTCATTTAGTATTTAGCAGAGAAAGCCTTTGTTGGTAATAACAGTTTCCAGACACCTCCTGTCTGGAGAAACTAGGTGCAGGCATTGCTCAGGAGTGATTTTAGCCCATTCTTCCACACAGACTTTCATCAAATCGTGAAGGTTCCGTGGGTGTCTTCTATGAACTCTGATCTTCAGTTCATTCCATAGATTTTCAATTGGATTCAGGTCAGGTGACTGACCGGGCCATTCTAGCAGCTTTATTTTCCTTCTCTGGAGCCAGCTGACAGTTTCCTTAGCTGTGTATTTGGCATAATTAAGTTAATTCCTTCCACACCTGTGGTGTATGGGGCAGCACCTATCTCCGTTTCACTGACCGTAGGCCACACAGCTACTATGAGTAGTGAATGCGAAGGGGGGAGATCCTGCGGTAGCTCTGTGCGTTAACTTTCCTTTCCCCATTCCATTATGCTGAGCACCAAGCTTGAAGGTGGAAAGTACCATTTTTATATGGTCTTTGGTATGACCTGGCCGCGATTTGAACCCCAGCCTCACTGATGTGGAGGCGGATGCTCGACCAACTAGGCCACCACTCTGGTGTTTGAGATCATTGTCTTGCTGAAATGTCCACCCTCATTTCATCTTTAGCATTTTGGCAGATGGCAACGAGTTCTTATAAAAGATGTCTCTGTACATTTGTCAATTCATCTTTCCTTCAATTATATGAAATGTACTTTTACCATGTGTTGAAAAACACCCCCACACCATGATGGGATGTACAGTGCCAGTTCTCCTCCAAACATGCTGAGTGTTGTGGCATCCAAAAAGTTCAATTTTAGTCTCATCTGACCAGACTATTTTCTCTCAGTATTTTTACTGGCTTGCCCAAATGTTGTGCAGCAAACTTTAAATGAGCTTCAACATGATTTTTCTTCAGCAATGGAGTCTTGCGAGGCGAGTGGGCATAAATCCCATGTTGGTTGAGTGCATTACTTGTTGTTTTCTTTGAAACAGCAGCACCTGTTAACTCTAGGTCTTTCTGGAGCTCTCCACGAGTGGTCTTTGGCTCTTGGATAACTCTTCTGATAATTCTTTGACTCCTCTGCCAGAAATCTTGCGAAGAGCTCTTGGTTGTGGCCGGATTATGGTAAAATGATGTTCTTTCCACTTCTGAATGATGGCTCCAACAGTGCTCACTGGAACATTTGGCAGTTTAGAAATGCATAACCATTGCCATCATTATGTTTTGCAACAATAAGGTTGCAAAGGTCTAGAGAGAGCTCATTGCTTCTACCCATCATGAGTTCTTTGTGGTGTGACAATCTAATATTCACAGAACTTTTTAAAGGTTATCACTCAGGACTTAACTGTCACCATGGGGTGAGACGCCGGCTCGGCGCTCAGCCCATGCTCCTTTTATCCCTGCCTCTCATTGGGCAGTGCCTCAGCTGGTTCCCAGCTGTCAGTGTCACGGGACGGCTGGGGCCAATTAATCCTCATCAGCTGGGGCGCTGTTAATGAGTATAAAGAGGAGCAGCTTCGATTATTCGGGGCTGCGACATAAGCACTGCTAGGCTGAAGCCCCTTCGTCTGGTGTCAGCCTCAACTCCCCTTGCAGCATTCCGGTGTTTGTATCCCGCTGTGAGTATGCACGTCTTGTTACCCCCACGTCCGGTACGAGCTACCTACCCCTGCGCTGTGCAGCCTGAGAATGTACGTCTGTATGAGTGTCTGTGCTCTCCTCATCCCTTATCCCTTACCCAGAATAAAACATCTCGACTCACTGGCTTGTCGCTGGCTCTGATTGCCCGGCTCCCTAGAGCCGGATATGACAGTATGTCGCAGCCAGAAGAGTTGCCGGCGGCCGTGAGTCGCTGTGGAAATGTACCTTTCTGTCCGGGTGTCAGCGCTGCTAGCATGCCGTTTCCCAGGAGTCACTTCCGGCGCCAGGGCGACGAGCTGAGGTCCATCTCGGAGGCTGTCGACGGGACATTCTTCACCCTGCACGACGCCTCCAACGCGAGTCGCTGGCATCCGGGCCGTGCTGAGGAACTCCTGGACTGTCACCCTCACTCTCTGTACCATCTGGAGGACAGTGCCAGGATAGACGCTTCAGGTACACAGCGAGAGAAGCTCCACGGGGTGGATGGAAATCCCGGCAGGGAGTCGAAGTGGGCGACGTCTTTCCCCGCTTTGGAGTCCCGTTCCTGCCGCTATTCCAGTCCGGGAGTTCGCGCCAACCAGAGGACTTCCCCCGACCTGCGCCACATCACTCGGGATTCCCTTCGAGGAGCCGCAGCTGACAGCAGTTATGTCCGGGGTCGAGTGGCTGTCGCGAGCTCTACTGTGTTTCCTGTCACCACCTTCAGGCATGTGGCGGCGGCAGTGAGATTGATGGTGAGGACTTCAGGGCTACGAAGCCTTCCCGTGCTCGACGCCTTCCTCGTCTCGATCTCCGATCTGGAGCGGCGAATCCTGGGTTTCCCCCTCGCTTCGTCCCCTGGGAGTAGTCGTCGTCACATCGCCGAGTCACCTCTGCACGAACCTCGTCCGGATCCAGTTCTGGGTCATCGTCAGGACCGTTCCTCCCACGCAGCTGTCATCCCTTCGCCTCGTCAGTGTGGAGATTCTACAGCCTCGTCCCCTGAGCCTCGTTCCCCCGCTGTCATTCCTGGACATTCGGGCTGGCTCACCCCGGCTGTTTCCCCCTCCTCCTCGACGCGCTTCCTGACCGCTGTGTGTGCCTGGAATCCCGGCCTGGTGAGCTCTCTGCTGGAGACAACGCGAGCGATCCTCAGACGAATTCCCGGGGGGTCCTCCGTTATCGCCGGGCGGGGAGAGGAAGAAGCAGAATCCACTACAGCAGGCGATACTCAACCTCCAGGGGGCAGGCAAGTCATTGTTTTTTCACACCTGCTTAATGATTTGCTCTGTCACATCCCTGGAGGAGAAGTTCAGGGTTCGCAGCTCCCTGAACTCTCCCCACCTGCTGTAACCTGTATGCCTAATCCCGCATCCTCTGTGTCTCTCTCCGCCGAGCGGTCCCCGGCTCCGGGTCAACGTGGTGGGATATGGAGAGGGCCTGTGGTTCCGCAGCTACATTGCGGACGGAGGAGGGGGACTGACTGCTGCGTGGAGTCTACGCCGACGACTGAGCGTCCCTGGGTCTCCACGGAGGAGCGGTTCGGTCCAGCGGGACGAGATTCTTCTGGCTTCACGCCGAGTGGGTCGTCGGCGGGGTTACCTGAGCTGGAGGGATCTCAAGCTGCGCTGACCATCGTGCTGGCTGCGGGGCCCGACGCGGCTAGATGGGAGCCTGACAACGACCTCCTGACGACGGATCCTGGATCTTCGCAGTCCTGGACGGCGTCAGAACCCGAGATCAGGCGAGTGCTCTCCTTTCTTTTCTTTCTTTTTATCTTTGAGCACTTCAGCCTATCTCCAGGGGAGACGAGCAGGGTGCAGCCGTCCGCTGCGTCTGAGCTCGTCTCGCCGGGTTCTGGCGCTGCCGGTGATCCTGATCCCGGTTCTGTTTTCTCTTCTGAGCCTTCTTCCAGGGTCACCGGCGAGGAGTTGCTGTTCCTCGTGGTGCTGGAGGGTCCGGGTTCAACGTTGGAGGTCGGTTCTGGTGCAGTGTCCAACGTGGGTTCGCCTGAGGCCCGATCGGGGTCCGACGTGGGTGCTGCCCCAGTGTTGTCCAGGTCCGGTGAGGAGGTGGCCGTTTCCCTGAGGCCCGCCGCCCTCGTCATCGGCTCTCCCCTGAGCCTCTTCCACCGGGATCCGCTCTGATCCTTCGTCCGTCTCAACGGTCCTGGTGGTTGAGTGATGCGGGTCGACGACCCGACCCGCAAAACTTTCGGTTCGGCGATCTGGTTTCCCCCCACTGGTCTGTTTGCCTTTGGGCGGCCTGGTTCGGCAGCCGTTGGACTGGATTCCTGGGATCTGGGCCCAGAGTTCGCCGTCCGAACATTTCTCTTCCCCGGGTTGCCAACTGGACAATGGGCGGGGAGATTACCAGAACAATTCCGGCCGTTTTGGACTCTGCCTGCCGTCTCCTCGGGTGTCCTTTACTTCTTTTATTATTGAGGTCACTCGGGTGTAGTTTCTTTGTCCATTAGGGGAATATATGTTTTTGTGCTGTGTGTTGTTTTTTTTTTAACCATACTCAGCATTTTTATCGTATTGTTACCCTGTCACCTTTTTTTCACTCTTGGTGACTCACCTTATGTATCGCGCTGTGTATTGCATTTTCTTATCTTTACTCAGCGTTTTCATTCATCCTTACCTTAGCCTTGGCCTCGTCGGTGCATCATGGAGTATGCGTGTGGTTTCCTGTTCAACCATACTCTGTGATCACCCCATTCTGTCTTATTATCCTCGTGGGGGGCCTTCCCTGGCCCCGACTTTAACATTGACTGTGTTTGTTATTGTTTGAAGTAATGCGTTTCATTCCCACTTAACTGTACTTCATTATTACCCATTTGTCCTTGTCACCTCTGTTTCTTTAGGTGATCTTTTATATATTCAGTGCTGTGTGTTTTGTTTTCTTTAGTATCCATGCACAGCGTTTTTCATCATTTTTTGTCCTGACCTTTGTCTTGTTGGTGCATTATGGAGTAGTGTGTTTTGTTCCCCTTAACTATACTCTGTGATTGCTTTATTCATTCCTGCCACCTTTTTGGTGGGTTTTTGGTTTTCTTTTTTTTGCCCCGATCTATACGTTATTTGTATGCTGTCTGTAGTCGTATTTGGTATTTTCCCTACCTGTGTCCTAACTCAGTTTTCTCCCTAACTGTGCTCTGGGTTAATCCTTTTCCCTGTGTTGTAGGGTATTGTATTTGGGGGTTTTTTTCTCTGCCCTGCTGCCCTACATTGGTCTATTGTTTTTTTTGTCCTTCCCTTTGCATCTTCCCCTCCGGTCCTGCCTCCCTTCCGCCCACCCTAGGTGGGGAGGGGGGGGGGCTGGGATGTTCCTGGTCGTTCGGGAGCCCGACCGTGAGGGGGAGGCTCTGTCACCATGGGGTGAGACGCCGGCTCGGCGCTCAGCCCATGCTCCTTTTATCCCTGCCTCTCATTGGGCAGTGCCTCAGCTGGTTCCCAGCTGTCAGTGTCACGGGACAGCTGGGGCCAATTAATCCTCATCAGCTGGGGCGCTGTTAATGAGTATAAAGAGGAGCAGCTTCGATTATTCGGGGCTGCGACATAAGCACTGCTAGGCTGAAGCCCCTTCGTCTGGTGTCAGCCTCAACTCCCCTTGCAGCATTCCGGTGTTTGTATCCCGCTGTGAGTATGCACGTCTTGTTACCCCCCACGTCCGGTACGAGCTACCTACCCCTGCGCTGTGCAGCCTGAGAATGTACGTCTGTATGAGTGTCTGTGCTCTCCTCATCCCTTATCCCTTACCCAGAATAAAACATCTCGACTCACTGGCTTGTCCCTGGCTCTGATTGCCCGGCTCCCTAGAGGCGGATATGACATTAACCAGCTGAAATTAATTTGCATTGATGAGGGGTGGGATGGCTTCCTAAATTCTGATGGATTTCAGCTGGTTTCTTGGCTTTCTATGCCTTTTTGCACCTTGTTTTCTTCATGTGTCCAGTATTTACTCCCTATGTCATTCTGCTTTGTTAAATAAAACTTCTTTTGTGAACACAGTTGCCTTGATTTCTTTGTATGTATGGATTACTTGGGTTGTTATTGGTATCTGGTGAAAATCTCAGGTCAATGGCTCCATCAGAAATATGTTTAATGAGAAAAATGTTGATGTGTTCAATTTTCCCCAATGTTCTGTGTGTGTGTGTGTGTGTGTGTGTGTGTGTGTGTGTGTGTGTGTGTGTGTGTATTAGTGGTTTCAGCGTTATCACATTAATCACCCGTTAACACTTCCTCCCCATAAAGGCAACGAATTTTGTAATCATGGTTAATGGCAGTTAACGGCAGAAAGCACAAACATTACTTTTTTGGCCTAGCTGCCCTCTGTACCAGAAGCTGCTCTGCAGCCTTAGACACTGGCCGCAGCATACAGACATTGTGAGGTTAAACAAGATGGATCATAGCCATGGAAATCCCCAAAACGCTGTCATATTTAAGTTTACAGTACTATCTATGGGAGTTCTCACTTGGATAATTGTAACGGCCTCCTCCAAAACTTTACCTGGATGTTGGTTTGGAAGCTGGCTAGCCAGCTAGCAGTATAAACAGCTACATGCTACGGCTATAGCAGCTGCCAGCAGCTGACATTGAAAGACACTCCACCTGTTTCATCCTCATAGCTGTGGGTACAACTGTCGGCAGGTGAGTAGCAGTCTAAAATTCTCTAGCTGTGTTTGTAATGTCCGGTGGGTGACGTTATGGGCAAGATAGTTGTTTATGTTTTTACAATTTTTCTGCTAAAAGGGAAATTGTGTCTGTTGTGACACACGAGGTCCATTGTTTTGTGTTGAGCTGCTTAAAAGCAGTGGATGTTTGCTATGGGAGAAAGAGCAAGCTACTTTTGTAGCTGCTGGCTGGTTGTTGTTCAGTGACATTACTGAGCCCTGGCATTCTCTTGTTTGCACATGCAGTAGTACTGTGGAGAATTTTTTGGAGAATATTCTTGATATTTTTTGTCATTTTGGATATGCTGAGAGCTTTAATAAACCTGCGGGTGAAGAAAGCAAGCATATTTGTCCTCTCCCATGTTTATAACAATAAGAGAAACTTGAAAAAATTACCAACATAAGGTACACTGTATGTAGGGTTGCCAACTGTCCCGGTTTGGCTGGGACGTCCCATTTATTGGACTAAATATGTTTGTCCCAAGTGGGATGTGCATTGTCCCATATATTTAAGGCCACCTTAATGAACGGGCTAGGCTGGGCTGAAGCCCAGGGGCCTACAAAGATCAGGGCCTATCATGAGCCAATGAAAAGGATCACATTGTTGTTAACTGGTCAAATTCTATGTCTATCACTTGATATTCATGTGTGGCTGCTGACTGGTCTAATTTACAAGTGCCCCACGTGGGTACCAGTAACAATAGCCTATCAGAGGAATTGTTTTGACATGTGACTATGCAAGCGTCAGTGAGAGGGTAAGAGGTAATTAGCTTGGTCAAAATGTCCGGAAAAAGGCTTGAAAGTTTAAAAAAAAAAAAAAAACTCATAAAATTATTGAGAGGAAAAGAGCGTAGGCAAAATGAATTGCACAAAAAAATCCCGAAGCTTAAAGGATTTTTCTAAGTTGGAGCATTGAGTGGAGGAGGCTGCTAATTATGCACAGAGGAGACAGGTGGCCCATTAAAGTTCTCACCTGGAGGAGAGGGGAGACGAAAGGCCATGATTGCTTACATCAGACAGCTGTGCGTAGTAGACTGGATCAAGCATGCATCCAAAGAGTATGACGACATTCATTCGTTAAAGGACATATGAAGGATTTTTCTTTAAAGAAGGCCAATAGAAAGCACTTCTAAAAAGGCAAGACATGCTATTTGCTGTATTTCCAGCCACCTGTGCAGGTTTTCCATTGCTGCTGTTGTGCTTGTTTGAATCAGGAATACTTCACTGATGTAATTTTTATGCCGAAGGCAGTATCTGTCACACTGTAAAAAGGGGGGGAAATGGGCAGCTCGGTGGCACAGTGGTTAGCACTGTGGCAGCACAGCAAGAAGGTCACAGGACCGATTCCACCTCTGACTATTGTGGGTTCAATCCCGCCCCCTGACCTTTGGTGACCCTTCTGTGTGGAGTTTGCATGTTCCCCACTTGTCTGTGTGTGTTTACGCCGGGTACCCCTGTTTCCTCCCGCAGGTCAGTTGGAGACTCTAAAGTGGCCCTAGGTGTGAATGTGTGTGTGAATGGTGAAGGGATTAGCACTGCACATTGGCTGCCTCATCCATCCAGGTGCATACCCTATAATTTCTCTCGGGGATTAATAAAGTATACATAAAAATTAAAAAAAAAAGATAAAATATCCTAAATCCAGGCTTAACACGTTTTTCTCTCACAAGATAAGTTTGACAAGACAAGAATTTCTTTTTATTGTGCAGTTTTCTGTAAGATTTTACTTGCTTTACAAAAGTTTGTATTTGTTTTAAGCAATTTAATCTTACTTTGTTGGCAGATATATTTTTTTTTCTAATTTTAACTAGAATTATCTATTGCCAGAAGGTTTTTTTTGTTTATTTTAAGTAAAATTATCAGGTCTTCTGGAGGAGCGGCAGCGGGTGATTGCAGCTGAAATAAAGCTCCTCGTCGACTACAGGCCATGGATCCTTCCGGAGTTGCTGTCACCACCGGAAAGAGCGTCCCCAGCCCAGACCAAGCCTGAGCAGACGGCGGAGTATTCTCCGACTCCGGTGCTCTGCCCACCGCACCTGACAACCTCCACAGCCCCCCGGGAGATGTTGCCAGGCCTAACGGCAGCCACTGCCAAGCCCCGGCTGTTAAGGCAAGTGTCCTTTCATTTCTTAACAATGCTTGATGAAATGCCTTGCCTTATCCTCGGTGGGGAAGCTCAGCCACAGCAGCCTGGCTTGGCTGAGCTTTCGCCATCAGCTGCCGTGACTGTTACCTCTCCCGTGCCTCCTCTTTCATCCTCAGAGGGTCCACTGGTCCTAAGAGGGAGCCGGCGTGTGATGGAGAGGCCTGCAGCATTGGAGAGTTCAGTGCCAACCGTCCAGCCGGAAGTCCGGATCGCCACGGTGGAGTCGTCGGAGTCCTGGACGGTGGTGGAGCTCGAGTGCAAGCAAGTTTCTTTTTGTAGCCCTGAAAAATCTTGCCTGGCTCTTGGTGGGGAGAACTAAGTGCAGCCCTCAGTCACACTTGAGTTTTCACCGCCGTGCTCCACTGTTGCCGGTGACCCTGATCTGGTGTGTGTTCCTGTCTGTGTTCCCTTGTCCAAGCCACCATCTAGGGTCATTGAGGTCTCCGTGGGTGCTGCTCCCCCTCCATCCCAGATCTCCGTGGGTGCGACGCCTCAGCCTGAGGCCACTGTGGGTGCGACACCTCAGCCCAAGGCCACCATGGGTACGACGCCTCAGCACGAGGCCACTGTGGGTGCAACACCACAGCCCAAGGCCACCATGGGTGCGATGCCTCAGCCCAAGGCCGCCGCAGGTGCTGCCTTTCTGCCGTCTATGGTCCCCGAGGGTGCTACCTTCCCACTGTCTATGGTCCCCGAGGGTGCTGCTGTCCCACCGTCAACGGTTTCCAAGGGTGCTTCTGTCCCGCTGTTTTGGATCTCTGGGGGCGCTGCTGCCCCGCTGTCTAGGGTCTCCGAGGGTGTTGCTGAACTGCGGCCGCTGCAAGTGCAGTGATGCCCCAGTCCGGGGCCACCACGGATGCAGCGCTAATGTCCAAGGTCCCGCTGGTTGACCATCTCCTGTGCCTGGTTTTCTCACGGGTCAACCTGGCATTCATGGGGACCTTGCTCCGGTCCAGAGCCGCCAGCTATGGCCCAGCCCAGTGCCACTGCGTGTGCTGCTATGCCCCAGCCCGGGGCCGCTGTGGGTGCATCTTGGGAAGTTCCTGCTGGTCGGCCACCGAGCTTAGGTAAACGCCGCCTCCCGGCTCCTGCGCTCTGGGGGGGGGGGGGGGGAGCCGCCCAATGGTCTGACCCTCCTGCTCGGGTGGTTCTGGGTCTTGGGGAGGCCACCCAATGTGTTCCAGCATAGATGCTGGTGAATCTGGGACTATGGTAGGCCGCCTGAGCTGCCTCGGTTTCTCCTCTGAGGCCCTTGAACATTTGCCCCCTGTTGTTCTGGGTTGGGGGTCTTGAGTGGTTTCTTTAGTTCTCCCTTGTTTTTGGGTTGTGTGGGTTTTTTCCCTCCGTTCCTGTCCCCCCCCCCCCCCCCCCCGGGTGAGTTGGGGGTTTTTGTTTTTTCATGTTATGTTTTCCCTTTTGATGCAATGTTTTTTTCTGAGTTTTTTTTTTTTTTTTGCTGAGTATGCTTATTTCATTTGTTTGCCTTGCCTTTGAGATGTTGAGTTCTTTCTAAGACTATGAACTTTTTGTTTTGCTTGTTGATTTGTGCTGCTTATTGCTTTCTGTTCTTTTGTTTCTTTTCTTTTTGCAGTTATTTGAAGAAAGTAATTTGCTAACTTGTTTTGAGTTATTATCTCTAGTTTGGAGCCTTGGTTATATTTCATGTTAGTCTGGCTTTATTTTCTTTTTGTTACCTCCGCCAAAGGGGGAGGTTATGTGATCATCGGCGTTGGTCTGTCTGTCTGTCTGTCTGTTTCTTAGCAAGATAACTCAAAAACTTATGGACGGATTTTCATGAAATTTTCACAGATTCTCAGAAATGGGGTATCCTACAGATGATTACATTTTAGTGGTGATCCGGCTCACCGTCCAGAAGAAAACTGCCATTACGGAAAATGCCATTTTCGTGAATAACTACTGAACTACTAATCCTATTGTCAATCCAATTGCTAGTCATATGTTTTCATGGTCAAGGAATCTGAAAACGTACACACAAACACTGTATGGGGTGAACTGTGGCTGCCATTACGTAAAATGCCATTTTTGTGAATAACTACTGAACCACTAATCCTATCATTGTCAATCCAATTGCTTGTCATATGTTTTCATGGTCAAGGAATCTGAAAACGTACACACAAACACTGTATGGGGGGAACTGTGGCCGCCATTACGGAAAATGCCATTTTCGTGAATAACTACTGAACCACTAATCCTATCATTGTCAATCCAATTGCTAGTCATATGTTTTCATGGTCAAGGAATCTGAAAACGTACACACAAACACTGTATGGGGGGAACTGTGGCGCTTGGCGGAGGTCTGCGCTCTCCGAGTGCTTTTCTAGTTACATTTTGTATTTTCACGCCCTCAGTTGGTCTACCATTGAGGAGAGTGCGTTGAGCTCCGACCAGGTGCTGTCCTTTTCCCTTCTTCCTCAGTCGTCGAGCCCCGCTGTGCTCCGGCTGAAATTGTCTCAGGTTTCCCGGCGTATGGGTGCGCCTCAGCTGCGGTGTTTCCTGGCTGTTCTGTTCACCCTGGTTGTGAGCTCCGCCCTCCTCCGTTATGTACATTTTCCCCTTGTTTTAGTTTGTGTCATACTGTTACGTTGGGTTTTGTTTTGTATTTTTTTTGGGGGGGGGGTTCTGTGGGGGGTTGTTGTTTTTTGCTTTTTGTCATGGTACCCTGGGGTGTCTGGGGTGCCCCCCCGCTCTGCAGCAGCTGAGCGGGGGGGCAATTTGGCGCAGGATTTTCCGGAAGAAATTCCCCCGGCAAACGGAGAGGTTGTGCGAACACTAACTCCGCTGGGGAGGCCTGCAAATCCTCCTTAGGTGCAGAACGCAACCCCAATAAAACCCATGGCAGTTTGTCCACCCAATTTGTATCCGTGAGCGATGCTCTGAGGGCTGCTTTCAATGACCTATGAAAGCGTTCACATAAACCGTTGGCCTGCGGGTTATACGCAGTAGTGCGGTGTACCTTCACCCCTAAGCTGCAGGCCATAGACGACCACAGTTCGGAAACAAATTGAGGGCCTCTGTCTGACGTTATATCCGACGGAACTCCAAAACGCGCAACCCAAGCTGTTAAAAACGCGCGCGCAACCTCTTCCGCAGTTGTTGACGCCAGAGGTACCGCTTCCGGCCAACGTGTGGTGCGGTCCACCATCGTCAAAAGGTGTGTGTGTGCCCTTGAGACGAGGGAAGCGGGCCCACCAGATCAACATGCACATGATCGAACTGCTTAGCCGGGATGTGAAAAGGCTCCAAAGAGGCCCTCGTGTGCTTGTGTATCTTAGCCCTCTGGCACGCTACACAAGCTGCTGCCCATTCCTTGACCTGTTTGCGGAACCCCGGCCAGACAAATTTCTCCCCCACCATCTTGACCGATGTGCACACCCCCGGGTGCGCCAGCGAATGGACCGAGTCAAAAACGCGGCGGCGCCACGCGGCTGAAACCACGGGACGAGGCCGACCCGTGGAGACATCGCATATTAAGGGGGGCATACCTATTTGCTGCACCCTGTGCTCCAGCCTTAACCCTGTTGGTCCAGACTGGAACGCGCGCACATCCGCGTCACCAACCTGCTCCGCAGCCATGTCTGCATAATCCAAACCTACGTGGACTGGGGCTGCGCGCGCTCCCGCTTCACTGCCCTGGCCCACAGCCACCGAGTCTGCCCCCACGTGGCCTGGCGTTGCCACAGCACGTGAGAGACAGTCTGTCATTGTGTTTGCCTGCGACATGCTGGATATCAGTGGTGAACTCCGATATTGCGGCTAGCTGTCTTTGTTGTTGGCCTGACCAAGGTTCTGAGATCTTGGCCATCGCAAAAGTTAACGGTTTGTGGTCCACGAAAGCGGTGAAACGGCGCCCTTCCAGCCAGAACTGGAAATGGCGGATGGCCAAGTGTAGGGCTAAAAGCTCCCTGTCAAACGCGTTGTATTTACGCTCGTTATCGCGCAAGGATTTGCTAAAGAACGCGAGCGGCTGCCAGGTCCCTGCCACACACTGTTCAATGACTGCCCCCACCGCTAGGTCCGAAGCGTCGGTGGTGAGCGCCAAACGGGCTGTTGGAACCGGGTGCGCTAACAAAACGGCGCTTGCAAGGGCTGATTTGACCTGGGAGAAAGCGCGTCCCGCTCCGGAGACCATTCGACCTTATTCGTGGGTTTTTGTTTTTTTAGTGCCGCGTACAGTGGCTGCATAAGCCGCGCTGCGCTCGGAAGGAACCGGTTGTAAAAATTAACCATTCCTAGAAACTCCTGCAGCACTTTTATCGTTTGAGGTCGGGGGAAATCTGTTATTGCGTGCACTTTCTCCGGCAGGGGAACCGCTCCTTCTGGCGAAACGCGATGCCCCAAAAAATCGATTTGCGCCACCCCGAACTGGCACTTCGCTGGGTTAATTAACAACCCGTGCTCTGCCAGTCTCCGAAAAACCGCTGTGAGGTGGGTTTTGTGTTCGTCCTCGGACGTGCTGGCTACCAATATGTCGTCTAAATAGACGAACACGAAAGGCAGGTCACGTAAAACAGCATCCATCATGCGTTGGAAAGTTTGCGAGGCGCCCTTTAACCCAAACGGCATGCGCAAAAACTCAAAAAGCCCAAACGGAGTTATTACCGCGGTTTTGGGAATATCCTGCGCGCGCACGGGGACTTGATGGTAGCTGCGCACCATGTCTATTTTAGAAAAAATGCGCGCCCCTGCCAAATGAACTGAGAAATCCTGGATGTGCGGAATCGGGTAGCAGTCGTGTGCTGAGACGTTGTTCAACCTGCGGAAATCGCCACAAGGTCGCCACGAGCCATCAGCCTTTGGGACCATGTGTAACGGGGAAGCCCAGGGGCTGTTCGAGCGTCTAATTATGCCCAGTTTTTCCAGGTTGGCAAATTCCTCGTGCGCTATTGCCAGTTTAGCTGAGTCCAAGCGCCGGGCTTTTGCAAAAACGGGCGGCCAAGTGGTGGTGATAAAATGCTCCACCCCGTGTTTGGCCACTGTCGCCGAAAACTTTGGGACTGTGAGTGCTGGAAAGTGAGTGAGCAGAGCATGAAACTTACCACCCACAGCTGTGACGTTGGCGTGTGCAGTCGGCGGAGCCACCCGAGCTGTGCAGGGAATAGAATGAAAAGAAAGTGCATTAACCAGACGTCTATTAGCAAGATCAACCAATAAACCATGTGAGCACAAAAAATCAGCCCCTAACATGTTAAAACTGACTGCCGCTACAATAAAGGTCCACTCGAATGAACGGCCCTGTAAGGACAGACGCATGGTCCTCTCACCGAAGGTCTTAATCGCTGAGCCATTCGCTGCTGATACTGACACCCAGGGAGCTTTAGACGGCATCAGCCGTTCCGCGTAGGTAGGCGTGACGAAACTCAGCTGGGAGCCCGTGTCCACGAGGAATTGTTTCCCCGAGTGTGCATCTGTCAGGTAAAGCAGCTTATTTTCTTCTCCGAGGGACGCAGCTGCTACTGGCCCCCGGTCTTGGCGTTTCCCTGATGCTTGAAGCGGCACGGTGGGAGACATCTGTGTGCCCTCTCCGCAAAATGGCGGTGGTAGAAACACAGGCCGTCTTCAGCTCCGCGTCGCCTGACGCCTGTCGCCGCCGTCGTCGGTTCGTCTGGCGCCGTCACCACTGGCTCCAAACCATCTCCGGGCGCCGTCCTCTGCTCAGCTGTCGCGGCCGAAACCACGCTCCGCTTGTGGGCGTCGATGAGTCGCTGTGCCTCCTTGCCGAGCCCATGGTAGTCCCGCTTGGCCAATCGGGGTGAGTCTGCCAGGGTCACTCTCACTGCTGGCAGCAGAGTCCGGAGGAAAAGGTGGGCGAAAATAAATTTGCCATCCTCGGAGTCTTTCAGTCTCAGCATCTTCACCATCAGGTCTACCGGTCTGTCGTTCTCCGACTCCGTCAACTCTAGGAGCCCCTCTGCTCGCTGTTGCACCGAGGGGGTGAAATGGCTGATCAGCGCCTCCTTCAATGCGCCGTACTTGTCGGTGTCCGGTGGGTGGTTAACCAGGTCTTCCACCCTCTGGACCGTGTGACTGTCCAGCATCGCCACCACATGGTAGAACCTCGTTTCATCCTTTGAGATTCTCCGGAGGTTGAACTGCGCCTCGACCACGCTAAACCAGGAGCGCGGGCTGTGCTGCCAGAAATCAGGCAGCCGGAGCATGGAGGCAGCCATCAGGCTGGCCTCTGATGAGCTCCGCTCGGGAGAATTCTCTCTGCTCATTCTTTGTCGTGGGTCACCAGTGTGGAAGATGTGTTCAATGACGAGACATGAGTGTATTCCTCAGGTTCGGCTTTATTGCAGAACACAATCATCCAACATTCTCAAAAAGCAAGAAGAGGCAGAATCATGATACATCACACTCTTATACCTCCGGGGGATTAAGAACTCAAGTCACATGGTGCTTCTGCAAACATTCAATCACAATGCAAGTCTCTGAAGATTCACCATTGTCTCTTATTCTCTGGTGTTCCGGGAAACCCCCCTGGGCCTCCTCTCTGAGACAAGGGTCCGACTTCACACCTCCTCGACATCTCCTGTCGGCCCCCGTCGATCCAGAGTTTTTGTTCCTCCAGACGTGAAGCCCCAATCCACATAAGCCATACATTTGTGGGAGATATGAACCAGACATATGTGCCACACTCTTGTGGGAAATATGAACCAAACATATGTGCCACACTATGACACTAATACATATTTATATATGTGTGTGTGTGTGTGTGTGTGTGTGTGTGTGTGTGTGTATATATATATATACTGTATATATACAGTATATGTACAGTGGGGTAAAAAAGTATTTAGTCAGCCACCAATTGTGCAAGTTATCCCACTTAAAAGATGAGAGAGGTCTCCAATTTTCATCATAGGTATACCTCAACTACGAGAGACAAAATAAGAAAAAAAAAATCCAGAAAATCACATTGAAGGATTTTTAATGAATTAATTGGTAAATTCCTCGGTAAAATAAGTATTTGGTCAATAACAAAAGTTCATCTCGATACTTTGTTATATACCCTTTGTTGGCAATGACAGAGGTCAAACATTTTCTCTAAGTTTTCACAAGGTTTTCACACACTGTTGCTGGTATTTTGGCCCATTCCTCCATGCAGATCTCCTCTAGAGCAGTGATGTTTTGGGGCTGTCGCTGGGCAACACAGACTTTCAACTCCCTCCAAAGATTTTCTATGGGGCTGATATCTGGAGACTGACTAGGCCAGGGGTGTCCAACCATGTGCCATGGAGAGCCAAGACCCTGCAGGTTTTACCTCCAACCAGTGTCTTCAACAGCAGATTTCAGTGAACTTCTTCCCACTGATTGCTGATAAGTGAAAACACCTGCTGAAGAGACTGGGTAGAAGAGAAAACCTGCAGGGTCTTGGCTCTCCATGGCACATGGTTGGACACCCCTGGACTAGGCCACTCCAGGACCTTGAAATGCTTCTTACGAAGCCACTCCTTCGTTGCCCGGGTGGTGTGTTTGGGATCATTGTCATGCTGAAAGACCCAGCCACGTTTCATCTTCAATGCCCTTGCTGATGGAAGGAGGTTTTCACTCAAAATCTCACGATACATGGCCCTATTCATTCTTTCCTTTACACGGATCAGTCGTCCTGGTCCCTTTGCAGAAAAACAGCCCCAAAGTATGATGTTTCCACTCCCATGCTTCACAGTAGGTATGGTGTTCTTTCTCCTCCAAACACGACAAGTTGAGTTTTTACCAAAAAGTTCTATTTTGGTTTCATCTGACCATATGATGTTCTCCCAATCCTCTTCTGGATCATCCAAATGCTCTCTAGCAAACTTCAGACGGGCCTGGACATGTACTGGCTTCAGCAGGGGGACACGTCTGGCACTGCAGGATTTGAGTCCCTGGCGGCGTAGTGTGTTTCTGATGTAGCCTTTGTTACCGCCCAATCTCTATCTTACCAGTCCTATCTAAGGTTCTTGAAAAAGTTGTAGCTACACAGCTGATAGACTACTTACAAGACAGTCAACTTCTTCATCCACATCAATTTGGTTTTAGACCAGGATACTCAACAGAAACAGCAAATTGTTGCCTTATTGAAAACGTCAAACAGTCCTTGGACAGGGGTAATGTGGTAGGAGCTGTTTTTCTAGATCTCAAAAAGGCTTTCGATACTGTAAACCACAGTTTGCTTTTATCCAAAATGGTATCTTTTAACTTCTCCCCAAATACATTAGAATGGTTTGCATCTTATCTCCAGAATAGAGAACAGTGTGTAAAAGTTCACCAGGATAAATCCTCATTTTTAAACAACCGCATGGGTATCCCACAAGGGTCCATTCTTGGTCCTTTACTTTTCAGCATTTTTATTAATGACTTGCCGTTACACTGCTCAGCTGCAACATGCCAACTTTATGCAGATGATGCAGTTATTTACACAGCTGCCAAGACTCCAGCACAGGCTGCAGATGTACTGTCTACAAGTATGGTTGATGTCCAAGAGTGGCTCCTCAAGAACCATCTATTGCTGAACCTTCAGAAAACAGTCTCAATGTGCTTTTCAATCAAAAAATGTAACCTGCAACATTTTAAAGTTAATATACATGATCATGACATCAGTTTAGCTACAGAATTCAAATACCTTGGCATTGTACTAGATCCTCAACTCAAATTTAATCTTCATATAAAGAAAATTTCAAAAACAGTAAAAAAAAATCTGAACTGCTTTAAATTAATTAGATATTACATACCTTACGAAGCAGCTGCACTGTATATGCATTCTATGGTTTTTTCTCATATATCATACTGTTTGACAGTCTGGGCTCAAGCAGCCCCTTCCACAATAAGACATATAGGTTCATTATATAATCAAACCCTAAAAATCTTGGACAAAAAGCCCATTAGGTGGCATCACTGTAATGTTTTAAAAAAATACAACCTATTGAGTTTTGAGAGCTTCATTGACCTCTGTCTTCTGAAATTAACGTTCAAATGTTTCCATAAATCAGCACCCGAGCCACTTGCTGGTTTCGTCCAAAGACAGGACAGCAGCAGAGCCACCAGGAGTTCTGTTAACAATAACTGTAAAATATTCCACCGCAGAACCACATTTGGACAAACAGCTTTCTCTATAAAGGGCAGTCACATCTGGAACACAATGCCAAATGAAATTAAAATAATAACGGACTTTAAAACATTCACTAAAAATGTTAAAAACTGGCTGAAAAATAAACAAGAATGTACTCATGTATGAATTATTTGTCTGCAAAGTGAGAGTGAATGAAGGGAAGGAATAAATGTGTTTGTTTATAGTGAGTGACGGAGGGAGGAAGGCCTGAAATAGGCAAATGTGAGTTATGTTATATGTGTTAAATGTGAGTCAGGCTGTTATATTTGTGTATTTATAATATTTATAATATTTATGTTAAATGTGAGTCAGGCTGTTATATTTGTGTATTTATAATATTTATAATATTTATGTTAAATGTGAGTCAGGCTGTTATATTTGTGTATTTATAATATTTATAATATTTATAATTGTGTATTTATAATTTTTCTGCATTGATGTATGTGGTTATTGTGTATATTTTTTATCTTGATTCTTTTTTCTAAAGCCCATCCAGGGACAAGAGTTGCAAATTAGCTAATAGCTATACACTCTATGTGCAACACATCAGATTGATTGTCTTTGATTAATTGTCTATGTTTATTGCACTGTCCCTGTCAAATAAACTAATCTACTACTACTACTACTTTGGTCCCAGCTCTCTGCAGGTCATTCACTAGGTCCCCCCATGTGGTTCTGGGATTTTTGCTCACCGTTCTCGTGATCATTTTGACCTCACGGGGTGAGATCTTGCATGGAGCCCCAGATCGAGGGAGATTATCAGTGGTCTTGTATGTCTTCCATTTTCTAATAATTGCTCCCACAGTTGATTTCTTCACACCAAGCTGCTCACCTATTGCAGATTCAGTCTTCCCAGCCTGGTGCAGGTCTACAATTTTGTTTCTGGTGTCCTTTGACAGCTCTTTGGTCTTGGCCATAGTGGAGTTTGGAGTCTGACTGTTTGAGGTTGTGGACAGGTGTCTTTTATACTGATAACGAGTTCAAACAGGTGCCATTAATACAGGTAACGAGTGGAGGACAGACAAGCCTCTTAAAGAAGAAGTTACAGGTCTGTAAGAGCCAGAAATCTTGCTTGTTTGTAGGTGACCAAATACTTATTTTACTGAGGAATTTACCAATTAATTCATTAAAAATCTTTCAATGTGATTTTCTGGATTTTTTTTTTCTCATTTTGTCTCTCATAGTTGAAGTATATCTATGATGAAAATTGGAGACCTCTCTCATCTTTTAAGTGGGAGAACTTGCACAATTGGTGGCTGACTAAATACTTTTTTGCCCCACCGTAAATATATACATATATATATATATATACGTATACGTATACGTATATATACGTATATATATATATACGTATATATATATATTATATACTACCGTTCAAAAGTTTGGGGTCACTTATAAAAGTGTCCGGCAACAGGCCCTCCAGACCTGGGACATGAACTGGGGACCCCGGTCAGACACAATGTCCATGGGGATGCCGTGGACTCGGATCACGTGGTCGGTGAAGAGGACCGCCATCTCCAAGGCTGAGGGGAGCTTCAGGCGGGCAACCAGATGCACAGCCTTGGAGAAGCGATCCACGATGGTGAGAATCACCGTTTTGCCACGGGAAGGGGGGAAGTCTGGTTATGAAGTCCACGGTGATGTGAGACCATGGACGACCAGGGGTGGGGAGAAGCTGGAGGAGACCAGATGGGGGAGAGGAGTCCGATTTCCCCCGAACACAGGTCTGGCAGGCTTTCACATACTCTTGCATGTTCCACCGCAGCGTGGGCCACCAGAACGCTTGCTGGACAAAGTCCACAGTTCGAGCAATGCCAGGATGGCACGTGAAGCGACTGGTGTGACCCCACTGGATGACATCGCTGCGGAGGGCAGCCGGGACATACAGACGGTTCCAGGGGCACCCTACTGGCACAGGCTCCCGTAACTTGGCCTGACGGACCCTATATATATATATATATATATACACTACCGTTCAAAAGTTTGGGGTCACTTAGAAATTTCCTTATTTTTGAAAGAAAAGCACTTTTTTTCACTGAAGATAACTTTAAACTAATCAGAAATACACTCTATACATTGCTAATGTGGTAAATGACTATTCTAGCTGCAAATGTCTGGTTTTTGGTGCAATATCTACATAGGTGTATAGAGGCCCATTTCCAGCAACTATAACTCCAGTGTTCTAATGGTACAGTGTGTTTGCTCATTGCATCAGAAAGCTAATGGATGATTAGAAAACCCTTGTGCAATCATGTTAGGTCTGCAATGCTGTAATTGCTGCAAATGGAGGATTCTTTGACGAAAGCAAAGTTTGAAGAAAAAAATTATTATTTCAAATACAAATCATTATTTCTAACCTTGTCAATGTCTTGACTACGTATATTTTCTATTCATTTTACAACTCATGGTGGTAAATAAGTGTGACTTTTCATAGAAAACACAAAATAATTGTCTGGGTGACCCCAAACTTTTGAACGGTAGTGTATATCCCAAGAAAGGGCTCCAAGGACGCACACAGGCTTTGGGGGGGAGGGGGCACTACCTCCTCAGAATCAAACTGGCGCAATAGCGTGTCCGGTTTGGTGTTCCGGGCACCAGGCCGGTAAGTGATGCTAAAATTAAATTGCTGGAAAAATAGTTTCCAGTGAGCCTGCCTGGTGTTCAGTCGGTGGGCCGACCGCAAGTACTCGAGGTTCTTGTGGTTGGTCCATATGACGATGGGGTGAATGGCCACCTCTAACCAGCGCCTTCATTCCACCAATGCCAACTTAATGGCAAGCAACTCTATGTCCCCTACGTCATAATTCCTCTCGGCCAGCGTAAGCTGACGAGAGAAATATGCGCACTGGTGGAGCTTCTGATCGGGGGCTGCGACAGCACAGCACCAACCCCCGAATCAGATGCATCCACCTCAAGGATAAACTGGAGCTGCGTGTCAACCTGGGCCAAGATTGGTGTTTCAGTGAAAAGGCGCTTAAATTTAACAAACGCCTGTTTAGCTGCATCGGTCCAGCAAAAAGGGACCTTAACGAAGGTCAGCTACACTACCGTTCAAAAGTTTGGGGTCACTTAGAAATTTCCTTATTTTTGAAAGAAAAGCACTGTTTTTTTCAATGAAGATAACTTTAAACTAATCAGTAACACACTCTATACATTGCTAATGTGGTAAATGACTATTCTAGCTGCAAATGTCTGGTTTTTGGTGCAATATCTACATAGGTGTATAGAGGCCCATTTTCAGCAACTATCACTCCAGTGTTCTAATGGTACAATCTGTTTGCTCATTGCGTCAGAAGGCTAATGGATGATTAGAAAACCCTTGTGCAATCATGTTAGCACAGCTGAAAACAGTTTCGCTGGTTAGAGAAGCTATAAAACTGACCTTACTTTGAGCAGGTTGAGTATCTGGAGCATCACATTTGTGGGGTCGATTAAACGCTCAAAATGGCCAGAAAAAGAGAACTTTCAAGTGAAACTCGACAGTCTATTCTTGTTCTTAGAAATGAAGGCTATTCCATGCGAGAAATTGCCAAGAAACTGAAGATTTCCTACAATGGTGTGTACTACTCCCTTCAGAGAACAGCACAAACAGTCTCTAACCAGAGTAGAAAGAGAAGTGGGAGGCCCCGCTGACAACTGAGCAAGAAGATGAGTACATTAGAGTCTCTAGTTTGAGAAATAGACGTCTCACAGGTCCTCAACTGGTAGCTTCATTAAATAGTATCCGCAAAACGCCAGTGTCAACATCTACAGTGAAGAGGCGACTCTGGGATGCTGGCCTTCAGGGCAGAGTGGCAAAGAAAAACCCATATCTGAGACTGGCCAATAAAAGAAAAAGATTAATATGGGAAAAAGAACACAGACATTGGACAGAGGAAGATTGGAAAAAAGTGTTATGGACGGACGAATCGAAGTTTGAGGTGTTTGGATCACACAGAAGAACATTTGTGAGATGCAGAACAACTGAAAAGATGCTGGAAGAGTGCCTGACGCCATCTGTCAAGCAAGGTGGGGGTAACGTGATGGTCTGGGGTTGCTTTGATGTTGGTAAGGTGGGAGATTTGTTCAGGGTAAAAGGGATTTTGAATAAGGAAGGCTA
Organism: Pholidichthys leucotaenia; assembly: GCA_020510985.1. Classification (NCBI taxonomy): domain Eukaryota; kingdom Metazoa; phylum Chordata; class Actinopteri; order Cichliformes; family Pholidichthyidae; genus Pholidichthys; species Pholidichthys leucotaenia. Next base: position 472,596,155 of record CM035836.1, on the reverse strand, counting down.
TCACTCCATTTTGCAACGCCATGCCATACCCTGTGGACAGTGCTTGATTGGAGCCAATTTCATCGTACAACAGGACAATGACCCAAAGCACACCTCCAAATTGTGCAAGAACTATTAAGAGAAGAAGCAGGCAGCTGGTATTCTATCTGTAATGGAGTGGCCAGCGCAGTCACCAGATCTAAACCCCATTGAGCTGTTGTGAGAGCAGCTTGACCGTATGGTACGCAAGAAGTGCCCATCCAGCCAATCCAACTTGTGGGAGGGGCTTCTAGAAGCGTGGGGTGAAATTTCTCCAGATTACCTCAACAAATTAACAGCTAGAATGCCAAAGGTCTGCAATGCTGTAATTGCTGCAAATGGAGGATTCTTTGACGAAAGCAAAGTTTGAAGGAAAAAATTATTATTTCAAATACAAATCATTATTTCTAACCTTGTCAATGTCTTGACTATATTTTCTATTCATTTTACAACTCATGGTGGTTAATAAAAGTGTGACTTTTCATGGAAAACACAAAATTGTCTGGGTGACCCCAAACTTTTGAACAGTAGTGTATGTCAAGGCAGCGCCACCCCACTATAGTTCCTGATGAACCTGCGATAAAAATTCACAAAACCGAGGAAGCATTGATGCTCCTTGCGTGAGTGGGGAGTTGGCCAATCCAGCACTTCCCTCACCTTGGCCGGGTCGGCAATCAGTCTCCCTTCAGCCACTATGAAGCCCGAGAAGAGGACTTGCACTCCTTCGCGTGCTCACGGTACCGGTTGTCCAAACCAACTGCTTGATCTATGAGACCGTCGAGAGTCTCCAGGACAGGGTGAACCACCAGATCATCACGGAGTTGAGAATTTAACCTGTGGAGGAATGCACTGTGCAGGGCAATTTCATTCCACCCCGAATCAGCCGCTACAACCCAGAACTCCACCAAGTACTCGGCTGCGGACCAAGTGCCCTGGCGGAGCATCATCAGACGGCTCATGACGTTGCCTTGACTCTCGGCATGGCCGAACGCATAAGAGAATGCGTTCACAAACATGTACCGACGCCCCTCAGGGTTGTCTAAACTGGACTGTGCCCACTCAAGGGCTCGGTCCTTGAGCAACAGAGTAAAGAACTGAATCTTGGCTACGTCCCCAGGGTACTCCTCCCCGACCTGCTCCAAGTACATATGGACTTGAATAAGGAAACCTTTACATCTCCCCACCTCCCCTGTGTACAGGGAAGGCGTGGGAACAGAGGTAGTATGGCACATTGTAGTGCACGGAGCAGGCTGATGGGGAGATGCCGGAGAAGGCACTGTAGACCAAAGCTTCATCATATTAGAAACCTGCTGCGTCAGCACAGTGAGTTGGTGCTCGGTCGCCGCTAGGCGATCCAGAGCACAGCTGAAGAAACAGTCACTCGTCAGAGGAATAGCCCTGTGGAGAGAAGACTAGAGCCGTGAGCAGAGGAATGGAGTAAGGGGAAATGGACGAGCCAAAATGCCACTTACTTGGGAATTCAGGGAGAACCGGCAGGGACCCAGCAAGGAATAGACGAACCATTAGGGTATGGGAAGATGAGCTGATGGTGCCTGACCGGGTGGAGTAGGAAGCTGTGGGATTGTGAGATGTGGCAGGAGAGTGTGCGCAGTCCTAGAGACAGAGTGTGTGCAGTCCTTAGATGACGTGTTGAAACCTGTAACTTTGTACTTGCTTGTCTAAATTCAGGCAGTATACCCAGGCGAGCCAGCATTGAATGTGCGGAGAGAGCCTCCGTAAGTATGCTGGCTGATGAGCGAGCGCAGGTGTGTCTTCTGCCTCAGGTGCAGTGATGAGTTGGTGAATGTGAGGTAGGATGGGAGGGCCACGGTCTTGGTACCCATGACACCAGGTCTCTGTGCATTCTTCTTTTATACCATTAATTCCATGCATTGAGACCTGGAACTTCCGACCATAATACACTATTTGGAACAAAGACCTGTGTGGCACATTAACATAACAGAATGCCAGCGTCGTTGCTCACACCCTTCTCTCTTCCAGTGGCTCCACCGGTTCCTTCTCTCCCCAGGGGGTGCATAGCCCATACTGTCCCGTTTGAGACCCCCTGGTGGCACTTCCTCCTCCAGTCCATTGTTCCCCTTATCCCAGCTGCCTTCTCTGGGTGGAGAATCCCCCACCCGTGCCACTATACAGCCCCCCCCCGCCCCGAACACCCAGAAAGGGCACTAACCCCCCTGTCCTTTGGGCTTGAGCCAACAACCATAGCGGCCATTCCAGTTGGAACACCCTGCTGGCGAGATGTACAGGAGGACACATCAATCTGTGGAGGGAAAAAGGAAGGGGGGGGGAAACACAACAGCTTAATGTGTGTGGTTCCCTACCAAGGGAACACCACCTTGCGGAGCCACCAACAGTGGATGTCCATGCCAGGAGCTTGGGCCATCACCACCTGCTCGTCTGCCAACACAAAAGCGTGCTTCAACCTGTCGATGCAGATGGTCTCCTTACGCCCCCCAAGTCTAACATAAAATGTTTCGCCCCAGGTTCCAACACCCTGAGCAGTCCGTTGTACAGTGGGCACAGCGGGGTCTGGTGCGCATTGTGCCTGACAAAAACAAAGCTGGCGTTCTACAAACTCTTGGGGATGAAACTGCGGGGAAAACAATGGTGGTTCCAGGCCCGGTACATTAAAAGCCTCTGTACTGTGCAAAAATTGCACAGGCGGATCAGCCTTGGGGGAGGGGTTTTCCAGTAAAAACTCTCCAGGGATCCACAGTGGCTGAGAAAAAACGAGTTCTGCTGGGAAGGCTCCCAAATCCTCCTTAGGTGCGGCGCGCAACCCTAAAAGAACCCAGGGCAAGCGGTCGACCCAATTTGTGTCCGTAAGCAAAGCTCTGAGCACTGCTGTAAGCAACCTATGAAAACGCTCGCATAACCCGTTAGCTTGGGGGTTGTACGTGGTACTGCGGTGAATTTTGACCCCCAGGCTTTGGGCCATCGTGGACCAAAGTTCCAAAACAAATTGTGGGCCCCTGTCGGAAGTAATGTCTGACAGGGATTCAAACCGTGCAACCCAGGCTGACAAAAAAGAATGAGCCATTTCTGCGGACGTGGAAAAGACAGCAGGACTACTTCAGGCCAGCGCGTGGTGCGGTCCACGATTGTTAAAAGGTGCGTGAAACCTTTTTTTTTTTTTTTTTTGTTACTTATTTGTACCCGTAGGTAGATTTGGTTTGCAGTCTGGGGACAAGCCACCGGCTGCCGGTCGCTGCGTGCGCAAGCGCCCTAAACCTACATGTTTTTTTAGTATGTGGGAGGAAACCGGAGAAATCCCGGAGTAAACCCACGCAACACGGGGAGAACATGCAAACTCCACACAGCTCACTATTGGTCGGGGGCTGGGATCGAACCCACGATCTCATGATCCCCACGATCCCCCGGCCGAGGGTAAACTGTGCTGCCACAGTGCTAAACCACTGCGCCACCGTGCAGCCCACGGTGTCACTGTGCCACGGTGTCACCGTGCACGCCACCGTGCACCCCTCCTGTCGTCGACCTTGCGACGACAGGAGGGGTCCCACCAAATCCACGTGGATGTGGTCGAACCTCCTGGCCGGGATTTGGAATGGCTCGAGGGGGGCTCTGGTGTGCTTGTGCACTTTGGCCTGCTGGCACTTGACACAAGCTGCAGCCCACTCCTTCACGTCCTTGCGCAAGCACGGCCAGACTAATTTTGCTCCCACTAGTTTCACCGAAGTGCGCACTCCCGGATGCGAAAGGGAGTGCACTGACTCAAAAACGCAACAGTGCCAAGAGCTCGCCGGTGGAGATGTCGCAGAGCAAGGGAGGGCACCCTTCTTGCACTGCCCTGCTGATATGGAAATTCATTTAAACATATGAAAATGTACCGGTACTTCTGTCTATATGACGTTTGTTCTCATCACTACGCCAAATTAGCTGATAAACAAGTTTAGTGGCTATATGTATTTACATCATGTTTGCTGTATAATTATGGGAGAATGACTGTTAGAGCTGATTCTGTAACCACGCTCAAGGTGTGGTCACATGAGGTTGATTTGATTTCTACACGTTATCTATTGAGACAGACTTATGGCCATGCAACACCCAGCACAGCTAAGATCTCCACTACCATATAAGGCAGTGCTGTGAATGCTTTGACAACTGTAAAAAGGCATCTGTCTTGTGACTTTGGGCCAGAGAGTGGAGGAGAGAGCCCCGTTGTTACACTGCTCGCACACATCAGCAGCCTCTCTTTCTCCCCTGCATGCAGGAATAAAGGCTCTCCAAACTTGCGGATCACTGGTGTTTATTTCTTCAGGACCCAGGAAAGTGGGCGAATAAATTTTTCTACGACACTGCTCTCCAGCCTTAACCCAGTCAGAGTAGACGGGAGCACGCAAATGTCCGTGTCCCCGGCTTGCTCCGCAACCATCGCAGGGAAATCTATTCCCATGTAGACCGGGGGAACTAACGCACGTGACAGGCAATTGGCCACGACGTTGAGCTTATCGGCAGCATGTTGAATGTCGTCACGAACTCCAAGATCACAGCCAAATGCCGTTGCTGCCGTGCTGACCACGGTTCCGAGACCTTGGACATCGCGTACATCAGCAGCTTATGGTCCACAAATGCGGTGAACTCCCGCCCTTCAAGTTAAAACTGGAAACAGCGTGTCACCAGGTGTAGAGCCAACAACTTGCTGTTGAACGTGCTGTATTTGCGTTCGCTGTTGTGCAAAGTCCGACTGAAAAATGCAGCTGCCACAAACCGGAGACATACTGCTCTACCACCGCTCCTATGGCAACATCAGATGCGTATGTAGTGAGCGCTCTCCGTGCCGACGGACCCGGATGAGCTAGCAACGTGGCATCCACAAGCGCTGTTTTGGCATTCGTGAAAGCCTGGGCTCGTTCTAGAGTCCAGTCGACATTTTCCGTGGGCTTTTTTTTCAGCGTGGCATACAACAGCTGCATCAGCTGGGCTGCCTGGGGAAGGAAACAGTTATAAAAACTGACCATCCCCAAAAACTGCTGCAGGGCCCTCACAGTCTGTGGACGTGGGAAGTTGGACACGGCGCATACCTTATCCAGCAGCAGAATTGCACCCTTCAGCGAAATACAGTGGCCCAAAAAATCATTCATAGGCACACCAAACTGGCACTTTGCCAGGTTCACTATAAACCCGTGCGCTTCCAACCTCTGGAAAACCATCTTGAGATGGGCCACGTGCTCTTCTTCGGACATGCTAGCTACCCAAATGTCGTCGAAGTAGACGAAAATGAAGGACAAGTCACAAAGCACTGTGCCAATCATCCTCTGGAAAGTCTGCACTGCACCTTTTAATCCGAACGGCATGTGTAAAAACTCAAAAAGGCCGAAAGGAGTTATTGCCGCTGTTTTGGGAACATCTTCCATGCGCACCGCGATCTAATGGTATCTGCGGACCAGATCCACTTTTGAAAAAATACGCGCCCCGGCCAGGTGCACGGAAAAATCCTGGATGTGCGGAATGGGATAACGATGGTGTTCCGTGATGTTATTCAAGCACCGAAAATCGCCACATGGTCACCACAACCAGTCAGCTTTAGGCACCATGTGACGGGCTTTTGGAGCACCTGACGATACCCAACTGCTCTAAGTTGGCAAACTCCTCTTGCGTGCTGGCCAGTTTAGCTGCGCCCAAGCGCCGAGGTCACCGAACACTGGCGGGCCTTTTGTCATTATGAAGTGTTCAAGCCCGTGTTTTGTTATCATAGCCAAAAAAGTAGGGACCGTGAGTGCTAGGAACTGTGTGAGCAAATGTTGGTACTTACCCCCTGGAGCTATAACGTTAGCCAGTGTTGTCGACCCAGCTCCCCAAGCTGTACAGGGTAGTGAGGCAAAAGAGACAGCATCCTCTCATCTCCTATTAGCAACATCGACTAACAACCCATAAGCACACAAAAAATCTGCACCTAAAATGGGGGCGGAACATGCAGCTACCACAAAGTCCCACTGAAAGTTGCGTCTGTGTAAGCATATCATCAGTGTCCGCTTACCAAATGTCCTGACGGTGGATCTGTTGGCGGCCGTGAGCTCGGGACCGCTGCCTCCTGCCGCCCTGTCTGCATTGATCGACAGGATGAGGCTCTTCTGGGAGCCGGAGTCCACCCAAAAACGTCTCTCCAAATGTGTGTCCGTGACATAAAGCAGCCTGTTCCTGTCGCCATCAGTTGCAGCTGTGACTGAATTCCAAACGTGCCATCTTCCCGGCTTCTTGAATTAGCATAGCGACAGGCAGCGTTGGGCATTCGAGGCGAAGCGGCGATGATGAAAACAGATCGCCACCTTCCTTTGTGTCCTGGTGTCCGTCCCGGCTAGCACCAATGGCTCCTCGATCTTACTGGAGTCCCTCATGGATGCCGGTGCCACTGCCTGCATGCTGAGAGTTCTGGTCGCCAAAATGATGTGGTCCGCTTCCTGCGCCAGGGTGCGGTAGTCCTTAGCAACCAGCTGCGGTGAGTTGGCCAGGATCACCCTCGCTGTAGCCGGTAGGTTCCTGAGGAACAAGTGGGCGAATAGGAAAGATTCATTGCCCTTCCCCCTCAGCGCCAACATGCTCTCCATGAGCTCCACTGCTGCTCTGTCACCAAACTCCGAACGCATTAGGAGTTTCTCTGCCCTCTCGCTGTCAGAAAGGGTGTAACGCTGAAGAAGCATCCTGTTGAGCGCTTCATATTTTCCTTGGGCCAGTGGGTCCTGGAGCAGGCTCATCACCTGTTGCATGGCGTGCACATCCAGCACAGCGACCATGTAGTAATACTTGGTATTAACCGCGGTTATCCCGCGGAGTGCGAACTGGGCTTCTATGTGCAAGAACCACGCAGTCGGGTTGTGAAGCTAGAAGTCTGGATGCTTGACTGAGACAGTGCGTGCGGCACTGGTGCTCTCCCTCCAGGTAGTCTCCGGGGCGGTGCTCAGCTCGCTTTCCATGGCACGTTTTGGGGACGCCAATGTGGAGAAAGGAAGCAGGTGAGGCAACAAGCTGAACGACACATGAACTTTATTCCATCTCCAACATATAGTACAGTAAAAAGCGCTCCTGGGTCTCTGTGCATTCCTCTTTTATACCTTTAATTCCATACATTGAGACCCAAAACTTCCGACCATAATACACTGTTTAATAAAGCTGATTCTGATTCTGATTCTGATTCTGTTTGGAACAAAGACTTGTGTGGCACATTAACATAACAGAACGCCGGCCCCGCCTCTCACACCCTTCTCTCTTCCAGTGGCTCCGGCGGTTCCTCCTCTCCCCGGGGGGTGCATAGTACATACTGTCCTGTTTGAGATCCCCCAGTGGCACTTCCTGCTCCAGTCCATTGTTCCCCCTTATCCCAGCTGCCTTCTCTTGGTGGAGAATCCCCCACCCGTGCCACCACAATATTATATATTCTCGTCTCCGTGGGAAACGCAGCAGTTGGCTGGTGAAACTGAAGGCCCGCCGGGCACATTCCTTCCCTGTTCCTTGGACTCCGGCCGGATTATATCCCCGGGTTTCTGTGTCCTGGCATTTCCTATGATGCCTGCCTGGACCCTGTGACTGGCATTGGTGAGGTGATCCTGTGACAGCACCGCTGGTCTCCCCGGCCTCGCCATCGTGGGTTTAACCCCTGGCACCTGAGACCGCTGTGCCGCGTTTACTGTTCTGCTGAGGCCTAGGCTCCAGCTCCAGCCTGGATTGGCTTGGTAAACGCCAGCTCGCTAGCAAATAAAACTTACATCCTGAAGGATTTCATCAGTTCCCAGGAACTGGATTTCTTTTTCATGACGGAGACCTGGCAGACTGTGTGTGAATTCTCTGCTCTGTCCAAAGTTTTTACCCCAGGTTTCTGTTATTTTAATTCCCCACGGACAACAGGACGAGGAGGAGAAACGGCAACAGTTTACAAAAATGACTATAAATGTAAACAGTGCTTTTTACCCTCTCCATTCTCCAACTTTGAACTGACTTTCTTTGAGGTTGTTATGTCCCCGTGGGGAGAGGAGAAGAAAAACCCATATGCAGAGTACGTGGCGTCCAATTTATTAAACAAAACAAGATTCAGTCCAGCAAACGTTATGAAGAGCAGTCAATGAGATGAGCAAACAGTCATGGAAGGCACCGGGAGAACAGGAATGCCTCTAGGACGCTCAACAGCCCAAGGGAGAGAATGCCTAGTGCTGCAGGAAAGCTGAATGGCACGGGGAGAAAGGCAAATAAACTTACGGGCTGGGGCAGTCCAAGGCAGTCCGTGCTGTCCGATGCGTTGGCGAACAGAAACAGCCGCTAACATCAGGTAGCAAGCAGACGTCAGGTAATGTTAGCAGAAGACTAAATAGTCACGCTGAACACATGATGAAGGTAGTGAAGAATAACCAGTTGCGAATAATCCTATAAACACCAAGGGGAGCAATAACAGTGTAGGACTGCACACACAATGATCTGACAATCTCTTCCGACAGATGAAGGGCTGAAATAGTGCCAGGCCTAATCAGGAAAGAGATTGCCGGTGTGAGTAATGAGAGAGAAAGCTGGAGTGAGTGGCCAGGACTGAGTGGAAACACCTGTGCGTGTAGACATAGTGAGACAGAGGGGGAGTGTCAGTAAGTGAATGAATGCGGGAGGATCTGAGCGTGTAGATGGAGATGAATGTGTGTGTGTGTGTATGCAAGGTGTGCATGAGAGTGAGAATGAGAGTAAGTGTGTATGTGTGTGTAAGTAAGGGAAACTCAATAGTAAAACACAGCTGATGACACTGAGGGGAGGAGGAGGCGTGGCTGAGCTGTCAGAGCCGAATGGACTCCAGGGGCTCCCAGAGAGCGCCTGAAGGAAAATAAGAGGCAACAAAGCCACAGTGTCATAGAACTGGGTTTGAGACCATCAAACCCAAGTTCATGACAGAGGTTGGTTGCTCTAACCCGGTACTGAGTGCTGTCATATGCAGACCAACCAAATATAATAAGGTGAAGAGGATGATAAAATAAAGGCAGCGTTGGATTTTTAAATAGCTTTATTATCACCCGCCTTCATCAGAACTCGGCTCCAGCCCATAGTGTGAGCAGGCTGAAGCCTCGTTCCTCCAGCTCTCAAAGAAGAGACAGTGTGTGTGTCTCGCAGCAGATGCAAAATCAGAATGAGTGAATGAGAGGCTGATTAACAGCACAGTGCAGCTTATATACTCAACTCAAACAATAGATCAAAGACATTCACAGCAGTCAATCTGGGCATTTGCATATCAGAGGTACAGACAGGATGCATGAACACAATGCATGGGTGGCACATTAACCTCACAGCTGTAAACGCAGCATGCAGCGGAAAAAAACCCAGGAGTGCGAGCTGACTGTCTCTGTGTTTTGGGGGTTGAATTCAAACCGCTACACTGCTCCCCCCCCAGAGGGAACGGTAGGGGACCGTGACCTCGATGTTGCAGTCTGGGCAGCGAGCAGGGAAAAGCTCTGTGCGGGGGGGGGGGGGGGGGGTAGTACATGCTGACGGGGTGCGGGAAAACCGTTCAAGTCGCGCCAAAAGTGTTTCCTGCTCCGCGATGTCCCGTCTGAACATGCAGAGGTCAGAAGAAGAAGAAAAATTAGTCTCTGACTCCTCTCGTGGCCGTGAAGAAAAGCAGGAGCGGCGGCAAGAAAAAAAAAAAAAATAAATAAAAGCAGAGGGACTGGCGTGTTGACTTTAGGGCAGACGCAACCCTACAGCCTCGGGAACCGCAGACAGCTGAATTCCCCTTGTGTGCCGTGGCTAAGACCATAAAATCCAGTAAGCTGCGGGCCTCAGGTGTACAAGCAAGCCTGAAGGGCCAGTGAGCGGCAGAAGGAAGGCGGTCAGTGAAGCCATTCTTGCCCCGTGCGTGGTGTGCCGTCCTCGTAACTCCCCGGTGTGCGCGCGGGGGTTCTGTGCTTGGGTGGGCCGCTGGAGAGGAAATCAGGGTCGGAAACTTGGTGGAGATCGGCGCAGTCTGCGCCGAAAAACATCTCTGATGAGCCGTGGCTGCAGATTAGCCATGGTGCGTTCAGGTCCACGTGTGCTCCGTCGGCCATGGGAGTCGCCCGCATGTGCTCTGATGTGGAGGAGCTGCGCGGCCGGTCCCGCGTGGATGTGCCGATCTCGGCGAGGGCGCGCCATGACGTTCTCTGCCGCTTACCCGGTCTTGGTTGATGTCCTGAGAGCGGCTCGCCCGCCGTGGGCTCTGCGTCGAGGTCTCCCTGAGGTCGCAGGGAGGGAAGACCAGTCAGGCCGCTGTGACGGAGCATTCATGGCCGGGTGCTGCGTTCGCTGGCCGCTGGTTTTCTTCAGTCTCGGGTCGCCAGCGTGGCTGTTCAGATCAGAAGGCTGTGTTTGCACAAAACGTGTGCATTCCGGGGTCACCAGTGAAGAGGATGATAAAATAAAGGCAGCGTTGGATTTTTAAATAGCTTTATTATCACCCGCCTTCATCAGAACTCGGCTCCAGCCCATAGTGTGAGCAGGCTGAAGCCTCGTTCCTCCAGCTCTCAAAGAAGAGACAGTGTGTGTGTCTCGCAGCAGATGCAAAATCAGAATGAGTGAATGAGAGGCAGATTAACAGCACAGTGCAGCTTATATACTCAACTCAAACAATAGATCAAAGACATTCACAGCAGTCAATCTGGGCATTTGCATATCAGAGGTACAGACAGGATGCATGAACACAATGCATGGGTGGCACATTAACCTCACAGCTGTAAACGCAACATGCAGCGGAAAAAAACCCAGGAGTGCGAGCTGACTGTCTCTGTGTTCTGTCTCTGTGTTGTGGGGGTTGAATTCAAACCGCTACAAAGGACTTTTTAAACGACTTCGCCAATTTTGTGGCTGGTATTGTTACAAATTATGATCGTGTTCTTATTGTTGGAGATTTTAACATACATGCATGTTGTCCTGATAAGCCGCTGGTGAAAGACATTTTAAATATCATTGATTCTCTTAATCTGGTGCAGTCCGTGACTGGTGGTGCTACACACGAGCTTGGGCACACGTTAGCTCTTGTCCTCTCATATGGCCTGTTTTTAATTTATAAATCTGTGACACTGTATTGTCCGACCATATGCCTGTATTATTTGAGGCTGGTATGTCATGCACTGCAGCTGAAACGTGTGCTCCTGTTCAGCGCTGCTGGATTTTTAACCCTTCCACTGCCGGTCGGTTGTCCTCTGCCTTTGACCAGCTCCGTGTCCCTCCCGGCTCCATCTCATCTGTGGAGGAACTCAGCTCCTGGTTTCACTCCTCCTGCCAAACCATCTTGGACTCTGTGGCTCCACTGAAAATCAAACAGCCTCAATCCAAACCTGAGCCGTGGTTCAATGACAGAACTCATGCAGTCAGACAGGAGTGGCGCAGAGCTGAACGCAGGTGGAAGAAGGACAAACTGCGGGTATCATTGCAGATTTTAAAAGACTGCAGGCGTCAGTATCAAAATACTGTCAAGCAGGCAAACAGTGAATATTTTGCTAATATTGTTTCATCTCATTGTCATAATCCATCCATCTCCTTCCGCTTAATCCTTTTCGGGTCGCGGGGGGTGGGGGGGTGGCTGGAGCCTATCCCAGCATCTTTGGGCGAGAGGCAGGGTACACCCTGGACAGATCGCCAGTCCATCGCAGGGCCAACACAGAGAGACAGACAACCATTCACTCTCACAGTCACACCTAAGGACAATTTAGAATCCCCAGTTTGATCAGCGTGTTTTATTTAACACCATTGACTCTGTTCTTAATAGCCCACAGACTGACTGTTTGGAGCCTCCTCTGAGTTATGCAATGATTTTATGAACTTTTTTATTGATAAGGTGGCCACCACCAGAGCTCTCATCTCAGCTCCTGCCTCTGATCCCTCGCTCTCTGTCCCTTGTTGAAAAAAATGAACCACATTTGGTCAAATTTGACCACTATGAACTTTTCAGTCCCCCCTCAAATATATATACAATATATAGACACACTAGAGAGATGAAATAAAATGAAATATCACCACAGAGAAAGATCTTTACAACATGTAATTAATGAACGTACATCTAAGGTAATCAGTAATCAAGTTTATCCACATGGTTGAACTACTTCAGTTTACCACACCTACTCTGTCAGAATTGTCTTGGAGGGGCAAAGGAGAGGAGGACCCATATGCGAGGCGGGTATGATAAACCATAATTTATCACCAAACTAGACTGAACAGAAATAATGAACTAAGGCAAAAACACAGCAAACTTCAGACATGGGATTACAGGCAAAATAGCTTACAGACTGAACAGAAGCGTGGGTGAGACGCAGACATACCCCAATGACACCACACAGAACACAGACTGAAACGCAAATCTATAGACAGGAGGGATAACAGAACAGGTGCCACAATCAAGGGCAGCAGGGAAGTGGCTGCAGGTGAGAAACCCAGGATGGGCGGGGCTGTACAGACAAACACAGACAGCAGACGCACATGAAACACGACAATGAACCTACAGGACAACAATGCAGGAGTAATACAGTGGCTACGGGCACAGAGAACATGGGGAGCTGCAACAATAGACAAACAGATACACACACAGACCCAGTACCAAACGGGATGACACTGAGGGCAAGTGGTACAAATAATAATCATAAGAAATCATAGAAAACATAAAGCGTGGGCTTGATTCCGTGATCAGCCCAGACCATGACAAAGTTAATACTTGATGGTCTAATTGGTGGCGGCTGTGGCACAGGTGTACTGTGGCAAACTACTGATCGGATGGTCAGGGGTTCAATTCCTGCTCTGTCTGCAGTCTGCATGTTCACGTGTCCTTGAGCAAGACACTGAACCTCCTGGTGGTCAGGCCAGCTCCAGTGCATGGCAGCTCTGCTGCCATCAGTGTGTGAATGTGCGCGTGGATGGGTGGATAGCAGGATCTGTAAAGTGCTTTGATCATCTAGAGATGAGAAAAAGCATTGTATAAGTGAACGCCATTTACCTTTAATTACAAGCAGCAGAAGTATAATTTGTCACTTAATTTTGTTTTTAATGAACAAACTGGATGGTGTATTTTTGAGCAGAATGGCATTTCATACAAACAGGAGTGGGACAATTGTAGTTCGGGCGATTGGGGGAGGACACCAGGCAGTCTGACTGCTGCCTCACAAGTCAGGGTCATAAAGTACTTCTAACATTAAAAAACTTGAAAGTGTGACTGTGCAACAGCAATTTTCTGAAGAAAGATGCGCCCCAAGCTTTTTTCTGTCTGGCATGGCTGGGGGAGTGAGAGCTGCTCCGGGAGACAGAAAAACAAGTAAGCTAAATCACATTGTCGGGTTATATTAACATGACAAATTATATTCGATAGGCGCAGTATAGGCATTTTATGTATCATGCATGAACAAATGTACCAAAACAAATGTTTCGACTGTTCACTGCAGTGACTTCTGATGAAGACTGCAGTGAACAGTCGAAACATGTAAAGAGGGTAAAAAAAACATCTCCTTTCTCCATCTTTGTCTTTAATAAGAACAAAATGCAAAAAATAAATAAAAGGAACATGATGTTCTGTTTTACCGTCTCCAGAGGAAAGAGAGAACAGTTTGTGGGAGCTAAGCATTCAAATCAACTGCGCACAAAGTGCTTTTACTTCCTGTGATCTGTGGGTCACAGTGGCCCGTTAAGCAATGATACTGAATATTTTCAAAAAATGAGGAAGTTAATGGCTTTAACCCACGCTCATTAGTGAAAATGACAGCACAAACTAATAAGAGTTCTACAAAAACCTGGTCATGAGAAAGATAAAAGGCGCCGAGTCCATGTTTCACAAATCTTTTTTTTTTTTAAATAAAGTCTGCTTCGTGGGTTCTGCTCTAAAGCACTAAAATGAGTTGCAGAGAGAAGTGGAGAAAAAGGTGAGATCATAATCATGAATGCTCTGTAATGACAAATATACTCACACTCATAGGGGTAAATCAAGGTGGGGGCAGGGTGTAATGTTGTATTTGTGCCATTATTGTGAAGTGCGGTGTAGTGGCAGCCACTTCCTCTTTCCACCACTGCACCCCTCCTATAAATTCCAGCGCGCATCTCTGTTCAGCCTTTTTGCCGATGCTCCTGCCTGGTGGCTGTGTTGTGTGTGACCAACCCTTTTAATAAAGTGAAGTTCAACCGTGCACCTGGCCTCGTCATTACAGAGGTAATTCCGACATAACATTTTGGCGACGAGAATAAACATGGAGGCGTGTGTTTTCCTTCCTGGAGCTCCCGGGCAAGCCACTTGTGCCCTGGTCAAGATGGTTTGCCGCCTTTGAAAACTACATTGTGGCGCTCGACCTGGGTAAGCTAGTTAACTGAGGGCATGTGCGCTTCTGGTGCATAAATTGGGGTTTGAGGGCCAGCGTATCTTGCGTACACTAGGGGCTTCCAACTCGTATGAGGACGTGGTCGAGTTGCTAGCGCACCATTTCAGCACCCCGGACAGTGTGACTGTCCAGAGGATTAGCTTTCAACAGCAACACCAAAGGGCAAGTGAGCCTGTCCACCAGTTTGTCGCCGACCTGAGGCAGCTAGCTAGTCAATGTTGTTTTGGGCCACTGGAGGAAGAAATGGTATGTGACCAGCTGGCGTAGCGCACAACTAGCAATGCTTTAGGAGCTAGGCTACTCTCGGCGCCGAGTGACCTGATGTCTTCCGAGGCTGTCAAGCTAGCTCTCCAAGTGGAGACCACAGACAAGCTAGCTTCGGAGCTAAAGTGGCGCCAATCACAACGGCAGCTGGGGCCTACTGCCGCTTCATTAGTAGCGGACCCAGACAGTGAGGATAGCGCAACCATGGAAACCAACACTATCAGCTGAAGGTCTGCCCCGAGAAAACCTTTGTGTATGGGTTGTGGGTCCACAAAGCACCAGTACAAGGCTAGGGAATGCCTGGCTAGAGGTTAGCGCTGTAGCAAGTGTGGACACTTGAACCATTATGCCAAGGTGTGTCATATGTTCAAGCTAGAGAGCCCACGGAGAAAAACAACTTCACCCGCCCCGACAGCTGTCCATGCAGTGTCGCCGAGTACCAATGGGTTCACGTTCTGCAAGGTGACACTGGATGGTGAGGAGGTGCCACTGTTGGTTGACATGGGGGTTGAGGAATCATTATTGAATTGGGCCACGGTGAGGAAATTTTTTCCCCACTACAGAAGAAGAGGTAACCCAGCGCCGCTCTACGGTTATGGAGATGGAAGGCTGTGCACGGTTGGAACACTGGAGTTAACGGCTCAGTACAAGTCGGCGGTGGTGGCTGACTTCACATTCCACGTGACAGCCCGAGGCGACAACATCATGTGCTGTGACCTGCTTTATGGACTGGGGTTCGCCATTAAAGACAACGCTGGGGAAGAGTGGACTGGTTGTGGCCAGTGGAACTGTCTGGATCCGGTGGTGGAGGACGACGCTGTGTGGGACGAAGATTTACCGGGCACCACGGCAGTCGAGCAGGACAAGCCTCACTCAGGTTCGACACAGGAGGGTTTCAGTGCCAGTGCTCGGGGTACCGTGGAAGGGGGTACCGAGCATGGTGGCAAGGCGCCTGCGTTGGTGAGTGACGCCGGCGAGCTAGCCTCAGTTTCCTCTGGAGCTCAGCTACAGCAGGCTGGAGGATCTGGAGCTACAACGGCAACCACTGCAGCAGCTTTATAAGGAGTCGGGGCCAGACCGACAGGCACAGAGGGACCGCCTGTTGATCAGCAACACTGCAGGTCAAGCAGAGCTCTTCTGAGAGTTACAAACCTGGTCCGGGCTCGAGGGGAGGGACGTCCACGGCTGATGTGGGCCAAACGACAGCCAGAGGAACACCAAGAGCAGCTGTGCTCGGACTCTGTTAGCATCAGCATCGGATCACCCCAGGGCTGTGTACTTTCCCCCCTACTCTTCTCCCTTTATACCAACTCCTGCACCTCCTCCCACCAGTCTGTTAAGGTGATTAAGTTTGCGGACGACACCACCCTCATCGGGCTCATCTCCAACGGCGACGAGTCCGTCTACAGGAAAGAGGTGGCCCAGCTGGTGTCCTGGTGCAGCCACAACAACCTGCAGCTGAACGCTCTGAAGACAGCGGAGATGATTGTGGACTTCAGGAAAGTCACAACCCCCCTGCCCCCCCTCACCATCACAGGCTCTCCCAACACCCATTGCAGATTCCTTCCGCTTCTTGGGCACCACCATCACCCGGGACCTCAAATGGGAGCCAACCATCAGCTCCCTCATCAAAAAGGCCAGCAGAGGATGTTCTTTCTGCGGCAGCTGAGGAAGCTCAAGCTACCCACCAAGATGTTAGTGCAGTTCTACACGGCCATCATCGAGTCCATCCTCACCTCCTCCATAACCGTGTGGTACGCAGGAGCCACTGCCAGGGACAGACTAAGGCTGCAGCGCGTCGTGCGCACTGCTGAGAAGGTGATCGGCTGCAAGCTCCCATCTCTCCAGGACCTGTACATCTCCAGGACCCAGAGGCGTGCTGGCCGGATCATAGCCGATCCTTCACACCCTGGTCACGTACTGTTTGCCCCCCTCCCCTCAGGTAGAAGACTTCGGTCCATTCAGACTAAAACCTCCCGGCACATGAACAGCTTCTTCCCCTCTGCCATCAGACTGCTGAACACTAAGTGACTTATTGACTCTCGTGCACTATGTACAGCAGCTCAACCAGACTCATGTCATTCATCACTGTTTTTCTGTTGCATTATCAACTGCAACTGTGGTACCCCATATTATCTGCTACTCTGCTAATTTATTAAAACTGCCTTGACTAGTATATACTCATTATTACTATTATCATCATATTATTATTACTTATTTTTCTACACTTATTGCATGTTTTTAGTCCTTTAGTTTTTAGTTTATCTCTTTATCTCATCATGTTTTAATGTTGCAGCATTGCACCGAGACAAATTCCTAGTTTGTGTACTACATGAACAATGGCAATAAATCTGATTCTGATTCTGATTCCTGATTCTGCATCGTGGCCTGAGCCGGGCAACAGCCCTATTCCAGCTGTCAGAGGCTCGTGGAGGCACACCAATGAGATGCGGATGTGCCCGGGAGGAGGCTTCAGATGGTGGGTCTGGACGAGAAAGGGTGGTCGAGGGCTAAGAGTAAGAGGCGCTCTCGTATATGAGGTCAGCTGTGATCCAGGAGACAAACCGTTCCTACCCCTTTCAGCCAGAAGGACAGGAGTGTGAGTTTAAAAAAGAAACCAAACCAAAAAGACAGAGTCTGATGTTTCATATGTTTATATGTGTTCTAAAAAGACATTTTAAAGTGGTAATTGTTCTGAGTGTGTTTTATTTAGTTTAAGGAAGCGGCAAAGCATTTAAGTTATTTTATGGACTTTATTACATTTTACAGGCGGCAGAATAATCCACACCTTGCAGAGTGGGGCAGGACGTTAGTCCACCCGTCCTCCCCTATTTTTAGGTTTGTTGTGTGAATGTGTTAGACCATTTAATAATTACAGATTCAGTTTACTTAAGTGCGTGATTCGGGCCCTAAATTTGGGATGGTTTGAATTGTGTGTGTGTTTTTGGACTTTTCTTGGGGGGCGGGAGTGGGTTATATGTTTGTGTTTGTGCCATTATTGTGAAGTGTGGTGTAGTGGAGGCTGCTTCCTCTTTCCGCCACTGCACCGCCCTATAAATGCCAGCAGGCATCTCTGTTTCGGCCTCTCTGCCGATGCCCCTGCCTGGTGGCTGGTGTTGGTGTGACCAACCCTTTTAATAAGTGAAGTTCAGCTGTGCACCTGGCCTCGTCACTACAGAGGTAATTCCGACATAACACAGAGGGGACATGTCCCCCACCAACCTGGAAAAAAGAGACATCCCCCCAATATCACCATGAAGCTTTCTATATCATCCTACAGAACTGAATAAAATGCATTTTAATGCTAAGGATACATGCAAAAAGTCATTTTTTGGGGGGAAATTTGCAATTCTTCTTGTAGATTTGCACATTTTTTTCTCATAAATATGTAACTTTTTTCCTAATTAATTTGCACTTTTTCTTGTTAAATTGCAACTTTTTTAATGTAAATTTGTAACTTTTTCTCAATAATTTGCAACTTTTTTAATGTAAATTTGCTACTTTTTTCATTTAAATTTGCGACGTTTTTTTCCTCATTAATTTGCAAATATTTAGGACATTTTTTCTTGTAAATTTAAGTCTCTCTTCCCCCTTCACTTTTTTCATGAAAATTTGCATCTTTTTTGCCATTAATTTGCAACTTTTTTGTCATAATCTGGACAGGGTTAGATCTTGGCCATGCCTTATGTTCCTTTAGGACTATGTTATGATTATTAGTATACATTATCGCCATCATTATTACATTTCTGTATGGACTGTTATTTTGACAGTACTCTTTGTTTACTTCCTGTCTAGTGTAATGCATTTTCCATTTAGCCTCATTCTCTTACGTGTTAATTTATCACAGCTGCTTCTTGTTTAGTAATTCTAAGTTTACTATTTATTCCGCTGCCTCTAGTCCAGGGGTCTGCAACCTTTGCCAGCCAAAGAGCCGTTTTGCCCGTCTCCGAGTAAAACAGACGTGGCTGAGAGCCGCAACGGCAATTTGACCTTTAAAATAAAGATTATGCTGCTTATAAAGTTTTTTATATACTGTGCATAGCTCTGAATATTATGTGGCATTAATGAATTCCTACTACAGCAGTGGGAAAAAACTGCTTATAGCTTCATTTATATAGCTTCATTCATGAAATAAATGTTAGATATATATTATAAATTGTTTTGTGCTGAAAAATAAATTTCTGAATATCTGACCATAATTTTTGCATAGTTTTAATTATCAGCACATTCATAAATTGTTTAAATCTGAAAAATATCACCCATCTCCTACTTTCAACAGTGATCACACAGCTTTAGTTCCTGATATTTTCATAAATTAGAGATGAAAGTTTTATTTAGAAGAAGCTGATTTTCATCCTGTTTCCTCATAATGCTCCTTGTTCAAATGTATTAATATAATATAAATCTGTATCCTTCACTTGTTCTCCAGACTCTCAATTTGTCAACTAGTGGATTGGTTGTGGGCGGTGCGGTGGCGAAGTGGTTAGCACTGGCTGGCAGCCACAGCAACTCACCCTTGGGCCGGGGGATCCTGGGTCGATCCCAGCCCCCGACCACAGTGCGATCTGTGTGGAGTTTGCATGTTCTCCCCGTGTCTGCGTGGTTTACTCTGGAGTTCTCCAGTTTCCTCCCACATGCCAAAAAACATGCAGGTTAGGTTAATTGGCATCAACTGGGGATTCTAAATTGCCCTTAGGTATGACTGAGAGTGAATGGTTGTCTGTCTCTCTGCTGGCCCTGCGATGGACTGGCGATCTGTCCAGGGCAGGGGTCAGCAACCTTTACCGCTCAGAGCCATTTGGACCCGTTTCCCACAGAAAAGAAAACACTGAGAGCCACAAAAACCCTTTTGACACTAAAAATGAAATAACACTGCATATAACTTTTTTTCCCCTTTATGCTATGTATAAACAAACTATAATGTGTTGCATTTATGAAATCAGGGAACTCCTGCAGAGAAAACAAAATTACATTTCTGCATGCAACAAAAACATTTTGAACTCCGAAACAAAAAAAGACATTGGGTTGAAGGTTGACACTGGGTTGAAAGGAGAGTGCTATTTCTAGCACTGATGACTCCTGATCCTTCGATAAAAATCTCATAATTCCGCTGAAAACAATACCGAAAGCTCAGAATTCCAACATGAACCAGCAATGTGATTGGGGTTGGGGAAATTATCTGAAAATTCAGCAGGGGGGTCTGGGGGACATAGTCCCCCAGCGGGTCCGGGGTGGGATGGGGGCAAGGGGGGCAAAGCCCCCGAAGCTCCTGGGGTTTTTATGATTTTTAAGTACCAGAACTGTGCTTAAATGACATAAAGACAAACAGCTGAATGCCACTTATTAATGCGCGAATGATAAAATAAAGGCAGCGGTTAACCCCCACAATTACTGTATAATATTGACTTATGTTCCAAGAAGATAGCATTCCTAAAATATTCCAACAAGCATTATCCATCACGTGCTTTAACACTTGATCAATCAAAATCAGTTAATTTTATCTATTCATAATAGAAATAAAATTACAACATACCATTACTTTTTATAATTTCAGCATTCATTTCAGATCACCAGTTTCAATCACTATTGAGTCTTGAGCAGTTCATTCTGTACAATCACTGATGTAGCCAAGTGTTAGAAATATTCAAAAGTTATGAGTCATGTCCACTGTGCGGCTGTCAATTTCAAACTGTTTGGAATCATAAAAGGGGATGTTAACTTTTATACCGTTTCCTCCCTCGCGCCAGCCCAGCTCATACAGCCGTTGTAGAGTTAATGACGCTCCACCTGGTCATATAGTTTAAAGGTGGCCATAACGCCACTGTCCAGTCCTGTCTGAATGGGCGCTGCTTCACTTGCATTCGGGGAGTCACATGCCGCTAACGTACGTTATCTTCCTGGAAGATAAAATAAAGCGGAATTCGGCGAATTAACAGAAAATCACATCCTTGACAACATGCCGCCATGAATCTTTGAAAAAGCATACAACGAGCCATTTGATTGGTCCAATCGTTTGCAACTATCCAATCGCAGGGCTGTTTATAATACAGCAGTAGCTTGAACACAACACATCCGGGTTATTGCGGGAGACGACTTCCAACTTTGTGTTGATTTTTCGCTGATGGTGATTAAACTTTAACACGTTTTTTTTTTTTAGATTTTACAAGATCACCATAATCTTCAAATTTAGAATTACATTTTAAAAACTAATGAACTAAAATAAAATACATTTTAATTAAATACTCATTATTTATTTTCCAAAGCCACAGGGAGCCGCAGCAGAGGGATGAAAGAGCCGCATGCGGCTCCGGAGCCGCGGGTTGCAGACCCCTGGTCTAGACAATGACCTCATTTTATTTTATTTAAGTTATATATGTACATGTATAGAGATGCCCCCCCACACACACACACACTTTATAGGGTTTAATTGTTGCCTATTACAAAATCTTACATATTGCTCCCCACAACACAGGAATGGCCCTGACTACAGTAATACCTATAGTGTCCCCCTCAACATTTACTCTCAAGAAAATGTTTTGTTTATTGTCCCCCCCCCCCCCCAGCAGTTGCATTGAAAATATCCGCTCATGCTGGACACTCAGATGTAATTTTAGGGAATTTTTGGAAAGTGGTATGATCCCAGAGTGATCAGACCACTAACCTGATCTTTCAAAACTTCCATAAACATCAATATATCTCATTTTTAATGAGACCACAGTGATGATGCTGTTTGGCTTGAAGGATTTGTTCTTATATTTGAGACTCAAATACACGTTTATAGACAATCTCTCACCCTCTCACTAGATCAGAATGTTCTATTATGGAGCATTTCAGTGCAAGCAGCCAGCATGCTGGTTGCCAATGGTCTGACAGCTCAGTTTTGCCAAGCTGGTTGTTACTGAAAGAGCTCCAGTTGATGCCGTTCCTTAAATCCCTTTTCAATCATGGAGTGTTAAAATGTTGCCCGTCACCTAATAGGCATCCTGTTTCCACCTGGCTCACTAATCCACAACGGATATTATATCTTGCTTCATTCTGGCTTGTTTTGTTATATTTTTGCTGCAACGCTGCATCGAACCGTTAGCATTAGCTTGACTAGGCGGTCAGAGTCGGTCAGTCCAACTGCGTTAGAACTCGCCTCAGTGGGGAGAGGCTTACAGACAGGCTGCCTGGTGTTATTTCATTCATTCTTTAAATGAATTATACATGGTTACCTAAGCTAAGAATTAGCCAGCTAAGAAAAAAAATGCACAGAAAAATTACTCAAATCTCAGGCCTTATTTTTGGATTTTATGGTAAACGGCGTTCACTTATATAACGCTTTTCTTCTCATCTAGGATGACCAAAGCGCTTTACAGATCCTGCAATTCACCCATTTACACACGCATTCACACACTGATGGACAGATACACAGGCGCTAACCAGGCCACCAGGAGCAACTGGGGGTTCAGTGTCTTGCTCAAGGACACTTCGACAAGCAGACAGCAGATAGAGCGGGAATCAGACCCATGACCCTCCAATCAGTAGTCGGTCACACTACACCTGCGCCACCGCCGCCGCCCCCCACTTTATAACAAAGATGGATTGAATGACTTGACATGACACACCCAACCTACAAGCAACACCGCACAAAAAGAAACAGAGGAAGTGACAAAAAAGGGAGCGCGGAGTAAACTGCAGCTCTAAGAAATTTTAAATAAATTAAACTATTGCTGACAGTTAATGCGGCCAAAATGGTTCTGCATACAATGATCCTCTCACACATCGATTACTGTTTTACCAACTGGTCACTCACTGGTGTAACCATAATCAAACCCATTGAATCTTTTCACAAAAAAGCCATAAAAATCCTCAACAAGAAAGATCTCACATATCACTGCTGTCACATTTACAAGAAATACAATCTTCTGTCTTTTGAAAATTGTCATATCCGGCTCTAGGGAGCCGGGCAATCAGAGCCAGGGACAAGCCAGTGAGTCGTGATATTTTATTCAGGGTAAAGGGGAAGGGATGAGGAGAGCACAGATACTCATGCAGACGTACACTCACAGGTTGCACAGCGCAGAGGTAAGCAGCTCGTACCGGACGTGGGGGTAGCAAGACGTACATACTCACAGCGGAATACAAACACAGGAATGCTGCAAGAGGAGTATAAGCTGACACCAGACGAAGGGGCTTCAGCTTAGCAATGTGTTTATGTCGCAGCCCCGAGTCATCGAGGCTGCTCCTATTTATCCTCATTGGCAGCGCCCCAGCTGATGAAGACTAATTGGCCCCAGCCGTCCATAATGCTGCCAGCTGGGGGCCAGCTGAGACGCTGCTCAATGGGAAGCAGGGATGAGGGAAAACATGGGCTGAGTGCCGAGACGGCATCTCAACCCATGGTGACAGAGCCCCTCCCTCAAGGTCGGGCTCCTGAACGACCAGGAACATCCCAGCCCCCCCCCCCCCCCCCCCCCCAGGGTGGGAGGAAGGGAGGCGGACCGGAGGGGAAGAAGCCAAGGGAAGGACAACACCAATGGGGCAATGTAGGGTAGCGGGAAAGAAAAACCCAAATACAATACTGACAAAACAGAATAATTAACCCAGGTACAGATGGGGAGAAGAACTGGGTCAGCACGCCGGTTACATACTACCCAGAGAGTACCAACCATGCGTGACCCAGAGCAAGGAAAAAAGAACCACCAAAAAGGTACAGGGCAAAAAAATGCTGAGTACGGTTAAATAAAGGGGAACCTATACACAGCGCTAATTTAAGTACATACACACAGTCACCAAGAAAAGTGAGGGTGACTGGAACAAATGACAATTATAGAGCATGGTGTTATGGAAAACAAGGCACATGACTCTATAATGAACCAACAGGACAAAAAAGAAATACTGAGTGCAGGCAAAGAAAAACCCACACACACAAATATATAAATACCCAGTCACCTAAAGAAATGAAAGTGACTGGAATAAATGGATAACTGCAGAGCATGGTGTTACGGAAAACAAAACATAACTCTACAATACAAAAAACGAGGCTAAAAACATGGCACAAAAAGTAAAATGCTGAGCATGAGCGATGGAAAACACAGCACTATAAAAACGAATCCACCAACAGGACAAAACATTACACCCGAAGTGACCTTAATAACAAAAGAAAAAAGTGACACCCGAGGTGAATGGCAGGCAGAGTCCAAAAATGGCCGAGATGGCTCCGGAGATCTCCCCGCCCATTGTCCAGCTGGCGAATCAGGGAAAGAGAAGTGTTCGGACGGCGAACTCTGGACCCAGATCCCAGGAATCCAGTCCACCGGCAGCCGAACCAGGCTGCCCAGAGGGAAACACAGACCAGTGGGGGGGAACCAGATCACCGAACCGAAAGTCTTGTGGGTCGGTCGTCGACCCGCATCACTCAACCACCAGGACCGTTGAGACGGGCGAAGGATCAGAGCGGATCCCGGTGGAAGAGGCTCAGGGGAGAGCCGATGACGAGGGCGGCGGGCATCAGGCCGCAGGAAAACGGCCACCTCCTCACCGGACCTGGACAATACTGGGGCAGCACCCACGTCGGACCCCGATCGGGCCTCAGGCGAACCCACGTTGGACCCCGACTGGGTCTCGGGCGAACCCACGTTGAATACTGCACCAGAACCGACCTCCAACGTTGAACCCGGACCCTCCAGCACCACGAGGAACAGCAACTCCTTGCCGGTGACCCTGGAAGAAGGCTCAGAAGAGAAAACAGAACCGGGATCAGGATCACCGGCAGCGCCAGAACCCGGCGAGACGAGTTCAGACGCAGCGGACGGCTGCACCCGGCTCGTCTCCCCTGGAGATAGGCTGAAGTGCTCGGGGATAAAAAGAGAGAAAAGAAAGGAGAGCACTCGGCTGATCTCGGGTTCTGACGCCGTCCAGGACTGCGAAGATCCAGGATCCGTCGCCAGGAGGTAGTTGTCAGGCTCCCATCTAGCCGCGTCGGGCCCCGCAGCCAGCACGATGGTCAGCGCAGCTTGAGATTCCTCCAGCTCAGGTAACCCCGCCGACGATCCACTCGGCGTGAAGCCAGAAGAATCTCGTCCCGCCGGACCGAACCGCTCCTCCGTGGAGACCCGGGGACGCTCAGTCGTCGGCGTAGACTCCACGCAGCAGTCAGTCCCCCTCCTCCGTCCGCAATGTAGCTGCGGAACCACAGGCCCTCTCCATATCCCACCACGTTGACCCGGAGCCGGGGACCGCTCGGCGGAGAGAGACACAGAGGATGCGGGATTAGGCATACAGGTTACAGCAGGTGGGGAGAGTTCAGGGAGCTGCGAACCCTGAACTTCTCCTCCAGGGATGTGACAGAGCAAATCATTAAGCAGGTGTGAAAAAACAATGACTTGCCTGCCCCCTGGAGGTTGAGTATCGCCTGCTGTAGTGGAATCTGCTTCTTCCTCTCCCCGCCCGGCGATAACGGAGGACCCCCCCGGGAATTCGTCTGAGGGTCGCTCGCGTTGTCTCCAGCAGAGAGCTCACCAGGCCGGGATTCCAGGCACACACAGCGGTCAGGAAGCGCGTCGAGGAGGAGGGGGAAACAGCCGGGGTGAGCCAGCCCGAATGTCCAGGAATGACAGCGGGGGGAACGAGGCTCAGGGGACGAGGCTGTAGAATCTCCACACTGACGAGGCGAAGGGATGACAGCTGCGTGGGAGGAACGGTCCTGACGATGACCCAGAACTGGATCCGGACGAGGTTCGTGCAGAGGTGACTCGGCGATGTGATGACGACTACTCCCAGGGGACGAAGCGAGGGGGAAACCCAGGATTCGCCGCTCCAGATCGGAGATCGAGACGAGGAAGGCGTCGAGCACGGGAAAGCTTCGTAGCCCTGAAGTCCTCACCATCAATCTCACTGCCGCCGCCACATGGCTGAAGGTGGTGACAGGAAACACAGTGGAGCTCGCGACAGCCACTCGACCCCGGACATAACTGCTGTCAGCTGCGGCTCCTTGAAGGGAATCCCGAGTGACGTGGCGCAGGTCGGGGGAAGTCCTCTGGTTGGCGCGAACTCCCGGACTGGAATGGCGGCAGGAACGGGACTCCGAAGCGGGGAAAAACGTCGCCCACTTCGACTCCCTGCCGGGATTTCCATCCACCCCGTGGAGCTTCTCTCGCTGTGTACCTGCAGCGTCTATCCTGGCACTGTCCTCCAGATGGTACAGAGAGTGAGGGTGACAGTCCAGGAGTTCCTCAGCACGGCCCGGATGCCAGCGTCTCGCGTTGGAGGCGTCGTGCAGGGTGAAGAGCGTCCCGTCGACAGCCTCCGAGATGGACCTCAGCTCGTCGCCCTGGCGCCGGAAGTGACTTCTGGGAAGCGGCATGCTAGCAGCGCTGACACCCGGACAGAAAGGTACATTTCCACAGCGACTCACGGCCGCCGGCAACTCTTCTGGCTGCGACATACTGTCATATCCGGCTCTAGGGAGCCGGGCAATCAGAGCACAGATACTCATGCAGAGGTACACTCACAGGTTGCACAGCGCAGAGGTAAGCAGCTCGTACCGGACGTGGGGGTAGCAAGACGTACATACTCACAGCGGGATACAAACACAGGAATGCTGCAAGAGGAGTATAAGCTGACACCAGACGAAGGGGCTTCAGCTTAGCAATGTGTTTATGTCGCAGCCCCGAGTCATCGAGGCTGCTCCTATTTATCCTCATTGGCAGCGCCCCAGCTGATGAAGACTAATTGGCCCCAGCCGTCCATAATGCTGCCAGCTGGGGGCCAGCTGAGACGCTGCTTAATGGGAAGCAGGGATGAGGGAAAACATGGGCTGAGTGCCGAGACGGCATCTCAACCCATGGTGACAAAAATGATAAAACTCTCACATTTGCCAGTTCAATCTATAAAATATTAAATGGCTATGCACCCCCCCCCCCCGGGAGAATATGTTAAACTGAGAACAGTCACCAGTACAACCACCAGAGCAATCACTAGAGGAGACTGTGAGGTCCCCCACAGACGCATCACATTTGCTCAATCTGTGCTATCAGTGAGGGGCACCAACATCTGGAATAATATACCACCTGCAATCAGAGAACGTACCACACTAAACACTTTTAAGACTCACTGTAAAAACTGGCTTTTAAACAAACCAAAACTGTACCCATAACTAGCGGTTGCTCTGCGGTGTACACATATATATATGTGCCCGTACGTCACACACATACGCCCCACCGCTTGTTTGTTGGTGTCTGTTGTTGCTGTGAGGTGCTTGGGTGCATGTGTGTGTACGCATACACAACACTTCACACATGTAACATTTGAATATTTTGTTTTGTAACATCTTAACTCTGCACTTGGTACAGTTTCACTGCAGTTGTTCTGCTCGTGTATGATTGTTTATTTGTGTGTTTCTGTGACCCTGTCACAGAAACACACAAATTACTCTGTGAGTAATTTCCTGCTATTAAATTCAGATAAGACTGAAGTCATTCTTGTTGGTCCAAAAAACCTTAGAAATTCCTTTCCAAATCAAACTTTCAGTTTGGATGCGGTTACTCTTTCTCTTAATAGCTCTGTGAGGAACCTTGGAGTTATTTTTGATCAGGATTTGTCCTTCAATTCACATATTAAATTTGTTTCTCAGACTGCCTTCTATCATTTGCGTAATATTGCCAAGATTAGGAGCATCTTGTCTCAGAGTGATGCTGAGAAACTGAGCCACGCTTTTGTTAGCTCGAGATTAGATTATTGTAATTC
Organism: Pholidichthys leucotaenia; assembly: GCA_020510985.1. Classification (NCBI taxonomy): domain Eukaryota; kingdom Metazoa; phylum Chordata; class Actinopteri; order Cichliformes; family Pholidichthyidae; genus Pholidichthys; species Pholidichthys leucotaenia. The sequence goes on along the minus strand of CM035836.1, from coordinate 472,568,811 downwards.
TTTATTATCAGGCTGTCCTAAAACATCTTTAAAAAGTCTTCAGCTGATCCAAAATGCTGCAGCAAGAGTTTTAACAGTTACTAGAAAGAGAGATCATATCTCTCCGGTTCTGGCCTCCCTTCATTGGCTTCCCATAGAGTTTAGAATTAAGTTTAAAATCCTTCTTCTTACTTACAAAGCTCTAAACAATCAGGCTCCTTTTTATTTAAAAGATCTGATACTACCGTATTATCCTAACAGAGCACTACGCTCCCAAAATGCTGGATTACTTGTAATACCTAGAATCTCCAAAAGTACAATGGGAGGCAGAGCCTTCAGTTATCAAGCTCCTCTCCTGTGGAATCAGCTGCCAATCTGGATTCGGGAGTCAGACTCGATCTCTGTTTTTAAGAATAGGGCTAAAACCTACCTTTTTGATATAGCCTACAATTAGGGAGGGATCATGTGTTTCTGAACCCTCCCTTAGTTATGCTGCTAATAGGTTTAGTCAGCCGGGGGACCTCCAGTAATGCACTGGGCCTCACTCCTTTCCTCACTCTCTATGAAATATTTTTTCTACTGGTCATTAACATTTGTTTGTTCTCTCCCATAGATTGAGTCCCCATCGTGCTGTTTGCTCTCTACATGTCTGTTCTTTTCTTCTTCTCTATCCCCTCACCCCCCAGCCAGTCGCAGCAGATGACTGCCCCTCCCTGAGCCTGGTTCTGCTGGAGGTTTCTTCCTGTTAAAAGGGAGTTTTTCCTCTCCACCGTCGCCAAGTGCTTGCTCACAGGGGATCGCCTGATTGCTGGGGTCTTTCTGCAACTGTGGGGGTTCCCTCCTACAGTTGATAGTGCTATGAGATGATTGTTGTTGTGAAATGGCGCTATATAAATAAAGTTGAATTGAATTGAATTGAATTGACCCACCGGGGGACTACAGATGCAAATTAGCAGTATTGCTAAATCTGGTATACTTACATTTGTATTGATGTTCATTAGTATGTAATATCCCTTTCAAATAAACATTAAACTAAACTAACTAATTTCATGGTCATTTAAAGAGACATGCACTGAAACAAGCCTTTCTGAGTAAGGCTGCAAAAGTTGATTCACAATGACGCTGCCATCATTAAATAAATAAAGGAAATTTGGTCAGATTACATCATAAACATTTATTTAAGACGTGTGGGAACCGTCAGTATGTGGACAAAAGTGTAGTAAATTGGACCTTTAAAACATGGGAAATAGTGAGTAGTAAGCATGAAAAAACTGGACGAGAAAGATTCTTCATGCGTTTTGGGAGTGAATGAAGAGAGTGGGGAGCTGACAGTTTAAAATCAAATAAACTTCACCCTAGCCTACACTGAGCTCTGCAATTAAAGAATTAGTAATTCAGCACAGATTAAAACAGGCTTAACTTTTAAACTTTTGAATGCTTGCATTTTTTAAGAATGTATTTTTTTTTCCAAATATTGGATGAAAAATAAACTTTAATCCAAAAATATTTGTCAGTTTCTAAAGAATAGACAACATATAGTGTCCAGTAGTGTTGTGGATCTGGGTAAGCACAGCACTATCTTGCCCTGTTTCACTCTTTGCTGTTGTTACATCACATCTCTCATCAGGACCGGGGAAGCTAGGTGATCACCCTCACCTATGGCTCATCACCTCCCATGGCTAGACAAGCTTCACTCTGGAGCACATCTGGCGTGGGATCATCACATTGGTAAATCCTCTCACCATGATCGTGTAGACTGAACCTGAACTCCACCTTTTCTCCACCCTGCAGGAGTTATACTCCCTCCTCTGTGGGTCTTGCATTATTTTCTGTAAATAGTTCAATACGTGTAAATGCTAAGGATGCATGCAAAAAGAATATTTTTGAGGGGAAATTTGTAACGTTTCTTATAGATTTGCAAATTTTTCTCATAAATTTGCAACTTTTTTCTTCATTAATTTGCTACTTTTTTCTTACTAATTTGCAACTTTTTCGTGTAAATCAAAACCAGTGGGGAGCAGCCATCACCAGCCAGAACTAACGTACAATCGTTGTTTCCGGTTTTACTGCGGATGAGTAAACGTGTTCAGCAGACGCTCAGTGGATCGAGATCTGAGGTGAAAACATCTCAGTATCTGCATGGATATACATATACTGCATAAAACATCCTTGGAAATGTCTTAAGGAAATCAAAGCTTGGATGACTTGTAATTTCCTGCTATTAAATTCAGATAAGACTGAAGTCATTCTTGTTGGTCCAAAAAACCTTAGAAATTCCTTTCCAAATCAAACTTTCAGTTTGGATGCGGTTACTCTTTCTCTTAATAGCTCTGTGAGGAACCTTGGAGTTATTTTTGATCAGGATTTGTCCTTCAATTCACATATTAAATTTGTTTCTAAGACTGCCTTCTATCATTTGCGTAATATTGCCAAGATTAGGAGCATCTTGTCTCAGAGTGATGCTGAGAAACTGATCCACGCTTTTGTTAGCTCGAGATTAGATTATTGTAATTCTTTATTATCAGGCTGTCCTAAAACATCTTTAAAAAGTCTTCAGCTGATCCAAAATGCTGCAGCAAGAGTTTTAACAGGTACTAGAAAGAGAGATCATATCTCTCCGGTTCTGGCCTCCCTTCATTGGCTTCCCATAGAGTTTAGAATTAAGTTTAAAATCCTTCTTCTTACTTACAAAGCTCTAAACAATCAGGCTCCTTTTTATTTAAAAGATCTGATACTACCGTATTATCCTAACAGAGCACTACGCTCCCAAAATGCTGGATTACTTGTAATACCTAGAATCTCCAAAAGTACAAAGGGAGGCAGAGCCTTCAGTTGTCAAGCTCCTCTCCTGTGGAATCAGCTGCCAATCTGGATTCGGGAGTCAGACTCGATCTCTGTTTTTAAGAATAGGGCTAAAACCTACCTTTTTGATATAGCCTACAATTAGGGAGGGATCATGTGTTTCTGAACCCTCCCTTAGTTATGCTGCTAATAGGTTTAGTCAGCCGGGGGACCTCCAGTAATGCACTGGGCCTCACTCCTTTCCTCACTCTCTATGAAATATTTTTTCTACTGGTCATTAACATTTGTTTGTTGTCTCCCATAGATTGAGTCCCCATCGTGCTGTTTGCTCTCTACATGTCTGTTCTTTTCTTCTTCTCTATCCCCTCACCCCCCAGCCAGTCGGGGCAGATGACTGCCCCTCCCTGAGCCTGGTTCTGCTGGAGGTTTCTTCCTGTTAAAAGGGAGTTTTTCCTCTCCACCGTCGCCAAGTGCTTGCTCACAGGGGATCGCCTGATTGCTGGGGTCTTTCTGCAACTGTGGGGGTTCCCCCTACAGTTGATAGTGCTATGAGATGACTGTTGTTGTGAAATGGCGCTATATAAATAAAGTTGAATTGAATTGAATTGAATTGAAATGATCTTCTTTGATGGCATGAGCCGCAGTTACCTCCGGGGACCGGCAGCTGAAGGGGACCTGACGAACAAGCAAGTTCCCTGTCAAGTAACTTCAGAACACGCTCAATAAATCTTGATATACTAGAATTTTATTTTATTAAATTATACGCAGGTAAATTTGCTTGTACATGGTTGTAAAAAATTTCATAAAATTCTGATGTTAAAACTGTGTTGACTGCTATACTGCAGCCCAGTCAGTTGCACAAAGCAACAGCTGTGCATCACTACCGTGCTAAAACGGGCCATGGAGGAGACAAGGTGACACTGACCATGACTGACTGACAGAGCAGTGACTTGAAACTCGCACGTATTTGATAAGGAATCATGACCAAAATTTAAAAAAAAAAAATGACCGGACAGAGCCACTAGTATCATATTTGATCCTCTGAAATAGCTTTTGATTAAAATTCACTACAGGTACCCTTTAATTTGCAACTTTTTTCATGTAAATTTGCACCTTTTTTGTCAATAATTTGCACCAATTTGGGACATTTTTCTCTTTTAAATTTGAGACTTTTCCCCCCTCGTTTTTTTCATCTAGATGTGCAACTTTTTCTCATTAATTCGCAAAACCATTTTTCTTGCAAATTTGCAATTTTTTTCTCATTAATTCGCAACAGTTTGGGACATTTTTCTTATAAATTTGCAACTTTTTTTCTCATTAATTCGCAAGTTTTTTCATGTAAATTTGTAACGTTTTTCTAATTAATTTGCAAGCTCTCCCTGTGATTGTGTAGACTGAACCTGAACTCCAGTTCTCAGGTCTCACTCCCGCACAAACCTTCCTCTGTTCCTTGTTCCCTGAGTCAAACCCTACCTGCCTGCCAGCCTGCCACCTCGTCCTTCATTTAAACCCTGGCCACTCACTCCTCACCTTTTCTCCTCCCTACATGAGTTATACTCCCTGCTGTGTGGGTCCTGCAGTATTGCCTGTTAATAGTTCAATACATCCATTTGCCTCAACTCTGGTCTCTGTATGTTTGCGTTCTGCTCTTGCCTCCTAGTCTCAATAAATCATGACAGGTATGACTCACATTATTATGTTTAAAATGTAAACCAAATGCCCTGTCGGGTGCAAAATAGAAGCTGGATTCATATGCATACCGCATGTAGCTAGATGGAAGCCTGAAACAGAGGATCTGTTTCATTTATTGAGCATGCCAGACTCAATGATCTTTAAAAACAAGTTTCTATGATGCAATGCCTGACAGCTGGAAACTCGACAGCAAAGGTGTGTTTTATATTCAGCAAACTGAGGGATCCATGAATCATCAGTGCTGTTTTCTGGGTTAACAGGTTTACTGGGCTCTGTCCAGGTAATCCTTCACTGACTCAGGTTACTGACAGTGCAACATTTTCACTCAGCGTCCATATATATTTGGACACTGACACAAGTTTGGTTATTTTAGCTTTATCAAAACATACTCAAGATACAGTTATATAAACCAATATGACCTTAAAGTTCAGACTCTCAGCTTTAATTTGAGGATATTCATATTCCAATTGGAGTTACGGTTTAGGAATTGCAACCATTTTTATACAAAGTCTCCTCATTTGAGGGGCTCAAAAGTAATTGGGCAAATGACTCAAAAGCTATTTCATGGGCTGTATGGGCTTTTCCTTCCTTAATCCATCATCTATCTATCCACCCATCCATCCATCCATCCATCTTCTACCGCTTTTCCGGAGGTCCGGGTCGTGGAGGCAGCAGTTCAAGCAAAGAAGCCCAGACTTCCCTCTCCCCAGTCACCTGCTCCAGCTCTTCAGAGAGGATACCAAGACGTTCCCAAGCCAGCTGGGAGACATAGATCTCTCCAGCATGTGAGTGGGAGGAGTCTCACTGAAATGAGCTTTCTCTGTAGAATTGGTGGACTCACCCTTAGAGATAGGGTGAGGAGTTCAGTCATCCGGGAGAGGCTCAGAGTAGAACCGCTGCTCCTCCACATCGAAAGGAGCCAGCTGAGGTGGTCTGGGCATCTCAGCAGGATGCCATCATCAATCAAGCAGGTAAAAGATCTGGAGTTGATTCCAAGTGTGGCATTTGCATTTGGAAGCTGTTGCTGTGAACCCACAACATGGAGTCAAAGTAGCTCTCAATGGAAGTGAAACAGACCCAAAGCATCCTGCCAGGTTTCTGCCCTCCTGGCAGATGAGTGTTGAAGGTTGGACTCAGGGCGCAGGCAGGATCAGGTGCAATGATTTATTAACAAAAATAACTCCAGGTCAAAACAAAAGGCAACATGAGGGCTGAAACACAAAGCAAAACTAGACAAAGCAAAAACTCACAAGGCAAGGCTTGGCAGAGGCAAGGCAAAAAAAAAAAATTGAAGGCTAGGAACCAGAGAGACAACACGGGGATAGCAACAATGACCTCTCGGAGGACAAAGAACAAAGATTCGCATATATAGAGGATGGAACAATTACCAGAACATGAGATAGCTGGGAGACAATCAAGGCTGAGCTGACACACCAGGGAAAATGGCTACAGGTATGGAAGACATGAAGGACTGGAGACAATAGGTAAACAAGTACACACGCAACCCTGGACTTTAGACAGAGGAAGCACAGCGACCACAATAATGACACTAAGGATAGACAAGGGATGACACAACATGACTAAAGATACAAGGACAATAATACTGACAGTAAAAATAAAAAAAGGATCACATAACATAACCAAATACAGAAACCACAACAAAAGTTCCGGTTCCGGTTCCGCCGGACCGGTGGCGCCACACGAGTAGGCTGCCCGTTGCAACAGCCTTTTTTTTATCTTCCTTCTTCTTTCTACACCTTTCACTCTGTATATATATCACGGACGCACGGATCGCCCCGGGGGTCTCCCGGGTCGGCAGATGGAGCCACGGTTTGCAGCGGGAGACGTTACAGCGGGGAGGAGCTAGTGCTAGCTAGCACTTGGCCGCCGCCCGGTGCTAATGGGAAACTCGACATACCGGGAGCTGTAGCGAAAACGACGCGGGTGCCGGGCTGGAGTTTAGGCGGCGTGCAAGAAATATAAGACAGAATAATAAAGAGCGATGGCAAGAACCAAGCAGACCGCCCATAAAATCTACTAGAGGAAGAAGCCCCCCAGGAGACAGCTAGCCACCAGGGCTGCTCGGAGAGGCGCTCCGGCCACCGGCAGAGTGAAGAGGCCTCGCCGTCACAGGCCCGTGGCTCTGAGAGAGATCCGTCGCTACCAGAAATCCACAGAGCTGCTCATCCGTAGGCTGCCCGTCCAGCGCCTGGTGAGGGAGATCGCTCAGGACTTCAAGACCATCCTGCGTTTCCTGAGCTTTGCCGTCATGGCTCTGCAGGAGACCAGCGAGGCCCACCTGGTGGTCTCTTCTTCGCTAAGGGGGTCACCATCATGCCCAAAGACTTCCAGCTGGCCCGCCGCATCCGCGGAGAGAGAGCTTAGACTTTCTGCTGCACATTCACCAACCAACCATAATGCTCTGCACTGTGTGTCTATATATATACATTTATAGTAATATGGACATATGTTTACTAGATGTTGTTTTTTCTTGCCTTCTGATTGTTGCTCTGAGTGTTGCTATCCCTGTGCTGTTGCAATCCTGGAATTTCCCCATTGTGGGACTAATAAAGGCTTATCTTATCTTAAAACAACAACCACAAAACAACAACGGGGGATGACATGACTGTCATATCCCGAGCGCTATTTTGTCTGCGCTCGGGCTACACATCATTCCTGTCAGGCTTGACAACAGTGTTGTCATTCTGGCTCCCCGGGCTCTGATTGGTCAAACGCTCAGGAGTTCCCTGCTGTCAGAGCCTGAGCAGCTGTGCTGCATTTGCGGTCGTGAGTAGCCGGCTTTAAATGCCGGCGCCATCGGCTGCATCTGGCGGCTGTCCTGTCAAGCATTCTTGTCAATGCTTAACCCACCCAATGGGTTAAGCGCTGTCTCCCTGGGTCTGGGATGACTTGCATTTTTGGCTCAGTCACGCGAGACGCCGAAAGACACAGACCAGAGAGAGAGATAGTCCTTGGTGATATGGCGACGCTAACGTGCTGGTAGCAGCCTTTACCTGGATAAAATCCTTGAAATTGATTGGGATCCAAAGGTTGTCAACGCCATTGAGTGCGGGAACTCCATTGAAGCGCGAGCCACTTGGCATGAGCGTGGATCTCCAGATCTGGATGGCGAGCCGAAGCCCGAACCCTGGAAACTGCTAGAGGTGACCCCACTGGTCACCTGGAACTGAAACAACAGAACTGTGAATATTGTAAATATATTTGGAGTATTTTGTTTTTATTTTTTTTATCACGCTGTGTATTTGTTTATATGTACATATCTGTGAAATAATATACATAGTTGCAAGTTCCAGATACGGCTGTGTATGTGTCATCTGTTGTTGCACCTCCCAGGCTCCTACGAACCCAGAGTCGGTCTGACCTGGCCCAATTATCCCTTTTCCCTCGGGTAGAAAAGTTAAGGTAAATGCATTGCCATAACACACCACTACCAAAAAGGGTACTACACCTAAAGTGAGTAGGCGTTAGTTAGTAAGGGTTACACATAAATCTGGCGAGAGCAGGTGTTAGTGGGTGTTACCTCCCAACCCAGTGATATTATACCCTGTGTATATTGTATATTGTTACTGTCATGACCCGAGCACTATGCCTTGGTGCTCGGGTTATTCTTGTCAGGGTTTGACAGCGGCGTTATGATTCTAGCTCTCCGAGCTCTTATTGTGATAGTGCTCGGGGAGGCTTCCGCCCAGCTGTCAAACCCTCAACAGCTGTGCTGCATTTGTGGTCGTTAGCGGTCAGGCTATTTTAACCCGCGCTGGCGGCCGCATCGGCGCAGCAGTGTCTGTTAACTCTCCATCACGCTACGGATGCTTAGGATTTATTCCTACCATGTCTGCTTGGTTAGACCGTCGTGCCCCTGGACTAGTAAGTGTGCTGTATAGCCTTACCTCTCCCGGTGTGTATCGATCTCTGTGTGTCTCTGCCTTAGCAGCTGGTGTAATTATTATTTTCACCAACCTTGCCTGCCTAGTGTATGACTGTCTCCTGCTATGGACTTGTAGAGCTGTTTAGCCTATGCCTCCTGTTGTGAGTAGACTCAAGAGTCATTGTCTCTGCAGCTTGTGTTGTCACTATCCTCACCGTTAATAAAACTCTCACTAAACTCTCTGGTGACTGTGTGGCGTCTTATGGTGGCTCACGAGAGCCACCCGTGACAGTTACAGTGGTATATTGTTACAAAATTTGGCGAGACAAGTAAGTATCACAGGGTACCACCCTACAGGGACACAGGGTGTTATAAAAAAAAATTGGGGGAGCACAGCCAGGAGCCTGGAGCGTGGCACAACAGATGAGGATTCTGTTTTGACCCCTGACTAAACAGTTGATATACGGCCAAAATGGATTTTGTGGAAAAACATGGTGTTAAAATTCCAAATGCAGTCATTGTTAGTGGTGTTGTTGACAAAGAAAAAGACACAGACATTTTTGAGTTTCTAGAGCAACATGGCACTATTCGCAGGGTGCTTAGCATTAATGATAACTCATCTGACTTTGACAAAAGTCATATTGTAGAGTTCGAGTCTGGATTAAGCATTGAAGCGTTAGCACCTACGTTGCCGTGCTCCTTTCCATCCACTGACAATCCTGAGGTTAAGTACTGTATTCAAACTCTAACTGATGTCTACACCAAAACTGTAGGGGGCAGTGTTACTGAGGCTTATCTTAGCAACCTGAGGGGTTTAGCTAAGCTAAGTGGAAAAGGTAAGAGGTGTTGAGGGAGGTTATGTCCACAATAGGGAAGTCTATTGAAGATGCTGAGACAGCTGAAACGGTCTCTGCTGATGATGATCCTGCTTTCCCTACTGTAGAACCCACACAAAGTGGAGTCTCTCCTCCACTCCAAGTTGAAGTGCCTCGCACCTCTAAAACCACTCAAGCACTCTTCCAAAGCCCTCTTAGACCAAACTTAACACCTCAAATGTTGAGTCCAGCTGATTTTAACCCACCCGAGGTTCAGAAAATCGTAGTCGAGCATGTCATTAAACATGCAGAGAAGCCCTCAAACCCCCATTCCTCTTGGAGAATCAGAGCTTTCTCTGGCAAAACGCCAAGACCATATACTGAAGCTGATTATGAAACATGGCGTTCACATGTTGACCTGATGATGGAAAATACTTCTTTGTCTGACTTGGGAAAATCTTGCAGGATCCTTGAAAGTCTTCTTGCTCCTGCGTCTGATGTTATTCGCTCTCTTGGGTCTGAAGCCACTTCTGCCGACTATCTTAAGCTGTTGGACTCAGCTTTCGGGACTGTTGAAGACGGTGAGGAACTGCTTGTGTGATTCATGAACACTTTTCAAGATTATGGAGAAAAACCCTCTGCATATCTGCATCGTTTGCAGGTGGCGCTCAATCTCACAGTGCGTACAGGCGGTCTAGAGCCACAGGAAGTGAACAAACAGCTTCTCAAGCAGTTTAACAGAGGCTGTTGGGATGACAATCTGCTAAAGGAGCTACAGCTGGAACTAAAAGATAAACATCCACCTGTGTATGCAGATTTATTGCTTCACCTTCGCACTGTTGAAAACAGACAAGAAGTTAAAAACACCCACATGAAAAAACACTTGGGTGCCACAAAACCAAAAGCAGCTTCCTATGAACAAACAGTCACCGAAACAAGTACAAATAGTAAAATGGAGTCGGAAAGTCTGAAAGAACTGAAAAAGCAAGTCGCTGATCTAAAAAGCCAATTAGCTGCTGTCGTGAAACAACAGAAACAAGCACCACCGAAGAAAGACCCAACTAAGAAATCTGGAAATAAAAAACCTGACCATGCCAAACCTGAAAACTTACCTTCGTCCAGCCGTCCCAATACTAGGCCCAGACCATGGTATTGCTTCTGCTGTGGCGAAGATAGGCATATTGTAGCCACTTGTGAGTCAGAGCCAAACCCTGCACTTGTAGCTGCAAAACGCAAAGAACTAAGAGTAAAAAGACAGAATTGGGACAGTCAGAACCTCTAATCCTTTAAAACTGAAGTCTACCCCTGTTGCGGGACAAACAGAGGCTAGTTCAGAGATGACCCGTCCCAAACCAAAAGCTCCATTCAAGACACGTGCTAAACTGAAGTCACACTCCAAAACAGACCCCCTTAACTTTCCTAATGGTCTAATTGGTACCAAAAGTACAGCCCAAGTGAAAGTGAATGGCTGTACTGTGAGCTGTTTGTTAGATACAGGCTCCCACGTGACTACTGTCCCTAAGTCCTATTACAGACAGTACTTATCCAACCATGAGATTAAGCCACTTTTTGAGCTGTTCGAAGTGGAGGGAGCTAACGGTCAGAGTGTACCTTACTTAGGCTACATTGAAATGCATGTCACTTTCCCAAAAGACTTTTTCGGTATTGAAGCCGAAGCGCCAACACTTGCCTTAGTGGTTCCCGATGTACGTGCAGCTGATCAGTCCTTAGATGTACAAACACATTAGATGTACTTTATGAGCTGTACTCTGATGCATGTTCTGAACTGCAGCCAACCATGTCACTTGGTTATAGGGCAGTGTTAAAAGTCCTTGAGCTACGGCACAGACAGTCCAAAGACACTAGCCTTGGTTTAGTGACCATGCGCAACAAAGAGCCACAGTTAGTTCCTGCAGGCCAAACAGTTGTTCTAGATGGTGCTGTAGCTGTGTCAGCCGGCAACAGTGAAAAATCTGTCTTGTTAGAACACCCGGTAATGTCAGCCTTACCTGGTGGTATCCTAGTAAAACCATGTCTCATAGACTTACCTGAAAGAGCACCTTACCTTGTTCCAGTTATACTCACCAATGAATCGGAACATGACGTGACAATCCCTCAGAAGTGTGTCATTGGAGAAATCTGTGCATATCAACAAGTCCTATCACAAGAACACTCCGTGAAAGTTACAAAGTCCAAAACTGAACCAAAGTCCACTCTGAAGTTCAACTTTGACTCTTCCCCCATTAGCGCTGAATGGAAAGAGCGCCTAACAGAAAGACTCAGTCAAATGCCCGAAGTATTTGCACAAAACGATCTTGACTTTGGAAAAATGGATCAAGTGAAACACACAATCAAATTATCAGATGAAACACCGTTCAAACACAGAGCACGTCCCATACATCCAAATGACCTGGAAGCGGTCCGTAAGCATCTCAAAGAACTCCAACAAGCAGGCATGATAAGAGAGTCCACTTCCCCATTTTCTTCGCCTATTGTAGTGGTGCGAAAGAAAAATGGCGATGTCCGCCTTTGTATTGATTACAGGAAGCTTAACATGCAGACTGTAAAAGATGCTTACGCCCTCCCCAACTTGGAGGAAACTTTTTCCACCTTGACCGGTTCGCAGTGGTTCTCCGTCCTCGATTTAAAGTCGGGGTACTACCAAATTGAGGTAGAGGCGCTGGACGAACCAAAGACGGCTTCCGTATGTCCCATGGGCTTTTGGGAATTCAATAGAATGCCCCAAGGCATTACAAACGCCCCCAGCACGTTCCAGCGCCTCATGGAGAAATGCATGGGCAACATGAATCTGCATGAGGTGATTGTGTTCCTCGATGACATCATTGTATTCTCCAAGATGCCTGAAGAACTTGAGGCTCGCTTAATGAAAGTTCTTAATCGCCTAAAAGAGTATTGTCACGCCGCGCCATTCATCAGCGGCGCCACCTGCTCACGCACCTGCTACTCGTCAGCGGCGAAGGATAAAAGCCGCCTCGCCCTGAGCGTCGGCCTGAAGCCGTAGACTTCGTTTCCTTTGCATGGACTTCTACCACATTCCCTTCAGCATCCTCTTTACCGGTAAGAAGTTCACTTACCTCATCTCTCCAGTCTACTCCCCTGTGCACAGGTGGATTCCTCGGCGGCGGACAATCCCGTCCCTCGTCTCTCCTCGCTGCTGCACCGAGCCCTGCAGGTGGCTGTCTCCCGGGCTTCCATCCTTGAAGCGCCAGTCATCTGCCCAAACAAGTAAGCTTCTCTCCCTCGCCTATTCTCCTCCCGTGTTGGTGTGTGCTCATCACCCTGTGTCTGATTTCTCCCATAGGGTTGCCGGCTGAACGGTCTCCTGCCTCTGGGTCCGAAGCAGACGCCCCCACCAACACATTAACATTCTGCAGACACGCACCCAAACATCCCTGTTGTTAATAAACAGTTTGAACTACTCTGAGCCTGTGTGTGTGCGTCTCCTGAGCCGAACGTTATGTCAGTACGGCTTCAGCAGAGCGGCTCGGCGGACGGCGGGCTCGCACACCGGTTTACCATCCTCGAGGCTCGGGTGGATCAGATTGTTTATCAGCAACAGGTGGTTCTTAACCAATTATTAGAACTGACTAACCGATTGAACCGCTTGGACCCCCAACAGCCGTTCCTCCCGACTCGCCAGGGTGGCGCGGCTCCTGCTGTTCCAGCGGCCGTCCAGCCGGCTCCAGTGGCACCGGTTCGGCTCACGCCGATTCCGACCCCCGCCCGCTTTAGCGGTAAGCTCGGCGGAGCGCGGGGGTTTATTATGCAGTGTGAGTCCGTGTTCCACCGTGTGCCCGGAGATTTTCCCTCGGATCACAGCCGAATTGGTTACATAGGGAATCTTCTGGAGGGGCGTGCGTTAACTTGGACCTACGCCGTAATGGCGAGGCCCAGTTATGCCACCCTCACCTATGACCAATTCGTGAGGCGCTTTCTGGAGGTCTTTGACCACTCACAAACCGAAACGGTCCAGGTCGATCGGCTTCTCGCTCTCCAGCAGGGAAGCCGGTCGGCAGCGGACTACGCGGTCGACTTCCGGGTAGCGGCGGAGGAATTGGGCTGGGAGGAACGCTCCCTCTGTGGCCTGTTCCTCCGCAGCCTCAATAGTGATCTGAGGGATGAACTGGCTGGTCGGGATATCCCTGGGACGCTAGCGGAGCTGACGTCCTTAGCGATAAGTTTGGATAACAGGCTGCGCGAGCGCTCCTCGGGGCGGAGGTCTTCTTCTTCTCGCCCTCGTGGAGCCTCGCCGCACCTGTTCCAAGCTCGCCCCCTGGCGGCGCCGCCAGCATCGCGCCCCGAGGAGTCGGAGCCGATGGTGACGGGCTGGACTAAACTTTCCCCTGTGGAGAAACAACGCCGCCGTGAGTTGGGCCTCTGCATGTATTGCGGAGGCGACCAACACACCGTGGAGTGTTGCCCACGGAAAGCCAGTCGGTGGGGTCCGCGAGTCACTGTTGGAAGCCTCGCGGATGTCAATCGGTTAGGATCACTGACTCAATTGAAGCTGCCCATCCGTTTCTGCCATAACCCTACTGGGCACCTCACCCACGCACTGGTGGATTCGGGCGCAGAAGGCAGCTTCATTTCACAAAGCCTGGCAACCCGATTGGGCATCCGCTGCCAGGCACTCAATACTCCCATCTCCCTAATCCACCTCTCCCGTGCCACCCTCGGGAGAGTGACACATCAAACTGTTCCCCTACCGGTCATCATCTCGGGAAACCACCGGGAGGAAATGACCTTTTACGTCCTTCCCAACTCTGTGTCGCCCGTCATCCTGGGGTATCCCTGGCTCCGCCTTCACAATCCGGTCCTGGATTGGAAATCAGCTGGGATCTCGGCATGGAGTACGTTCTGTATGGGCACCTGCCTTCAGTCCGCTGCCTGCTCTCCGTCCGCTCCTCCCCCTGCGACGGACGCTGCACCCCCGGACCTGTCTCTGGTGCCCCCAGAATTTCACGACCTGGGTATGGTGTTCAGCAAAGCGAAAGCTATGTCTCTTCCCCCTCATCGGCCCTATGACTGCGCCATCAACCTCCGCCAGGGGGCTCCCTTACCTTCTGGTCGCCTTTATAGCCTGTCTGCGCCGGAGAAGGAGACGATGAACGCCTACCTGAAGGAATCTTTAAGTGCTGGGATTATCCGCCCATCATCGTCACCCGTGGGGGCAGGGTTCTTCTTCGTGGGGAAAAAGGATGGGTCCCTCCGCCCTTGTATCGACTACCGGGCCCTCAATAATATCACGGAGAAGGACCGTTACACCCTGCCTCTCATGGACACTGCTTTCCACTCCCTCCAGGGGGCGACCTGGTTCACCAAGCTGGACCTACGCAGCGCTTACCACCTCGTCCGGATCCGGGAGGGAGATGAGTGGAAAACGGCCTTCCGTACCCCGAACGGCCACTTTGAATATCTGGTGATGCCGTTCGGGTTGACCAACGCTCCTGCAGTCTTCCAGTGCCTCATAAATGACGTCCTCCGGGACTTCATTGGCCTTTTTGTGTTCGTCTACCTGGACGATATTCTCATCTTCTCCAAGTCCAGGGATGAGCACCAGGTCCACGTGAGGCGGGTCCTCCAAAGGCTGCTGGAGAACCGTCTGTACGTTAAGGCAGAAAAGTGTGAATTTTACGCCAGGAGCACGTCCTTCCTGGGGTTCATCATCGCCCACGATAGGGTGCTCCCCGACCCAGAGAAGGTAAAGGCGGTGGTGGAATGGCCCACACCTGCATCCCGGAAACAGGTGCAGCAATTTGTTGGCTTCGCCAATTTCTACCGCCGCTTTGTCCCCAACTTCAGTGCCATCGTGGGACCACTGACCCGCCTCACGTCCCCGAAGGTCCCGTTCCGGTGGACCGAAGAGGTCGCTGCCGCCTTTGAGGCGCTGAAGGCGGAATTCTCCTCCTCCCGGGTCCTTCGCCAGGTCGACCCCGCGCTGCAGTGCATTGTAGAGGTAGACGCCTCGGACACGGGAGTGGGAGCAGTGCTGTCCCAGCGGTCACCGGACGATGGCGCCAAGCGACCGTGCGCCTTCTTCTCCCGGCGCTTGTCCCCGGCGGAGAGAAACTACGATGTGGGGGACAGAGAGCTCTTGGCCATCAAGCTCGCCCTGCAGGAGTGGCGCCACTGGTTGGAGGGGGCAAGCCTGCCGTTTGTGGTCCTCACGGACCACAAGAACTTGGAATACTTACGATCTGCCAAGCGCCTGAACGCCCGCCAGGCGCGCTGGTCCCTGTTCTTCGCCAGGTTCCAATTTTCCGTCACCTTCAGGCCTGGCTCTAAGAACGTCCTGCCTGACGCCCTCTCCAGGCAGTTCGCCCCCGTGGAGTCGGAGGAGGCGCCCCACTCCATCCTGCCCAGGTCGTGCGTCGTGGGAGCCATCTCGTGGGACATTGAGAGCAAGATCCGGAAGGCACAGCAGGTGGAACCTGACCCTGGCGGCGGACCGGAGGGGAGGCTGTTCGTGCCATCCGCGGTCCGAGGAGAGGTCATCCACTGGCTCCACACCTCCAAGCTCACCTGTCACCCTGGCACCTCCCGGATGATAGATCTCCTCCAACGGTCCTTTTGGTGGCCAGGCCTGCGGAGGGATGCAGCCCGCTACGCCCGGGCTTGCCCAATCTGTGCCACCTGCAAATCGGGAAATGCCCCTCCAGCGGGTCTGCTCCAGCCCCTGCCCGTCCCTGGCAGGCCCTGGTCGCACATCGCTCTGGATTTCGTCACCGGACTCCCCATCTCCAACTCCTATGACACCATCCTGACCATCGTGGACCGCTTCTCCAAGGCCGTGCACTTCATCCCCCTGCGAGGCCTCCCTACTGCCCTGGAGACGGCGGACCTCCTCGTCCAACACGTGGTCAGGCTGCATGGGATTCCGGTGGACGTGGTCTCGGACCGGGGCCCCCAGTTTTCATCTGAGGTTTGGAGGTCATTCTGCAACGCCATCGGAGCCAAGGTGAGCCTCTCCTCCGGCCATCACCCCCAATCCAACGGGCAGTGTGAGAGGACCAACCAGGAGCTGGAGGCTGCGCTCCGCTGTGTGTCCAGATCCAAACCCGCGTCCTGGAGCAACCATCTTGCCTGGGTTGAATATGCCCACAACACCGCTCGCTCTTCTGCTACAGGGATGTCCCCCTTCAAAGCGTCCCTGGGTTACGACCCCCCGCTGTTTCCGGAGCAGGAGAGTGAGGTAACTGTCCCGTCAGTTAGGGCCCATCTCAGGCAGTTCCGCTCCACCTGGGCTGCCGCGCGCCATGCGCTATTACGCACAGCGGAGCGCAACAGGACTGTGGCGGACCGGCGTAGGAGACCTGCCCCGGCGTACAGAGTTGGGCAGCTTGTTTACATTTCCACCCAGGACGTCACTCTAAAAGGCGAGAGGAGAAAGCTGGCACAGCGCTTCATGGGTCCCTACCCCATCACCCGGATCATCAACCCGGTGGCTGTGCGCGTGGCTATTCCCCCCTCCCTCCGCATTCATCCTACTTTCCACGTGTCGAAGGTGAAACTGGCGGTTTCTGACCCCCTTTGCCCTCCTCCTGCAGCGCAACCCGCGCCCCGGATGATTGGTGGCCATCCGGCCTGGTCCGCTTCCTCCATCCTGGACTCCCGGCGCCGGGGTCGTGGGTTGCAATACTTGGTGGACTGGGAGGGCTATGGGCCCGAGCATCGACAGTGGGTGCCCCCGTCGTTTGTGTTGGACCCATCGCTCATCGCGGACTTCCACCGAGCGCACCCGGATAAGCCATCGCCAGGAGGCGCTGCTAGAGGGGGGAGTACTGTCACGCCGCGCCATTCATCAGCGGCGCCACCTGCTCACGCACCTGCTACTCGTCAGCGGCGAAGGATAAAAGCCGCCTCGCCCTGAGCGTCGGCCTGAAGCCGTAGACTTCGTTTCCTTTGCATGGACTTCTACCACATTCCCTTCAGCATCCTCTTTACCGGTAAGAAGTTCACTTACCTCATCTCTCCAGTCTACTCCCCTGTGCACAGGTGGATTCCTCGGCGGCGGACAATCCCGTCCCTCGTCTCTCCTCGCTGCTGCACCGAGCCCTGCAGGTGGCTGTCTCCCGGGCTTCCATCCTTGAAGCGCCAGTCATCTGCCCAAACAAGTAAGCTTCTCTCCCTCGCCTATTCTCCTCCCGTGTTGGTGTGTGCTCATCACCCTGTGTCTGATTTCTCCCATAGGGTTGCCGGCTGAACGGTCTCCTGCCTCTGGGTCCGAAGCAGACGCCCCCACCAACACATTAACATTCTGCAGACACGCACCCAAACATCCCTGTTGTTAATAAACAGTTTGAACTACTCTGAGCCTGTGTGTGTGCGTCTCCTGAGCCGAACGTTATGTCAAGTATGGGTTTAAACTCTCCCCTGAGAAATGCAGATTTTTTCAAACTTCTGTCAGATACCTCAGTCACATTGTGTCCAGTAAAGGAGTTGAGACCGACCCCGAAAAAGTGAAAGCCCTAAGTACCTGGCCTGTGCCCCATGATCTCAAACAACTCCGCTCATTCTTAGGCTTTTCAGGGTACTATAGGCGGTTCATTAAGAACTATTCCAGCATCGTTAAGCCCCTCACTGACTTAACAACAGGCTACCCTCCTTTGCGAAAAAGCACAAAGCCCAAAGCTAAGCCTGCCCAGTACCACGACCCAAAGATACCGTTTGGCGAGCGGTGGACTTCTTCCTGTGATCTTGCATTCAAAACCATCATTGAAAAGCTCAGTGCTGCGCCTGTTCTGGGTTTCGCTGACCCTCAGTTGCCATATACCCTCCATACTGACGCCAGCACTACAGGGCTTGGCGCCGCCCTCTATCAAGAGCAGGAGGGCCAGACTAGGGTCATAGCTTATGCAAGCCGGGGGTTGTCTAGAAGTGAGTCCCATTACCCTGCCCATAAATTACAATTTTTGGCTCTAAAGTGGGCAGTAATGGAGAAGTTCGCAGACTATTTATATGGCAACCACTTTACTGTTGTGACAGACGTACATCTTAACTACTGCTAAGATAGATGCCATGAGTTATAGGTGGCTAGCTGCTCTGTCGAGGTTTAACTTTAAGCTCCAATACAGAGCAGGCAAGCTTAACTCAGATGCAGATGGCCTCTCTAGACGGCCACATGGCGAGTTACTTAATGACGCAGTGTCCCAAAAGGAGCTTGACCGCATACAGCAGTTCACTCAAACTCACTTGTCTCTTCCTGAGAACAGTTTAAGTTCCGAGGCAGTGTCTGCTATATGTGAAAAACACCTTGTCTGTAGCTCTCCAGACAACACCTTTCCTTTGGTTCACTCATTAGCCATCTCTGTAGCCACCATTCGAGATGGCTATGCAGATGAAGATGGCTGTGGTGGTCTTCCAGTTGTACTCCACATGACTCCTGAACAGATCAAAAACGAACAAAGAACTGACCCCTGTTTAAGAGAAGTGATTGCACAAATTGAAACTTGACTAAAAGTTCCACCAACTGTACAAACTGAGCTTCCTGACATCAACTTGTTACTCCGAGAACTCGGTCGACTTGAAATGTGCAATAACATCCTCTACCACACTCGTCAAGACGGAGGAAATGTTACTTACCAGCTCGTCTTACCTGAACAGCTCCGCGATTCAGTCTTTCAAAGCCTCCACTGTGACATGGGCCATTTAGGCACAGAGCGTACTTTGGATCTCGCCAGAACAAGGTTCTATTGGCCTCGCATGGCGGCAGATATTGAAAAGAAGATCAAGACATGTAATCGCTGCTTAAGACGTAAAACCTCTCCAGAACGAGCTGCTCCGCTTGTCAACATCAAGTCCACCCGACCGCTCGAACTCGTCTGTATGGATTTCCTGTCCATTGAGCCTGATCAAAGTAACACGAAGGATGTGCTTGTGTTAACTGATCATTTCACGAAATACGCTATAGCCATCCCTACCAGCAATCAGAAAGCTCAGACCGTTGCAAAGGCACTTTGGGACAACTTTATAGTCCACTACGGGATACCCGAACAATTACATAGTGATCAGGGTCACGATTTTGAGTCCCATATCATAAAAGAACTTTGCAAAATCATGGGCATTCTCAAAATCCGGACGACACCCTATCATCCCAGAGATAACCCGGTAGAACGTTTCAATAGAACGTTATTGAGCATGCTGGGTACTCTGGAGGAAAAGAACAAATCTCATTGGCACAACTATGTAAAACCACTTGTACATGTGCACAATTGTACAAAAAATGACACTACTGGTTTTGCCCCGTATAAGTTAATGTTCGGTCGTCAGCCGAGATTGCCAATCGATCTTGCATTTGGGCTCCTGTTTCACAGCAAAAGTTTCAAGTCACATTCCCAGTACATTGAAAAACTGAAGACAACTCTACAAGAAAGCTACAAACTAGCAACAGAAAATGCTAACAAGATGGCTGAAAGAAACAAAACAAGATTTGATATGCGAGTGAAACCCTCAAAACTAGAACCAGGCGACAGAGTTTTGGTACATGCAGTCCGCCTCAGAGGCAAGCACAAACTAGCAGACAGGTGGGAAGCTGAAATTCACATTGTGGTGAGCCAAGCAGGTGACTTGCCTGTTTACACTATAAGACCTGAGACAAAAGATGGTCCTGTTCGCACCGTTCACCGCGACCTCTTGCTTCCCTGTGGTTTTCTTGCCCCTGTTGAAAACGAACCTGTCCAACCAAAACGTGTCCGCAAACCTAAGACAAGACAATCATCTGAACAAAATGAGGAATGTGAGAATTCAGAACCGGAAAATAAAGATGTCTATTGATACAGAGAAGAACCAATCCAAACGCCCATAAAGCTTACTCGAGTTTATGAAATTCCCCATCCAAAGACATTCTTTAAAGGAGACATTCCTGCTGAAACTCACTTACCTGGATGTGACAACTTGCCTGGAAATGTCACTTCACCTAGATGCGACAACGTACCGAATGATGGAAACCTGGAAGAAACTGAAATAAATGTGGAACCATCAAACAATGAGAATGGAACTGAAAGTGAAACCAACTTGCCTGATAAAAGTACCTGTGATGAACCTGTGGAAGAAAAACCTGAAAAAGAAGTCCCACAGACTGTGAGACGTTCCGAGAGGACAACCTCCAAGCCAGAAAGACTACAGTATAATCAGTTGGGAAACCCTCTCCTAACTGTTGCCCAGTCCCTGTTTCAAGGATTAAACCTGGCTTTTACCAGAGCCTTAACAGAGACAGATCCTAAGATTATTCAAACCTGGCATTTAATTCAATTCAATTCAATTCAACTTTATTTATATAGTGCCATTTCACAACAACAGTCATCTCATAGCACTATCAACTGTAGGGGGGACCCCCACAGTTGCAGAAAGACCCCAGCAATCAGGCGATCCCCTGTGAGCAAGCACTTGGCGACGGTGGAGAGGAAAAACTCCCTTTTAACAGGAAGAAACCTCCAGCAGAACCAGGCTCAGGGAGGGGCAGTCATCTGCTGCGACTGGCTGGGGGGTGAGGGGATAGAGAAGAAGAAAAGAACAGACATGTAGAGAGCAAACAGCACGATGGGGACTCAATCTATGGGAGAGAACAAACAAATGTTAATGGCCAGCAAAAAAAAAAATATTTCATAGAGAGTGAGGAAAGGAGTGAGGCCCAGTGCATTACTGGAGGTCCCCCGGCTGACTAAACCTATTAGCAGCATAACTAAGGGAGGGTTCAGAAACACATGATTCCTCCCTAATTGTAGGCTATATCAAAAAGGTAGGTTTTAGCCCTATTCTTAAAAACAGAGATCGAGTCTGACTCCCGAATCCAGATTGGCAGCTGATTCCACAGGAGAGGAGCTTGATAACTGAAGGCTCTGCCTCCCATTGTACTTTTGGAGATTCTAGGTATTACAAGTAATCCTGCATTTTGGGAGCGTAGTGCTCTGTTAGGATGATACGGTAGTATCAGATCTTTTAAATAAAAAGGAGCCTGACTGTTTAGAGCTTTGTAAGTAAGAAGAAGGATTTTAAACTTAATTCTAAACTCTATGGGAAGCCAATGAAGGGAGGCCAGAACCGGAGAGATATAATCTCTCTTTCTAGTACCTGTTAAAACTCTTGCTGCAGCATTTTGGATCAGCTGAAGACTTTTTAAAGATGTTTTAGGACAGCCTGATAATAAAGAATTACAATAATCTAATCTCGAGCTAACAAAAGCGTGGATCAGCTTCTCAGCATCACTCTGAGACAAGATACTCCTAATCTTGGCAATATTACGCAAATGATAGAAGGCAGTCTTAGAAACAAATTTAATATGTGAATTGAAGGACAAATCCTGATCAAAAATAACTCCAAGGTTCCTCACAGAGCTATTAAGAGAAAGAGTAACTGCATCCAAACTGAAAGTTTGATTTGGAAAGGAATTTCTAAGGTTTTTTGGACCAACAAGAATGACTTCAGTCTTATCTGAATTTAATAGCAGGAAATTACAAGTCATCCAAGCTTTGATTTCCTTAAGACAGGCTTCTAACTTGGCTAATTGATTAGTATCATCTGGCTTCATTGACAGGTATAATTATGTGTCATCTGCATAACAATGAAAATGTAAGATAAGATAAGATAAGATAAGATAAGCCTTTATTAGTCCCACAACGGGGAAATTCCAGGATTGCAACAGCACAGGGATAGCAACACTCAGAGCAACAATCAGAAGGCAAGAAAAAAAAAAAAAAACAAGCAAGCAAGAGCAGCTAATATACATATGTACATATTACTATAAAATATATATATACACACACACACACACAGACACACAGTGCAGAGCATTGTAGCTGGATGGAATAAATATATGAATATATGAACACACAGTGCAGAGCATTGTAGCTAGATGGAATAAATATGTAAATATATAAACACCCACAGTACGGAGCATTGCAGCTAGGTGGAATAAATATGCAAGTATATAAACACACACAGTGCGGAGCAATGTAGCTAGATGGAATAATATGTAGATATATAAAAACACAGTGCGGAGCATTGTAGCTAGATGGAATAAATATATAGATATATAAATATAAACACACCCAGTGCTGAGCATTGTAGCTAGATGGAATAAATATATAGATATATAAATATAAACACACCCAGTGCTGAGCATTGTAGCTAGATGGAATAAATATGTAAATATATAAACACACACAGTGCAGAGCATTGTTGCTAGGTGGGATGAAACAGCATAACCGTCTATTTAGTTATCCTACATGGTATGATTATGTGCCCATACATATTCTCACCCTCCATAGCGACCGGTATGTTCCTAGTTGTATGCCGGAGAGGACCATTGTGTAAGTCTATTGCATCTTTTGCATTAAAAAAAAACTATTAGTTTGTTACGTCTTTTTGCTATCTCTGCGAGCAGCCCTGCTTAGGTTGTACAGTCTGACAGCCGTTGGTAGGAAGGACCTACGAAACCTCTCGGTTGTGCACCTGGGATGATGTAGTCTGCTGCTAAATGAGCTCCTCAGTGCATCCAGTATGTCCTGCATAGGGTGGAACTCGGACTCCAGCAGAGATGACAGTTTAGCCACCGTCCTTCTCTCTCCTATCTCCTCCATCGGATCAAGGCGTTGCCCCAGGACAGAGCTAGCTTTCTTAATCAGTTTGTTCAGTCTCTTCCTATCGGCTGCAGTAATGCCACTGCCCCAGCAGACCACTCCAAAAGTGATGGCTGATGCCACCACCGTGTCATAGAATGACTTCAGCAGCGCCCCTTGTACACCAAAAGACCTGAGTCTCCTCAGCAGGAACAGCCTGCGCTGTCCCTTCTTGTAGAGTGCGTCAGTATTGTGTGACCAGTCTAGTTTATTGTTCAGATGAATACCCAGGTACTTGTAGGATGTCACCATCTCGATGTCTGTTCCCTGTATATTTACTGGTGCTGTGAGGGGCTGCCCATGCCTGCGGCAGTCCACCACCAGCTCCTTAGTTTTCCTCGCGTTGATCTGGAGGCAGTTCCGATGGCACCAGTCCACAAAGTCCTGGATAAGCCCTCTGTACTCAGCTTCATCTCCGCTGGAGATGAGACCAACGATCGCAGAGTCATCAGAGAACTTCTGTAGATGGCAATGTGTTGTGTTGTGTGAGAAGTCCGCAGTATAAAGAGTGAACAGGAAGGGAGCCAGCACCGTTCCCTGGGGGGCCCCCGTGCTACTGATGATCGTGTCGGAAACACAGTCCCGGGTTCTCACAAACTGAGGCCGGTTCGTGAGGTAGTCCAGGATCCATGATGACAGGTGCTGGTCCACCCCTGTGCGCAGCAGCTTGTCCTTCAGGATCATCGGTTGGATGGTGTTGAAAGCACTGGAGAAGTCAAAGAACATGATCCTCACCATATTCCCGGGCTTCTCCAGGTGGGACAGAGAACGGTGAAGGAGGAAGATCACCGCATCCTCCACCCCAATGCCATGCTGGTAGGCGAACTGGAGTGGATCCATCGCTGGTTCCACCAGGGGGCGGAGATGAGCAAGGAGCAGTCTCTCCAGGGTCTTCATCAAGTGGGACGTCAAGGCCACCGGTCTGAAGCTGTTCAGGTCTTTGGGGTGGGAAGTTTTTGGTACAGGTACCACACAAGATGTTTTCCACAGCTGTGGTACCCTCCCCAGTTTCAGGCTCATGTTGAAGATATACGTCACAATCCCACACAGCTAGTCTGCACAGGACTTGAGGAGCTTTGCGCTGATGCCGTCCGGTCCCGACGCCTTCCTCGCCTTGATCTTCCTCAGCTCCGTCCTCACCTGGGTCTTGGTCAGGGTCAGGATGGGGGGCTGTGTGTTGGGAGTGGGGGGGGTGTCGGTGGAGTGGGGAGTGGGCAGCAGGACTTGATTTCTTAGTGGCAGCAGTGGTTGTTGTGCAGACAGGGGGGAGGGCGGTTGGTCAAATCTATTGAAAAACAGATTCAGGTTGTTCGCCCACTCCCTGCCCCCCGTGGCCTGGGGGGAGGTATTCTGGAGCCCCGAGATGGTTTTGAGGTTTCTCCAGACCCCGCTGATGTCGCTCTGTTGCAGCTTGTCCTCCATCTTCTTCCTGAAGCTGTCCTTGCCTTCTCTGATCTTTCTCCTCAGCTCCCTCTGTACGGACTTCAGCATCTCCCTGTTCCCCGACCTGAAGATCTTCTTCTTCTCTCTCAGAAGTGTTTTTATCTCAGGGTTGATCCAGGGTTTGTTGTTTGAGTGACGCCGTATGGTCTTGGTGGGAACGGATTTGTCCACACAGAAGCTGAGGTAGCCCGTGAAGGTGTGAATGAGGCCATCGATGTCCTCACCATGTGGATCGCAGAGCTACTTCCAGGCAGTGGCTTCAAAACAGTCCTTTAGAGTGTCCATTGTCTCCTCAGACCATAACTCCACAGTGTGCATGGCCAGAGGTTGTCTGTGCACTAGGGGTTTGTACACCGGTCGGAGATGAACCAAGTTGTGATCCGATCTCCCAAGTGGGGGGAGTTGTGATGAGGTGTACGCCTCCTTAGTGTTTGCGTAGAACAAATCCAGTGTTTTATTGTCTCTAGTGTGGCATGTGACATACTGGGTGAAAGTGGGCAGAATGGGAGACAGTGAAACGTGGTTGAAATCGCCTGAGATGAGGAGAAGAGCATCTGGGTGTTCTGTCTGCAGCCTGCTGGTTACTGAATGGATGACGTCACGCGCTGTCCCAGCGTTCGCCGTCGGATTTGCATAAACAACAATGCAGATCACGTGTGAGTGTTCTCTCGGGAGATATGTAGGCCTCATGCTAACAGCTAGCAACTCAATGTCTTTGCTGCAGTGTCGTTGTTTAACAGTGATATGTCCCGGTCTACACCAGTTGTTGTTAACATACATTATCACTCCACCGCCCCTAGTTTTGCCACTCTCTGGTGTTCGGTCAGCTCGTATCATGTGAAAACCCTCCAGCTCAATGTTAGCATCTGCTGCTAGTTCAGTTAGCCACGTCTCAGTAAACAAAAGGAGAGAGCACTCCCGGTAAGTGCTATCATAACGGGAGATAGCCGCTAGCTCATCTAACTTTCCCAGTATCGACCGTACATTTCCCATGACAACAGATGGAAGGGAGGGTCTGTACCTTATATTTTTTGTCCTCCGCCTTACTCCAGCCCGGCAGCCGCGGCGTTTTCGCCTCAGTTCTCTCGGTATGTCGAGTTTTTCCAGTGGGACCGGGTGGCGGTTAAATGCTAGCAGCTCTTCCCTGTTGTATCGAATCCTGCTATAAACAGTGGCTCCGTCCACCGGCTCAGGAGACATTTGGGACGATCTGTGTGTCCGTGATATAAGTGGGGTGAAAAAAAAAGTGATCAAAAGAGAGAGGAAGGGAAAAAAAAAACTCGGAATCGAGCCGCTGTTGCAAAAGGCAGCCGACTGGTGTGGCGCCGAGAGAATAACAATGAAAATGTATACAGTGCTTTCTAATAATGTTGCCTAACGGAAGCATATATAAACTAAAAAGAGTAGGGCCTAGCACAGATCCCTGTGGAACTCCATGACTAAGCTTTGAGCTGAAAGAAAACTCATCATTTACATGAACAAACTGGAACCTATCAGATAAATGAGATCTAAACCACTGCAACGAAGTTCCATTAAGTCCAACATAATGTTCTAATCTATCAAGTAGAATATTATGATCAATAGTATCAAAAGCTGCACTAAGATCTAAAAGGACAAGTACAGAAACTAGTCCATTATCAGATGCAATGAGGAGGTCGTTAGTGACCTTCGCTAAGGCTGTTTCAGTATTATGATGGATTCTAAACCCAGATTGAAACTCTTCAAGTAAACCATTTCCCTGCAGGTGGTCAAATAATTGCGTAGCAACAACTCTTTCTAAGATTTTTGAAATGAAAGGGAGATTAGAGATTGGTCTATAGTTAGCTAAAGCTCCTGGATCTAGTGTTGGCTTTTTGAGTAAGGGTTTAATTACAGCCGTTTTAAAAGCCTGCGGTACATGGCCTAAAGTTAATGAAGAATTGATTATATGAAGAATAAAGCTACCAATAAGTGGGAAGACTTCTTTAAATAACCTGGTAGGAATAGGGTCTAAAAGACAAGTTGAAGGTCTGGATGAGGAAACCATTTTGTCTAACTCACAAAGGTCGATTGGAGTAAACTCATCAAGACAGACATCAATAGAAGGAGTTGTAGTAGTTACAGTATTTAAGTTAACTGTGGGAAGAATCTGATTGATTTTATCGCTGATGGATGAAATTTTATTATTGAAAAAGTTCATAAAGTCCTGACTAGTAAGCTCTAAGGGGATGCTAGGATTGACAGAGTCCTGACTCTTTGTCAACCTGGCTACAGTACTGAAAAGAAACCTGGGATTATTCTTGTTCTCTTCTATTAATGCAGAGTAATAACTCGTTCTAGCTTTTCTACGAGATTTTTTATAAATTAAAAGATGATTTCTCCAAGCTAAATAGATTTCATCTAAATTAGTAGAGCGCCATTTTCTTTCTAATTGACGAGTCTTCTGTTTTAAGCTACGAGTTTCTGTGTTGAACCAAGGAGTTAAAAATCTCTGATTAGACTTTTTCTTTTTTAAGGGGGCCACCAAGTCTAGAGCCTGATGCAGAGAAGCTGAAACACTATCCACCATGTTATCAATTACAGAAGGAGCAAGCTGTCTATAGCTTATTTCCGTTGTGTTGACACATGGCATAGAGGAAACAATCTGCATAAATTTGGAAACAGCATCATCTGAGAGGCATCTACTGTGATAATATTTTTCTTTAGGAGCCAAATAGTCAGAAATAGTAAAATCAAAGGTTAACAGGCAATGGTCTGACAGTACAGTGTTATGAGGAGACACTACAAGATTTTCTATTTCTATGCCATATGTCAGAACAAGGTCCAATGTATGGTGGAGGTAATGAGTAGAATTTCCTACTTTCTGAGAAAACCCAATCGAGTCTAATATTGAATTAAAAGCCACATTAAGGCAGTCACTATCTACATCCACATGTATATTAAAGTCCCCTACTATAATTATTCTATCAGATTTCAGCACTAAATCAGCTAAAAAATTCAATTCAATTCAATTCAACTTTATTTATATAGCGCCATTTCACAACAACAGTCATCTCATAGCACTATCAACTGTAGGGGGGACCCCCACAGTTGCAGAAAGACCCCAGCAATCAGGCGATCCCCTGTGAGCAAGCACTTGGCGACGGTGGAGAGGAAAAACTCCCTTTTAACAGGAAGAAACCTCCAGCAGAACCAGGCTCAGGGAGGGGCAGTCATCTGCTGCGACTGGCTGGGGGGTGAGGGGATAGAGAAGAAGAAAAGAACAGACATGTAGAGAGCAAACAGCACGATGGGGGCTCAATCTATGGGAGAGAACAAACAAATGTTAATGACCAGCAAAAAAAAAAATATTTCATAGAGAGTGAGGAAAGGAGTGAGGCCCAGTGCATTACTGGAGGTCCCCCGGCTGACTAAACCTATTAGCAGCATAACTAAGGGAGGGTTCAGAAACACATGATTCCTCCCTAATTGTAGGCTATATCAAAAAGGTAGGTTTTAGCCCTATTCTTAAAAACAGAGATCGAGTCTGACTCCCGAATCCAGATTGGCAGCTGATTCCACAGGAGAGGAGCTTGATAACTGAAGGCTCTGCCTCCCATTGTACTTTTGGAGATTCTAGGTATTACAAGTAATCCTGCATTTTGGGAGCGTAGTGCTCTGTTAGGATGATACGGTAGTATCAGATCTTTTAAATAAAAAGGAGCCTGATTGTTTAGAGCTTTGTAAGTAAGAAGAAGGATTTTAAACTTAATTCTAAACTCTATGGGAAGCCAATGAAGGGAGGCCAGAACCGGAGAGATATAATCTCTCTTTCTAGTACCTGTTAAAACTCTTGCTGCAGCATTTTGGATCAGCTGAAGACTTTTTAAAGATGTTTTAGGACAGCCTGATAATAAAGAATTACAATAATTTAATCTCGAGCTAACAAAAGCGTGGATCAGCTTCTCAGCATCACTCTGAGACAAGATGCTCCTAATCTTGGCAATATTACGCAAATGATAGAAGGCAGTCTTAGAAACAAATTTAATATGTGAATTGAAGGACAAATCCTGATCAAAAATAACTCCAAGGTTCCTCACAGAGCTATTAAGAGAAAGAGTAACTGCATCCAAACTGAAAGTTTGATTTGGAAAGGAATTTCTAAGGTTTTTTGGACCAACAAGAATGACTTCAGTCTTATCTGAATTTAATAGCAGGAAATTACAAGTCATCCAAGCTTTGATTTCCTTAAGACAGGCTTCTAACTTGGCTAATTGATTAGTATCATCTGGCTTCATTGACAGGTATAATTGTGTGTCATCTGCATAACAATGAAAATGTATACAGTGCTTTCTAATAATGTTGCCTAACGGAAGCATATATAAACTAAAAAGAGTAGGGCCTAGCACAGATCCCTGTGGAACTCCATGACTAAGCTTTGAGCTGAAAGAAAACTCATCATTTACATGAACAAACTGGAACCTATCAGATAAATGAGATCTAAACCACTGCAACGAAGTTCCATTAAGTCCAACATAGTGTTCTAATCTATCAAGTAGAATATTATGATCAACAGTATCAAAAGCTGCACTAAGATCTAAAAGGACAAGTACAGAAACTAGTCCATTATCAGATGCAATGAGGAGGTCATTAGTGACCTTCGCTAAGGCTGTTTCAGTACTATGATGGATTCTAAACCCAGATTGAAACTCTTCAAGTAAACCATTTCCCTGCAGGTGGTCAAATAATTGCGTAGCAACAACTCTTTCTAAGATTTTTGAAATGAAAGGGAGATTAGAGATTGGTCTATAGTTAGCTACAGCTCCTGGATCTAGCGTTGGCTTTTTGAGTAACGGTTTAATTACAGCCGTTTTAAAAGCCTGCGGTACATGGCCTAAAGTTAATGAAGAATTGATTATATGAAGAATAAAGCTCCCAATAAGTGGGAAGACTTCTTTAAATAACCTGGTAGGAATAGGGTCTAAAAGACAAGTTGAAGGTTTGGATGAGGAAACTATTTTGTCTAACTCACAAAGGTCGATTGGAGTAAACTCATCAAGACAGACATCAATAGAAGGAGTTGTAGTAGTTACAGTATTTAAGTTAACTGTGGGAAGAATCTGATTGATTTTATCGCTGATGGATGAAATTTTATTATTGAAAAAGTTCATAAAGTCCTGACTAGTAAGCTCTAAGGGGATGCTAGGATTGACAGAGTCCTGACTCTTTGTCAACCTGGCTACAGTACTGAAAAGAAACCTGGGATTATTCTTGTTCTCTTCTATTAATGCAGAGTAATAACTCGTTCTAGCTTTTCTACGAGATTTTTTATAAATTAAAAGATGATTTCTCCAAGCTAAATAGATTTCATCTAAATTAGTAGAGCGCCATTTTCTTTCTAATTGACGAGTCTTCTGTTTTAAGCTACGAGTTTCTGTGTTGAACCAAGGAGTTAAAAATCTCTGATTAGACTTTTTCTTTTTTAAGGGGGCCACCAAGTCTAGAGCCTGATGCAGAGAAGCTGAAACACTATCCACCATGTTATCAATTACAGAAGGAGCAAGCTGTCTATAGCTTATTTCCGTTGTGTTGACACATGGCATAGAGGAAACAATCTGCATAAATTTGGAAACGGCATCATCTGAGAGGCATCTACTGTGATAAATCAGCAAATTTGGATAAAAATTCTGAATAGGTTGATGGGGGACGATAAACTATGGCAAATAAAATTGGGTTTAACCTGAAATTGCTAAAGTGCCCAACACTGAGGACCAGGCCCTCAAAGGAATTATAACATGTTTTTTGCTTTACATTAACTCGTAATTTGGAATGGTAAATTGTTGCTACTCCTCCTCCACAACCAGAACTTCTGGGATTTTGACAGTTTAAATAACCAGGGGGAGTTGATTCATTTAAACCAACATAATCCTCTTGCCCTAACCAAGTCTCTGTAAGGGAAATTAAATCAATCTGATGATCAATTAACAGATCATGGACTAACAGAGACTTGGGAGTTAGAGACCTAATATTTAATAAACCACATTTAATTTTTAAATTATGAGGAGGAACAGAGGCCAAATCATTCAGTTTAGAGGCTTTATGTTTAATTTGAGTTTTACCAATATTTTGCTTTATCACTTTGGGACGCTTATACATTATATTTTTATTTACTTTGGAGGGAGCAGACAGACCAGAGCCTTAATTAATAGAGTCAGATCTTAGGATTATTCCCATGAACACTAGTTCTCCTGTCATTACTATTTAGCTAATCCCATGCAAAGGGACTTGCATGATTCTAAGGAGGGATAGTGTAACCCCGTGTTAAAAACGTGATGGAATTATGAATGTCGATACCGCTTTAAGAAGAAAGAGGGGACATTCATTTCGCAATGGGAGTAGATAGTTTAACGTGAATTAAATTAGAAATATTGATACCGCTTTTAAAAAGAAAAACACCCATTTCACAATGGGAATACATAATTTGAATATGAATATTTAAATAAATATATATTCATAAATAGTAGGAACATTTTCTAGAAGGTTCTGATAAAGTTCCTAGTATTGTGTGTTGATATTTCGAGTAACCAATGGCTGCGCCGTTGCTGGGTCACGCCACCCAATGGGTTAAGCGCTGTCTCCCTGGGTCTGGGATGACTTGAATTTTTGGCTCAGTCACGCGAGATGCCAAAAGACACAGACCAGAGAGAGAGAGACGGTCCTTGGTGATATGGCGACGCTAACGTGCTGGTAGCAGCCTTTACCTGGATAAAATCCTTGAAATTGATTGGGATCCAAAGGTTGTCGACGCCGTTGAGCGCGGGAACTCCATTGAAGCGCGAGCCACTTGGCATGAGCGCGGATCTCCAGATCTGGATGGCGAGCCGAAGCCCGAACCCTGGAAACTGCTAGAGGTGACCCCACTGGTCACCTGGAACTGAAACAACAGAACTGTGAATATTGTAAATATATTTGGAGTATTTTGTTTTTATTTTTTTTTTATCGTGCTGTGTATTTGTTTATATGTACATATCTGTGAAATAATATACATAGTTGCAAGTTCCATATACGGCTGTGTATGTGTCATCTGTTGTTGCACCTCCCAGGTTCCTATGAACCCAGAGTTGGTCTGACCTGGCCCAATTATCCCTTTTCCCTCAGGTAGAAAAGTTAAGGTAAATGCATTGCCATAACACACCACTACCAAAAAGGGTACTACACCTAAAGTGAGTAGGTGTTAGTTAGTAAGGGTTACACATAAATCTGGCGAGCGCAAGTGTTAGTGGGTGTTACCCCCCAACCCAGTGATATTATACCCTGTGTATATTGTATATTGTTACAGTGGTATATTGTTACAAAATTTGGCGAGACAAGTAAGTGTCACAGGGTACCACCCTACAGGGACACAGGGTGTTATACAAGCATTCGTGTCAGAGTTCGTGTCATCATTCGCATTATCATTTCCTTAATGTTCATCCACGGCTCTTCGCTAAAGTAAGTATGTTTATGGTCTTACTTATTGTTAGCATTCCTTGCCTTTTCCTTCATCTGATGACGAGCGAATGTCCCTCGTCTCAGCTGTCATTGATCTGTGTAATGTTCGTAGTTAATCTTGCCGCTCAGCCCATGCGACTAGCTACCTTGTCCTAGCCTTGAACTGTAAATAAACCTAAGTGCAACTTAACTGGTTTGTGGAGTCTTATGCTGGCTCGTGAAGGCCAGACGTGACAGTAGACAGCCGCCAGAAGGAGACGCCGTCTGCAGTAAGTTGCATTCAGGAGAACTCCGCTCTTTCCTGTCTGGGTACAGCGTACTGGAATTATGCCATCGCGGAGGGGTCGCACTCGGGGTTCCAGCGACCAGCTGACCGAGGTGCTGGAGCAAGTGAATGAAATCCTCATCGCCGCCTCCAACCTCGATCTTAATCCTGATACCCTCATCGCCCCTCCCCTTCTCGGCTATCAGCCCGATGTACGCTGGTACCTAGACCGGGCTGAGTATGTGCTCGACCAACTGTCTCCCCGCTACGACGACCACCCAGAAGTCGACGCGATAAGACTGGATATCGCCGCCCAACGCAGAATACTCCGGAGGTACAAGGAAGAAGAAGCCCAGAGGCGGAGGAGACGGAATCCCCGCTGCCCGCTTTGGGATCCTGATCCCTTTCTCGATCCAGTCCAGAAGTTCGCACCACCTGTGGCCCGTCAAAGACGTCGGCGTCGCGGCCAGAGACATTCTCAGCAAAAGTCCCGTCCGGATCCTGCTCCGGATCACTGGTATGACCGCTTTAACCAGACAGCTGTCTCTTCAGCGTGTTGCCAGGAGGGAACCCCCGCAGCCGGTCTCCCCGAGCCATCTTCCTTTGCTGATTCGTCAGTGCTTCTTGCCCGGCCCGTTTTGGCTGTCGCCCCCTCCTTTCCAACATCTTCTTCAGCTGCTGATTGTATGAGGAGTTCTGCCCCGGCAAGCCCCGCATTGATCCCGTCTCCAGTGGCCCCCCCCCTTCCTTCCAGGGAGCCCTCTGCCACCATCCGACGGGAGGAGGAAGGAGCAACGTTCCCTGCAGCAGGCATCATCCCTACCCTGTTAGATAGATAGATTAGTACAGGCGAGTACAAGTTCACTCCTTTCCCCTTAATAGTGATTTGTCTAGTCTGACTCCTGGGGGTGAGGTTCGGGGTTCAAAGCCCCCCGAGCCCCCACCACCTGCTGAGATAGTTACTAAACCCGCTGCCTCTGTGTCTCCCCCCGGTGAGCGTTCTTCGATGTCAGTCGAGCGTTATCAGATGAGGAGGGGGCCTGCTGTCCTGGAGCAGAAGATCCCAGCCCCGCAGCCACATCAAGGACAGAGGAGGGGATCGGACTACTGTTTGGAGCCTGCGCCGATGACGGAGTGTCCCCGGGTCTCCACGGATAAGCAGTCCAACCCAGCGGGCCAGGGGCCCCCCTCCACCACGCCGTATGGATTACCAGCATGGATATCGGTGTCAGAGGGTCCTCAGGCTGCCGAGGCCATCATGCCGGCTGTGGAGTCCGACGCAGCCGAGTGGGAGCCAGAAGACGACCTCCTCCTGTCTGAGCCCGGATCGTCGAAGTCTTGGACGGCGTCCGAACTTGAGATCAGGCAAGTGCTCAGTGTTGTCTTTGTTTTCTCTATTATTGAGCATTTTTGCCTGTCTCTTGGTGAAGCGAGCCGGGTGCAGCCGTCCACTGCTTCCAAGCTTGTCTCGCTGGGTTCTGGCGCTGCCGGTGTTCCTGATCCCAGTTCTTCTTTTTCTTCTGAGCCCTCCCCCAAGATCGCCGGTGCAGAGCAGACCCCTATCACTGTGCCGGAGGTTCCGGGTTCGGAGTTGGAGGTTGGTACTGGTGTGGCCCTGACTCAATCGGGGTCCAACGCGGGTGCAGCGTCGACCCAATCAGAATTCATCGTCGAAGTGGTTCTGTCCCAATCGGGGTCCGACGCGGGTGCAGCGTCGGCGGAATCAGAGTTCGTCACCGAGGTGGTTCAGACCCAATCGGGGTCCGACATGGGTGCAGCTTCGGCGGAATCAGAGTTCATCACCAAAGTGGTTCAGACCCAATCGGGGTCCAATGCGGGTGCAGCGTCGGCAGAATCAGAGTTCGTCACCGAGGGGGTTCAGACCCAATCGGGGTCCAACGCGGGTGCAGCGTCGATTGAATCAGACTTTGTCACCGGCGTGGTTCTGACCCAATCGGGGTCTGACGTGGCTGCAGCATCGACTCAGTCAAAGTTTGTCCCCGGAGGGGTTCTGGCCCAATCCGGGACCACCGTGGGTGTAGCGTTAGTCCAGTCAGGATTCCTTACCGGATTGGTTCCGGCCCTGCCAGTGTCTATTTGGGTGGGATCTGGAGATGGTGCTGCAGATCCACCGCCAAATAATCCCAAATTAATTCCCTACCCTCGTCATGTTTCTCCCTCCCCCGCATCTGGAACCACGGGAATTAATCATAGTTGGCCCGGTTCTCCCTGGCTTTCCCCTGCCGTTGGAAGACCGTTGCCGATCCCTCTCCAGTCATCTGGTTGGCAGGTGGATGCGGGTCGATCACCTGGAAGCCTGGTCTTCCCATTTGGCTTCCGGGGCCAGCCTCCCGATAAGCAGAACTGTACATTTGGCACCCTGGTCCGGCCTCCGGAGGCATGGTCATCCTTGGCCCGGGATTCGGGTAGGCCACCAGAACACGTCCCGTTGCCCCTGTTAGAGGTCTGGATGCTGGGGGCTGGGAAGCCTCCTGAAATGTGTATTATGACTGTCATCCTGATGTGCTTCTTCCCCCTTCTTTTGCCCTTCAGTAGTTTCTGTGATTTTGAGGGGGGTTTTTTTGGATTGAAATACTCCACAGGCAGGATTATGGTGTACTCCGATGTGTGACTTGACCACTGTTTTTCCCCCCCCCCATTCAGTCCGGCTTATATACCCAGTTTTGTTTTTTTTTTCCTCTTGTTTGACCTTTTGGCTTTGAAGACAACCGAGTGTATCTGATTTTGTTAGCACTTTTCCTCTATTTTTTGATTCTAGGGTTATTTTGTACATCGTTTATATTACCCCTATTTTGTGTTTTATGAATATATGTACCCTTGTCAGGGCAATTCACACATTTTTGAGTTAGTAGAATGTTGTCTGTTTATTGTGTCTTGGATCAAGGAATCTTTAGAGTAGATTTTTTTTCCCTTCTCGTTAGATATAATACCATTATGATTGTTTTCTCGCTGGCCATTGCCATGCACTTGTTGTAACATCTACGTTAGATTTTTATTCTGCCAAATTGGGTCTAGTTGACCTGATTCTGGCACCAAAGGAATGAACCTGTTCAAAATTCTGCCTTTTTCTTTTGTTCCCATGTTTTGGTTTTCCTAATCACTCGTAATATTAGAATTTAAACTGCAGCCTTGGGAATTCTCAGCTGCTAAATTTGTGGTAGAGCTTTTGCACTCTGTCTGTGTTTAGGTGATGGTCATATCAGACACCTGCTTATCTTAATGGCTTAGTACTGACTGGGAGCCCTAAACTCTCCTAAACCATTTTTGATATTTCTTTCACGTGTGCAAGCTCTAAACAGTCGTCTGCATTGTAAACTGGCCTTCAGAAGTGAAAATTAACAGACAGGGACTCTAGTAGTAACCTTGTGTTTGGCACATAACTTCAAACTTAACATCTGATATTTGTGTATCCGAGGTAGCTTACTTTATGGGTCGTTGGCTTGTTCATTTTTTTTTTTTCTTTTTTTGCTTTGCGGAGGAGATAGGAGAGAGAAGGACGGTGGCTAAACTGTCATCTCTGCTGGAGTCCGAGTTCCACCCTATGCAGGACATACTGGATGCACTGAGGAGCTCATTTAGCAGCAGACTACATCATCCCAGGTGCACAACCGAGAGGTTTCGTAGGTCCTTCCTACCAACGGCTGTCAGACTGTACAACCTAAGCAGGGCTGCTCGCAGAGATAGCAAAAAGACGTAACAAACTAATAGTTTTTTGAATGCAAAAGATGCAATAGACTTACACAATGGTCCCCTCCGGCATACAACTAGGAACATACCGGTCGCTATGGAGGGTGAGAATATGTATGGGCACATAATCATACCATGTAGGATAACTAAGTAGACGGTTATGCTGTTTCATCCCATCTAGCAACAATGCTCAGCACTGGGTGTGTTTATATTTATATATCTATATATTTATTCCATCTAGCTACATTGCTCCGCACTGTGTTTTTATATATCTACATATTATTCCATCTAGCTACATTGCTCCGTACTGTGGGTGTTTATATATTTACATATTTATTCCATCTAGCTACAATGCTCTGCACTGTGTGTTCATATATTCATATATTTATTCCATCCAGCTACAATGCTCTGCACTGTGTGTCTGTGTGTGTGTGTGTATATATATATTTTATAGTAATATGTACATATGTATATTAGCTGCTCTTGCTTGCTTGTTTTTTTTTTTCTTGCCTTCTGATTGTTGCTCTGAGTGTTGCTATCCCTGTGCTGTTGCAATCCTGGAATTTCCCCGTTGTGGGACTAATAAAGGCTTATCTTATCTTATCTTATGTGACCTGAAGGCCAGTGATCATTCACATCAGTGTTGGGTTCATACTATTGAGGGGTTTTTTTGGTTTGCTGTCTATTCATGGCTGTCTATTCATGAGAGGTTTTTTTTCTTCTCTGTAACGGTCCGGTTATCCAGTTTTGTGATGTCATTGTTAAGCTATTTTCTCTTTGTGATACGCGTTCTTGTACAGTTTTTCTTGTTGTTTTTCTCCCCCCACCTTGTGAATTTATCCCCTGTTTGTGTTTCTGCCCCTGCCTTGTCTTAATGGTAATTTGTGTGTCTTTTTCTGTGAGGTTGATCTTGTCCCCCCTCTACCTGCTTCCCCATCCACCCGCCCTGGGGTGGGGTGGGGTGTGTGTGGATGTTACAGGCGTCCGGGAGTTCGCCTTGGGGGGGGGGGGTCCTGTCATATCCCGAGCGCTATTTTGTCCGCGCTCGGGCTACACATCATTCCTGTCAGGCTTTGACAGCAGTGTTGTCATTCTGGCTCCCCGGGCTCTGATTGGTCAAACGCTCGGGAGTTCCCTTCTGTCAGAGCCTGAGCAGCTGTGCTGCATTTGCGGTCGTTAGCAGCCGGCTTTAAATGCTGGCGCCAGTGGCTGCATCTGGCGGCTGTCCTGTCAAGCATTCTTGTCAACGTTTCGTGTCAAGCATTCGTGTCATCATTTGTGTTAACATTTCCTTAATGTTCATCCACGGTTCTTCGCTAAAGTAAGTGTGTTTATGGTCTTAGTTATTGTTAGTATTCCTTGCCTTTTCCTTCGTCTGATGACGAGCAAATGTCCCTTGTCTCAGCTGTCATTGATCTGTGTAATGTTCGTAGTTAATCTTGCCACTCAGCCCATGCGGCTAGCTACCTTGTCCTAGCCTTGAACTGTAAATAAACCTAAGTGCAACTTAACTGGTTTGTGGCGTCTTATGCTGGCTCATGAGGGCCAGACGTGACAATGATAAACTAAGGACCGGGGAAAACACAGAAGACAATAAATGCAAATAATAACTAGAAAAGCACTCGGAGAGCGCAGACCTCCGCCAGGCGGCACAGTTCCCCCCATACAGTGTTTGTGTGTACGTTTTCAGATTCCTGAGCATGAAAAGATATGACTAGCAATTGGATTCACAATGATTATTTGTTTATTTGACATCGACAGTGCAATAAACAGACAATTAACGACAGTGCAATAAACAGACAATTAATGAATGACAATCAATGTGATAGTGATAGGATTAGTGGTTCAGTAGTGTAAAACGGGGCTATAAGGGACGGCGGGTTAATAAGGGACACTTTTCTGGGAAATGTTTTAAATGTAATTCTGCTTTTTTTATTTTGAGCAGGACGCTGAGTTGTGTTGTTATTGTCAAATATCCATGAATCCTTCATCAAATCTAGGCGGAAGCAAAATTAAAAAAGCAGAATTACATTTAGAAAAGTGTCCCATATTACCCCGCCGTCCCTTATAGCCCCGTTTTACGGTAGTAAAAGCATTGCCTCCTTGGCGGAGGTAATAAACTGAAGTGTTGGTGTGTCCATCTCCTCCACTGACGGATGCAGATTGGTTAGACAGGTTGCCGTGGGTTTTATATTATATTGGGGTTGCGCTCCGCGGCAAAACCGAATTTAGAATGTTCCCCGGCAGAGAGGTCGTTTTTACGCAGCGCCTATAGCTGGGCGGGGAATTTGTGGCAAATAATCGGGCGGCGGACAGGTGGCCGTGTTAGGTTTTGCAGCGTGGCGCAAAAACAGGCACGCTGGCGGGCCCAGGCCAGCAGTGTTTTCCGTGTGCTTTTGTGCCTAAAACGTTGAAGAACGCGGAGTTTGTGTTGGTCAGACACGACGACCAGCGCAATGTGCGCAGCGCCTATGGCTGGCACAGGCACGCTGGCGGGCCCAGGCCACAAGTGTTTTCTGCATGCTTTTGTGGCTAAAACGTTGAAGAAGGCGGAGTTTGTGTTGGTCAGACACGACGCCCAGCGCCCTCCATTGCGCCTGCACACACGTTGAAAATGGCCGTATGTCACAGTGTGGAAAAATGATTTAAAAAATTCCTGTATGCAGACGGTGATGCGGATCATCCCCAAAATTTAATCAGTTCTTCCTTGTACCATTTCCAACAACGCCTGAAAGTTTCATTGAAATCCGTCCAAAAGTTTTTGAGTTATCTTGCTAACCAACAGACAAACAGACAGACAGACAGACAAACAGACAAACACACAGACAAACCCCAGCAAAAACATTACCTCCTCCTGGCCTTTCGGCCTGGCGGAGGTAACTAGAAAAGCACTCAGAGAGCGCAGACCTCCGCCAAGCGCCACAGTTCCCCCCATACAGTGTTTGTGTGTACGTTGTCAGATTCCTTGACCATGAAAACATCTGAGTAGCAATTGGATTCACAATGACAGGATTAGTGGTTCAGTAGTAAAAGCATTACCTCCTTGGCGGAGGTAATAAACTGAAGTGTTGGTGTTGTGTCCATGTCCTGCATCTGCAAACTCCCAGGCTGGGGGCGTTGCAATTGAATGAATGAATGAATTAGTCTTTATTTCGAATAGATTAAGAGTACAGGTTAAAAGAAAGTGAATAATATAACAAAGGGGGTAATAAAATCCAACAAGGTCAAATTAGACAATAGCTCCTCTGATTATACAGTTCAACATAAGTTATCCGAAATATGTGATGGCTGAATCCGCAGCTTATATTGCCCACCCATGTTCCATCCAAGAATTCAAAAGAGAAAACAAAAGAAGTCATGACACAACTGCGTACAACCCACAGGCCAATGGGTTATGTGAGCGTTTTAGATCACTGAAAGCAGCACTGAGGGCTTCACTGACAGATGCCAATTAGGTAGA
Organism: Pholidichthys leucotaenia; assembly: GCA_020510985.1. Lineage (NCBI taxonomy): Eukaryota > Metazoa > Chordata > Actinopteri > Cichliformes > Pholidichthyidae > Pholidichthys > Pholidichthys leucotaenia. The sequence goes on along the minus strand of CM035836.1, from coordinate 472,529,675 downwards.
CGGGTTGGTGTGGGTTTTATTCAAAATTCAAACGTTTATTTCAAACTCAGGGTTCATATTAAATGCAGAACTAAAAGGAGTAGAAAATAAATAAATAAATAAATAAAAGTATATACAGATCAGCAGACAGTCGGCGGTCTTGTAACAACAATAACATACAATATTGGACTTAGTATAAAATGGAACGCCACCACTTCCAAATGCTGAAGTGTGAGTGACGAGTTGACAATTGCTGATATAAGATGATTGTTACATGGCAGCAACCTTCTCATCAAACTGTAAACATCGTTACGTATCAACTCGCCAAAAGACGGAATGTTCACAGACAAACATCTTGCTTGCACTCGACCTTCGTGGTACATCTAATCTTTATCTTTATTGGGGTTGCGCTCCGCGGCCAAAGATGATTTGGAAACTTCCCCGGCCGAGAGCTTCTTTTTGCGGAGCTACTATGGCTGACCAGGGAATTTCTGCCAAATAATCCAGCGGCGGACAGCTGGCCGTCTGAGCTTTTGCAGCGTTGCGCAAACACAGGCACACAGCACGCTGCCGAGCAGCTCGTTTTTGCGCAGCGCCTATGGCTGGCCGGGGAATTTCTGCCAAATAATCCGGCGGCGGACAGCTGCCCGTCTCAGCTTTTGCAGTGTCGCGCAAACACAGTTTTCCGCGTGCTTTTGTGCCTAAAACGTTGAAGGCGGAGTTTATGTTGGTCAGACACGATGACCAGCGCCCTCCATTGCGCCTGCGCACATGTTGAAAATAGCCGTATGTCACAGTGTTAAAGAATGCTTTAAAAAATTCCTGTATGCAGACGGTGATCCGGATCATCCCCAAAATTTAATCAGTTCTTCCTTGTACCATTTCCAACAACGCCTGAAAGTTTCATGGAAATCCGTCCAAGACTTTTTGAGTTATCTTGCTAACCAACAGACAAACAGACAGACAGACAGACAGACAAACAGACAAACCCCGGCAAAAACATAACCTCCTCCTGGCCTTTTCGGCCTGGCGGAGGTAATAATAAATCACCCTTTATTGTCATTCAACCATACAACCAATCATGTACAGTAGAACGAAATTGTGCTTTTCCTGTCTACAGTGTTAATCACACACACCCCATGTGCAGAATCAGCACCAAGCTGGACTGCAGGAAGTTCCGCTTTTATATTGTCTTCGGCATGACCCGGCCGGGATTTGAACCCCTGCCTCCCAGGTGTGGGGCGGATGCTCTACCAACTAAGCCACCACTCCGGTTACCATAATAATAACTAGAAAAGCACTCGGAGAGCGCAGACCTCCGCCAAGCGCCACAGTTCCCCCCATACAGTGTTTGTGTGTACGTTTTCAGATTCCTTGACCATGAAAACATATGACTAGCAATTGGATTGACAATGATAGGATTAGTGGTTCAGTAGTTATTCACGAAAATTACATTTTCCGTAATGGCGGTTTTCTTCTGGACGGTGATCCGGATCACCACCAAAATCTAATCATCTGTAGGATACCTCATTTCTGACAATCTGTGAAAATTTCATGAAAATCTGTCCATAACTTTTTGAGTTATGTTGCTAACAAACAAACAGACAGACAGACAGGCAAACCAGCGCTGATGAAAACATAACCTCCTTGGCAGAGGTAATAATAATAAACAATAACCAAAAACCAGAATGAACCCAAAGCATTGGCATGGTGCCAGACCATGCTCAGATCATGACACCTCCTGCCAAAGCAACCCAGGAGTTTCTTAAGACAAAGAAGTGGAATATTCTGCAATGGCTGAGTCAATCACTAGATCTCAGCCTGATCGAGCATGCATATGACTTGCTTAAGACAAAACTTTAGGCAGAAAGGAGGAAACCCAGTGTTTGGTGATGTTCATGGGTTGCAGACTTCAGTCATTGCCTCCAAAGGATTCTCAACAAAGTATTAGAAATGAACATTTTATTCACTGTAATGTTAATTTGTATTTTTGAGCCAGTGAAATGATGCAATTCCTAAACCGTGACTCTAATCTGGATGTGAATACCCTCACATTAAAGATGAGCATTTGCACTTCAAGCCTATATTGATTATACAGCTGTATCTAAAATATGTTTTGGAAAACAGCTAAAGTAACAAAACCTGTGTCACTGTTCCAATGCTTTTAGAAGGGAGTGTATCATTGCTGAGATATGAAGCAGATAAAACTTTGGAAAACAAAAATGGCCACGGGGGGGGGGGGGGGACCATGTTAAATGTAATTTGTAAAGTGAATTATGTATCTGTGCCTTGACCCCACAGAATTTCAAAAGAAAGTGTTGAACAGAATAGCTTTTTCCCCGATTCATAAGAAATCTGTAGAAAACTGGCAGTTGCAATGGCAGAAAGTCTTGTATGAATCTGTGGTTATTACCAGGGAATATAATTAGTGCACTGAGATGATCACTTAAAGGGGACGGGGTGGAGAAGAAGATTATGAAAACTGACAAAAAGAAGGTTATGACGCACAAGAAATTATACAATAGAGCAGATGGACCCACCAACCATTCCTCTCTACTGTACCAAATCAGACTGGCAGTACTGTGTATTGGCTGCCATCTGTACAGATGTTGCTATGACAACTCTGCTATGTCTGCACTTAAACCTGCAGCAGGAATAGCTAACACTATCATTACCTGTGAGCTGTGATTAAGAGCATTTGTCAGAGGGATCTTGTCACTAACAGTGTTGAGTTTCATGTTTTCCAAAGTAAAGTGTTTTTTTGTATGACATCAGATTTGTCTGTGTCACAATTATGCAACATGTTATGGCAGTAAAATCTGTAATCATATTACAGGTACGACAAAATGTGCTATCAGACACCATCAGTATGATTATAGTTGAGTTCATTCCTGTTTTTTTTTTCTTTTTTTTTGGGGGGGGTGTGTGCAATATCCAATATTTTGGAAAAGAGAGGAACCGCCACTCCAGTATACTATTCCAAAGGTACTGTCCCCGACCTTCATGCAATATTGCAGAGGCATGTCAGCCATGACAGCCCTACAACATCCAGGGCCTTGAGGTACTCAGAGCAAATCTCATCCACCCCCAGGACCCAGCCACCGGAGAGTTTTTTAACCCCTTTGGCAACCTCAGCCCTTGTGATGGACGAGTTATTCCCCTCGTCTCCAAGCTCTGCTTCCTCTGTGGAAGGCGTATCATTGGGATTGAGAAGATCCTTCCACCTCCCGACATTGTTCCCAGTCGAAGTCAGCAGCACCCCATCCACACCATACATAGTGCGGACAGGGAGCCGCTTCCTCCTCTTGAGCTGCCAAACAGTTTGCCAGAATCTCTTCGAGGCCAACCGAAAATCTTGTTCCATGGCTTCATGAACTCCTCCCACACCCAAGTTTTTGCTTCAGCAACCACCTGAGCTGCACTCCATGTGGCCTACTGGTACGCCTCAGCTACGTCGGAAGTCCCACAAGCCAACCAAGCTCGATAGGATTCCTTCTTCAGCTTGACGGCTCCCCTCACCACTGGTGTCCACCATTTGGTTCAGGGGTTGCCATCACGAGATGCACCAACAACCTTGTGGCCACAGCTCTAAGCAGCTCCTTCAACAATGGGGGTGGAGAACATGGCCCGTTCAGACTGCATGTTTCCAGACTCCCTCAGAATGTGATCAAATTTCTTCTGGAGGTGAGAGTTGAAAACCTCCCAGACAGGGGCCTCAGCCAGACATTCCCAGCACACCCTCTCTATACGTTTGGGTCTACCAGGTCTGAATGGCATCCTCCACTGCCACTGGGTCCAACTCACCACCAGGTGGTGATCAGTTTACAGCTCTAGACCTGTCTCTACTCAAGTGTCCAAGACAAATGGTCAGAAGTCTGATGACATGATAATAAAATCAATCATCAACCTGTGACCTAGGGTGTCCTGGTGTCAGGTGCACATATAGACACCCTTACGCTTGAACATGGTGTTCATTATGGACAAACTGTGGTTGGCACAAAAATTCAATAACTGAACACCACTCGGGTTCAAATCGGGAGGCCGTTCCTCCCAATTGCGGCCCTCCAGGCTTCACTATCGTTGCCCACATGCACATTGAAGTCCCCCAGCAGGACAATGGCATCTACAAGAGGAGCACCCTCCAGCACCCCAGTCACAGACTCCAAAAAGGGTGGGTACTCTGCAACATCACTTGGTGCTTAAGTACAAATGATGGTCAGGACCCGTTTCCCAACCTGAAGGTGCAGGGAAACAACCCTTTTGTCCACCAGGGAGAACTCCAATATAGAGGCAGTAAGGTGGGGGGGATACAAGAACACCCACCCTTGCTCGCGGCCTCTCGCCCGGGGCAACTCCAGAGTCGGCAAAGCTTCAGCTCCTCTCCAGGAGACTGATTCCAGAACAAGAGCTGCGCGTTGAGGTGAGCCTGATTATATCTAGCTGGTATCTCTCAACCTCGTGCACCAGCTCAGGCTCCTTCCCCACCAGAGGGGTGACATTCCACATCCCAAAAGCCAGTTTAGAAAGGCGGGGATCAGACCACCAAAGCCTTTGCCTGCCACCTGATCCACATACTGTAATTTCCCAGTTTGGGATCAATAAAGTACATCCATCTATCTATCTATCTATCTATCTATCTATCTATCTATCTATCTATCTATCTATCTATCTATCTATCTATCGCACTGGACCCCCATGGTCCCTCCTGCAGGTGATGAGCCCACTGGAGGGCGGATCCATGTAACTCCTTCCGGCTGAGCCTGACCAGGTCCCATGAGTAGAAACCTGGCCACCATACACTAGCCATCAAGCCCCTTCCCCAAGCCTGACTCCAGAGCGGGGCCCCGGTAACCCCATACCAGATGGGGTACACTGTAACCTTGATTTTTCATTTATCATGAGAATCAATTGGATCTCTTTTAGTCTGGCCCTTCACCCAGGACCAGCTTGTCTCAGGAGACCTTCCCAGAGGCAAATTGCCCCGACAACACAGCTCCTGGGATCACTAGGACATGCAAACCCCCCACCATGATAAGGTGGGGGGTTTGAGAAATGAGTAATGACAAAAAACATTGCACACTCCAGAAAAAGGTTGCAAATTTAAATGTAAAAGTTGCACAATAATGAGAAACAGTTGCAAATTTACATAAAAAAGTTGCAAATTAATGAGAAAAAGTTAGAAATTAATAATGAAAAAGTTGCAAATTTTTGAGAAAAAGGTCTCAAATTTATTGTCAAGGTGTGGTGATGAGATTCATGCACAGGCAGGAATATGGTGCAAAAACTGGTAATTTATTAACAGAACTCCACAAACAAACAAATGAAACAAATGCACGTGGGCTGAAAACCAAATATACACACAACATGAATGAATGAATGAATGAATTTATTTATTTCGGATAGTACATTACAGGTTAAAAGAAACTGTATAATATAACAACAAGGTCAAATTAGACAAAGACTCCTTCTACTATACAATTCCACGTGAGTTATCCGAAATGGGTGATGGCTGAAGCCGCAGCTTATATTGCCCACCCATATTCCATCCAAGAATTCAAAGGAGAAAAAAGAGAAAACAAGACAAGAGCGATTACAATTTAAAACAAGGCTAAGACAAAATATGACTGAGAGAAAAAGAAAACTGAGCTAGTCTAAGTTAAGCGGTTACTATTCAAAAACAAATCTAAGACATAGTGTCACAGAGAAAAAAGAAAAACTAAGCTATAACACAACACAGGCTGGAAATGTCAATCCTTATGTGAGTTTACATGTCGTCTTGTAAATATGTTTGGAGTATTTCTTCCTTTAGTTTTTGTTTAAATTGTCCAAGCTTTGTACATGATTTTAATTCAGGTCCAAAATCGTTCCATAATCTGACACCTTGCACTGAAATACAGTGTTGCTTGGTAGTTGTTCTCACTGTAGGCTTTTGAAATATACATGTTCCTCTGAAGTGATATCGTTTCTCCCTTGTTTGGAACAACTTTTGGATATTTGCGGGCAGTGATAGATTCTTCACTTTGAACATTATTATTGCGGTTTTAAAGTCGATCAGATCTTTCAACTTGAGAGTTTTTTGTTTAAGAAAAAGTGGGTTTGTTGGTTCCCTGTAAGCTGCTTTGTTGATTATTCTAATAGCTCTCTTTTGAAGCATAAAGAGTGGATATATGTTTGTTTTATATGTGTTTCCCCATACTTCATTACAATATGTCATGTATGGGAGTATTAATGAATGATACAAGGTGTATAGTGTGGGTTGATTCAGCAAATTTTTCACTCTGTGTAATATTGCAATTGATTTGGATACTTTACCTTTTATATAATTAATATGTGGCTTCCAACACAGTTTGTTATCAATTATTACTCCAAGGAATTTAGTTTCAGATACCCTTTCAATCTCTACACCATTTACACTGAGTTTGGGTACTGGGTAGTTGTGATGGTTGTTAAAGACTATAAATTTTGTCTTGCTTAAATTGAGCGTTAATTTGTTTGAATCAAACCACAGTTTCAGCTTTCCTAATTCCTTTCCGAGTGTATCCAGAAGTTGTTCCAAGTTGTTTCCACTGCATAGCAGGTTAGTGTCATCAGCAAACAATATTAAGTCCATTTTTTCTGAAACTTTACATATATCATTTATATACATATTGAATAATAGTGGTCCCAAGACTGAACCCTGTGGGACTCCACAGGTGACCTTCAGTAGCTCTGAGTTTTTGTTGTTAACACATACAAACTGATATCTATTCTTTAAGTAACTTCTTAACCAGGACAGTGCTACCCCTCTGATACCACAATTTTGTAGTTTCTTTAATAATAGATTGTGATCTACTGTATCAAATGCTTTTTTAAGATCCAGGAATACTCCAACTGAATACTCTTTATTTTCAATGGCTGTTGATATTTTTTCTGTAAATTCCATTAAGGCATATGCTGTTGTCCTTTTGTGTCTGAACCCATATTGCTGCTCACACAATAAATCATTCTTCAGTATGAAGTTGTCAGTTCTCTCATAGAATATTTTTTCAAGTATCTTGGAAAATTGCGGTAATAGTGAAATTGGTCTGTAGTTGGAGAGTTCCCCTCTGTCGCCTGTCTTGTAAATCGGAATTACTTTAGCTATTTTCATTGCATTGGGAAATATACCTGATTGGAGAGACAGGTTACAGATATACGTCAGTGGTTTCACTATGCATTCGATAACAGTTTTGACTAGTAGCATATCAATACCATCGCAGTCAGTAGATGTTTTACTTTTGAACGATTTAACAATTTCAATGACCTCTCTTTCGTCTGTGTTCTTTATGAAGATGGTGTCTTTTACAGCAGTGTTATTGCATATTGAATCACCCGTTGGCACCGTAGTGGGTATTTCTCGGGCCAGTTTAGGTCCAATGTTAACAAAAAAATTATTAAATTCATCTGCAGGTGAAGCTATATTCACATTCGGAGTCGATTTATTATTTTTTGGAGTGTTAGTTGGGTAGCTGGTATTTCTGCTTTTATTTCCAAGGATACTGTTGATTATTGTCCATGTATTTTTAATATTGTCTTTGTTTTTTTCCAGTTCTTTACTGTAATAGTCTCTTTTACTACATCTTATTATATATGTTAACTTATTTTTGTATGTTTTATACCGCTGCTCTGCTTCTTTTGTCCTTTTCTTTATGAAAGGACAAAAGAAGCAGAGCAGCGGTATAAAACATACATGAGAGCACACCAAACAGAACCGACAGAAACGCAAATGACGTCACACCTGACACAGTCTGGAAGAGACATATATAAACAGAGAGCAATCACAGCAACAAGGAACAGGTGGATACAATCAGGGGCAATCAGAGACACAGGGAATGACTACAGGTACGGAAAAACATGATAAACAGACATGTGGCATGAACAGAGGGCCAGAGGAGACAAGACCATGCCACTAATAATAATAATAATAATCATCCATCCATCCATCCATCCATCTTCTACCGCTTTTCCGGAGGTTCGGGTTGCGGAGGTGGTCCCAAGCTTTTCTAATAATAATCATGACAACTAAAAATGTGTGGCTTCAAGGAAAATACAGAGAAGCATAATTAAGGGCGAAGACATAGCTGAACTCATGTCCTGAAGATAACAGAAAACACAAATACAAACATAAAGCGAGAACATGAGCACAGCCATGTCTAAACCTTTACAGTACCCCCCTCTAAAGGGTCAGATACCAAACGACCCGAAGAGAAGCCTCAACAAACAACAAAAAACAAAACAAAAAAAATCTCACAGGGTAGGTGGTTGGGGTATGAGGCTAGGCAGGCTAAAACAAATTCTTTAGCCCTGTCACTATCTGAGCACGGGGGACGGAGGGATTCCGCCATGCTTGGTCTCTTTACCTTTTTTTTCATATTTGTTTGGTTTTGTATTTTTGAGTTCTTATTTCTGTTATATCTTTGGTTAATTTTCACTTATTCTGTATTGTTCCTTAGTATGAATTATTTTCCCGTTCCGTTCATTGTAGTGTTGTTGTTTTTATGGTTTTTTTTATGTTTTGTCTTTATCTCATGCCTCATGCATACAGAGTGTATGGCATGACACTATCTATAGAGAGAGGAAATAATTAACAAATGCAGCACAGCCGTGAATGATTACAACACAAAGAACCAATAAACGGAGAAACAACAAATGAACCGAGAGTACTGTCACAATGTAAACACAATATGCAAAGCAAGACAGGACCATGGTGGTAATAAATGATAATATAACTAGAAGTGAATATACTGAAGTGAGGATACTGGGGTAATGATGATGATGATAAACAACAAACGATCAACCAGAAAATAAGGACACTGTCAACATGAGGGTAAACACAGGATGATGAGCATGACAAGAATAATGATAATAATAATGATAATGATCAGTCCACCACCACCAATCCACCACTACAGTACCCCACCCCCTCCTCAAGGGGCGGACTCCAGATGACTCTAAGGTAACACCAACAAGAGGAAAAACAAGAAAACCCCAAAATCCTCACAGGGTGGATGGTGAGTTAAAAGGCCAGGTGGGCCAAAACAAACTCCCTCCCTAAGGGAGGGAGTTTGTTTTGGCAGCCGATAGGAAGTTTGTAATAACTTCCAAACTTCGATAGGAAGTTTGGAAGCCGATAGGGAGTTTGTTTTGGCAGTTTGTTTTGGCAGCCGATAGGAAGAGACTGAACAAACTGATTAAGAAAGCTAGCTCTGTCCTGGGGCAGCGCCTTGATCCGATGGAGGAGATAGGAGAGAGAAGGACGGTGGCTAAACTGTCATCTCTGCTGGAGTCCGAGTTCCACCCTATGCAGGACATACTGAATGCACTGAGGAGCTCATTTAGCAGCAGACTACATCATCCCAGGTGCACAACCGAGAGGTTTCGTAGGTCCTTCCTACCAACGGCTGTCAGACTGTACAACCTAAGCAGGGCTGCTCGCAGAGATAGCAAAAAGACGTAACAAACTAATAGTTTTTTGAATGCAAAAGATGCAATAGACTTACACAATGGTCCTCTCCGGCATACAACTAGGAACATACCGGTCGCTATGGAGGGTGAGAATATGTATGGGCACATAATCATACCATGTAGGATAACTAAGTAGACGGTTATGCTGTTTCATTCCATCTAGCAACAATGCTCTGCACTGTGTGTGTTTATATATTTGCATATTTATTCCATCTAGCTACAATGCTCCGTACTGTGGGTGTTTATATATTTATATATCTACATATTATTCCATCTAGCTACATTGCTCCGCACTGTGTGTGTTTATATACTTGCATATTTATTCCACCTAGCTGCAATGCTCCGTACTGTGGGTGTTTATATATTTACATATTTATTCCATCCAGCTACAATGCTCTGCACTGTGTGTCTGTGTGTGTGTGTATATATATATATTTTATAGTAATACGTACATATGTTTATTAGCTGCTCTTGCTTGCTTGTTTTTTTTTTTTTTTTTTTTTTTTTTTTTTTCTTGCCTTCTGATTGTTGCTCTGAGTGTTGCTATCCCTGTGCTGTTGCAATCCTGGAATTTCCCCGTTGTGGGACTAATAAAGGCTTATCTTATCTTATCTTAAGCAAGGTCCAACACAAAAAAAACAATTTGTGGGGGCAACCATGATTCCAAGGCCCCAAAACAAAACAAGGTGGGTCGGGTGGTCTGCCAAAGTCCCGGGACCACCAGACCAGAGAACAAAGTGGGTCAGGGGGCCTACCCAAGTCTATGAGACCCCAGAATATGGAACAGCATGGATCTGGTGGTCTCCCAGAGTCCCTAGGCCACCAGAACATGGGATAAGATGGTTCAGGGGGTCTACCTGAGTCCACAGGCCCCCAAATCAGGAAACATGACATGCTAGGCAGATATGGAGGTGCTGATGATTTAAGCGCGCTGACCCCTGGATGAGATGGCTGGGGCACGCTGACCTCTCGATGAGATGGCTGGACAATGCCGACCTCTGGATGAGATGGCTGGAAAGCGCCGACCTCTGGATGAGACGGCTGGAGAGTGCCGACCTCTGGATGAGACGACTAGGGAGCGCTGATCTTTGGATGAGATGGCTAGAGCACATCTGGTCCAGATGCCCAGGAATCCCTACCCGATGCAGCCACCTTGGACAGGGAGGAAATGGTACAGGTTGGAGAAGGGGCCACACAACAGCCAGCAGAAGAGCTCATTGGGAAGAACTCAGAAGCAGATTGAGGCTGCAACTGGGTCTCCCTACCAGGAGCGAGACAAGCCCTTTTTAAAATGAATGTCATAAAAATAACAAAGAGGACTTGCCTTAATTCCTGCTCCTCTGCTGGTGAGGATCCCAGTGGCTCTGCTGCTGGTATGGAAGTGATGGCCTCAGAGTGAACTGCAGGGGTATTGGCCTCAGGATGAGCTGCTTAAGCAGTGGCCTCAGGATGAGTTGTGGGAGCGGCGGCCTTGGGTCAAGCTGCAGGAGTGATGGCCTTTGGATGAGCTGCAGGAAAGATGGTGGGCGAGGCAGTCAGAGGAGGAGCAGCAGGTGAGGCGGCCATGAGAGAAGCAGCTGGTGAAGCGACAGGGAGAGGAGCAGCAAATGAAGTGGCTGGGAGAAAGGCAGCAGGTGAGGCGGCTGTGAGCAGAGCAGCAGTGGGTGGAGCTCTCTGGAGAGGGGAAGCAGCAGCTGGAACTCTATGGGGATGAGGAGGTGCAGCCGCTGGAGCTCTCCGGGGAGCAATGAAGCCAGAGAGGAGGTGAGGGTGGAGCTGGAACGGAATGCCGAGTGGAGCGGCATTTCTCGGGGTCCTCTTTCCACCCTAGTCCCCCGCATTCCAACCCATTGCCATAAAAAAACTCCCTCTGCTCCGCAGGAGTAAACACATGTGGGCAGTCAGATGGCTCCGGTGAGGAGAAGGCTAGCACTGGGTAGGACCACGGGTAGGGCCAAGGGTAGGGCCGGGAGAGAAAGCCCTTGCACCCAGGGAAGGGAGCGCAGGCTCGGGCGGGCTTCCAAGATGTTAGCGAATGCCCCCCAGCAGTCTTCAGTGTCTTCTGGAGAGAATGAGCTGTGGGCCAAAGCGATGAGGTCCTGCAGTATCTCCGTGATTGGCAGCTCTCCCCCTCTCTGCCTCTTCCTTCTGCAGTCACCCGCTGAGTCCATTTTTGACAGTGTGCTTCTGTCATAAGCGGCCCTCCGGGGTGGAATGAAGGACTCACGTGCAGGGCAACCTCTTAACATAATTTATTGACAGGAATAACCTAAAATACTTACAAGCAGTGGCGTGGAGAGTGCAGTACATGACGAGCATGCAGTACAGAGTGTATGGCATGACACTATATATAAAGGGAGGAAATAATTAACAAATGTGGCACAGCCGTGAATGATTAGAACACAAAGGACCAATAAACAGAGGAGCAACAAATGAACTGAGAGTGCGGTCACAATGTAAACACAATATGCAAAGCAACACAGGATCATGGCAATAATAAAGGATAGCATAACTAGAAGTGAATATACTGAAGTGATGATACTGGTAATGATGATCAACCAGAAAATAAGGAAACTGTCAACATGAGGGTGAAATAGGATGATGTGTGGCGGTTCGTTTTAACCCCACAACAGACTAAGGACACTCAGCCCTCTTTTCTCTGTTTTCCTGCTACACTACTGAGAAGCAATGTGCCATTCATGTATTTGTGATGCAAACATGCATGTGTTGTGATGTAAGGCGCCATTCTATATAGTGTGCATATGGCTTGTCCTTACTATGCTTTTTCTGAGCATCTTAGATGTGCTTTGGTGTATTAATGTCTACAGGTAGACGAGTTTCTTCTGTCTCACCTATGTGATGTTAATCGATGCCTTTCATCCTTTGTATTCATGCATTTTGCCCTTACTGTGACCTAGAGACTCAGATCAATATGTAGATGTGCTTGTTAGCCTCTTTGTCTGACACTTGGAGCGAGGTCTAGCTAATCTGCCCATTGTGATGTATGGCTTACAAATGCAAATACCTCCTGCCTGTTCTGTTGTCCCTTTGATCATTCTAGACTGTGGGGTATGTCTCTTTGATGTATTGTTATGATCAAGTATTTAAGGTGCAACTCTGTAACGCAATCTCTCTCTTACTCTTACTCTCTCACTCTGATCCTGCAACAGGTGGACACACTGTGTCCGCCTTCTCTGAGAGCTTAGGGATTCCGCTCCGGGCTGCTCCACTATGCACCGGAGAGAGGATCCCGTGAAGGCGACATGATATAATAAAACCTGCTTAAAACCACAGCACTGGCTGCTTATTTTTCCATGCCGCCTCACTGGTGACCCCTCCAACACGCACACGTTTTGTGCGAAAGCAACCTTCCGAGCTGGACAGCCACACAGCTGCGTTGGTGGCCCCTTGAAGACGCACACGTTTTGTGCAACGCAGCCTTCTGTTTTGGATGGCCACGCTGGCGAACCGACGCTGAAAAAAACGAGCGGCCAGCGAACGCAACACCCGGGCATGAATGCTCCGTCGCCTGAGATCTGCACAACCACGCTGGACCGGCCGCTCTCACTGAGAGCGCACGCACCTCGTCCTCTCTCCACGACGGCAACCTCCAGGGCCGACGGGGAGTGCAGCGCGTGGAACTGAACGCACCATGGCCGCACGAGCGACAACGATCGTCCACTTCCTCACACCGCGCCAACGCAGCTGCATGAGCCTGAGGAACAAAAGATCGTCTATTCCCTCCCGCCGCTCCAACGCCTCTGCACGGGCCTGAGGGACTAAAGATCGTCTATTTCCTCTCAACGCTCCAACGCACCATGGCCAAATCTACAGCAACAGCTCAACCTGGATTTTATTGGCGCCGTCTGCGCTGATCTCCGCCAAGTTTCTGCACCCTGACTCACCACTCCAGCGGCCCACCCACGCACTGAACCCCCGCGCACGCACCGGGGAGTTACAAGGACGGCGCATCACGCATGGGACAAGTAACGGCTCCACAGACTGCCTTCCTCCTTCGCCGCTGCCTTTCAGGGCTGCTCGCTCACCTGAGGTACGCATACAGCATACTGGAAGGATTTGTTAACAGTCTCAGCCACGCCACAGACCGCCATCGTCCTCCGCCGCTGCCCTCAGAACCTTCAGGGTTGCTCGTTCACCTGAAGCAAGCACGCAGCTCGCCACTGGATTTTTTAATGGTCTTAGCCACGGCACAACGGGATTTCAGCCGTCAGCTGTTCCCGGGAGCTTTGGGGTTGCTTCAGCACCCAAAACCAACAGTCCCCCTGCTTTGTTTACTTTCTCTCTTACAGCCGCTCCTGCTTTTCTTCATGGCCACGAGAGGAGTCAGAGACCAATTTTTCTTCTTGTGGACCGCTGCACGTTCAACGGGACCAGCCCTTCGACATTGCGGACCCACAAGCAATTTTTGCGCGGCTCAGGACGATTTCACAGCTCCTGCCGGCACTTACTACCCCTCCCCTCCCTCCCCCCCCCTCCGCCTGCAGCGAGCTTCTCCCACAGCTCGCTCACACAGATGGATTATCGAGGTCGCGACCCCCTGCCGCGTCCTCTGGGGGGGAGCGTGTGTGGCGGTTCGTTTTAACCCCACAACAGACTAAGGACACTCAGCCCTCTTTTCTCTGTTTTCCTGCTACACTACTGAGAAGCAATGTGCCATTCATGTATTTGTGATGCAAACATGCATGTGTTGTGATGTAAGGCGCCATTCTATATAGTGTGCATATGGCTTGTCCTTACTATGCTTTTTCTGAGCATCTTAGATGTGCTTTGGTGTATTAATGTCTACAGGTAGACGAGTTTCTTCTGTCTCACCTATGTGATGTTAATCGATGCCTTTCATCCTTTGTATTCATGCATTTTGCCCTTACTGTGACCTAGAGACTCAGATCAATATGTAGATGTGCTTGTTAGCCTCTTTGTCTGACACTTGGAGCGAGGTCTAGCTAATCTGCCCATTGTGATGTATGGCTTACAAATGCAAATACCTCCTGCCTGTTCTGTTGTCCCTTTGATCATTCTAGACTGTGGGGTATGTCTCTTTGATGTATTGTTATGATCAAGTATTTAAGGTGCAACTCTGTAACGCAATCTCTCTCTTACTCTTACTCTCTCACTCTGATCCTGCAACAGGTGGACACACTGTGTCCGCCTTCTCTGAGAGCTTAGGGATTCCGCTCCGGGCTGCTCCACTATGCACCGGAGAGAGGATCCCGTGAAGGCGACATGATATAATAAAACCTGCTTAAAACCACAGCACTGGCTGCTTATTTTTCCATGCCGCCTCAGATGAACAGAACAAACGATGATGAGTAGGACAAATTATGATCATAATAATAATAATGATCAGTCCAACAAAGAACATAAAACGTGGACAGGGTCCAACCCTGTCCAGACCACTACATCCAGTGGCCTACCCAAGTCCATAGGCCACCAGACAGAGGTACTCGGCACATTGGGTGGCCTACCAAAGTCCAAGGACCACCAGACAGATGAACACGGCATGTCGGGTGGCCTACCAAAGTCCAAGGACCACCAGAAGGATGAATACGGCACTGTGGGGGCGTTGACCTCAGGAGCATTTAACACAGGAGCTAACATAGGAACTTTTTGCTCAGGAAGTGACAGCATAGGAACTTTCTGTTCAAGAGATGACAACATAGGAACTTTCTGGTCGGGACACAATATAAAAGCCTTAACCTCTGGAAATAATGACATGGAGATCTTAAACTCAGGAGATGACAACATGAAATCTTTAGACTCAGGAGATAACAATATGGAACCCATAAACTCTGGAAATGACAATGTGGAACCCTTAAGCTCTGGAGATGATAACATGGAACCCTTAAACTCTAGAGATAATAACATGGAAACTTTAAACTCTGGAAATGACCACCCAGAACCTCCAAACTTAGGGGATGACATGGGAGCCTCTTGCTCTGAAGAGAACATAGGAGCTTTTTGCTCTGGACACCATAAATGAACAACACAGGGGTCCCAAACTCAGGAGGTGATAGCATGGACCCTTTAAACTTAGAAAGTGACAAGTCAGGAAGTGACAACGTAGGCACATTTACCTCAGGAGATAATGACAACATGGGAGTTTTAAACTCCGGAGAAACCAGCATGGGAACTCTTTGTCCTGGAGAAAATAATATGAGTCTCTTGTTCTAAAGAAAACAACGTAAGAGCCTTTTCCTCAGAAGATAACAAAGTAGGAGCCCTTTGCTCTTGGGATAACAATATAGGAGCTTTTTGCTCAGAAGAAAACAACATGGGGGTTCCAAACTAAGAAGATAACATTGGAGTCTTCTGCTCAGGAGCTAATAACACAGGAGTTTCTAGTTCTGGAGAGAGTACCTGAGGGGTCTTCAGTGCAGGGGCTAACAACAGCTGAGAAGCGGTGACCCCAGGCACCAAAGGTGGGGTGGATTTCTCAGATGGCCCAGGTTGAGTGGACTGCTCGGCCTCTTGGATGACGGGTGGAGCAGCCTACTCTACCTCTTGGACGATGGGTAGAGCGGACTGCTCAACCTCTGGAACGATGGGTGGAGGTCCCCTGACCTCTTTGATGACGGGTGGAGCAGACTGCTTGACCTCTTGGATGATGGATGGAGCAGACTGCTTGACCTCTTGGATGATGGGTAGAACAGACTGCTTGACCTCTGGAACGATGGGTGGAGGCATGCTGGCCTCTTGGGCTACAGTTGGAGGCACGCCAGCCTCTTGGGCTATGGTTGAAGGCATGCCGGCCTCTTGGGCTATGGTTGGAGGCATGCTGGTCTCTTGGGCTATGATAGAAGCAGACTGCTTGGACAGCCCAGGTGGAGTGGACTGCTCGGACGGTCCAGATGGAGCGATGACGTGAACCTCGGAGACAGCTGGAGCAGTGGCATGCACCTCCATCCCTGATGCATGCACCTCGGATGTGAAGGAAGAAACCCAGGTTGGTGCCATGTCCAAACCAAAACAACCAGTAGAAAAGCTTGGTGGGGAGAGCTCAGAAGCAGATGGGAGCTGCAACTGGATCTCCCTGCCAAAAGCAAGACAAATCCTCTCTAAAACTGATGTTATAGAAATCAAGAAAGGTACTTGCCTTAATTCCTGCTCTTCTGCTGGTGAAGACCCCAGTGACTTTGCTGCTGGAGAGGTGATGACAGTCTCAAGAGATGCTGGAGGAACAGCGGATGAAGCAGTCTGAGATGCAGCAGCGGGCGAGGACACCAGTGTAGCAGATGTGAGAACTGGCACTGCAGTGTGATGATGGGCGAACTTGCAGACATGTTGACAGGTGACCCTGCGGACGTGAAGACAGGCGAAGCGAGTGGGGCGCGAGCTGATGTGTGCGCCACTGGAATAGATGGCTGGGGCACACTGACCTCCGGCCCTGCAGCCACTGAAGCTGCCACTGCTGAAGCACTTGAGGAAAGTGGGGCTGTGCCAGCAGAAACCCTCGGGAGAACTTTGAGTGAAGGGCCCGGATGGCGAGAGGAGCAATGCTTCCTTGACACCCGCTTCCCTGCTGACCTTTTTGATGGTTACTGGTCCTCACACGCCGGGAATAACACCTCCAGAGTGAGACAGGGTTTATGTTCCAGCAAGATGTCAGTTTTTGCAAGGACCGCCTGCCTCTGCTCCTGATCCAACATGTCCGTGGCTGACGAAACGGAGGTGGCAGATAGTGTAGGAGCAATGGGGAAGGCGGGAGGCAACACACTGGAGGCAGGAGTTGGGATCAGCGGCCCGGAGCCAGGTTGGACGGAGCAGCATGATTGGCCTATCCACATGAGCTCGTCGCAGGTCCATGTTAAATGTGAACGAAATTCAGATATCCTGGGGAGATGCAACAGGGCCGGGAATTGAGAATGGCCCTCACTACCATTAGATGCCCAAACCTCTCCCATAGGTTTGAGCGACCCAAAGCCTGATTAAACAGTGGAATCACCCGGTCGAGGTCCTTTTCCGCCTGGTTCTGGTTCTGCTCCTTCCTCCTGCCAATCCTACCCACTGAGTCCTTCTTTGGTAGCTTCATTCTATCAAGGTGTGGTGAATGGGACTTATGCACAAGCAGGAATATGGTGCAAAAGCTGGTGATTTATTAACAGAGCTAAAAAAAACAAACAAATGAGTGTGTGTGCTGAAAACCAAGCTTACACACAACACAAGAGCACACGGAACAGAACCAACAAAAATGCAAATGACGCCACACCTGACACAGACTGGCAGAGACAAATATAGACAGAGAGCAATCACAACAACAAGGAACAGGTGGGTACAACCAGGGGCAATCGGAGATGCAGGGAATAACTACAGGTATGGAAAAAAAAAACATGATAAACAGACATGAGGCATGAATAGAGGACCAGGGAAGACAAGAAATCCATCCATCCATCTTCTTCCGCTTAATCCTTTTTGGGTCGCAGGGGGGCTGGAGCCTATCCCAGCATCTTTGGGCGAGAGGCAGGGTACACCCTGGACAGATTGCCACTCTATCACAGGGCCAACACAGAGAGACAGACAACCATTCACTCTCACAATCATACCTCAGGACAAGACAAGAAATTCAGCAATAATAATAATAATAACAATAATGACAACTAAAAATATATGGCTGCAAGGAAAACACAGAGAACCGTAATAAAGGGTGAGGACATGGCTGAACTCATGTCCTGAAGATAACAGAAGACACAAATACAAACATAAAGTGAGAACATGAGTACAGCCATGTCCAAACCTTTACATTTATAAGAAAAAAGTTGCAGATTTACAGTGGGGCAAAAAAGTATTTAGTCAGCCACCAATTGTGCAAGTTCTCCCACTTAAAAGATGAAAGAGGTCTCCAATTTTCATCATAGGTATACCTCAACTATGAGAGACAAAATGAGAAAAAAAAAATCCAGAAAATCACATTGAAGGATTTTTAATGAATTAATTGGTAAATTCCTCGGTAAAATAAGTATTTGGTCAATAACAAAAGTTCATCTCAATACTTTGTTATATACCCTTTGTTGGCAATGACAGAGGTCAAATGTTTTCCGTAAGTCTTCACAAGGTTTTCACACACTGTTGCTGGTATTTTGGCCCATTCCTCCATGCAGATCTCCTCTAGAGCAGTGATGTTTTGGGGCTGTCGCTGGGCAACACAGACTTTCAACTCCCTCCAAAGATTTTCTATGGGGTTGAGATCTGGAGACTGGCTAGGCCACTCCAGGACCTTGAAATGCTTCTTACGAAGCCACTCCTTCGTTGCCCGGGCGGTGTGTTTGGGATCATTGTCATGCTGAAAGATCCAGCCACGTTTCATCTTCAATGCCCTTGCTGATGGAAGGAGGTTTTCACTCAAAATCTCACGATACATGGCCCCATTCATTCTTTCCTTTACATGGATCAGTCGTCCTGGTCCCTTTGCAGAAAACAGCCCCAAAGTATAATGTTTTCACCCCCATGCTTCACAGTAGGTATGGTGTTCTTCCTCCTCCAAACACGACAAGTTGAGTTTTTACCAAAAAGTTCTATTTTGGTTTCATCTGACCATATGACATTCTCCCATTCCTCTTCTGGATCATCCAAATGCTCTCTAGCAAACTTCAGACGGGCCTGGACATATACTGGCTTAAGCATGGGGACACGTCTGGCACTGCAGGATTTGAGTCCCTGGCGGTGTAGTGTGTTACTGATGTAGCTTTTGTTACTTTGGTCCCAGCTCTCTGCAGGTCATTCACTAGGTCCCCCCATGTTGTTCAGGGATTTTTGCTCACCGTTCTCGTGATCATTTTGACCTCACGGGGTGAGATCTTGCATGGAGCCCCAGATCGAGGGAGATTATCAGTGGTCTTGTATGTCTTCCATTTTCTAATAATTGCTCCCACAGTTGATTTCTTCACACCAAGCTGCTTACCTATTGCAGATTCAGTCTTCCCAGCCAGGTGCAGGTCTACAGTTTTGTTTCTGGTGTCTTTTGACAGCTCTTTGGTCTTGGCCATAGTGGAGTTTGGAGTCTGACTGTTTGAGGTTGTGGACAGGTGTCTTTTATACTGATAATGAGTTCAAACAGGTGCCATTAATACAGGTAACGAGTGGAGGACAGAGGAGCCTCTTAAAGAAGAAGTTACATGTCTGTGAGAGCCAGAAATCTTGCTTGTTTGTAGGTGACCAAATACTTATTTTACCGATAAATTTACCAATTAATTCATTAAAAATCCTTCAATGTGATTTTCTGGATTTTTTTTTTTTCTCATTTTGTCTCTCATAGTTGAGGTATACCTATGATGAAAATTGGAGACCTCTCTCATCTTTTAAGTGGGAGAACTTGCACAATTGGTGGCTGACTAAATACTTTTTTTCCCCACTGTATGTGAAAAAAGTTGCAAATTTACATGAAAAAAATTGCAAATTCATTAGAAAAAAACTACAAAAAGAAAGAAGTTGCAAATTTATGGGAAAAAGTCACAAATTTATGTGGAAAAGTTGCAAATTTACAAGAACTAAATAAAGAAAAAAGTTTCAAATTTTTGAGAAATCCTCACCAAATCAAACATGCAGGCCCACACTCTGCTATAGTGACCCCAAATCTCCAAAATTCAAGCGTGTGATTTCTGGGTTTGTCATCATCTGTAAATCAATAAAACTTAACACACGGCTGCCATAATATCTTCCTCCACCGTGGGAACGCTCGGTGATCGTGTCACTTTTCCGGGCAAATGTGACTGGTTCACTGAACAGCTCACTGTATCCATGGCAATGTGACAAAAAAAAAGAATCTCGTCCCTGTTTGTTTGTGGCATTGCATCATACGAACCTTTTTCTGACTGAAAATAGGTGTTAGTTTTTAAACCACATTGGACGTAACAAATAGAAAATGGTATTGATTTTCTTTTGGAGATATGGTGCGCCTGTAAAACATTCACACAGCTGTATTGATTATTCACTTTTTTTGTTGTTTTTTTACATTATGGCACAGAGCTGAGTCATATTAAAAAAAAAAAAAGTTGACCTACTTTTCTCCATAACTTCAGGGTCACGCATGCTGTGGTATTGAAGGAAGGAAATGGAAATGTGAGGAGCCGGAAATTTCCAATGTCCCCTCACAATGTGACAGCCTTGTACCAAAAAATTAAAAGTCAAAATACTAGGTATATTCTGCTTTCACTATTAAAATATTGTTTTAAATTTATAAATCCTTTAATGAGATAATTGTCATACTTCTGTGCCCTGATTTCAGCCACTCTGCCTGCTCTTCTATTTAGCATTTTAAGGTAAGAACATCCTTATTGTTGTTATTATTATTATTATTATTATTATTATTATTATTATTATTATTATTATTATTATTATTATGTTGGCTGCTCCCTTTAGGGGTCGCCACAGCAGATCATCTGCCTCCATCTCACCCTATCTCTTGTATCTTCCTCTGTAACACCAACCCTCTCCATGTCCTCCTTCACTACATCCATGAATCTTCTCTGTGGTCTTCCTCTTTTCCTCCTGCCTTGCAGCTCCATCTTCAACATCCTTTGTCCAATATATCCACTATCCCTCCTTTGCACATGTCCAAACCATCTCAGCCTTGCCTCTCTTATTTTGTCTCCAAACTGCTCAACGTGAGCTGTCCCTCTGATATACTCATTTCTAATCCTGTCCCTCCCAGTCACTCCCAAAGAAAATCTTAGCATCTTCAGCTGCTACCACCTCCAGCTCCACCTCCTGTCTTTTTGTCAGCACTACCATCTCCAAACCATGCATCATAGCAGGTCTCACTACCAACTTGTAAATCTTCCCTTTCACTCTTGCTGCTACCCTTCTCTCACAAATCACTCCTGACACTCGCCTCCACCCACTCCACCCTGCCTGCACTCTCTTTTTCAACTGTCTTGTGTATTTTCCATTGCTTTGGATGATTGACCCCAGGTATTTAAACTTATCAAGAAAGCTAGCTCTGTCCTGGGGCAGCGCCTTGATCCGGTGGAGGAGATAGGAGAGAAGGACGGTGGCTAAACTGTCATCTCTGCTGGAGTCCGAGTTCCACCCTATGCAGGACATACTGAATACACTGAGGAGCTCATTTAGCAGCAGACTACACCATCCCAGGTGCACAACCGAGAGGTTTCGTAGGTCCTTCTTACCAATGGCTGTCAGACTGTACAACCTAAGCAGGGCTGCTCGCAGAGATAGCAAAAAGACGTAACAAACTAATAGTTTTTTGAATGCAAAAGATGCAATAGACTTACACAATGGTCCCCTCCGGCATACAACTAGGAAAATACCGGTCGCTATGGAGGGTGAGAATATGTATGGGCACATAATCATACCATGTAGGATAACTAAGTAGACGGTTGTGCTGTTTCATTCCATCTAGCAACATTGCTCTGCACTGTGTGTGTTTATACATTTACATATTTATTCCACCTAGCTGCAATGCTCCGTACTGTGGGTGTTTATATATTCATATATTTATTCCATCCAGCTACAATGCTCTGCACTGTGTGTCTGTGTGTGTGTATATATATATTTTATAGTAATATGTACATATGTATATTAGCTGCTCTTGCTTGCTTGTTTTTTTTCTTGCCTTCTGATTGTTGCTCTGAGTGTTGCTATCCCTGTGCTGTTGCAATCCTGGAATTTCCCCATTGTGGGACTAATAAAGGCTTATCTTATCTTATCTTATCTTATCTACCTTCACTACCTCTACTCCTTCCATCTTCACCG
This sequence comes from Pholidichthys leucotaenia, assembly GCA_020510985.1. Lineage (NCBI taxonomy): Eukaryota > Metazoa > Chordata > Actinopteri > Cichliformes > Pholidichthyidae > Pholidichthys > Pholidichthys leucotaenia. The sequence continues at coordinate 472,507,487 of CM035836.1, read as the reverse complement.
CTGCACCTGCCTCCCTCTCATTCACACTCATGTATTCTGTCTTGCTTCTATTGACTTTCATTACTCTTTTCTACAGAGCATACCTCCACCTCTCCAGGTTCCCTTCCACCTGCCCCCCATTCTTACGACAGATCACGGTGTCATCTGCAAACATCATGGTCCACAGAGACTCCTGCCTGACCTTGTCTGTCAGCCTGTCCATCACCATGGCAAACAAGAAATGGCTCAGAGCCGAACCCTGATATAACCCCACCCCCACCTTGAACCCATCTGTCACTCCTATAGGACACTTCATCATCTCACTGTCCTCATACATGCCTTGTACCAGGTGGAGGTGGTAGCAGCTGAAGATGCTAAGATTTTCTTTGGGAGTGACTGGGAGGGACAGGATTAGAAATGAGTATATCAGGGGGACAGCTCAGGTTGAGCGGTTTGGAGACAAAGTAAGAAAGGCAAGGCTGAGATGGTTTGGACATGTGCAGTGGAGGGATAGTGGATATACTGAACAATGGATGATGAAGATGGAGCTGCAAGGCAGGAGGAAAAGAGGAAAACCACAGAGAAGATTCATGGATGTAGTGAAGGACGTGGGGAGGGTTGGTGTTAAGATAAGATAAGATAAGATAAGATAAGCCTTTATTAGTCCCACAACGGGGAAATTCCAGGATTGCAACAGCACAGGGATAGCAACACTCAGAGCAACAATCAGAAGGCAAGAAAAAAAAACAAGCAAGCAAGAGCAGCTAATATACATATGTACATATTACTATAAAATATATACGTATATACACACACACACACACACACACACACACACACACACACAGTGCAGAGCATTGTAGCTGGATGGAATAAATATATGAATATATGAACACAGTGCAGAGCATTGTAGCTAGATGGAATAAATATGTAAATATATAAACACCCACAGTACGGAGCATTGCAGCTAGGTGGAATAAATATGCAAGTATATAAACACACACAGTGCGGAGCAATGTAGCTAGATGGAATAATATGTAGATATATAAAAACACAGTGTGGAGCATTGTAGCTAGATGGAATAAATATATAGATATATAAATATAAACACACCCAGTGCTGAGCATTGTAGCTAGATGGAATAAATATGTAAATATATAAACACACACAGTGCAGAGCATTGTTGCTAGGTGGGATGAAACAGCATAACCGTCTATTTAGTTATCCTACATGGTATGATTATGTGCCCATACATATTCTCACCCTCCATAGCGACCGGTATGTTCCTAGTTGTATGCCGGAGAGGACCATAGTGTAAGTCTATTGCATCTTTTGCATTAAAAAAAAAACTATTAGTTTGTTACGTCTTTTTGCTATCTCTGCGAGCAGCCCTGCTTAGGTTGTACAGTCTGACAGCCGTTGGTAGGAAGGACCTACGAAACCTCTCGGTTGTGCACCTGGGATGATGTAGTCTGCTGCTAAATGAGCTCCTCAGTGCATCCAGTATGTCCTGCATAGGGTGGAACTCGGACTCCAGCAGAGATGACAGTTTAGCCACCGTCCTTCTCTCTCCTATCTCCTCCATCGGATCAAGGCGCTGCCCCAGGACAGAGCTAGCTTTCTTAATCAGTTTGTTCAGTCTCTTCCTATCGGCTGCAGTAATGCCACTGCCCCAGCAGACCACTCCAAAAGTGATGGCTGATGCCACCACCGTGTCATAGAATGACTTCAGCAGCGCCCCTTGTACACCAAAAGACCTGAGTCTCCTCAGCAGGAACAGCCTGCGCTGTCCCTTCTTGTAGAGTGCGTCAGTATTGTGTGACCAGTCTAGTTTATTGTTCAGATGAATACCCAGGTACTTATAGGATGTCACCATCTCGATGTCTGTTCCCTGTATATTTACTGGTACTGTGAGGGGCTGCCCATGCCTGCGGCAGTCCACCACCAGCTCCTTAGTTTTCCTCGCGTTGATCTGGAGGCAGTTCCGATGGCACCAGTCCACAAAGTCCTGGATAAGCCCTCTGTACTCAGCTTCATCTCCGCTGGAGATGAGACCAACGATCGCAGAGTCATCAGAGAACTTCTGTAGATGGCAATGTGTTGTGTTGTGTGAGAAGTCCGCAGTATAAAGAGTGAACAGGAAGGGAGCCAGCACCGTTCCCTGTGGGGCCCCCGTGCTACTGATGATCGTGTCGGAAACACAGTCCCGGGTTCTCACAAACTGAGGCCGGTTCGTGAGGTAGTCCAGGATCCATGATGACAGGTGCTGGTCCACCCCTGCGCGCAGCAGCTTGTCCTTCAGGATCATCGGTTGGATGGTGTTGAAAGCACTGGAGAAATCAAAGAACATGATCCTCACCATATTCCCGGGCTTCTCCAGGTGGGACAGAGAACGGTGAAGGAGGAAGATCACCGCATCCTCCACCCCAATGCCATGCTGGTAGGCGAACTGGAGTGGATCCATCGCTGGTTCCACCAGGGGGCGGAGATGAGCAAGGAGCAGTCTCTCCAGGGTCTTCATCAAGTGGGACGTCAAGGCCACCGGTCTGTAGCTGTTCAGGTCTTTGGGGTGGGAAGTTTTTGGTACAGGTACCACACAAGATGTTTTCCACAGCTGTGGTACCCTCCCCAGTTCCAGGCTCATGTTGAAGATATACGTCACAATCCCACACAGCTGGTCTGCACAGGACTTGAGGAGCTTTGCGCTGATGCCGTCCGGTCCCGACGCCTTCCTCGCCTTGATCTTCCTCAGCTCCGTCCTCACCTGGGTCTTGGTCAGGGTCAGGATGGGGGGCTGTGTGTTGGGAGTGGGGGGGTGTCGGTGGAGTGGGGAGTGGGCAGCAGGACTTGATTTCTTAGAGGCAGCAGTGGTTGTTGTGCAGACAGGGGGGAGGGCGGTTGGTCAAATCTATTGAAAAACAGATTCAGGTTGTTCGCCCACTCCCTGCCTCCTGTGGCCTGGGGGGAGGTATTCTGGAGCCCCGAGATGATTTTGAGGTTTCTCCAGACCCCACTGATGTCGCTCTGTTGCAGCTTGTCCTCCATCTTCTTCCTGAAGCTGTCCTTGCCTTCTCTGATCTTTCTCCTCAGCTCCCTCTGTACGGACTTCAGCATCTCCCTGTTCCCCGACCTGAAGATCCTCTTCTTTTCTCTCAGAAGTGTTTTTATCTCAGGGTTGATCCAGGGTTTGTTGTTTGAGTGACGCCGTATGGTCTTGGTGGGAACGGATTTGTCCACACAGAAGCTGAGGTAGCCCGTGAAGGTGTGAATGAGGCCATCGATGTCCTCACCATGTGGATCGCAGAGCTGCTTCCAGGCAGTGGCTTCAAAACAGTCCTTTAGAGTGTCCATTGTCTCCTCAGACCATAACTCCACAGTGTGCATGACCGGAGGTTGTCTGTGCACTAGGGGTTTGTACACCGGTCGGAGATGAACCAAGTTGTGATCCGATCTCCCAAGTGGGGGGAGTTGTGATGAGGTGTACGCCTCCTTAGTGTTTGCGTAGAACAAATCCAGTGTTTTATTGTCTCTAGTGTGGCATGTGACATACTGGGTGAAAGTGGGCAGAATGGGAGACAGTGAAACGTGGTTGAAATCGCCTGAGATGAGGAGAAGAGCATCCAGAGGAAGATACAAGAGATAGGGTGAGATGGAGGTAGATGATCTGCTGTGGCGACCCCTAAAGGGAGCAGTTGAAAGAAGAAGAAGAAGAAGCAGAAGAAGAAGATAAGATAAGATAAGCCTTTATTAGTCCCACAACGGGGAAATTCCAGGATTGCAACAGCACAGGGATAGCAACACTCAGAGCAACAATCAGAAGGCAAGAAAAAAAAAACAAGCAAGCAAGAGCAGCTAATATACATATGTACATATTACTATAAAATATATATATACACACACACACACAGACACACAGTGCAGAGCATTGTAGCTGGATGGAATAAATATATGAATATATGAACACACAGTGCAGAGCATTGTAGCTAGATGGAATAAATATGTAAATATATAAACACCCACAGTACGGAGCATTGCAGCTAGGTGGAATAAATATGCAAGTATATAAACACACACAGTGCGGAGCAATGTAGCTAGATGGAATAATATGTAGATATATAAAAACACAGTGCGGAGCATTGTAGCTAGATGGAATAAATATGTAAATATATAAACACACACAGTGCAGAGCATTGTTGCTAGGTGGGATGAAACAGCATAACCGTCTACTTAGTTATCCTACATGGTATGATTATGTGCCCATACATATTCTCACCCTCCATAGCGACCGGTATGTTCCTAGTTGTATGCCGGAGGGGACCATTGTGTAAGTCTATTGCATCTTTTGCATTCAAAAAAAAAACTATTAGTTTGTTACGTCTTTTTGCTATCTCTGCGAGCAGCCCTGCTTAGGTTGTACAGTCTGACAGCCGTTGGTAGGAAGGACCTACGAAACCTCTCGGTTGTGCACCTGGGATGATGTAGTCTGCTGCTAAATGAGCTCCTCAGTGCATCCAGTATGTCCTGCATAGGGTGGAACTCGGACTCCAGCAGAGATGACAGTTTAGCCACCGTCCTTCTCTCTCCTATCTCCTCCATCGGATCAAGGCGCTGCCCCAGGACAGAGCTAGCTTTCTTAATCAGTTTGTTCAGTCTCTTCCTATCGGCTGCAGTAATGCCACTGCCCCAGCAGACCACTCCAAAAGTGATGGCTGATGCCACCACCGTGTCATAGAATGACTTCAGCAGCACCCCTTGTACACCAAAAGACCTGAGTCTCCTCAGCAGGAACAGCCTGCGCTGTCCCTTCTTGTAGAGTGCGTCAGTATTGTGTGACCAGTCTAGTTTATTGTTCAGATGAATACCCAGGTACTTATAGGATGTCACCATCTCGATGTCTGTTCCCTGTATATTTACTGGTGCTGTGAGGGGCTGCCCATGCCTGCGGCAGTCCACCACCAGCTCCTTAGTTTTCCTCGCGTTGATCTGGAGGCAGTTCCGATGGCACCAGTCCACAAAGTCCTGGATAAGCCCTCTGTACTCAGCTTCATCTCCGTTGGAGATGAGACCAACGATCGCAGAGTCATCAGAGAACTTCTGTAGATGGCAATGTGTTGTGTTGTGTGAGAAGTCCGCAGAAGAAGAAGAAGAAGAAGAAAGAGGTCTTGTTTTGGAATAAAAGTCATTTTTACTCAAGCTGCGTTCCAATAGTATACTCCAAAGTGGACTGCACAGGGTATCCACCATATTAACTGAGATTCCAAACCAAAGGGAGTGAATGGTCTTCAGTTCATAGGGAATTGACAACTGTGCATCGAAAAAGTGAACAACAGTACATCACTTCACCGGACGTTGGCAAGAAGATTACCCATAAGCCATTGCCCCTCAAATACGAGTAAAACAAAGTATTGTTGCTAACATTATTAACAAGGTAAGCTGATGTTGGTTATTGTTTATATCAACTGATAGTAATAAAAATATATTTGTATTAATATTTTATTTCGGAAATGTGACCCGTGCTGGCAAAATGAGTAACTTTGAGGAAATTACCAAAACTGGGGTAATGTTTTTTCCATATTCTGTATTGAAAGACCTTCAAAATGATATTTAATTTGTAGGAAGTGCGCAAAAATGGACACCAGAAATAGACGATTTGTTTATATTTATACGCTGGACCGCTAGCAAACAAAGAAAGAATCATGATTTATGACTTCTCCTGCCTGCAGCTCGTAATGACGAGGTGCGCATTCCGACTCATTTTGCCAGCACGGGTCACAAATATAAATTATTCACCACAGTGTCAGTACATGTCCATGGCTACCATGGTAACTCATGGAGAAGAAGCTGACGGTTGCAGGGTGTTTCAAATGGAGAAATTTTGTGAAGGGCAGTTAACTTACTGATATTCCCTGAGAACGGAACAGTGAGTAAGAAATACAGTTTGAAGTACACTGTAGATCAGAACGTAGCTTCAGTCTTGTCCCAGTCTTAGACAAAATGGACTCTGGATTTTAACTCAAGACCATTCAAGATGGGGACTTGTCTGTTTGTCCACATACAGTTGCAATCAAAATTATACAACGCAAATTAGGTTTATTGGCAAAATTTAGAAACTAGCAGCTGCTGCCAATAAACAAACCAAATGAGAACAATTTAAATAGCTCAACACAACTAATACTCGAAATCCTCAAAATTCAACACTAAATGCCACTTTTAATGACTTCTGCAGTCTCAACATTATTCAACCCCTTCATGACAAGCATCTTTAGTCTTTAGTAGAGCACCCTTTTGCTTTTATGGCCTTCTGCAAACGTGATGCATAACCAGACACCAGCTTCTAGCAGCATTCCTGAGGAATCTTAGCCCATTCCTCATGGTCAAAGGCCTCCAGTTCACTAATATTCTTGGGTTTACATGCTGCAACCGCCTTTTTTCAAATTCCACCAGAGATGTTCAATGGGGTTCAAGTGAGGTGACTGTGATGGCCACTCTGGTATCTTCCAGGACTTCTTCTGAAATCAAGCCTCTGTGGACTTTGAGGTATGCTTGTGATCATTGTCCTGTTGAAAGGTCCAGTGATGCCCGAGCTTCAGCTTCCTCACTGATGGCGTGACATTTTCTCCCAGGATTTCCTGATACTTGATTGAATCCATCTTGCCGTCCACACGCTGCAAATTTCCAGTGCCAGAGGAAGCAAAGCAGCCCCAGAGCATCACTGAGCCAGTGCCATGCTTCACTATTGGCAGGGTGTTCTTTTCAGTGTATGATTCATTCTTCCCCCTCCAGACATACTGCTGATCCATAGACCTGAAAAGTTCCACTCTTGTTTCATTGCTTCACAGCGGAGAATCCCAAAACCTCTTTGGCTTATTTATACAGTTTTGAACAAATTGGAGCCAACTTTTCTTGAGCTTTTGGGTCAGTAGTGGTGTATGTCTTGGAGTTTCGATATGGAACCCTTTAGCATTTAGTCTTACCGTGGAGACTGAAACCTCAGTGCCCACTGCCAGCAAGTCTTGCTACAGGTCGTCTGTAGTCAGTTGAGTGCTTTTGACCACTTGCTTCCTCAGGACTCTTTCTGCCACATCCCGGAAGTGTAGTCACTGTTCTATTAACTTTAAACTTGCGAACTATGTTTCAGCTGTATCTCTAGGAACATTCAGTGCCTTTGCCATCTTTTTGTATCCTTTTCTCTGTTTGTGCAAGGCAATGATCTCTTCTCTGAACGTTTTGGACAATTCTCTTGACTTAGCCGTAATTTTACATGCAATCAAACATCATCAACATTCCAGGTATTTGAGGTGTTCTATCTCAAGCACACCTGATGCAAATAATGAAAAATGGTAGTGATTTTCATTTGAAGTTGTGGCAGTTTTATAAGTTTTGATTTACATGTTACAAGTGACAAATAAAGCATCTGTTTTGGGGTTTTTTGTGCAAAACGTTTGAGCTCAATGGAAGCCTGGATTTACCAGCCTGGACACAAAGGACTAACCTTGTGAATAAATTAATTAAATTCAAAAAACGCTAAGGCGACTTCCAGTCTGGACGCCATGGTGATAGCAACTTAACGCTGAACCTCCTAGATCCAATCCAAGGAAAACATCTTCAAAATCAGACTTAACGGATTTTTGGAAGAATAAAAATCAAAAGACAAAAACACCATGCCTAACCAAAAACAGAAGAAACTGACATTCCCCAGGTCAGGACGTGCAGCGGCCGCAGAATCTGATCTCGAGGACCTCCATTCAGGAGACGAAGAGCTGGGCCTAGCTAACAAAAAGGTTAGCCTGGAATCGCTATATGATGAATTACGACGATTTCGGGCCGAATTTCATGAATTCAGAGAGGAACAAAAAAGGACGAACAGCAGAATGGACAAGGCCGAAAACCGAATCTTGGAAGCTGAAGAAAGAGTAAAAGTGCTTGAAGATTCCATGCTGGATTTACACAGAAAACAATCAAGGCTGGAGGCTAAGCTAACCGACCAAGAAGAAAGACAGAGACGAGATAACATCAGAATTCACGGTCTGAAAGAAGGAGCTGAAGATAGTTTCAACACAGTGGCGGAATGCGTGGAATCCTTATTGAGAGAGAAGTTGGATATTCCACAAACCACCGATTTGAAAATAGAAAAGGCCCATCGTACATTAGCCGTAAAGCCAGCGGCAGAGGCACCCCCGCGTTCAGTGTTGGTAAGATTCTCCGATTTCAAAATAAAACAAGAGGTTGTAAGACGGGCTTGGCAGAAAAAAGGATTTATGCATCAAGAAAGAAAAGTCTTCGTGGAGCACGATTACGCCCGCTACGGGAAAAGAATCTACGCTTTCAGACGCCATTTCCGGCGAAGTTAAGGGTCTTTTACAGTGAAGAGTCATGTCTCTACAATTCAGCGGAAGAAGCAACAATTGACATGGCGAGAAGAGGACTCCCGGTAACGGTGTTTAAACCCGCAGCGAATCTGAGCGAGAAAATCAGAGCTCAAACGTGGTCCACTCAAAGACCTTCTAAATCCATGGGCCAGCAGCAGGAAACCCAGCCCCAGAGCTACAAAGATAAACTTTCCAGTTCCAGGAAGGAATAGCGACCTTTTTGGTTTTTTTTCTCTTTTCAGTCATTCTGCACTTCCATCCCCCCTCCTACAAGGTAACAAACATTAAAGGAGATGCAGAATCAGCATGTGGTAAAACCTTTCATGGAGCAGTTATAGCATTAGAAACAAATGTCTTCTTAATTTAAAGGAAAAAAAAAAATCTTGTTAAAATAGAAATGTAACAATGACCCACATGTTCTCCCCACACTAACAAATACTGTATTAGAATGAATGTTTGCTGTGATGGGGGTGGGAGGGTGCACACAATCTCATAGGGTATAGGCATAAAAAAAAAATCATTACAAATTCGGATTGGGATCTGAAATTCATGTTAAAAACATGGGACAACTTACAGGGGTAAGAGAGGGCCCTCAACACGTAACAGAGTTTGAGGAATTTCCCTCAGAGCCTACACTCCATCAGGGCTCTTACAGGGTCTTTAAAGAGACCCCAGCTCAGGAAGTTTTTTTGACAGTTTTTTGTTTTAAAGTCTCGTACACTATGTTCTTAATGTTTTTTATGTTCTTAATGTCCTTTCAGTTTCTGAGTAGCAAAAAAGAGGGCCACCACACTGTTATACTAAATAAGAAAATACAATGGAGAAACAGGGTGTAACCAAAATAGCTTCATATAATGTAAAAGGGATCCTGAATCCAGTTAAAAGATCCAAGATTCTACGCAAAATGAAAAAAGACAAAGCAGAAATAATATTTTTACAAGAAACCCACCTAACAGACGTGGAACACACTAAACTCAATAGACAAGGGTTTAAAATGATCTCTTCATCTTCATATAAATCAGGGAGGAGGAGGGGAGTAGCGACATTGATATCAGCCAAAATTACATTTGAAAAAAAAATCAGAACACAAAGATAAAGAAGGGAGGTACAGTTTGGTAATTGGGCGGCTAGAGGGAGAAGATATCACCCTGCTGAATGTATATGCACCACCAGGGGCTAAATGGAAATTTTATAAAAATGTATTCGACCTAATGATAACTAAAGCCCAAGGTTTAGTGATATGTGGTGGAGACTTCAATCTAAGACTGAATCCATACTGGGATGCAACAGGTAATTCTTCACATCAAAATAACACTCAAAATAGGAAAACTTGGATGCTATTAAAAGAAATGGGAATCTGTGACGTATGGAGGGAATTCAACCCCAATGTAAAAGATTATACTTTTTATTCAACGCCACATTCATCTTACTCAAGGATTGATTACTTTTTTATGTTTAATAGAGACATTGGAAGAGTAAAAACATGTAAAATAGGACTGATGGATCTCTCTGACCACAGTCCGATCTATATGGACTTAAACATCCAAAAATACACAAATAATACATTTTCCTGGAGGTTGAATTCAAATGTCCTGAAAGGACCACTGAAAGATGAATTGGAATCAGATATTTTCAAATATTTGGAAGAAAACGATAATGGAGAAGTATCCCCTTTAATACTGTGGGATGTGTGCAAAGCTGTAATAAGGGGAAAATTTATTGCAAAACTGGCAACCCAAAAGAAACTGAGACAAGAAAAGCTAATCACACTAAAGTCAGAACTCAAGAACCTAGAAAAAGAACACAAAGACAACACTCATTCTAATGGCTCGCTCAAGATTAAAGAAATTAAAAATCAAATAAATGAGATCTACACAATAGAAATCCAGAAGAAACTTACATTTCTGAAACAAAAACACTATGAAGCAGTCAGTAAATCGGCAAAATTACTAGCCTATAAATTGAGGAAACAACAAACAGAGCAATCTACAAAATCAGAGACCCAGTATCAAAGGAAATAAAATTCAGAATTCAGGATATTCTTAAAAAGCTTCGAGAATTACTACAAGAACTTGTCTTTGTGTTCTTTTTCTAGGTTCTTGAGTTCTGACTTTAGTGTGATTAGCTTTTCTTGTCTCAGTTTCTTTTGGGTTGCCAGTTTTATTTTCTTTAAAATATTTTATTTTTGTCACCAGTGGATCATAGTTTAGTGTTATAATTTTGTTGAGTTGTTTCGGGATATTGATCCCCAGATATTTCATAGATTCCAACTCCCAGTTAGTTTTGAGTTCACTTAGTGAATAATGATTTGGGTCATAGTTGAATGTTAAAACTTGGGTTTTATGCATGTTTAATTTGTACCCCGATAAATCTCCATAGTCTGAAAAAACTGAGATTAGTTCTGGTAAAGAAGTGTCTGGTTGCACTAGGTATATTAAAATGTCATCAGCAAAGAGTGCTATTTTATGTTCCTTCTGACCAAGTGTAATACCTTGAATTTTTTGATTTTGTCTTATCCATTGGCTCAGAGGTTCTATGAAGATTGCAAAGAGCAGTGGAGACAGGGGGCAGCCTTGACGACATCCTCTTTCCAGCTCAAAAGATGATGATAAATTACCGTTAATCCTTATTTTAGCTGTTGGTTTTTTATATAATGCCTGTATAGTTCTAATGAAGTTGTTATGAAAACTGAAACTGGATAAGATTCTATATAGGAAAGACCAGTCAACCGAATCAAATGCTTTTTCAGCATCTAATCCCAATATGACTGCATTTAAGTTATATTTTTTTATATGATGAATCATGTGTAAAGTGCGTCGAATGTTGTCTTGTGTCTGTCTTTGTCTTATAAAACCTGTTTGGTCTAAGTGAATTAAGTCTGTCAGTATGTTTTCTAACTTTTGGCAAGGATAATGGTAAAAAGCTTATAGTCCTGATTTAATACACTGATTGGTCTGTAGTTGGAGCATTCTAGTTTATCCTTTTCAGGTTTAGGTATAACTGCAATGACCCCTTCTCTCCAGGAGGGGGGATTTCCCCTGTGTGGAGGACATAGTTAAATGTTTTCAAGAGGAGAGGAGATAGTTGCTGTTTAAAGGTTTTGTCTGCTGTATAGCCATCTGCTCCTGGGGATTTGTTAGCTTTAAGTTTCATAATTGCTTTTTCCAATTCTTTAGGTTGTATTTCTGACAGTAGTGTTTTATTTTGTGATTCCGTAAGTTGGGGAAGGTGTAATGTGTTTAGGAATGTCTCGGATGCGTTTTTATGTTTTTTGTGGGAGTATAACAATGTTGTCAAATAGCAAAATATAAGGGAACGTGCGATGAAAATGTAAACAATGCAATGCTGTAATGACCTGTATACCCTTTACAAAAACTTAAATTAAAAAAAAAAAAAACGCTAAGGCACGTTTTACTTTAATTATAAAAATGACGGTGTTACTTTCATGTTATATAGTAAGATACTTTATCATACTTCAGAACTTTCATTTTAGCCACTCAAGTCTACTTGTCATAAATTGCCCTTCGGGGCAGAGAGGTGAGATCCATGCACTGGACTGTGGTTTGCTGCTTTGCTCCAGGCTGGAGAAAAGCAGCACCCGCGGTGGCTCCGGACTGAGCCAGAGCTGCAGCCTCAATGGACCCGGACTGGGCCAGAGCTGCACCCTCGGTGGACTCGAACTGGACCAGAGCTGTGCCCACGGAGGTCCCGGGCTGGGACAGAGAACCCACGACGACCTCAACTGATGGGGAAGGAGCACCCTCAGAGGCCCCAGGACAGAGCACCTGCGAAGACCTCCACTGGCTGGGAAGCAGCACCCATGGAGGCCCCCGGCTGGAACGGAGCACCCGCGACGACCTCGGCTGAAGGGGAAGCAGCACCCACGGAGGCCCCAGGCTGTAACGGAGCACCCACGATGACCTCGGCAGGAGGAACTGGACCCACGGTGATCTTGGGCAGTGAGGCTGGACCCACGAGAGACTTTTGGCAAAGCTGGACAATCCTTGATGACCCTGGGGAAAAGCTCAGACGGGAGAGGCAGAGAAACACGGTCAGGCTCACCAGCGAGGTGAGCTCAGGTGCAGCTGATGGCTGCATTTGACTTTCCCCACCAAGAGCCAGGCAAGATCTCTCCAAAACGGAGACAGAGGAAACAAAAAAGAGCACTTGCCTGGGCTCAAGCTCAACCGCTGTCCAGGACTCCGTCAATCCAGGTGACGACGTCTTGGGCCCGGCCCTCTGGAGGTCCAGTTTCAACTCTGCGGCGGCGGCCCCTGCAGTAGGCATGGTGGTTGGTGCAGAGCCGGACCCCCAAGCGAAGCGACCCATGCAGGTGGGTCGTCCAGCATGGATGCAGGAGGTCAGTTCCCTGCTGGCACTGGATCCTGCTCTGCTGAGGCCAGAGGATGCTCCAACGTAGACACAGGCTTCAGCTCGGTCACAGTGCTCTCCTTCTGTCCAGACCGTGGCTGTGGGGCTGGAACCAGGTCCTCCAGGGCTGCAGGCTCCTCCATCGTCTGACGGCTCAGTCCTGGGTCTGGTGGACACTCAAGGAGAAAAGGACAAGACAAGGATAGCGCAGTTGAACAGTCTGTAGATGCAGCAGATGGTGAGGACTGACAGGACTGCATAATCTTAGCCTCACCACAAGGACTCAGGCAAGATAATTTATGCTTAATTGAATGAGAGTGAAAAACCACTTGCCTGAACTCCCGGGGTGTGATGTCTTCTGCTGCAGCTGGTTGGGAATCAGCCCTCTCTGTGACTTCAGCGGGAGTGGACCCCTCAAAGGAACATGGAAGAGTTGCCCCTGCAGACACGGTGACGGGCAGAGCCGGGGAAGAAGCTGCCGGACCCTCAGCAGCAGGAGGACACGTCGAGGAGACTGGAGTCGCAGAAGCCAAGGGGAAGGAGGAGGCTGGCGGGACAGCCAGCAAAGGAGCTGCTGTGGGGATTGTCTGGCTCGACGCTGGAGAAACTGCTGCCTGAGACGTGGAAGTGTTCCTCCAGTGAGATTTCCCTGGGAAATGGCGGGGAGTGGGAGGCAGAGACATCGGCTCAAGGTGAGGTGGAAGAGGACCCAGTGAAACCTCCTCCAGCTCCTGGGCGAGATCCAGGAGGAGCCATGGTTTATGTTCTAGTAGGAGCTCTGTCTCTGCTAATTGGACCTGCCTGCACTCCTCCAGCTCCTCGGCTGATTGTGTGGGCCACAGTTCAGGAGGAGAAGACAGAGCTATTGTGTCGGAGCCAGACGGTGTCAATTCGGGACCTCCAGGGACTGTTTGGTGGATGGGCGAGGGTTCAGGTTCCGGACAGGACGAGCGAGTCTTCTGCCCCTGGCTGCGCTTCTTCTTGAGCCTCGGTGGCACCAAAGGGAAGTCCCTCGCCTGAGCACAGAGTTTGCGGTGTGTGTCGACTACTTAGGCAAGGAAAACTGTGAGGCCCGGGTAGCTCCAGAGACTGGGATGAGCCTCGATTACCCGGGCCGCACCGTCCACAAACCTGCAAACCTCCTCGGGAGAGCGGGAGGCTCCAGCCCCCGAGGCAAAACTGCCGATGAGCGTAGTCGCCACACACTCCTCCTTGCTCAGCTCCAGAGCTGAAAAATCCAAGGCAGCAGACATAACAAAACTCCAAGTGAAAAACAAAAACTGGGGGGTAAGTAGGAGGAAAAGGCTACCCACGCTGCCGCTGGTGTATAAAGTTGGCTGGGTTTGTTTCTGGCCACCAGTGACGTGCGGTGAGTTTCATTTCCGGTGAGGCTATGATACTTTCAGGGTCAGATTTACAAATTGGATTTTATTAATAATTTTAACAAAACCAGTATAAGGTATTTTATTGAATTACCTCTTAATGGAATACACAGAAAAGGCAGTAATAAAAGTCCATGTTTTCATTTTATAACTCCTTCACTATAGACAGCATGCAAAGACCCTCAGTTACACAAGTATAACAAGTTATTTTACAAGCAACTGTTTTTGAGGACAAAATTTGTTATACTTTGTTTTTCGTCAAAGAATAATGGAAATTAGAGTGGCTCAGAGCTGCATCTTTCTCTCTGTGTTGCAACTCCACAATTAACTCTCATTATTCCAAATTATTATTAGTATTTACAACTACTATGCATGCACGATCTTACCTTTACTTGTAACTGAAGTAAATTTGCCTGTCCTTCTGGACAAAAATCACTGTGACTTTGTTTAAAAAACGTCCTTATCTTCCTTTATTTAAAAAAACAACAACCCTGTACTTATGGTGCTCAAGCATGCCCCCTCTTGTTGGGGCATTGGTACTGCACAGCCTCTGACTGTGATTTTCAGCCTCACCTGCCTCCCCTGACTGCACATCACTGCTGGCCACGTCTACTACCAGAAATCGCCAAACCACAGGTGAGAGAAACAAAAAACCCCACAAACTACAGCAGCTGGATCTCTAACTGGCCGGAGTCTTCTGTCATAAATCGCCCTTCGGGCAGAGAGGAGAGATCCACGCGCTGGACTGCGGTTTGTGATATTTACTGACAAAAACACAAAGTCCCATACAGTGCACCAGCAGAAAATCCAAAGTGAAATACAAAGCAAACTTACAACTCACCAGAACAGGGCCAGGATTCTGGTGGAGACGATAGCTGAGACTCCGGCAAAGAGAAATGAAAATAACAGCCCTTAAATAAGGCTAGAAACAATCAAACACAAATAGTAACCGGTGTGAATCACATGAGCGGCCTGGGGAAAAAATGGCAATCAGCTGTGAGTCATGAGGAGAGGAGACGGGGCTAACAGCTTGACAGGGGCACCGCCCACAGCCAGGAAAAAACCCAGAAGTGCCCTTGACAACTGCAACCCCCAGAGAGAGAAAGAAAGAGAAGACAACTGGCAAATATAATGTGGAAACAAATAAAGACAAATAAACCCAAATATGTAAATAACAAAACTACAGTGAGCGTAAACAGAAAAATAAATCATACAAAGAAACAATACAGAATATGTGAAAGCAAAGTAGAGATAACATAACAGGCATAGAACTCCAAAATGCAACATTATACAAATAGGGAAAAACAAAAGGCAAAGAGACAGAGCACAGTGAAATCCCCCCCCCCCCCCATGCTCAGATCGTGACACTACTCTTGAGTTTTACATTTTATTAAGGTCAGTGCTATGTTGCTGTTTTTTTCTGATGCAGGTTTATGGTAGTGTTGTATTGTCTGTATTTTGAAGGGGAAAAAATCCCCACATAATTTTAAGGAAACTGGGGCACATAGCTGGGCAGCAGAAGTGTAGAAAGAGACAAAAAAAAAATTAATGAAAGCAAGTGAATTTCCTTCTGCGACAACAGAAAAGCTATGCTTCTTTCCAGAATAGTAATGTCTATGTATGTGGTTTCCTTCCACAACTCCAGAGCAGGTGTATTTATTCATTTTAGGACCTAATTAGTAATTTTCCACACCTGTGAAAAGCCTGGTGCCTCCTGTTTTAAGCCCATGAATCTCTGAAGGTTCTTTTCCGGCATCTGTTGCACATGAGCCCCCTGGAGGTGGGCTGCTGAGCGCGAGTGAGCACCTATCAAAAGGTGCGGCAGGGAAACTACAAAAGAATCACCAGCTGAAATAGGAGGCCCTGACTGATGAAAGACAACAGAAATGTACGGGCAACCGGTCCATCAGTGACCTTAGAGACTCTGCTGCCAACAGACATGGTTACTCATTAGCATGGATTAGAAAAAGAGCATGGTAGAAAAAGAGGCTGTTAGGGCTGGTGCTAAAAGGCATGGCCAACCTAAAATTTTGGATTGCATTGCTGTGTCCAAGATGCCAAAAGATTGAAGCATTCTGTTTATTCAGAGATTGGCAAGGTAAGCTCCAGACTAAACTCCAGACTCGGTCCATCCAGACTAAAACCTCCCGTCACATGAACAGCTTCTTCCCCTCTGCCATTAGACTGCTGAACACTAAGTGACTCTCGTGCACCATGTACAGCAGCTCAACCAGACTCATGTCAATCATCACTGTTTTCTTCCTGCATTACCGACTGCACTATATAGTTCTCCACAGTATCTGCTGCTGGCTAATATATATTTTAACTGTTGACCAGTATCACTTAATCTTATCCTACACTTTATTACATGTATAGTTTATTTCTCTTATCTTATCATGTTTAATGTTGCAGCATTGTACCGAGACAAATTCCTAGTTTGTGTACTACATGAACAATGGCAATAAACCTGATTCTGATTCTGATTCTGATTCTGAACTTTGGTGTCACAGGTTCTACAGCTCCTATAAGCAGCCTTTGTTAAGAGATTTGAAGAACTTGACTTTGACCAAATGAAATAGATTTTGCACCCACAATGATAATGGTTTGGCCTTACCCTGATGTGAACATGACCAGATAACAAAACACCCTAAATAAATACAAGATAAGACTGGCCTTCCTCCTCCACATCTTTTTCACTTTTGAGCTTTTTCTCTGAATCACTGTGCCTCCTCTGCACTTTATTGTCTCATCTGAGTGTCAGTGAGGCTAGAATTCATGGTTGAAAACATACAGTACAGTAGACACACGAGGCCCATCCTCACCACTTGACAGAAAAATAAACAAACCATCAGGGCACATGTGAGACTCAGCGTGAGTTTTTCCTTCACTGTTTGTTGATGGCTGTTCGGCTGAGTGGAGATGAGGCTTATCTTAATGGGACTGCAAAGATGGAAGGCTGCAGAATACACAGACATCCAGTAATAGAATGTCCCATTCATGAAAGGGAGTTGAATCTTCCATTTTAGTGTCACATGCCGGGAAAGATTACAAGCATGATGGAGTACTGATAAAATATAAATGTCTCTTAGTGTTTATATTGAAGTTGTCTGAGGTCTCAGTATTAAATCAAAATCACCAAAGAGATATTTATTTCAACTTATTTATTTATTTATCTATTTATATAGTGCCATTTCACAACAACAGTCATCTCATAGCACTTTCAACTGTAGGGGGGGACCCCCACAGTTGCAGAAAGACCCCAGCAATCAGGCGATCACCTGTGAGCAAGCACTTGGCGATGGTGGAGAAGAAAAACTCCCTTTTAACAGGAAGAAACCTCCAGCAGAACCAGGCTCAGGGAGGGGCAGTCATCTGCTGCGACTGGCTGGGGGGTGAGGGGACAGAGAAAATGAAAAGAACAGACATGTAGAGAGCAAACAGCACGATGGTGACTCAATCTATGGGAGAGAACAAACAAATGTTAATGACCAGAAAAAAAAAAAAAAATTATATTTCACTGAGAGTGAAGAAAGGAGTGAGGCCCAGTGCATTACTGGAGGTCCCCCGGCTGACTAAACCTATTAGCAGCATAACTAAGGGAGGGTTCAGAAACACATGATCCCTCCCTAATTGTAGGCTATATCAAAAAGGAAGGTTTTAACCCTATTCTTAAAAACAGAGATCGAGTCTGACTCCCGAATCCAGATTGGCAGCTGGTTCCACAGGAAAGGAGCTTGATAACTGAAGGCTCTGCCTCCCATTGTACTTTTGGACATTCTAGGTATTACAAGTAATCCTGCATTTTGGGAGCGTAGTGCTCTGTTAGGATAATACGGTAGTATCAGACCTTTTAAATAAAAAGGAGCCTGATTGTTTAGAGCTTTGTAAGTAAGAAGAAGGATTTTAAACTTAATTCTAAACTCTATGGGAAGCCAATGAAGGGAGGCCAGAACCGGAGAGATATGATCTCTCTTTCTAGTACCTGTTAAAACTCTTGCTGCAGCATTTTGGATCAGCTGAAGACTTTTTAAAGATGTTTTAGGACAACCTCATAATAAAGAATTACAATAATCTAATCTCGAGCTAACAAAAGCGTGGATCAGTTTCTCAGCATCACTCTGAGACAAGATGCTCCTAATCTTGGCAATATTATGCAAATGATAGAAGGCAGTCTTAGAAACAAATTTAATATGTGAATTGAAGGACAGATCTTGATCAAAAATAATTCCAAGGTTCCTCACAGAGCTATTAAGAGAAAGAGTAACCACATCCAAACTGAAAGTTTGATTTGGAAAGGTATTTCGAAGGTTTTTTTGGACCAGCAAGAATGACTTCAGTCTTATCTGAATTTAATAGCAGGAAATTACAAGTCATCCAAACTTTGATTTCCTTAAGACAGGCTTCTAACTTGGCTAACTGATTACTATCATCTGGCTTCACTGACAGGTATAATTGTGTATCATCTGCATAACAATGAAAATGCACAAAGCGCTTTCTAATAATGTTGCCTAACGGAAGTATATATAAGCTAAAAAGAGTAGGGTCTAGCACAGATCCCTGTGGAACTCCATGACTAAGTTTTGAGTTGAAAGAAAACTCATTATTGACATGAACAAACTGGAACCTATCAGATAAATAAGATCTAAACCACTGCAACAAAGTTCCATTAAGTCCAACATAGTGTTCTAATCTATCAAGTAGAATATTATTATCGATAGTATCAAAAGCTGCACTAAGGTCTAAAAGGACAAGTACAGAAACCAGTCCATTATCAGATGCGATGAGGAGGTCGTTAGTGACCTTCGCTAAGGCTGTTTCAGTACTATGATGGATTCTAAACCCAGATTGAAATTCTTCAAGTAAACCATTTCCCTGCAGGTGGTCAAATAATTGCGTAGCAACAACTCTTTCTAAGATTTTTGAAATGAAAGGAAGATTAGAGATTGGTCTATAGTTAGCTAAAGCTCCTGGAACTAGCGTTGGCTTTTTGAGTAAGGGTTTAATTACAGCAGTTTTAAAAGCCTGCGGTACATGGCCTAAAGTTAATGAAGAATTGATTATATGAAGAATAAAGCTACCAATAAGTGGGAAGACTTCTTTAAATAACCTGGTAGGAATAGGGTCTAAAAGACAAGCTGAAGGTTTGGATGAGGAAACTATTTTGTCTAACTTACAAAGGTCAATTGGAGTAAACTCATCAAGACAGACATCAGTTGAAGGAGTTGTAGTAGTTACTATATTTAAGTTAACTGTGGGAAGAATCTGATTGATTTTATCTCTGATGGATGAAATTTTATTATTGAAAAAGTTCATAAAGTCCTGACTAGTAAGCTCTAAGGGAGTGCTAGGATTGACAGAGTCCTGACTCTTTGTCAACCTGGCTACAGTACTGAAAAGAAACCTGGGATTATTATTGTTCTCTTCTATTAATGCAGAATAATAACTCGTTCTAGCTTTTCTAAGAGATTTGTTATAAATTAAAAGACGATTTCTCCAAGCTAAATAGATTTCATCTAAATTAGTGGAGCGCCATTTTCTTTCTACTTGACGAGTCTTCTGTTTTAAGCTACAAGTTTCTGTGTTGAACCAAGGAGTTAGAAAT
The DNA here is from genome assembly GCA_020510985.1 of Pholidichthys leucotaenia. Classification (NCBI taxonomy): domain Eukaryota; kingdom Metazoa; phylum Chordata; class Actinopteri; order Cichliformes; family Pholidichthyidae; genus Pholidichthys; species Pholidichthys leucotaenia. The sequence goes on along the minus strand of CM035836.1, from coordinate 472,487,784 downwards.
CTCTGATTAGACTTTTTCTTTTTTAAGGGGGCCACCAAGTCTAGAGTTTGATGCAGAGAAGCTGTAACACTATCTGCCATGCTATCAATTACAGAAGGAGCAAGCTGTCTATAGCTTATTTCTGTTGTGTTGAAACATGGCATAGAGGAAACAATCTGCATAAATTTGGTAACAGCATCATCTGAGAGGCATCTACTGTAGTAATATTTTTCTTTAGGAGCCAAATAGTCAGAAATAGTAAAATCAAAGGTTAACAGACAATGGTCTGACAGTACAGGGTTATGAGGAGACACTACCAGATTTTCTATTTCTATGCCATATGTCAGAACAAGGTCCAACGTATGGTGGAGATAATGAATAGAATTTCCTACTGTCTGAGAAAGCCCGATTGAGTCTAATATTGAATTAAATGCCACATTAAGGCAGTCACTATCTACATCTACATGTATATTAAAGTCCCATACTATAATTATTCTATCTGATTTCAGCAATAAATCAGCTAAGAAATCACCAAATTCGGATAAAAATTCTGAGTAGGTTGATGGAGGACGATAAACTATGGCAAATAAAATTGGGTTTAGCCTAAAATTGCTAAAGTGCCCAATACTGAGGACGAGGCCCTCAAAGGAATTATAACATGTTTTTTGCTTTACATTAACTAGTAATTTGGAATGGTAAAAATTGTTGCTACTCCTCCTCCACGAACAGAACTTCTGGGATTTTGACAGTTTAAATAACCAGAGGGAGTTGATTCATTTAAACCAACATAATCCTCTTGTCCTAACCAAGTCTCTGTAAGGGATATTAAATCAATCTGATGATCAATTAACAGATCATGGACTAACAGAGACTTGGGAGTTAGAGACCTAATATTTAACAAACCACATTTAATTTTTAAATTATGAGGAGGAACAGAGGCCAAATCATTCAATTTAGAGGCTTCATGTTTAATTTGAGTTTTACCAACTTTTTGTTTAATCACTTTGGGATGCTTATATATATTATATTTTTATTTACTTTGGAGGGAGCAGACAATGATTCTCTGATGGGGAAGACAGGGGCTAAGTTGAGGGGTGGCGGATGAAAAGGAGCAGCAGAGAGGCATGTAAGACTGCGACTCTGCTTCCTGGTCCCAACTCTGAGTTGTCAAGACTTTGGAAATTTGGATAAAAAAAGATGCCAGATTGTTAGATAAATGAGACGCACCATCCAAAGTGGGATGGATGCTGTCTCATCTCATAAGACCAGGTTTTCCCCAAAATGAGCACCAATTGTCAATGTACCCCACGTTGTTTGCAGGACACCACACAGACAGCCAGCGGTTGAAGGATGACAAGCGACTAAACATGTCATCACTGGTCAGATTGGGGAGGGGCCCAGAGAATACTACAGAGGCAGACATTGTTTTGGCAAAGTCACACACCGATTCTACATTAAGTTTTGTGACTTCCAACTGCCGGAGACGGATGTCATTAATGCTGGCGTGGATAACAATTGTGGAGTATTTACAGTTACTTTTAGCCAGCATTTTCAAATTTGACTCGATGTCGCCTGCTCTGGCCCCAGGAATGCATTTGACTATGGCCGCTGGAGTCTCTAGGTTCACGTTTCTGACTACAGAGTCGCCAGTGATCAGAGTTTTTTCCTCAGCGGGTGTGTCACTGAGCGGGGAAAAACGATTAGAAACGTGAACAGGTTGGTGGTGTACCGGGGCTTTGTGACTAGGCTTCCTTCTCACCGTCACCCACCCAGTCTCCTTGCTGCTGAGGAGGGCCGGAGGACCGCTAACAGGGCCTATGCTAGCGAGCGCCGCTGCAGCTAGGGGACGTCCGTCGAGAGTAACTGGCGCAGATGGTGTTTCAATGCAGCAGAGCCAGGATTCCAAATCAGACAACCTCGCCTCGATCGCCTCAAAAAGACAACATTTATTACATTTACCGTTACCACTAAAAGAGGCAGAGGTGTAGCTAAACATCTGACAGAGAGAGCACACCAGAGGAGGGGAGGAAGGAGAGCTAGTAGCCATAGCTAGTGGCTAACCCAAAGCTAACAAAAACACCAATGAAAGGTGAACAGAAGGCTAAAGAGGGTGATTAGGTGACATGGAGTGCGCACACAGGTGCAAGAGGCTTGATAAACAGAAATGAGAACTAACAGTAGATGGAAAAAAGTGGTTAAAATAAAATTAAAAGCAAAAACCTCAGGAGAGTGAGGAGAGCAAACCACATGGACAGACAGCAATACAGGAAGTGACGATATGTTACCACAAGTGACGTTCCAAGATATGACAAGACCAGATCGAGACTAAGGGCGTTTTCACACCTGAAAGTCCTTGCCAAGGTTAATACTTTTTGTTCCATTTTCTACAGTTGGTCCGGTTAGGTTTGGTTTCACTCTGCTCCTTTTCCAAATAAACTAAACAAATTTACAAGCCAGGACCTACATCTTTTTATCACGACGATGTTTATGTTGTTATTGCACACCGGTAGATAGCAAACATGCTATTCACCCTCCAAGGTGTTTTCTGTAGCTTTGGATTGGTAAATTGGTTCAGACTCCATCATTATTAGTTGGTGAACTAGTTTAATGAAACTGGACTGGACTATTATCCAGGTCTTCATTAAAAGGGATGTTTGTCCTTCTCATCAACTAGTACAACATTGCCTCTATAATGGCCCTTTATGCAATATATTATGATAGCATGAAAACAACCTGACGATACTGGTGTCACTTTAATTGCAATCAATAGCAGTTGCATGCAACTAATTGCATCGTATGTGTTATGTCGTAACTCGTAGACAAGGACGAGGCCAGGAGTGGAGCTGAACACTGCTTTATTAAACCAAGCTGGACTTTGTACACCCGACAACACATGCAGCCGCTTGGCAGAGGAAAAGCGGAAGAGACCGCCCTTCTACCAGCAACCCCTTTTATACCAATGGAGATGGTGGAACCGGACACCGGGGCTGCCATCCCGTACCACACAAATAAAATCTCCAACATGAATAATATGAACATAGAATAAATACTTAACCTTTCCCCCCTGCAGAAAAACCAAAACACATACACTGTGGGGGACCCATACTGTAGAGTTCAGTAGTTTTCCTCTCAGACTGAGAGAGCATGGAGATCAAAGGGCTGGGGGGTAAGGGGAATTTGTTATGGTTCCCTCTGGGCCATTACCTGCTACAGCTGCGCGCACACCTGCTCCCAATCTCCCACGGGCTTTATAGCCTGCTCTGCCTGGGATCTGGCACGGAGCCGTCTGTTGTCCTGCCAATAGAATCACGTCTCCCATCAAACGGCCAACTTCCTGGCTTCTTCACTCCTGATCTGAATCGTCTCTTCGCTTCAAGTAAGCTTGATTTCCACTCACCTTTTTAGTCATCTTCCCCTGTGCACAGGTGGATTCCCCCAGCAGCAGAATCTCCTCCTCTTGGCAGCGGTACGAGCCTCCATTGCTCCAACAGGGCCACCTGCCCTTCCCTGGTGTGGGCCGAGAATGCTGTCTCTCTGGCTGCAGCCCCCGGGCCAACCTGAGCATCCAACTTCCACCTGCAAAGTAAGCCCCAGTCATTACTACGCTCCTTTATTGGTGGACTGTGCTAACATCTGTGCTCTGTGTTATTATAGGGTTGCCAGGCTGAACGGCGTTCTGCTCTACCCCAGTCTCAACGTCATCACTATCCTTTACCACCTCATACTCTGCACATACCACACATACATGCACTCACACACTCACTTTGAACAAATAAAGATTATTGTATTCACTCGAGTCTGTGTGTGTGTTCCCTGGGTCTGGTAAATATGTCAGTACGGCTCCGTCAGAGCGACCCCGCGAACAGCGTGCTAGCACACCAGATTAACAACTTAGAGGCTCGGGTGGATCAAATAGCTTACCAGCAGCAGGTTATCCTCAACCAGTTAGCTCAGATTAACAATCGGTTGGATCGTCTGGATGGGCAACAGGCATTTCCTCCAGTCTCCAGGAGTATGCCGGCTCCTGTTAGCGCCCCTCCTAGCCAGGCTAGTCAGGTTCCCTTGGCCCGGCTCACAACGGTTCCCACGCCCGCTCACTTCAGCGGTAAGCTCGGGGAGGCCCGTGGGTTCATACTCCAGTGCGAGACAATCTTCCAGCGGGTTCCGGGGGATTTTCCCACTGATTCAATTCAATTCAACTTTATTTATATAGCGCCATTTCACAACAACAGTCATCTCATAGCACTATCAACTGTAGGGGGGAACCCCCACAGTTGCAGAAAGACCCCAGCAATCAGGCGATCCCCTGTGAGCAAGCACTTGGCGACGGTGGAGAGGAAAAACTCCCTTTTAACAGAAAGAAACCTCCAGCAGAACCAGGCTCAGGGAGGGGCAGTCATCTGCTGCGACTGGCTGGGGGGTGAGGGGATAGAGAAGAAGAAAAGAACAGACATGTAGAGAGCAAACAGCACGATGGGGACTCAATCTATGGAAGAGAACAAACAGATGTTAATGACCAGCAAAAAAAAATATTTCATAGAGAGTGAGGAAAGGAGTGAGGCCCAGTGCATTACTGGAGGTCCCCCGGCTGACTAAACCTATTAGCAGCATAACTAAGGGAGGGTTCAGAAACACATGATCCCTCCCTAATTGTAGGCTATATCAAAAAGGTAGGTTTTAGCCCTGTTCTTAAAAACAGAGATCGAGTCTGACTCCCGAATCCAGATTGGCAGCTGATTCCACAGGAGAGGAGCTTGATAACTGAAGGCTCTGCCTCCCATTGTACTTTTGGACATTCTAGGTATTACAAGTAATCCTGCATTTTGGGAGCGTAGTGCTCTGTTAGGATAATACAGTAGAATCAGATCTTTTAAATAAAAAGGAGCCTGATTGTTTAGAGCTTTGTAAGTAAGAAGAAGGATTTTAAACTTAATTCTAAACTCTGGGAAGCCAATGAAGGGAGGCCAGAACCGGAAAGATATGATCTCTCTTTCTAGTACCTGTTAAAACTCTTGCTGCAGCATTTTGAATCAGCTGAAGACTTTTTAAAGATGTTTTAGGACAGCCTGATAATAAAGAATTACAATAATCTAATCTCGAGCTAACAAAAGCGTGGATCAGCTTCTCAGCATCACTCTGAGACAAGATGCTCCTAATCTTGGCAATATTACGCAAATGATAGAAGGCAGTCTTAGAAACAAATTTAATATGTGAACTGAAGGACAAATCCTGATCAAAAATAACTCCAAGGTTCCTCACAGAGCTATTAAGAGAAAGAGTAACTGCATCCAAACTGAAAGTTTGATTTGGAAAGGAATTTCTAAGGTTTTTTGGACCAACAAGAATGACTTCAGTCTTATCTGAATTTAATAGCAGGAAATTACAAGTCATCCAAGCTTTGATTTCCTTAAGACAGGCTTCTAACTTGGCTAATTGATTAGTATCATCTGGCTTCATTGACAGGTATAATTGTGTGTCATCTGCATAACAATGAAAATGTATACAGTGCTTTCTAATAATGTTGCCTAACGGAAGCATATATAAACTAAAAAGAGTAGGGCCTAGCACAGATCCCTGTGGAACTCCATGACTAAGCTTTGAGTTAAAAGAAAACTCATTATTTACATGAACAAACTGGAACCTATCAGATAAATAAGATCTCAACCATTGCAACGAAGTTCCATTAAGTCCAACATAGTGTTCTAATCTATCAAGTAGAATATTATGATCGATAGTATCAAAAGCTGCACTAAGGTCTAAAAGGACAAGTACAGAAACTAGTCCATTATCAGATGCAATGAGGAGGTTGTTAGTGACCTTCGCTAAGGCTGTTCAGAGTAGCATAGGCTACGTGGCTAACCTATTGGAGGGCAGGGCGCTAGCTTGGGCATACGCCATGCTGGCTAAGCCAATAACCTACCGGCAGTTTGTTTCAGATTTCCACGAGGTATTCGATCATTCTGATCGCGATAACATGCTTACCACTCAGCTGTTAAATCTTCGACAGGGGGGCAGGTCCGTCGCGGACTATGCTGTTGATTTCCGGGTTGTAGCCGCGGAGGTTGGATGGGAGGATGCCTCACTGTGTAGCATATTCATTCGGAGCTTGAGCCCTAACCTGCGGGATGAGCTGGCCCGCCTAGATAGGCCTGAGAAACTCACTGAGCTAATTTCCTTAGCTATTAGTTTGGATAATAGGCTAGGGGAGCGGCAACCGAGCGGAGAGCTTCCAGACGCTCAGGCGCCCAGTTTTATCACTCCCCTCAGTCACCTCCATTGACTCTGCCTTCATCGGAGCCCTTAGACGGGCTGGAAGCTATGGTAGTGGGGAGGACCAAGCTCTCGTTAGCCGAGAGGCAGCGCCGCAGGGAATTAGGATTGTGTATGTATTGTGGTAGTGATGAGCATGAGGTAGAGTCTTGTCCCGTTCGGCCAAAAGAGTGGGTCCGTGCATCGCAGTAGGGGGTCTCACGGACTCGTCTCGGCCTAATCCCCTCACCAAGTGTCTCCTACCAATTAGATTTATTTACAAACAGACCGAACTGCTCACACATGCACTGATTGACTCGGGGGCTGAGCAGAGCTTCATATCGGGGGAACTAGCAACCCGACTGGGCTTCCCTGTCATCCACTTCATTCCCCCCTAAGGCTCGTTGCCCTGTCCAAAGCCCCTCTGGTGACAGTTTCTCAACAAACTGCCCCGGTGTCAGTCATCATTTCCGGCAACCATCGGGAGGACCTGTGTCTGTTTGTATTACCCACTTCAACTTCACCTGTCATTCTGGGCTACCCTTGGCTCCGGCTCCACAACCCCTCCTTCAATTGGCGTACGGGGATTGTCATCTCGTGGAGCTCTTTCTGCTTCAGTGCGTGCTTGCAGTCCGCAGCATACTCTCCATCAGTGTCCCTGTCCCCTCGTCCCCCCCCCCCCGACCTGTCCAAGGTGCCGCTTGAATACCATGACCTGGGGGCGGTATTTAGCAAATCGCAGGCGCTGCCCCCCCCCCTCCACCACCCTTATGACTGTGCCATCAATCTCCAGGCTGGTGCTCCGCTGCCGTCGAGCCGCCTCTACAACCTTTCAGCTCTGGAGCGGGAGGCGATGGATACCTACATCAAGGAGTCTCTCAGCTCGGGCATCATCCGACCCTCTTCTTTGGCGGTGGGGGCGGGGTTCTTCTTCGTTGGCAAGAAGGATGGCTCCCTGTGGCCATGTATTGACTTCAGGGCCCTTAATGACATTACCGTGAAGGACAAGTATACCCTCCCACTCATGGACACGCCGTTCGACTCCCTCCAGGGGGCCTCTTGGTTCACCAAGCTCGACCTCCGCAATGCCTACCATCTCGTGCAGATCAGGGAGGGGGACGAGTGGAAGACAGGGTTTCGGACCCAAAGCGGTAACTTCGAGTACCTCGTGATGCCGTTTGGGTTGGCCAATGCTCCGGCCGTCTTCCAGCGCCTCATTAATGACGTTCTCCGGGACTTCCTTGGGTCATTTGTCTTCATGTACCTGGACGATATTCTTATCTTCTCCCAGTCATTAGATGAACACCAGGTCCACGTGAGACGGGTCCTCCAACGGCTCCTGGAGAACAAGTTGTTCGTGTAGGCCGAGAAGTGTGAGTTCCACTCAAACACGACCTCATTTCTCGGCTTCATCGTCTCTCACAACCAGATTATTCCCGACCCCGACAAGGTTAAGGCGGTGATGGATTGCCACCCCCACCCCCCTGTCAAGGAAGCAACTTCAGCAGTTCCTGGGGTTTGCCAATTTCTACAGCCAGTTTGTCCCTAATTACAGCGTGATTGCCCTTCCCTTGACCCGTCTCACGTCCCCCAAGGTGGCTTTCCGGTGGACGGAGGAGGCTGCAGTGGCGTTCACCGCCCTCAAGAGGGAGTTCTCATCCTCTCGTGTCCTGACGCAGGTGGATCCCTCTCTTCAGTGCCTGGTCGAGGTGGACGCTTCTGATTCCGGGGTGGGGGTGGTTCTCTCTCAGCACTCCCCAGTGGATGGGGTGTTCCGTCCCTGCGCATTCTTCTCCCGTCGTCTGTCCCCGGCGGAGAGGAATTACGATATCGGTGACAGGGAGCTCCTGGCGGTGAAGCTCGCCCTGGAGGAGTGGCGTCACTGGTTGGAGGGGGCCGCTCAACCCTTCATTGTATGGACTGACCATAAGAATTTAGAATACCTGAGGACTGCGAAGCGTCTGAATGCCCGTCAGGCCCATTGGTCCCTGTTCTTCGGGCGTTTCAATTTCACTATTACTTATTGCCCCGGGGCTAAGAACGCCAAACCGGATGCCCTCTCCAGGCAGTTTGCTTTGGATGTGGCGGAGGGGCATGAGCACACCATTCTCCCGGCCTCTTGTGTCATTGGCACCCTCTCGTGGGGCATCAGGGAGAGGGTCCTGAGGGTGCAGGAGGCTGAGCCTGATCCGGGTGGAGGACCCGCGGAGCGGCTGTTTGTCCCCTCGTCAATCCGGTGTGAGGTGATCCACTGGGCCCATTCCTCCATGTTTTTGTGCCATCCAGGGGTGATGCAAACGGTGGAGATTCTTCAGAGGTCATTCTGGTGGCCGGCGCTTCGGAGGGACGTTATCAATTATGTCCGCGCCTGTCCTCAGTGTGCCACCGGGAAAACATCTTCTTCTCCGCCTGCTGGTCTCCTTCACCCGTTGCAGGTTCCCAGCAGGCCTTGGTCCCACATCGCCCTGGACTTCGTGACTGGCCTTCCCCCCTCCAACCATTACACCACTGTTCTCACCATTGTGGATCATTTTTCCAAGGCTGCCCACTTTGTTCTGTTACAGGGGCTCCCTACGGCACAGGACATGGCAGACCTGCTGGTGCAGCACGTGGTGTGCCTTCATGGGATTCCCATCGACATCGTCTCCTATCGGGGTCCCCAATTTCATGCCCCGGGTTTGGAGGGCTTTCTGCAACTCGCTGGGGGCAACGGTGAGCTTGTCCTCCTGTCATCACCCACAGATCAACGGGCAGTGCGAGCGGGCCAATCAGGAGCTGGAGGCTGCCCTACATTGTGTCATCGCCTCCAGTCCCTCGTCTTGGAGCAGCCACCTCCCCTGGATTGAGTATGCCCACAACTCGACCGTGTCCTCGGCGATTGGCATGTCCCCCTTCAAGGCCTCTCTGGGTTACAACCCTCCGCTTTTTCCCGAGGAGGAGAGGGACATGGCTGTACCATCCATCCACGCCCACCTGAGGCACTGTCACCGGCTCTGGACGGCTACCCGTAAGGCCCTTCTTCGCACGGCTGAACGCAACGCCAGGACCGCAAGCCGCCGCAGAAGACCGGCTCCTCAATACCAGGTGGGTCAGCAGGTTTGGTTGTCAACTCAGCATATTGCTCTGAAAGCTGAAAAGAGGAAGTTGGCCCAACACTTTATTGGCCCCTTCCCTATTGTGCGTACTGTTAACACTGTGGTTGTGCGCCTGGCTCCCCCCCCCCCATATCTGTCCTACGTTCCATGTCTCCCAGGTGAAGCCCTTCTGTTCCAGCCCTCTCTGTCCCCCTCCCAAGGCTCCACCCCCACCGGTATTGATCGATGGCGACCCGGCTTGGAAGGTCAACGCCATCCTGGATGTCCACCGCTGGGGTCGCGGTCTGCAGTACCTGGTGGACTGGGAGGGGTATGGCCCTGAGTGGAGATCCTGGGTACGTCCGTCATTTGTGTTTGACAAACACCTCATCAAGGACTTCCACTGGACACACCCAGGTAGGCTGGATCAGGTGCCGTGAGGCACCTCTCTGGGGGGGGGGGAGTACTGTCATGGCTCCCTCTAGACCATTACCTGCTACAGCTGCGCGCACACCTGCTCCCAATCTCCCACGGGCTTTATAGCCTGCTCTGCCTGGGATCTGGCACGGAGCCGTCTGTCGTCCTGCCAATAGAATCACGTCTCCCGTCAAACGGCCAACTTCCTGGCTTCTTCACTCCTGATCTGAATCGTCTCTTCGCTTCAAGTAAGCTTGATTTCCACTCACCTTTTTAGTCATCTTCCCCTGTGCACAGGTGGATTCCCCCGGCGGCAGAATCTCCTCCTCTTGGTGGCAGTATGAGCCTCCATTGCTCCAACAGGGCCACCTGCCCTTCCCTGGTGTGGGCCGAGAACGCTGTCTCCCTGGCTGCAGCCCCAGGGCCAACCTGAGCATCCAACTTCCACCTGCAAAGTAAGCCCCAGTCATTACTATGCTCCTTTATTGGTGGACTGTGCTAACATCTGTGCTCTGTGTTATTATAGGGTTGCCAGGCTGAATGGCGTTCTGCTCTCCCCGGGTCACGATGCCATCACTATCCTTTACCACCTCATACTCTGCACATACCACACATACATGCACTCACACACTCACTTTGAACAAATGAAGATTATTGTATTCACTTGAGCCTGTGTGTGTGGTCCCTGGGTCTGGTAAATATGTCAGAATTGTCTTGGGGGAGTGAATGGTGAATGCAGGACCTCAGGTAGCAGGGAGGTGTGAGTTTTGGGATATAAAAGAGAGAGTCCCTTCTACACATGTTTAATGTTCAATGTTCTGATTGTGGAAGATGTGAGAGTGAAATAAAGTTTGTCTGCTCGGAAAGCCGGTCTGGTTATTTCATCTCCACACTGGTGACCCTTGACGCAGAATGGAACATGAGGCAAACACCCCGGAGACGGCCCGGACGGGAAACCCCAGCAATGCGTGCGCCGTTTCGGTAAAACTACCGGACTTTTGGCTGCACGACCTGAAGTCTTGGTTCCTCCACACCGAGGCCCAGTTCGCGCTCCGGGGAATAACGGCAGATAACACCAGGTATTACTATGTGGTCGCAGCGACACTCGCACGACTCAGCAAGTAGCGAGCCTGCTCCAACAGCCCCCAGCCCATGACAAATACGGGGCTCTCAAAGCCGTGCTGACCCGACGCTACACGCTCTCGGATTGCGAGAGAGTGGAGAGACTCCTGATGCACTCCGAGTTGGGAGATGGGTCGGAGGTCGAACGGATGGAGAAGATGTTAGTGTTGATGGGCACAGATGACAGGCATTTTCTATTTGCCCACCTTTTCCTCCGGAACCTCCCAACGGCAGCCAGAGCGATCCTTGCCAACTCGCCGCTGCTGGCCACGCGTGACTACCATGCGCTAGCCCAGGAGGCAGATCAGATCATCCTCACCACCAGAGCCCTCACAGTGAACGCAGCGGTGTCGGAACCCAGTGAGACAGCCAGCAGAAGCGAGAAGCCAGTGATGGTAGCAGCAGCGGGGGCCAGGAAGCGCCAGAGAGACACGCTCTGCTCCTACCACCGCCGTTTTGGAGAGGACGCATGCTGATGCGTGCCACCGTGTCAATTCAAGCGTTCGGGAAACGCCAGGACCGGCAGTCGATAGCAACTGCGACCGCCGGTGAAGAAAGCAAGCTGCTCTATGTGACAGACTCACGCTCAGGGAGACGATTCCTCGTGGACTCCGGCTCCCAAAAGAGCCTCATCCTGCCATCCTACGCCGACTGGCTAGCAGGAACTAGTGGCCCCGAGCTGACGGCCGCAAACGGCTCGGAAATTAAGACTTTTGGTGAGAGGACACTGACTGTATCCCTGCACGGCCGTACGTACCAGTGGACATTCATCATTGCAGAATGCAGTTTCCCAATCTTAGGCACTGATTTTTTGTGTGCACATGGACTACTAGTCGATGTTACTAACAGACGCCTGATTAATGCAATGTCTTTTGATTCTCTCCCCTGTACAGCTTGAGGAGCCGGGCCAGCAACGCTAGCCAACATCACAGCTCCAAGAGGTAAGTTCCACACACTGCTCACCCAGTTCCCAGCACTCACGGTCCCGACGTTTTCGGCGGCCATCACTAAACACGGGGTTGAGCACTTTAGTACCACCACTGGGCTACCCGTTTTTGCCCGACCTCGGCACCTGGACACAGCTAAACTGGCCATAGCGCGTGAGGAGTTTGCCAACTTGGAAAGGCTGGGCATCATCAGACGAGCAAACAGCCCATGGGCATCCCCACTACATATGGTCCCTAAGGCCGAGGGATCGTGGCAACCTTGCGGAGATTTCCGCAGATTAAACAACGCCACAGTGCACGACCGCTACCCGATCGCCCATATTCAGGATTTTTCCGTTCATCTTGCCGGGGCATGTATTTTTTCTAAGATAGACCTGGTCCGTGGTTACCACCAGGTCCCAGTGCATACCTAAAACGGCAGTAATAACCCCATTTGGTCTGTTTGAGTTTTTACGCATGCCTTTCAGGTTAAAAGGCGCGGCACAGACATTCCAACGCATGATGGATGCGGTGTTGCGCGATCTGCCATTTGTGTTCATCTACCTGGATGACATCCTGGTGGCCTGCGCGTCCGAGGACGAACACGTAGCCCACTTCAGGACGGTTTTCCAGAGGTTGGAGGAGCACGGGTTAATAATCAATCCGGCGAAATGCCAGTTCGGCATGACGGGGATCGATTTTTTGGGACACCGCATCTCACCAGAGGGAGCGATACCCTTGCTGGACAAGACGCGCGCAGTGGTGAATTTTCTCCGGCTTCAGACGGTCAGGGCACTGCAGGAGTTTTTGGGGATGATGAACTTCTACAATCGTTTCCTCCCTCGTGCAGCCCAGCTCATGCAGCCATTGGACACCACGCTTAAGAAACGGAAGCCAGTGGACAGAGTTGACTGGACTCCTGAGCAGGAGCAAGCGTTTTCAATTCAATTCAACTTTATTTATATAGCGCCATTTCACAACAACAGTCATCTCATAGCACTATCAACTGTAGGGAGGACCCCCACAGTTGCAGAAAGACCCCAGCAATCAGGCGATCCCCTGTGAGCAAGCACTTGGCGACGGTGGAGAGGAAAAACTCCCTTTTAACAGGAAGAAACCTCCAGCAGAACCAGGCTCAGGGAGGGGCAGTCATCTGCTGCGACTGGCTGGGGGGTGAGGGGACAGAGAAGAAGAAAAGAACAGACATGTAGAGAGCAAACAGCACGATGGGGACTCAATCTATGGGAGAGAACAAACAAATGTTAATGACCAGCAAAAAAAAAAAAATATTTCATAGAGAGTGAGGAAAGGAGTGAGGCCCAGTGCATTACTGAAGGTCCCCCGGCTGACTAAACCTATTAGCAGCATAACTAAGGGAGGGTTCAGAAACACATGATCCCTCCCTAATTGTAGGCTATATCAAAAAGGTAGGTTTTAGCCCTATTCTTAAAAACAGAGATCGAGTCTGACTCCCGAATCCAGATTGGCAGCTGATTCCACAGGAGAGGAGCTTGATAACTAAAGGCTCTGCCTCCCATTGTACTTTTGGAGATTCTAGGTATTACAAGTAAACCTGCATTTTGGGAGCGTAGTGCTCTGTTAGGATGATACGGTAGTATCAGATCTTTTAAATAAAAAGGAGCCTGATTGTTTAGAGCTTTGTAAGTAAGAAGAAGGATTTTAAACTTAATTCTAAACTCTATGGGAAGCCAATGAAGAGAGGCCAGAACCGGAGAGATATGATCTCTCTTTCTAGTACCTGTTAAAACTCTTGCTGCAGCATTTTGGATCAGCTGAAGATTTTTTAAAGATGTTTTAGGACAGCCTGATAATAAAGAATTACAATAATCTAATCTCGAGCTAACAAAAGCGTGGATCAGCTTCTCAGCATCACTCTGAGACAAGATGCTCCTAATCTTGGCAATATTACGCAAATGATAGAAGGCAGTCTTAGAAACAAATTTAATATGTGAATTGAAGGACAAATCCTGATCAAAAATAACTCCAAGGTTCCTCACAGAGCTATTAAGAGAAAGAGTAACTGCATCCAAACTGAAAGTTTGATTTGGAAAGGAATTTCTAAGGTTTTTTGGACCAACAAGAATGACTTCAGTCTTATCTGAATTTAATAGCAGGAAATTACAAGTCATCCAAACTTTGATTTCCTTAAGACAGGCTTCTAACTTGGCTAATTGATTAGTATCATCTGGTTTCATTGACAGGTATAATTGTGTGTCATCTGCATAACAGTGAAAATGTATACAGTGCTTTCTAATAATGTTGCCTAACGGAAGCATATATAAACTAAAAAGAGTAGGGCCAAGCACAGATCCCTGTGGAACTCCATGACTAAGCTTTGAGCTGAGAGAAAACTCATCATTTACATGAACCTCGGAATGTTTTCCGAGGTTAAAACAGCTCTGGCGAACGCTGCACTGCTGGCGCACCCAGACCCAGCGGCTCAGATTGCGCTCACTACAGACGCATCAGACGTGGCCATAGGGGCCGTCGTGGAGCAGTGTGTCACCGGTTCTTGGCAGCCCCTCGCCTTTTTCAGCAGGTCTTTGCGCGACAAAGAGCGTAAATACAGCGCGTTCGACAGAGAGTTGCTGGCTCTCCACCTGGCCATATGCCACTTCCAGTTCTGGCTGGAAGGGTGTGCCTTCACTGCTTTCGTGGACCACAAACCGCTAACGTACGCGATGGCCAAGGTTTCGGAACCATGGTCGGGCCGGCAGCAGAGACAGCTGGCAGCGATCTCAGAGTTTACGACCGACATTCAGCATGTGGCCGGTAAACTCAACGTGGTGGCAGACTGACTCTCGCGCGCATTAGTGGCCCCAGTCTACGTAGGGATAGATTACACGGCCATGGCCGCGGAGCAGATCGGCGATGTGGATGTGTGCGCACTCCAGTCTGGACCAACAGCGTTAAGGCTGGAGAGCAGAGTTATGCAAGACGGGGGCCCCCCTAATCTGTGCTGTCTCCATGGGCTGCCCACGCCCGGTGGTACCATGCGCTTGGCGATGCCATGTTTTTGAGTTGGTTCACTCCCTGGCGCACCCAGGCATATGCACGTCAGTCAAAATGGTGGCAGCAAAGTTTGTCTGGCCGAGCCTGTGCAAACAGGTGAAAGAATGAGCTGCAGCCTGAGTAGCGTGCCAATGAGCCAAAGTGCACAGGCACACAAACGCCCCCCTTGAGCCATCCTATATCCCGGCTAAGAGGTTCGACCACATTCATGTGGACCTTGTTGTCCCCCTCCCACCATCGCAGGGATTCACGCACCTCCTGACAGTGGAGGACCGCCCCACGTGATGGCCCCAAACAGTCCCACTAGCATCCACCATGTCCGCAGATGTGGCACGTGCCTTTTTAACAACATGGGTGGCACATTTTGGCACCCCTTCGGACATCATGTCCGATTGGGGCCCGCAGTTTGTTTCCGACCTCTGATCCATGATGGCCCGGAGCCTGGGTGTCTCAATTCATTGCACGACCGCGTACAACCCACGGGCCAATGGGTTATGCGAGCATTTCCATAGGTCACTAAAGGCAGCGCTCAGGGCTTCGCTTACGGATGCAAATTGGGTGGACCGGTTGCCGTGGGTTCTATTAGGGTTGTGTTCAGCACCGAAGGAGGATTTAGCAGCTTCCCCAGCAGAGCTGATTTTTACGTAGCCCCTGCGGCTCCCCGGGGAGTTTTTACCAGATAACCCCGCGCCGAACACCGATCCATCCCCACGTTCACAACATAGCGCAGACGCACGGACGCTCCCTGGCCCGGCCCACCACTGTTTTCCCCACGCGTTTGTACCAAAAACCTTGAAGGACGCGGCGTTTGTGTTTGTCAGGCACGATGCCCACCAGACCCCATTGCGCCCACTCTACGATGGTCCGTTCAGAGTGCTGGAAACCGGGGACAAACATTTTGTGTTAGACCTGGGGGGTCGCCGGGAGAGAATTTGTATAGACAGGCTGAAGCCCACCTTCGTTGTGGCAGACAAGCAGCTGCAGTTGGCTCGAGCTCCTCAGAGAGGAAGACCCCCACTGAGAGCTCCCCAGGTAAATGATTCATCACAGCAGTCACACGAGCATGCTGAATGCTTCTTCCCCCCCTCCATTGTCCCCCCACAGACAGACACACCCCCAGGAACCCACCACCGGCACAGCAGCGTCGCGGAGCCAAGGACCCCCCGTTACAGCAGCTATGGGCAGAGACTGAAGCCGCAAGGACGGGAGAGTTAACACCCAGTCTGAGACTCTTGGGGGGGGGGGGGGGACCCATGCTGTAGAGTTCAGTAGTTTTCCTCTCAGACTGAGAGAGCATGGAGATCAAAGGGCTGGGGGGTAAGGGGAATTGTCTTGGGGGAGTGAAGGGTGAATGCAGGACCTCAGGTAGCAGGGAGGTGTGAGTTTTGGGATATAAAAGAGAGAGTCCCTGCTACACATGTTTAATGTTCAATGTTCAATGTTCTGACTGTGGAAGATGTGAGAGTGAAATAAAATTCGTCTCCTCAGAAAGTCGGTCTGGTTATTTCATCTCCACAACACACACAATCAACCCACACCAATTTGGAACCCGAATCATCCACTAAACATAAACAAACCAAAATCACCAAAAAGGGGCATATGACATTCACTCCAAGAACTAAAATTAGGGGGGACAGGTAGACTACCGTCCTACCCCCCACACGGCGAGGCAGGTTATTCTGCCGCATATGCTAAATAACTGTCCAGTAAAGAAAACTAACTACTGTCATGTCTCCTAATTAAAATACAATACTAAAATAATCCCCAAACTATTAACACAGAACAAATGAACAATTATAACACGCCCATGACTCGGTGAGGATGACCCCCCCCACCCCCACCCCCAAGACCTTCACCATTAGTCCACCCCTGGTGGCAGTCTGCTTCCCGGACCACCACTGGTCACCTCCTCCTCGGAGCTTCTTCTCCTCCACACCTCCGAGCACTCCAACCTTCTGGAGTCGTGCCCACCCGTCTTCTTCAGAGCACGCCGTAACTCATTGGGACGGTGCCACGAGCCATCCGACAGCAGCAGGTATCGATCGTGCCGCTCACCCATCGCCCGCAGCCGACCTTGGTACCACTCCATGTTCTGCTTCTGTCTCACCCGCCTGGGCCTCGCCTCCACCCGAGCCCGAACCCAGTCTGTGACTCCAAATGGGGCCCTGCACAGACTGCGGTGTTTCCGCCTGGCACCCTCTCTTCCAGTGCCACTCGGTCCTACCCCGACTGATTGTAGATCCACTGCTGACCTCATTCCTGTGGTCCCATGTTCACCAGTCCTCCACAGCCGTGGTCCAGGAACATCTGAGACCATCATTTGGGCCCCACTCATCACCGCAGGTCCTCCTCCATGCCGCCCAGCACCCACATCCAGGGCAGCTCAGACACTGGCATCGAGGTCCTCTCGCGGCGACCCTGAGCGCGACGCAGCCTGTCCACTTTGCGGAGTACCCAGCAACGGTTCATCCCACACCGCATCGTCCCGGACCCTCAGAACTGGTCGGTCCCACAGTCCGCCACCTGACCACTCTTCCCCAGCGCCACTCCTGATGGAGAATCCAAGACCATAAAGCAGCCCATGATGTTAGAGCCATAGGCTGTCATGATGAACTCCACAGTGGCCATCATTGCCAACTTGTACCGAGCCGTCAACTTGATGGTACCCACCATGGCCAACCGTCCTCCTCCATAGCCACAAAGCGGCGCTGAGAAACTTCCAATCCTGTAGTGGGGAAAACACTGTCTGACTGTAGCCCAATTCAGCATAGAACTCTCCGCTCCCATGTTGACCAACATCGGTACAGGAACTCCATCCAGAATCACCGTGAAGCACATGCTCATCGGTACTCGGGGACACCGTGTGTACCACCGTTGGAGCGGGAGAAATTGAAGTCTTGCATGGGCTCTCTTGGTCAGCTGACTGGCACATCCTTGCGAAATGGTGGAGACTGCAATTTCCACAGTGCTTCCGTCTTGCCACACACTCTCTGGCCTTGTGGCGGTGCTTTGTGGACCCACAACCCATTCACCTGGGCTTCTCTGGGGCAGACCTCATCCGTACAGCATTGGCACTCTTGGCGTCATCTTCAACACTCCCATCACTGTCCGGGTCCACTACCTGTGCGGCCATGGGGGATCTTGAACCTCCCGGGGACAGGCACTCATTTAGCTCCCGAGTTAGCTTATCTGCTGCTTCTAGCTGTAGCGTTAACACCAACAGCCCTCATCAGCGTCAACTCCCCCAGGAACATGAGCAGCTTGGAGCAGACTGCAGCACAGGTGGTGTGTTCCGCCAGCTGGCTGCACACCATTTCTTTTTCTAACGGCCCAAACCAGCACTCAATAGCCAACTGCCTTAAGTCCAACACAAACTGCTGGATCGGTTCGCCTACCTGTCGGCGGCGCTGTCTGAACTTAATTCGCCTAATGATGACGTTGTCCAGCACTCTGAATTGGCAGGCCATTAACTCAACCTCTTTTTCATATGTGTCCGCATCTCCAAGCATGCCCAAAATTCTTTGTCCTTCCATTCCCAGGTGGTGTACTAATAATGCACAAGCTCGCAGCTTCTCCATTCTTCCCAGGTCCAGCGCTACCATGTATGTCTGGAAAGCCTCATACCAACAAGGCCACGGCACAGGCGGCTCCCCCAGGAGCTCCAGGAAAGGATGAATTGGTGTTCCACATGCCTCCATGAGTTTACCTCTCGTCGCCAAATGTTATGTCGTAACTCATAGACAAGGACGAGGCCAGGAGTGGAGCTGAACACTGCTTTATTAAACCAAGCTGGACTCTGTACACCCAACCACACATGCAGCTGCTTGGCAGAGGAAAAGCGGAAGAGACCGCCCCTCTACCAGCAGCCCCTTTTATACCACCGGAGATGGCGGAACCGGACACCAGGACCGCCATCCCATACCACACAAATAAAATCTCCAACATGAACAATATGAACATAGAATAAATACTTAACAGTACGTATGTATGAGGAATTCCTCTTTGGCTCAGTGGTAACAGTGGGAGGATTAAGATCATGGTGTCATGGGTTCAAATCCTGGCCTGGGATGTAGGTGTATAAATACCTTTTCCAAAAGAGCCTTAGAGAGGAATTCCTCAGTGGTAAGAGTGGGAGGATTTAAATCACAATGTCATGCGACTGCACCACTGGCTAATTCCCTATGGAAGGAGGATCTTTAACAGTGCCCAAATTAAAGAAAACTGGAGCTGTTCAAGGTAATTACACTGATGAGAAAACATGGTAAAGCCACTTAGGCTTTACTGTACTGAAGTGCCCTTCCAGTGCATAGCACGTTCCCACACAATTTAGAATGTACGGATGTTTGTTAATGAATAGCCTTTTACAGGAGAAAACATGATATTGTGTCATATCAGTGCCCAATGGGGGAAATTGATTCCCTACAGGTGCCTCTTAGATGCATTTTTAAAGTGAGAAGACATGATGATGTGCACTTGCAGTGGAAAGAGATAAAAAGTGCAATAAAGGAAATGAAGTGCCCTATCGTCCCTTTGTAGATCGCTACCTTATCATGGTGGAGGTGTTTGTGTGCCCGAATGATCCCAGGAACTGTGTCATCAGGGGCAACTTGTCCCTGGTAGGATCTCTAAAGACCAACATGTCCCGAGTGAAGGGCTGAACACACGCCTCTCAGTTTTGATGGCCTTCTGCAATTTCTGCAGCAATAAAGTGTAGTAAGTCCCAGTCGTTGTGGTACCCTTTGCCAGGAACTCCATCATCAACCCTCCATGCTGTTCCCAAAAGGCTGTGAGCATGACTTTGCCTACTATTTATTTATTTAGCGAATGCAAAGTCCTTAAGCCAAGCAGTTGCCTCCTGGTTTGCTGTATGGAGGGTGTGTAATCCTCCTTCCAGTCTTTGGAGCGGGCAAGCCTCTATGATGTGTTCCATAGTTTGCTCCTCTCCACATGCGCACAGTGGGCTAGGGCTACTGCCCCATCTGTGAAGGCTGGCCAAGCAGGGGCCATGTCCAGTCCTGAAGCGATTGAGTGTAGACCACTGTCTCCTTGGGAGGTTGGTGCCCGGGACCTGTTGGTTGGGGTTTATCACCAGCTGTTTGTTTGGGACCTCCTTGGTTTCCCATTCCTCTTGCCAAGCTGTCTGGATGGTAAAGTCAGCTGGGGGAGGGTTTTTCCAAATCGGCCGTCTGGATGAAAGTCGGGCAGTGGGTGGGGTGTAGATATCTGCATGGATTGGTAAGTGAGGAAAATCTTTAACTTTTTGGAGCATCCTTTGAGTTAATGCTGCTCGCCGGATGTGTGGAGGGGCTATGTTTGACAGTACAGAGAGCCAGGGGAGTGGTGTTGAGCGGATTGTTCCAGTTATAGTTCTCATGGTTGAGTTGAGCTGGGTGTCTACATGGTGTGTGTAAGATGACCTGGACCAGACAGGGGCACAATATTCTGCTACAGAGTATGAAAGGGCCAGTGCTGAGGTGCGCAGGGTGGAGACTGCCGCCCCCCATTTTGCACCAGCGAGCTTGCAGAGCAGGTTGTTTCGTACTTTCACCTTAGCAGCCGTCCCCTTTAGATGTTCCTTGAAGGATAAGGTCCTATCAAGGGTCACTCCAAGATAAGTTGGATTTGGGGCATGCTTAAGCTTGAGTCCGCTCAGGTGGATGTTTAGTTCTCTGGCAGCTTTTGCATTGTGGAGATGAAATACACTGGAGACGGTTTTTGCTGGGCTTGGTTTTAGGCGCCAGATTTTGCAGAACTGGTCCAGTTTAGCAAGATCTTCCGTGAGCACCCGTTCCAGTGGTTCAAAGTCTGGTGCTTGGAATGCCAAACAGATGTCGTCTGCATAGATGAATTTGCGGGATTTTGTAGTAGGCAGGTCGTTTATGTAGAGGTTGAACAGAGTTGGAGCTAGAACTGAGCCTTGTGGGAGTCCGTTTTTCTGCATTCTCCATGCACTTGTGTTCTGACTGAGGTGGACTCTGAACCTTCGGTTGGTCAGCAGGGTTTTTATAATTGCTGTTGCCCAAGCAGGGATCGCCTTTATAAGTTTCAGGAGGAGGCCTTTGTGCCAGACCGTATCATAGGCGGCTGTAAGATCGAGAAACACAGCCCCTGTCTTCAGTCTGCTCTCAAAGCCATTTTCAATGAAGGTGGTTAGGGCCAGTACTTGTTCTCCTGTACTGCGGTCCTTGCGGAAACCTGCTTGATCCACACTTAGAATATCCTCTATTTCTGGGGAAATGCGTTGCAGTATTAGGCGCTCCATGATTTTGTAAGGAACGCTGAGTAGGGAGATTGGGCGGTAGCTTGCTGGTAGTTTGTGGTCTTTGCCAGGTTTTGGGATGGCAATGACCTTTGCTGTCCGCCATTTCTTTGGGATCGAGATCGAGTTCGTTTGTCTACTTTGCCTACTGAGGGGTGGACACATGCCACCTTCAAAAGTGTTAAGTCATAATGCTTCCATTGCTTCAACTGGGCTTTAGTCTCGGGATCAAAGTGATGGACCCATGTTTCTTTTTGTTTGGCGACATCGTGAATTTTGGGAAGGTGTGTGGACTCGATCGTCTGACAAAAAGTCATTGTTTTGATCAGTTTTTATCAGTCACCCATTTAAGTGATGTTGACAAAATTTGAAATCTCTGCAACAAAACCTCTCAGACAAGATAGTTCAAGGATGTGCCCTGGAAATCACTGGAATTTGCCATATACTGTATGCAAAATGGAATTCAAAATGACAGACTTCTTGTTTGATTTAGGGCATGGGTCCAAGAGACGTTTTTATTCATCTCCAGGTGTTTTATCTCCCCTGTGATTTTTGTGCAAGTTGATGAAACTGGATCAAGGGGCTTGATGTTTGAAATTTTTGAGGGGACTCTGTTTGTAAGGATCCCAATCTGCCCTGTGTGTCTATCTCCCTCTCTCCCTGCTAATTAGTGCTCTCCCTGCAGCCCTGATCATCACCTGTGGCTAATCAAAGGAACCCTTTATCAGGGAGGCTGTCCCACTGCTCTGTTTAGTCGTGTGAGAGTCCGCACCTGCCTGTAACCTTGCTCTGCCTGCACTATTGAACTTAGTCTTGCCAGTTTGTGTTTGACCTCTGCTTGCCCTAGACCCTGCTACCTGTCTCTCGCCCTGGTGCCTCCATTCATCTGATGGACCTCTGCCGTATTTGGACCCTTGTCAGCTTTTTGGACCTTGGACCTTGCTTTACGGACTTGGAGTTGGACACCCTTTGATTTGTGCACATCATCACTTCCCAACAAGTAAGTCCACTTACCACCGGTTTGTGTGTCACTGCTCCTTGCACCATCTCCCCTACCCCCAGGCCTGGCCAGCCTGTTCCCCAGCACTCTTCCCGCTGACAGCTGGCTCCCCTTGCCGGAGGACCTTCACTACTGCTCCAGCTGTTCTCCTCAGACGAGCATGTAAGCGTAATTCAGTATTACATTCTCATCCTTAACCATTCAGTATTACTCCCTCCTGTCTCTCCCTACAGGGTTGCGAGATCCTCACTAGTTAATCTGCACAATCATTGCACAATTATTGTAAATTGCTCTCAAGGGTACCGCCTCTGCCGCCCCATCACTGGCGTCCGCACCATCCACTACCCGCTCAGGATGTTCCGCGCTGGTTGCCACACCCCCTCGGTGTGGCGGGGCTCTGAGGGGGACCCCCATGGGTTTTTGTTACAATGCCAGCTCATTTTCAACAGCATATCCGGTGACTATCCCACCAGAGCCGGATTAGATTTGTTATGGGTCTTCTCGATGGTCTCACCCTCTCCTGGGCTCAGGCGATAATTCTGGCGCTGAACCATCATTCTTACACCTACGATCGCTTTACGAGTGAATTTTCACATGTGTTCAATCACTCTGACTAGGACGTGGGGTGGGATGACTCAGCATTGCACACATTTTTACTTTTAGTCTAAATACTACGCTCCTCAATGAGCTCGCCCATCAGTCACTATGTTTACATGGACACAAGTAACCGGATTAAAAGCCTGATCGGAATAAAAATGCTTCATGTAAACATGGCAATCTGAATATTCTAACCCGATCACGCTCATTTGGATCAAAATTTCATTCCGACTGAGGGGGGTGGGTTATGCCAATTGTTAATCCGAATGGTGTGCATGAAAACACTTATTCCGAACGTAGGGCAGAAAATATGTTTACTGTGCATGTCTGTACACCAGCCGCACGTCAACCCGGTCACTGATTGGAAAAGAGGGTTGCTAGCTCATGGAGCTCCTTTTGTTTATCTGCCTGCCTTCCATCTGCTGCCTGTTCCCCATCCATCAACATCCAGTCCGCTTCCACTGAAGCGCCTGATTTATCCTGAGTCCCCCCGACTCTCATGACTTAGCGCCTATATTCAGTAAAGGCAAGGCCTTGTCCCTGCCCCCCCATCAGAATCAGAATCAGAATCAGAATCAGATTTATTGCCATTGTTCATGTAGTACACAAACTAGGAATTTGTCTCGGTGCAATGCTGCAACATTAAACATGATAAAATTAAAGAAATAAACTATACATGCAATAAAGTGTAGAATAAGAATGAGTAATACTAGTCAGCAGTTTAAATATATTAGCGAGCAGCAGATAATGTGGAGAACCATATAGTGCAGTCGGTAATGCAGGAAGAAAACAGTGATGATTGACATGAGTCTGGTTGAGCTGCTGTACATAGTGCACGAGAGTCAATAAGTCACTTAGTGTTCAGCAGTCTGATGGCAGAGGGGAAGAAGCTGTTCATGTGACGGGAGGTTTTAGTCTGAATGGACCGAAGTCTTCTACCTGAGGGGAGAGGGGCAAACAGTACGTGACCAGGGTGTGAAGGATCGGCTATGACCTGGCCAGCACGCCTCCGGTTCCTGGAGATGTACAGATCCTGGAGAGATGGGAGCTTGCAGCCGATCACCTTCTCAGCAGTGCGCACGACGCGCTGCAGCCTTAGTCTGTCCCTGGCAGTGGCTCCTGCATACCACACGGTTATGGAGGTGGTGAGGATGGACTCGATGATGGCTGTGTAGAACTGCACTAACATCTTGGTGGGTAGCTTGAGCTTCCTCAGCTGCCGCAGAAAGAACATTCTCTGCTGGGCCTTTTTGATGAGGGAGCTGATGGTCAGCTCCCACTTGAGGTCCCTGGTGATGGTGGTGCCTAGGAAGCGGAAGGAATCAGCAGTGGTGATGGGAGAGCCTGTGAGGGTGAGGGGGGGCAGAGGGGTTGTGACTTTCCTGAAGTCCACAATCATCTCCACTGTCTTCAGAGCGTTCAGCTGCAGGTTGTTGTTGTTGCACCAGGACGCCAGCTGGGCCACCTCTCTCCTGTAGGCGGACTCGTCGCCGTTGGAGATGAGCCCGATGAGGGTGGTGTCGTCCGCAAACTTGATCAGCTTGACAGACTGGTGGCTGGAGGTGCAGGAGTTGGTATAAAGGGAGAAGAGTAGGGGGTAAGTACACAGCCCTGGGGTGATCCGGTGCTGATGCTAACAGAGTCTGAGACAGACTTCCCCAGCCACACATGCTGTCTCCGGTCCGTCAGGAAGTCGGTGATCCACCTGCAGAGGGAGTCAGGCACGTTGAGCAGGGACAGCTTGTCCCGGAGCAGAGCGGGGCGGATGGTGTTGAATGCGGAGCTGAAGTCCACAAACAGGATCCTGGCGTAGGTTCCCGGGGAGTCCAGGTGCTGCAGGATGGAGTGGAGGGCCAGGTTGACTGCGTCATCTACAGACCTGTTGGCTCAGTAGGCAAACTGCAGCGGGTCCAGGAGGGGAGTGGTGATGGACTTGAGGTGGGGCAGGACCAGGCGCTCAAAGGACTTCATGACTACAGAGGTGAGCGCTACAGGTCTGTAGTCGTTAAGTCCAGTGATCCGTGGCTTCTTGGGGACAGGGATGATGGTGGAGGATTTGAGGCAGGTTGGCACGTGGCATAGCTTAAGGGAGGTGTTAAAAATGTCTGTGAAGACAGGAGCCAGCTCTTTCGCACAGTGTCTCAGGGTGGAGGGAGACACGCCGTCCGGACCGGGGGCCTTGCGCGGGTTCAGTCTGGAGAACTGTTTGAGCACGTCCTGCTCACTGATGACAAGGGCGGGGGGGGAGGGGGGCCGCCTTTGATGAAGTAGGGACCGTGGAGGCTGTGGAGCTGGAGGGAGGGGGGGGGGGGGGTTGGACACAGCTGACGAGGTGTCAGAACGGGCATAGTGTTGGGACAGTCTTTGACAAAGGGCTTTGTCATCACCCCATGACTGTGCCATCGAGCTACAACTGGCGGCTCAACTGCCCTCCAGCCGGCTGTACAGCCTGTCCGCAGAGGGGGAGGTGATGGATAAATACATTAAGGAGTCAGTTAATGCCAGCATCATCCGCCCCTCATCATCTGCTATGGGTACAGGGGGGTTTTTTTCGTGGAGAAGAAGAATGGCTCACTGCGTCCCTGTATCAATTAACACGAGCTGAACAGCATCACCATTAAACACAAGTGCACTCTCACCTTAATCAACTCAGCATTTGATCAACTCCAGGGCTCCATGATTTACACCAGGCTTGACCTCCACAACGCCTACCACCTCATCCGCGTTCGGGAGGGTGACAAATGGAAAACAGGGTTCTGTGCCCCCAGTGGCCATTTTGAGTACTGCATTATGCCTTTTAGCCTTACTAATGCCCTCGCAGTTTTCCAGCGCCTCATGGGCGACGTGTTACGGGATTTTCTGGGCTCCTTCTTGTTCGTTTATCTAGACAACATCCTGATTTTCTCCTGGTCCCAAGCAGAGCAAAAGGTGCATGTTCAGCTGGTCCTCCAACGCCTCCTAGAGAATCAGCTCTACATAAAGGCTGAGAAATATGAGTTTCACATCCCTAATACCACCTTTTGGGGATTTATTATCTCCAAGGGCCAGATTGAACTTGACCCCAAGAAGATTTTTTTTGATTTTTCGATTTTGTATACTTTATTGATCCTCAGAGGGGAAATTGAGGGCATCCATCTGGATGGATGAAGCAGCCACGGTACGGCGCTATCCCTTTACCATTCACACACACATTCACACCTAGGGCCACTTTAGAGTCTCCAATTAACCTAACCTGCATGTTTTTGGCCTGTGGGAGGAAACCGGAGAACTCCCAGAGTAAACCCACGCAGACACGAGGAGAACATGCAAACTCCACACAGATCACTGTTGGTCAGGGGCTGGGATCAAACCAGGGATCCCATGACCAAGGGTGAGTTGCTGTGCTGCCACAGTGCTAACCATTGTGCCAAAATCAAGGCTGTTATGGACTGGCCCGTCCCTGCTGTCATATCCCGAGCGCTTTGTCCGTGCTCGGGTTATTCCTCATCCCTGTCAGCTTTTGACAGCTGGTGTCGTCACACGGGTTTCCCGGGCTCTGATTGGCCAGACGCTCGGGAGCTCTCAGCTGTCAGAACCTGGGCAGCTGTGCCGAGTTTCCAATCATGAGCAGCTGGCTTTAAATGTCAGTGCGAGTGAACTGGACGGCGCGGCTGTCTCGTCAGAAGTCCTATGACTTTCCCCTGTCTCCTTACCACATGCTCCCTGGGTTCCTCGACGCATCCCGCTGCATGTAAGTGATTTATTTGGAACTGTCTTCTCCCTCGCTGACGTTCCTTCCTAACTACGGCAGACGAGAGCTCCTCGTCACTGCCATAACTCTCCATTGTGAATTTATGTTGTGTTGTGTAACGAAGCCTGCGTGGCAAAGTTATGTTGTACACCTAAGTCCTGTGCTTTATAAATAAAAGAACTGAACTGCAATTTACTGAACTGAGGCGTCTTATGCTGGCTCGTGAGGGCCAGCCGTGACAGTAGACAGCCGCCAGAAGGAGACGCCGTTCTCAGTAAGTTGCGTTCTGGGAACTTTGTCCTTCCTGTCCAGGTACGCGGCGTTGGAAATATGCCATCTCAGCGGAGTCATTCTCGGGGTTCCCACGTCCTGCTGACCAAGGCGCTGGAGGAGGTAGATGAAATCCTCATTATCGCCTCCGACCTCGATGGGCATCCAGACACCTCCCTCGCCCCTCCTCTCCTCGGTTATCAGCCCGATGTACAGTGGTATTTAGACCGGGCTGAGGAGGTGCTTGACCGTCTGCCTTCCCGCTACAACGGTCACCCCGAGGTCGACGCGAGGAGACTCGACATCGCTGCCCAACGCCAGATAATTCTGATGTACGAAGAGGAGGAGGCTGCAAGGTGGAGTGATCTCTGGCTCCAGCTGCCTGAGGTGCTGGAGGAGGTGGATGACTTCATCAGCGCTTCCGCCAGCCTTGACGACTCATCCGAAGCGCACTACTACCTGGACTGCGCTGAGAGAACGCTCGACCGGTTGTCTTCCCGCTACACCGACCACTTGGACGTCCAAGCGAGGAGACAAGAGATCGCCGTCCACCGCGAGGTGCTCCAGGAGATCGAGGAGGAACGAGGCCAAAGGCTGAGTGACCGGAGCTCCCGCTACCCGCTCTGGAATCCGGATCCTTCCCTCGATCCAGTCCTGGAGTTCGCACCATCCGGGGCCCGTCGTAGACGTCGACACCGTGGCCAGAGACGTTCTCAGCGTGACTCCCCTCCGGAATCCGCTCCGGTTCACTGGGCTGACCCCATTCATCCCACTGCTGTCTCTTCGGCGTCTCACCTGGAGGAGACCCCAGCAGCCTTTCCCCCCGGGCCTGCTTTCCCCGCTGAGCTGTCAGCGCGTCACGCCCGGGCTGACTTGGCTGTTGCCCCCTCCGCTTCGACGCCTTCTCCAGCGGCTGGGGGTTTGAGAAGTTTTGCTCCAGTGGACAGCGCGGCTACACCATCCCGAGTGGCCCCCTCTCCTCCAAGAGAGTCTCCGGCCACCACCCGGTGGGAGGAGGATGGAATGACGTTCCCAACGGCAGGTTCCACTGCTCCTCCGGGAGCCAGGCAAGTTCAAGTTCACTTTTTTCCATCTAATAGTGATTTGTTCTGTCTGACTCCTGGGGGTGAGGCTCGGGGTTTGCAGCCCCCCGAGCCTCAACTCCCTGCTGATATGTTAATTAAACCCGCTGCCTCTGTGTCTCCCCCTGCTGAGCACGCTTCGACCTCTGAGGAGCGTCACCAGACGAGGAGTGAGCCTGCGGCCCTCGGGCAGAAGACCCCAGCCCCACAGCCATTTTCTGGGCAGAGGAGGTCGGACGATTGGTTGGAGCCTGTGCCGACGACGGAGCGTCCCCGGGACTCCACAGATGAACAGTCCGGTCCAGCGGGCCGAGAGCCCCTCACCTCCACGCCACATGAACAACTAGCGTGGACGATGACGTCGGGGGGTCCTCGAGCTGCAAGAGCCCCTCTTCCAGGGGCGGATGACGTCGCGACGGAGTGGGAACCGGACGACGACCTCCTCCCGTTTGAACCCGGAGCATCGAAGTCCTGGATGGCGGCAGAACCCGAGATCAGGCAAGTGCTCTATTTTCTATCCCTCCTCTTCTTTCTGGAGCATTATTGCCTGTCTCTCGGGGGGGCGAGCCGGGTGCAGCCGTCTGCTGCGCTCGAGCCTGTCTCGCCGGGCCCTGCCGCTGCCGGTGATCCTGATCCCGGTTCCTTTTGTCCCTCTGAGCCTCTCCCCAGGGTCACTGGAGGCGAACCTGCTCTTGGTGCCACCTTGGAGGGTCCGGCTCTCGGCATGGGGTCCACCAGGAGTGCTCCGCCGGTTCAAGCGGAGCTTGACGTCATGGAGGTTCCGGCCCAATCGGGGTCCGACGCGGGTGCTGCTCTCGCCCGATCGGAGCTTGACGTCATGGAGGTTCCGGCCCAATCGGGGTCCGACGCGGGTGCTGCTCTCGCCCGATCGGAGCTTGACGTCATGGAGGTTCCGGCCCAATCGGGGTCCGACGCGGGTGCTGCTCTCGCTCGATCGGAGCTTGACGTCATGGGGGTTCCGGCCCAATCGGGGTCCGACGCGGGTGCCGCTCTCGCTCAATCGGAGCTCGGCACCATGGTCGTTTTGACCCAGGTGGGTTCTGGAGACTGTGTAGCTGACCCGCCGCTGAGCGCTTTCCAGGCCATGCCCCGTCCTCGCCGTGGCCCTTTTTTCCCTGCCCTTGAGACTGCGGGGGTAAATTCCGGCTGGCCCGGTTCGCCGACCTTCCCCCAGCCGTTCTGTTGGCAGGCCGATACTGCCCGACCACCCGGTGACCGGCTCTTTCCTTTTGGCGTCCGGGCCCGGCCTCCTGACAAGCTGGATGGTTCTTTTGGCGCCCTGGTCCGCCCACCGGAGACATGGTTTCCCTCGGCCCGGGGTTTGGCTGGGCCGTTAGGGCACGTTCCGCTGCTTTTGCTGGCGGCCTGGATGCTGGGTGCTGGGAGGCCTCCTGAGCGGAGTGTTTTACTCTATTCCCCAATGGGGTTTTTTTTCCTCTCCTTCTCTTGCCCCACCACTGACTTGTGACTGAAATACCCCACTGGGGATTGGACTTCATGTTTAAGGTGACTGTTTTCCGTTGATGGACATGTTCTCTTGCCGTGGCTATCATGAGTATTGCATGTTTCTTTAGGGTGTGGTTGTTTATTTCCTATGTTACTCCCTTACTCGGGTCTAGTTCTCCTTTTTTTTTTTGGCACCTGTGTTGTCTTTTGGTTTTGACGGTTTTCTGTACACATTAACCTGGAGAAGAAGGTATTATTTGTCCTTTTATTTCCTTGATCCTGCCTTGTGGTATTGACTGGTGTTCCTTGTACCCTCATCTTGGCTTTCTTTTTTGTGGTTATGTGAGTGATGTCAATCTAGCGTTGACTTTTCTTTTTATTCATCTCTGTCCCCGTTTATGTACGGTTTCTGCCTTTTTTTTTTCTCTCTCCCTCCCTTCCCCGATGTTTTTGTCCCCTTGTTGTGAGTTGGCCCTGCTCTCCCTCCACCTGCTTCCCCCTCCACCCTCCCTGGGGTGGGGTGGGG
Organism: Pholidichthys leucotaenia; assembly: GCA_020510985.1. Classification (NCBI taxonomy): domain Eukaryota; kingdom Metazoa; phylum Chordata; class Actinopteri; order Cichliformes; family Pholidichthyidae; genus Pholidichthys; species Pholidichthys leucotaenia. The sequence goes on along the minus strand of CM035836.1, from coordinate 472,458,053 downwards.
GGGTCTGGATGTTGCGCGCGACCAGGAGTTCGCGTAGAGGGAGGGGCCCTGTCATATCCCGAGCGCTTTGTCCGCGCTCGGGTTATTCCTCATCCCTGTCAGCTTTTGACAGCTGGTGTCGTCACACGGGTTTCCCGGGCTCTGATTGGCCAGACGCTCGGGAGCTCTCAGCTGTCAGAACCTGGGCAGCTGTGCCGAGTTTCCAATCATGAGCAGCTGGCTTTAAATGTCAGTGCGAGTGAACTGGACGGCGCGGCTGTCTCGTCAGAAGTCCTATGACTTTCCCCTGTCTCCTTACCACATGCTCCCTGGGTTCCTCGACGCATCCCGCTGCATGTAAGTGATTTATTTGGAACTGTCTTCTCCCTCGCTGACGTTCCTTCCTAACTACGGCAGACGAGAGCTCCTCGTCACTGCCATAACTCTCCATTGTGAATTTATGTTGTGTTGTGTAACGAAGCCTGCGTGGCAAAGTTATGTTGTACACCTAAGTCCTGTGCTTTATAAATAAAAGAACTGAACTGCAATTTACTGAACTGAGGCGTCTTATGCTGGCTCGTGAGGGCCAGCCGTGACACCTGCAACTCGCAAGCAACTCCAACAGTTCCTCGGGTCCACCAACTTTTATTGATGCTTCAAAAGAAACTACAGCTCTGTCACCCACCCACTCACCACCCTCACCTCCACCAAGATACCATTTCGCTGGACCCCAGAGGCTAATGAGGCGTTCTCCCAGCTCAAGACACACTTCACTGAATCCCCCATCCTGCTCCAGCCTGACCCTACACACCGATTCATAGTGGAGGTGGACACATCTGATATTGGAGTGGGAGCTGCCCTCTTACAGCGCTCAGCCACTGATGATAAGCTGCCCCCTCGTGCTTATTTCTCTTGGTTCTTATCCCTGGTCGAGAGAAATTCTAACATCGGTGACCAGGAGCTGCTTGCAGTGAAGATGATCTTGGAGGAATGGCATCACTGGCTCGAGGGGGTGGCCCTGCCCTTTGTGGTTTGGACCAACCACAGAAATCTGGAGTACATCAGGTCCGCCAGATGACTTAACCCCCATCAAGTCAGATGGGCCCTGTTCTTTGCCAGGTTTTGCTTCACTCTCACATATCGACCTAGCTCCAAGAACCTGAAGCCAAATGCCCTCTCCCGCCAGTTCACAGTCAACCCGTTGGTCTCAAAGGAGGAGACCATCCTGCCCCAAAAAGTCTTTGTCAGGGCACTCTCATGGGGGATCGAGCGACGAATCAGGGAGGCACAGGTCACTGACCCAGACCCTGGGGAGGGGTCGCCTATTCATCCGAGCAGCTGTGAAGGGACAGGTAATTCACTGGATGGACTTATCTAAGCTTTCTTGACACCCTGGGGTCGCTAGGACCCTCTCTGCCATCTGCCGCACCTTTTGGTGGGCCTCCATGGGCATGGATGTCCGTGAGTACATCAGGGCCTGTCCTCAGTGTTCCACTAGCAAGACCTCCACCTCCCTCCCTGCCAGCCTGTTTCAGCCCCTCCCTATTCCTAGCCGGCCTTGGTCTAACATTGCTCTGGACTTTGTTACAGGACTAACCCCCTCCAACGGGCACACTGTCGTCTTCACGATCGTTGACAGGTTATCCAAGGCGGCACACTTTGTGCCACTTAAGAAGCTCCCATTGGCCTTGGAGACGGCCCAGTTCCAGTCAACCCCTGTGGTCAGGTTACATGGCATCCCGTCGGACATCATGCACAACCGTGGTCCCCAGTTCATCTCTAAGGTGTGGCGAGCCTCTCCTCTGGCTACCACCCGCAGAGCAATGGGCAGAGCAAGTGGGCTAATCAGCAGGTGGAGGCCATGCTACGGTGTGTTACCACATCAAACCTGTCCTCCTGGAGCATTTTTCTTCCTTGGGTGGAGAATACTCATAACTCACCCACCCCCACTGCCATGGGCTTATCCCCATTCAAGGCCTCTTTGGGATACAACCCCCCCACTCCTTTCCATCTCCGAGGAGGAGATTGCAATCCCATCCATCTCGGCCCATAGGGCACGATGCAGGCATTTCTAGAGGGACACCAAGGCCGTGCTACGCTGCTCCTCAGGGAAGAACGTCAAGTGGGCTAACAGGAAGAGGCGCCCTGCCCCGGCGTATAAGGTTAGTGAGAGGGTTTGGCTATTCACCAAGCATTTCCCCCTCAAAACTGACTCCAGGAAGCTGGCTCCCCGGCTTGTGGGCCCATTTACCATCTCGGCTGTCATCAACACCACCTCAGTGAGGCTCGACCTACCCACCCCCTCAAGATCAACCCATCCTTCAAGTATCAGAGATCAAGCCTGGCTTCACCAGCTCTCTCTGCCTACCTTCCATTCATCCCTCTATTCATTTCAGATTAATCCATCTGACTCAGAGATAAATGAATTTCTGGACAATATCAATTTACCACAATTAAATAATAAACAGATTGCAGCTCTGGGCTTACCTCATTTAATGTCCGAACACCAGGAGGCACTTAAGCACACCCCAAATAACAAAGCTGGTCCAGATGGTTTTCCAGTAGAATTCTATAAAGAATTCTGGCCTGTGCTGGCACCTACTTTTGTCATGGTCTGCTCCGTGATTGATTGCCAGCAGCTGGGCGCACACCTGCTTCCCATCAGGACTGGGCCCTATTTAGACTGCTCTGCCCAGGCTTCTGGGTGGAGATGTCTCACTGCGCTCCAGAGGAGCTTCATCCGTCTATCCTCTCATCCTTGCCAGAGTCTACCGTCCTCTGCTACCCAAGCCTGCTGTCCCAACGCCTGAAGGACATCGTCCACAGCTCACGTAAGCAACCATTCCTCAAACTCACCTTATCTTCCAGTCCCCTGTGCACAGGTGGAGCGCCTTGGTGGCGAATCCTTTCCTCCTCTGTGGTGGCGGACTCCTATCCCCTCTCCCAGCACACCACTCCTCCACATCAACACCCCAGCAGGAGCTACAACACCCGACAGTGGACACTGTCTGCCTGGCTGCAGCCGCCGAGCTGAACCTGAGCCTCCCACCATCTGCACAGCCAGTAAGCCTCTGACTAATCATCCATCACCAATTGTCTCCTCCGCTAATTGTCACGCTTCTGTGTGTTTCCAGGGTTGCCAGGCCGAACGGTGTCCTGCTCTGTCCCCTGTTGTTCCAGCACACACTCACACACATGCATTCGCACACACATTACATTAATAAATCTAATTGAATCTATTCTTGAGTTGTGTGTGGTCACTGGGTCATAAAACCATGTCAACTTTTTTTAGAATGGTGAATCAAATTAAAGAACATCATGTAATCCCTTCAAATATGAACTCAGCTAGCATTATCCTGCTCCTTAAACCCGAAAAAGAACCTGCACTTCCATCATGCTACCATCCCATCTCACTTATGAATGTTGTTCTAAAAATAATTTGCAAAGCTCTTGCCTGAAGACTGGAAAGGCTAACTCTGTTTATTATGCACCCGGATCAAACAGGTTTCATCAAGGGTAATCTCTCAGCTAATAATACAGGCTATTTAATTTAAGTTTAAGCAGTGTGATACTTAAATGACTTCTTTGGCTGCTTTGAAATACAAAACAGCACATCAGCACAGAAGACCAATCCTCCCCCAGACGAGCAGGCTATAAGTCTGGATCCGGCAAGCGGGAAGAGGACCCTCTCCAGGATCAACCCACACAAGGCAGCTGGACCAGACAACATACCAGGTTGCATTCTGAAGGACTGTGCAGAGGAGCTCAAGAATGTCCTGGCCGACATCTTCAACCTCTCCCTGAGTCAAGCTGTTGTCTCCACATGTTTCAAAACTGCCACCATAATACCAGTCCCAAAGAAGCCCGTCCCATCCAGCTACAATGATTACCGACCCATAGCACTGACCTCCATCATAATGAAGTGCTTCGAAAGGCTGGTCATGCAGAACATCAGGTTCATCCTCCCTCCCCCCATGACCCATTTCAGTTTGCATACAGGTCAAACGGTGGCGGCTGGGGCTGCACGGTGGCGCAGTGGTTTAGCACTGTGGCAGCACAGTTTTACCCTCAGCCGGGGGACCGCGGGGATCATGAGATCGTGGGTTCGATCCCAGCCCCCGACCAACAGTGAGCTGTGTGGAGTTTGCATGTTCTCCCCGTGTTGCGCGGGTTTACTCCGGGATTTCTCCGGTTTCCTCCCGCATACCAAAAAACATGTAGGTTTAGGGCGCTCGCGCACGCAGCGACCAGCAGCCGGTGGCTTGTCACCAGACTGCAAACCAAGTCTACCTACGGGTACAAATAAGTAACAAAAAAAAAACAAAAAAAACCCAGATCCACAGAAGACGTCATCTCTGCTGCTCTCCATCCCGTCCTCACCCACCTGGACTCAAAGAACTCCTATGTGTGAATTGTACAACAATTGTACAACTTCCTGACATTAAATAACTGTTTTGATATCTTCCAGTCAGGTTTTCAACCACACCACAGCACTGAGACAGCTCTAGTTAAGGCCCTTAATAACACCACTCCAATACAGATAGTGGCAACATTTCAGTCTTGGTTCTACTGGACCCCAGTGCTGCATTCAGCACGGTCAACCATAACATCTTACTTGACAAAAAAATGAAAAAATGTGTGGGACTTTCTGGTACAGCACTTAGCTGGTTTGAGTCCTATTTAAAAGACAGGGACTATTTTGTGTCTATAAGTGACCACAAATCTGAGTGAACAAAAATAACCTGTGGAATTCCCCAAGGTTCCATTTTGGGACCTTTGCTTTTCAACATCTATATGCTCCCACTAGCTCAAATCATAAAAAAACAACAAAATATATTACCATAATTATGCCGATGATACACAAATCCACATAACCGTCTCACCAGGAGACTATGGTCAAATTTAAACCCTGATCAAATGCATTGGTCAAATTAAAGAGTGGACATGCCAGAACTTTCTTCAGTTAAACAAAGACAAAACTGAAATAATAGTTTTTAGAGCCAAAGAAGAAAGACTCAATGTTAGTACTCTGCTTCCATCAATGATGCTAAAAACCAACAGCCTAGCCAGAAATCTGGGTGTGGTTCTGGACTCGGACCTGAATTTTAACAGCCACATTAAGACAGTAGTGAAGTCATCCTATTATCACTTAAAGAACATAGCGAGGATTAAAGGCCTGATGTCTCAGCAGAATCTATAAAAACTTGTGCACGTATTTATCTTCAGTAAACTGCACTACTGTAATGCTATCTTCACAGGTCTCCCTAAAAAGTCCATCAGACAACTGCAGTTAGCTCAGAAAGATGCAGCTCGAGTCCTCACTAAGACCAAGAAAGTGGATCCTTTACTGTAACTCCAGTCCTCAGAGCTTTACACTGGCTTCCTGTCTGTCAAAGAATAGATTTCAAAACGCTCCTGTTGGTTTATAAAGCTCTGAATGGTTTAGGGCCAAAATACATTTCAGATCTGCTAGTCCATTATGAACCACCCAGAGCCCTCAGGTCGTCAGGGTCAGGCCTACTATATATGCCCAGAGTTAGAACCCAAACATGGTGAGGCAGCATTCAGTTTTGATGCCCCTCACATACGGAACAAACTCCCAGAAAGCATCAGAGATGCTGAAATGCTTAGCTGCTTTAAATCGAGGTTAAAATGTTCCTATTTGCCGCTGCCTTTCAGTAGAACAATTGTTAATCTAAATCAGAATCAGAATCAGATTTATTGCCATTGTTCATGTAGTACACAAACTAGGAATTTGTCTCGATGCCATGCTGCAACATTAAAAACATGATGAGAAAAAGAGATAAACTAAAAAACTAAAGGACTGAAAACGTGCAATAAGTGTAGAAAAATAAGTAATAATAAGTAATAATGATAATAATAATAATAACAATACTAGTAATAATGAGTAGTACTAGTCAAGGCAGTTTTAAAAAATTAGCAAGTGAAGTACCACATAGTGCAGTCGATAATGCAACAGAAAACAGTGATGAATGACGTGAGTCTGGTTGAGCTGCTGTACATAGTGCACGAGAGTCAAAAAGTCACTTAATGTTCAGCAGTCTGATGGCAGAGGGGAAAAAGCTGTTCATGTGCCGGGAGGTTTTAGTCCGAATGGACCGAAGTCTTCTACCTGAGGGGAGGGGAGCAAACAGTACGTGACCAGGATGTGAAGGATCGGCTATGATCCGGCCAGCACGCCTCCGGGTCCTGGAGATGTACAGGTCCTGGAGAGATGGGAGCTCGCAGCCTATCACCTTCTCAGCAGTGCGCACGACGCGCTGCAGCCTTAGTCTGTCCCTGGCAGTGGCTCCTGCATACCACACAGTTATGGAGGAGGTGAGGATGGACTCGATGATGGCCGTGTAGAACTGCACTAACATCTTGGTGGGTAGCTTGAGCTTCCTCAGCTGCCGCAGAAAGAACATCCTCTGCTGGGCCTTTTTGATGAGGGAGCTGATGGTTGGCTCCCATTTGAGGTCTCGGGTGATGGTGGTGCCCAAGAAGCGGAAGGAATCTGCAGTGGTGATGGGAGAGCCTGTGATGGTGAGGGGGGGCAGGGGGGTTGTGACTTTCCTGAAGTCCACAATCATCTCCGCTGTCTTCAGAGCATTCAGCTGCAGGTTGTTGTGGCTGCACCAGGACACCAGCTGGGCCACCTCTTCCCTGTAGGCGGACTCGTCGCCGTTGGAGATAAGCCCGATGAGGGTGGTGTCGTCCGCAAACTTAATCAGCTTAACAGACTGGTGGGAGGAGGTGCAGGAGTTGGTATAAAGGGAGAAGAGTAGGGGGGAAAGTACACAGCCCTGGGGTGATCCGGTGCTGATGCTAACAGAGTCTGAGACAGACTTCCCCAGCCACACATGCTGTCTCCGGTCCATCAGGAAGTCGGTGATCCACCTGCAGAGGGAGTCAGGCACGTTGAGCAGGGACAGCTTGTCCTGGAGCAGATCGGGGCAGATGGTGTTGAATGCGGAGCTGAAGTCCACAAACAGAATCCTGGCGTAGGTTCCCGGGGAGTCCAGGTGCTGCAGGATGGAGTGGAGGGCCAGGTTGACTGCGTCATCCACAGACCTGTTAGCACGGTAGGCAAACTGCAGCGGGTCTAGGAGGGCTGTGGTGATGGACTTGAGGTGAGACAGGACCAGGCGCTCAAAGGACTTCATGACTACAGAGGTGAGTGCTACAGGTCTGAAGTCGTTAAGTCCAGCAATCCGTGGCTTCTTGGGGACAGGGATGATGGTGGAGGATTTGAGGCAGGTCGGCACGTGACATTGCTTAAGGGAGGTGTTAAAAATGTCTGTGAAGACAGGAGCCAGCTCTTTCGCACAGTGTCTCAGGGTGGAGGGAGACACACCGTCCGGCCCGGGGGCCTTGCGCGGGTTCAGTCTGGAGAACTGTCTGTGCACGTCCTGCTCACTGATGACAAGGGGAGGGGGGGAGGAGGAGGAGGAGGAGGGGGGGACCGCTTTTGATGAATTAGGGGCTGAGGAGGCAGTGGAGCTGGGTGGAGTGGGTGGGTTGGACACAGCTGACGAGGTGTCAAAACGGGCGTAATGTTGGGACAGTTTTTGACAAAGGGCTTTGTCATCCTGACCTTTAGAAGCCTGAGGCCGATAGTTGGTGATTTGCCTCAGTCCTCTCCACACAGAAGCCGAGTCATTAGCAGTGAACTGCTGCTGGAGTTTCTCAGAATACTCAGATTTAGCTCTCCTCAGCTCTCTGTTAAACCGATATTTGACCTCTCTGTAGCAGTCCCTGTCTCCACTTTTCAACGCTGCTTCCTTCTCTTTCCTGATCCGTCTGAGCTTAGCTGTGAACCAGGGCTTGTCATTAGAATATCTCACCCTGGTGCGCGATGGGAGAATGTCCTCCTCACAGAAGTTGATATATGAGTTCACAGTGTCTGTGTACTCATTAAGATCATGTGTGGCTCTTTTAAACATGCCCCAGTCAGTTATTTCCATGCATGTGTTCAGTTTCTCTCCAGCTTCACTGGTCAGTTTCTTTGTAGTGGTCACAACAGGTTTAGTGAGTTTCAGTCTTTGTCTGTATGTGGGGATGAGGTGGACCATCACGTGATCAGATAGACCCAGCGCAGCGCAGGGAACAGTGCAATATGCGTCTTTCACTGTGGTGTAACAGTGATCTAGTGTGTTCTCACCTCTGGTTGGACATTTAATAAACTGTTTGTAGCGGGGGAGCTCGTGACTCAGATTGCTCTGGTTAAAATCACCCAACACAATAACCAGGGAGTCTGGAAAGTTCCGTTCCGTAAGTTGGATGTGATCTGCGAGCACGCGCTGTGCTTCGCGCGTGTCCGCGTCGGGAGGGACGTACACAGCGGCGAGGATGAATGAGGCAAACTCGCGCGGGGAATAAAATGGCTTGCAGTTAATAAAAAGAAATTCCAGGGCGGGAGAACAGTGTTTGGAAATCACCGTTACATCAGAGCACCAGCTGTTGTTAATATAGAAGCACACTCCTCCTCCAATAGACTTACCGGAGAGCTCTGTGACGCGATCAGCACGATACAGCTGAAATCCCTCGAGGCTGATTGCGCAATCTGGAATGTTCCATTTAAGCCAGGTCTCAGAGAAACAGATGACAGACGAGGAAACAAGGTCCTTGAATCGCATCAGCAGTCTTAATTCTTCTACCTTGTTCGAGAGAGAATTGGCATTGGATAGAAATATGCCAGGCAAGGCTGTTCGTGTGCCTCTTTTCCGGAGCCGAGCGAGAATTCCCCCTCTCTTCCCTCTTTTCCGCCGTCTTGCTTTTTTGGCCAGACAATGGATCAGATCGGCGGCAGGAGCTAAAAAAACTGGAAGAAGGTCCATGGGAGTGAGAGTCCTGATATTTAATAGTTCTTCACGGGTGTATGAACCGGCAGACGCACAATCAATGAACAAAAACAGACAAATTATAAAAATTAAAGAGCAGCGAGGCACCATGGCGACCGCTGTGGGCGCCATCCTGGAAAAAAAAAAAATGTTAAATGTTATTTCTGTTGTATTCTATTTTAGCTTGTTTTTGTTTCTCTTTCATTTACTTTTTAATTTGTTTTTAAATTCTTATGTATTCCTTTTGTAACTTACTGTAATGCTTTAATGTTTTTATGTAAAGCACTTTGAATTGTCTTGTACACGAAATGTGCGATACAAATAAACTTGCCTTGCCTTGCCTTGCTGTTCTTGGACTTCAGTTCAGTTGGTGTGCCAACAGTTTTACATCTTCCTTCATTTCCTCCACAAACTGAGGAGAGCATGAGTCCCACCCCCCCATCATGTGCTCATTCTACCGGGGCACGATTGAGAGTGTACTCACCAGATATATCATGGTGTGGTATGGAAGCTGCACCGCCTCCTGCCGGAGGACACTACAACACACAGTGAAAGTAGCCAACAAGACCATCAGTGCCCCTCTGCCCCCTCTTCAGTCAATCAATCAATCAAACTTTATTTCTAAAGCACTTTAAAAACAACTACAGCTGATACAAAGTGCTGTACATCAGGAATATCACTCTTGGACATCTACCTCACCCGTAGAGCCATCAACATTGTAGACGACACCTCCCACCCCTCACACTCCCTCTTCAGCCCCCTACCCTCGGGGAAAAGGCACCGGAGCCTCCAGACCTGCTCCACAAGACTGCTAAACAGCTTTGTTCACCAGGCCATCAGGACTCTAAACTCTGTCCACTCTCCCCCCACCCCCACCCCGGACCATAACGCATTCATCCGCACAACAACAACCTCAGCTGTTGGCACAGAAAGACTGACACACCAACAGTAATACATCTGCTGCTGTATGTCTCTGCACCTTACTGCAACCATTTGCACAAATGTCATACCTGCTGCTGTCTGTCATTGCAATATTGATCATGTGAAGTCCAGTCTGTCACTGTCTATGCCTACACTACCGCATCGAATTTGCAGCTACAAGTATTACTGCTCTACCTTTTCTGTATATAGAATTGCTGGGTTTTATCGTTTATCTTTATTTGCACTATGGGATGTCTTGGTTTGTATCTTTTGCCGTTATTTGCACTACAGGTAGCATTACTGTACATAGACTGCTATTGCTGTTTTTCCAGCCTTATTCCTTTTTTTGTATATTGCGCACACCACTGAAGAGAGAGAAATGGCATTTCAATTTTCCTGTATGCCCTGTACATATAGTAGTATTGATAAATGAAATCTTTGAATCTTGAGTCTTAATAGACTATTGCAAGATTAATAACTTAGAAATCACAATTTTATCTGTGGATGGAGAGAAAGCATTCAACCGTGTTAATTGGAAGTTCCATTTTAAAGTGTTACATAAGTTCAGGTTTGGTTCGTCTGTTATAAACTGGATTAAGACACTATATACAGTAGCTCTCTGACTACATCTGTCAGAACAAATTATCAAACTTCTAGAAGCTTTAATCTTCAGAGAGGCACCAGGCAGGGCTGTGCACTCTCTCCCCCATTTTTTACCATCTTTATTGAACCTTTAGCAGCAGCCATATAGCAAAATGTTGATATTAGAGGTATCCTAACTGGAGAAAAAAAACCACAAGATACGTAAGTCTTTATGCTGATGATGTATTAATTTTCCTTGAGAACTCACAAAGACCTCTTCTTCATACAGTGGCACTCATTGATAAACTTTCATCACTATTAGACTACTCTTAACTGGGGTAAATCAACAGCCTTACCTGTAAACTAATTTTTCCAAATATATCCACTATTCCAATACAACCAGATAATATTAAATATTTAGGAATAAGTATTTCCCCCAGGCTCTCAGAGTTACTGCAACTAAATCACACTCCCCTTCTAAAACCAATACAAGACGACCTTACGCGCTGGAGGACACTACCTAAATCACTAATGGGAAGAGTCGCAACCGTTAAAATGGTCCTTCAATTCAATTCAATTATCTATTTTCAGTAATTCCTACCCAACTATCTATGGCCTGGTTTAAGTCTCTAGACTCAAATATAAGTACATTTTTATGGAAGGATAAACCATCAGGGATCAGTTTAAAAACTGTTTAAAAAGCAAAAAGAGTCGAGAGGTTTAAATTTACCTTTTTTTTAAATTACTTCTTAGCCAACAGACTGCAGTTTGTTTCTAACTGCAAAAAAAATCAAACTCCACTAGGAAACCCATGATTAGATGCTGAACAGGGTCTCTGTGGGGCGCTAAATACAGTTAGGCCCAGAAATAGTGACACAATCTTCATGATTTGGGCTCTGCATGCCACCACATTGGATTTGAAATGAAACAACTACAACGGAATTGAAGTGCAGACTTTAAGGTTTAATTCAAGGGGTTGAACAAAAATATATGATTAAACATGTAGGAATTGGAGCTATTTCAGGTTCAGGTTACTTTATTTGTACCCGTAGATAGATTTGTTTTGTTACTTTTATACAAACGCTCCTCATTTCAGGGGCTCAAAAGTAATTGGACAAATAAACATAACCCTAAGTAAAATGTTACTTTTCAATATTTTGTTGAGAATCCTTTGCAGGCAATGACTGCCTGAAGTCTGGAACCCATGGACATCACCAAACACTGGGTTTCCTCCTTTGTGATGCTTTGCCAGGCCTTTACTGCAGCTGTCTTCAGTTGTTGCTTGTTTGTGGGTCTTTCTGCCTTTTAAGTTTTGTCTTGAGCAAGTGAAATGCATGCTCGATTGGGCTGAGATCTGGTGATTGACCCGGCCATTGCAGAATATTCCACTTTGTTGCTTTTTTGTAACTTAGATTTTTATTCATTTTTCATCATATATAATGCATTCAGATCACATTCTACATTTAAAAAACAAAGGGGTTAGGGTAGGGAAAAATAAAAAAAAATAAACAAAATAAAAATAAAAAATAAAAAATAAAAGGGGGGGGGACAAATGTTGGAGCATCAAGTTTTTAGTTTCCATCTCTTAATTCTTCTGGTTTTTTCAGTGTCTTTGGTTATTCTTTCAATTTCTGCCTCGTTGTTGCACTTTGTAGTGTGTCCATTTCCGCCATTTTTTCTCCCATATTCCTTCTTGCATTCTTCGTCGATATGTTAGTTTTTCCATCATACGTATGTCCTCAACAATGTCAGTCCATTGTTCTTGGTCAGGAAGAACTTCTGATCGCCATTTTTTTGTGATAGTTTTTTTACATGCAATCAACAAGATTTTAACTAGATATCTGTCCTCAGCCTGTATAACACTGTCTTTTTTAAGATCACATAAGTACATCAGGTTACAGTTCATTGGTATATTATATCCTAATATCCTCTGTATTGTCACATGCATAGATTTCCAAAATGATGATATTTTGTAGCATTTCCAAAACATATGTGAGTGGTCTGCATTTTGAGCCCCACATCCCCTCCAGCATAAAGATTGGGTATTTGAATATTTTCCTTGAATCTGTGGTGTAATGAAAAAGCGAATCAGGTTTTTCCATCCAAATTCCCTCCATGCCCTTGAATTTGTTGATGTGTGTTGTGTTTTCCATATTTCCTGCCAGCTTTCTTCTGTTATGTTTAAATTGAGCTCTTTCTCCCATTTCTCCTTTATATAGTTACTTGTATGATTGTTTGTCATAAGTTTCTGATATAGTTTTGAAATAATTCTTATTTTATTTCCTGCATATGAGCTTAAAATAAGTTGTATAATCTCGTTCACATCTGTTTGGAGGTTATGCCTAATCTTCTTCATATAGTAATCTCTCATCTGCAGATATCTGAAAAATTCCGATCTTTCTAATTTAAATTTTCTCCTGATATTTACAAAGCTCCCGAGATCTTTTTTTCTGATATTGCCCCATGCTGTGATTCCCTTGTTCACCAGATTTTTGTATCCCCTATCTTGTTTTGCCGGTTCAAACTGACTGTCAAATGCTACCCATTTCAATAGTTTTATGTCTTCCCTTATATTATATTTTTGTACTATTTTATACCACAGTTCTAAAGTAAATTTAGTGATTGGGTCTATTTGTTTGATTTGCTTATATGCATCTTTATCCCCTATTATGCTTTGTACTGGGAGTCCCTCAATTTCCTTTTCCATTTCTTTCCATTTTGCCTCATATCCCTCGTCGCACCAACATATGATATATCTTATTTGTGCTGAGTAGTAATATTCCTTTAGACTCGGTAGGCCCATGCCTCCTTTCTCTTTTGGTAATTGGAGGGTTTTATATTTCACTCTTGGTTTTTTACCTCCCCAAACAAATCTCGATATCATCCTGTCCCACTTTGAGAATTGGGCATCTGGAATCTCTGTTGGTATAGCCTGGAAGAGGTAAAGTAATCTAGGTTGTATGCTGATTTTGACTGTCTCAATTTTTGAATTCAGATCCATATTTAAGATTGACCATCTATCAATATCTTTTTTTATTTCTTGTTCCAACCTATCATAGTTTGCTTTATATATTTTGCTTAGGTCTTTAGGTATGTTCACTCCAAGGTATTTTATTTCTTTTTGCTTCCAGTTTAGTTTGATCTTATCAGTTATCTGGTTTAGAGGGTTATAGTGGAATGTCAGTATTTGTGTTTTTGTTATGTTTATCTTGTATCCTGATAATTTTCCAAAATTTTCTATCAAGTTCATCATTTCCATTATTGATTTATCTGGTTGTTCAAGGTAAACTATAATATCGTCTGCAAATAGCCCAATCTTGTGTTCCGCCCCCTTTATTGTTACACCTTTTAATTTCTTATTTTGTCGTATCGCTTGAGCCAATGGTTCTATGAACAGAGCAAACAAGGTGGGCGATAAGCAGCATCCCTGCCTAGTTGATCTTTGTATATTTACTTTGTCTGTTAAGCTACCGTTTATCTTGATTCTTGCCACAGGTTCTTGATATAGCGTCCTTATGCATTGTACTGATTTTTCGTTAAATCCAAAGCGCTCCAGTACACTATATAGGAATTTCCAGTTAACCCTGTCAAATGCTTTTTCTGCGTCTAAACTCATTATTACTGCGCTTTTCTTTTCTTTATGTATTTGGTTAATTATATGTATTGTTCTCCTGATATTGTCATGTGTTTGGCGTCCCTCTATGAATCCAGTTTGATCATCTTCTATCAATTCCGTCAAGAATGTCTTTATTCGTTTACATATAATTGTTGTGTACATTTTATAATCTACATTTAATAAAGAGATTGGTCTATAGTTTCCGCATTGTTCTTTATCTTTCCCTGGTTTTAAAATAACTGAAATGATTGCTTCGTTCCATGTTGGAGGTATTTTGTTGTTGTTCAGCGTCCAATTAAATGACTTTAGGAGTTGTGGCGTGAGTTCTTCTATAAACAGTTTATAAAACTCAGACGAGTATCCATCACTACCTGGTGATTTATCGTTTTTAAGTGACTTAATCACATCTCTGATCTCTTGTGTTGTTATTTCTGCTGTTAGTTTTTCATTTTGTTGATTTCCTATTGATGGCAAGTCCAATGTGTCTAGAAATTTTTTGATATCTTTAGTATTTGTTTCTTCAGGTTGCGAGTATAGTTCTTGGTAGAAATTATGGAAAATTTCTTCGATGTTTTCTGGGTTAACTGTGGTTTTATTTGTGGTGGGGTCTTTAATCTTGTACACATTATTCATTGTTTGTTGTTTTCTTAACCGTTTTGCCAGCAGTTTTGTGGCTTTTGGCCCTGTTTCATAATATTTTTGCTTTAGATATCTATTTTTCCTTTCAATTTCATCCATTTGTGTTTCTTTTATCTTTGTTTTTTCTTCTTTAATTTCTTGATATATTTTTGGATCATTTGTGCTTTGATGTTTACGTTCTAATTCCCTCAGTCTCTCACATCTTTGTTCATACGCTTCCAGTTTAGTCTTATTTGCTTTTCCTGTTTCAACAATTAATTTACCCCTTAACACGGCTTTTAGTGCGTCCCATAGTATTGTTGGGTCCACTTCTTCATTGTCATTCTCTTGGATATATTCGTTTATGTTTATTTTTATTCTTTCTTTCATTTTCTCATCATTTAACAGTCCTACGTTAAGTTTCCATGTTGTTTGTCGTTTTCTATTGTTTAAATATATTTCCATGTATATAGGATTATGATCTGATATTTCTGCCCCTCCAATCCAACAATTTCTCACCCTGTGTCTGTCACCTTCATTCATAAGGAAGTAATCTATTCTAGAGTGTACTTTATGGGCTGCTGAATAATGTGTATAGTCTTTTTCGAGTGGGTGTAGGTCCCTCCATATGTCTACCATACCCATTTCTGCCAGTGAGGTTCTTATGAACTTTGTTACATGTTTTTTTGTCTTCTTAACACTTGTTGTGTCAACTTCATGATCCATGACAGCATTTAAGTCTCCTCCACAAATTAGGACTCCTTCACTGTGTGTTGCTATGAGATCAAACAGATGTTGAAAAAAACCCTTGTCACTTTCTGGTGGGGCATAGATGTTCACTAATGTGATCTGCATACCATCTATTCTTCCCTTTATTATTACATACCTGCCTTCTTTATCCTGGATTTCCTGTTCACTTTCAAATTGTATTTTGTTTGAGATTAGTATCATAACCCCCCTTTTTGCTCCTCCCTTAAATGAACTGTAGTAGGAGTTCTTATAGCCAAATCTCTTTAGTTTCACATGTTCTGCCTTGCTCAAATGTGTCTCTTGCATAAATATAATTTCAGCTTTTTCCTTCTTGAATTTTCTTATTATTCTTTCCCTTTTAACAGGTGAGTTCAGACCATTCACGTTTAGTGTCATTATCTTAAGATTTTTACCCATATTCATGTTTTTCCATTTTTTTAACTTGTGCTCCTAGCCCCTTTAACAACAAAAATAACACATATTTATATAAAAACACATTAAAAAAACTCGACCTCCTTACTTTGGGCCTTTCTTCTGCCCACTGGTCCCTGTTGGTGGGTGGGGGGTTTGTCTTCACAGAGTGTAGGGCCCTCCCTAGACTTCTAATTACTATCAAAGTAATAGTCATAAGTCTAGAAATGTCCAAC
Organism: Pholidichthys leucotaenia; assembly: GCA_020510985.1. NCBI lineage: Eukaryota > Metazoa > Chordata > Actinopteri > Cichliformes > Pholidichthyidae > Pholidichthys > Pholidichthys leucotaenia. The sequence goes on along the minus strand of CM035836.1, from coordinate 472,442,097 downwards.
AAATATCACTTAAACCTCTCCTAGCCGTCTGTTTCTCTTTTACCTTGTCTTCTTGGCCTTCATTTCTTCTGTGCCTTTCTTAATCTTTGTTATGATCTAGGCTTTCAGTTGAAAGCCTTGTAGCTTGTCCTGGGCCCGCTGCTCTACGTCTCTCCCCCTTCTTCCGCCGTTCACTCGTCTCCACTCCGTCTGTCGTGGTGCGTTCAGGGCCGCCGCTGCTCCAGCCGTCTCCTTCGGCACGCTCACCTCAAGGCCCCGCTCCATCATATCCCGCGCTGCCTCTTCGGCCGTGTTGTAGGTTCTTGTGCCTTCCTCCCAATGAATCCTCATTTTCGTTAGCGGCGTTTGGAATCTAATTTTTTTCTCTTTCAGCGTTTTTTTAATATTGGCATATTTCTTCCGCTGCTGCACGATTTCTGTCGGGTAGTCATGGTCAAAAAATACCTGTTTGTCGCCGATTCGTATCTTTTTTTTCCATGCTTGCGTCAGGATTCTTTCCTTTATGTCATATTTCACAAAGTTTACCACAGCTGACCTGGGTGGAGAGTTTGTTTTCGGGTTCTGTGCCGGTGTTCTGTGCGCCCGTTGAATCTGCAGATCCGTTTCTCCGGGTATTTCCAGTTCTTTTTTTAAGAACTGATCCATGAATTTTGTCATCGAGTTGCCTTCAATGCCCTCCGGAATTCCAAAGATGCGCATATTGCTTCGTCGGGATCTGCTCTCCAAGTCGTTTATTTTCTCCTGCATCCTCTGCGTTTGCGTCGTCAGGGTCTGTAGTTGTTCGTTTGCCTCGCTTTTCCAATCTTCTAGTTCCGAAATTCGGGTCTGCGCTTCTGTCATACATGCCCGCTGGGAGCGCAGCTCCTCCATGTTTTCCGTTAATTTACGCTCCATTTCTCTTCGGAGGTCCATGATTTCCTCCTTAATTTCTTTTTTCAGTTCCTCCTTAAGAGCCGCTAAATCCTGTTGTAGCTGTCGCTTGAATTCTCTCAACTCTTCACCCAAACTGGCGATGCCAGCGTTCATGTTGTCGAGTCTGGTGTCCTCCATTTTCTCTGCTGTGGACATCTCGTTTTTTTGGGCTTTGCGTACAGCGGTTTTTCCTGCGTTGTTGGAGAGGAATTCTTCAATTTTACCCTGTTTTTGTCCTTGTGCCCGGTTCCTTCGTGTTTTCATCCCTTAGTTTATTGATTCGTTTATGTCGAGTTGGCCATTTACCGATGATTTTTAATCCGGCTAGGGAGAGCTCTTTGTTTAAGTGTTATGTCTCTCCGCCATCTTCCCGGAAGTCCTCCACTTTGTTGCTTTAAAAAACTCCTGGGTTGCTTTTGCAGTATGTTTTGGATCATTGGTGAAGCGCTGTCCAATCAACTTTGCTGCATTTGGCTGAATCTGAGCAGAAAGTATATCCCTATACACTTCAGAATTCATCCGGCTGCTTCTGTCTTTTGTCACATCATCAATAAACACAAGTGACCCAGTGCCACTGGAAGCCATGCATGCCCATGCCATCACACTGCCTCCACCATGTTTTACAGAAGATGTAGTGCTTTGGATCATGAGCTGTTCCAATTCTTCTCCAAACTTTCTTCTTCCCATCATTCTGGGACAGGTTGATCTTAGTCTCATCTATCCAAAGAATGCTGTTCCAGAACTGGGCTGGCTTCTTCAGGTGTTTTTTGGCAAAGTCAATTCTGGCCTTTCTATTTTTGAGGCTGATTCATGGTTTGCACCTTGTGGTGAATCCTTTGTATTTACTCTCATGAAGTCTTCTCTTTATGGTAGACTTAGATACTGATACACCTACTTCATGGAGAGTGTTCTTCACTTGAGTGGATGTTGTGAAGGGGTTGTTCTTCACAGGAAAGGATTCTGTGATCATCCACCACTGTTGTCTTCCGTGGACGTCCAGGCCTTTTTGAGTTCCCAGGCTCACCAGTGCACTCTTTTTTTTCTCAGAATGTACCAAACTGTTGATTTGGCCACTCCTAACATTTCTGCTATCTCTCTGATGGATTTCTTCTTTTTTTTCAGCCTCAGGATGGTCTGTTTCACCTCCATTGAGAGCTCCTTTGACCGCATGTTGTGTATTCACAGCAACAGCATCCAAATGCAAACGCCACACCTGGAATCAACTCCAGACCTTTTAACTGCTTAATTGATGACAGGTTAACGAGGGAAGAGCCCATGCAGCCTTGTTATTTTTTTTTGCAGCCTTCTGAGTCAATTGTCCAATTACTTTTGGTCCCTTGAAAAAGAGGCAGCTACGTATTAAAGAGCTGTAATTCCTAAACCCTTGCTCCAATTTGGATGTGAATACTCTCAAATTACAGCTGAGAGTCTGCACTTTAAGCCCATATTGATTATATAATTGTATCCTGAATATGTTTTTGTAAACAGCTAAAATAACAAAACTTGTCACTGTCCAAATATTTCTGGGCCTAAATGTATCTCTGACTTACCTTTCATGAGCCCCTGTATCAAGGGCCATGACTGTTTTAAAAGCATTAACATTAGCACCTCTCTGACAGCCTGGTGGAAATTTTTAAAAATAACCGGGCCTTCACTTGTCCCTTGTAAACTCACGCCCATTTGGAATAATCTTGATATCCTACAACAAAAGAGGATGTTAAACTTTCCACTATGGTGTGAGAAAGGAAAAAAATGAACATCTTATTCGAGATGGAAACTTTATCCAATTCCTCCTCCTCCTCCTCCTCCTCCTCCTCCTCCTCCTCCTCCTCCTCCTCCCTATCCCTTGTATCTTTCTCTGTAACACCAACCCTCTCAATGTCCTCCTTCACTACATCCATGAATCTTCTCTGTGGTCTTCCTCTTTTCCTCCTGCTTGCCAGCTCCATCTTCAACATCCTTTGTCCAATATATCCACTATCCCTCCCCTGCACATGTCCAAACCATCTCAGCTTTGCCTTTCTTACTTTGTCTCCAAACTGCTCAACCTGAGCTGTGCCTCTGATATACTCATTTCTAATCTTTTCTCTCCTAGTCACTCCCAATGAGAATCTTAGCATCTTCAACTCTGCCACCTCCAGTTCCTGCCTTTTTATCAGTGCCACCATCTCCAAACCATACATCATAGCAGGTCTCACTATCATTTTGTAAATCTTCCCTTTCACTCTTGCTGCTACCCTTCTGTCACAAATCACCTCTGACACTCGTCTCCACCCACTCCACCATGTCATCTGGACCAACCACCTTCCCATTCTTCATCCTCTTCAATGCTGCCCTCAATTCTGCCTTGCTAATCCTTGGGACTTCCTTGATCACCATCTTTCCTTCATCCATCCTCCTTGCTCTCTCATTTTCTTTATTCATCAGCTCTTCTAAGTACTCCTTCCACCTTCTCAACACACTCTCGTCATTTGTTAGTACCATTTCTGTCCTTAATCAACCTTAATCAGTCCTTAATCAACCAAACCTGGTGTACATCCTTTCCAACTCGATCTCTCTGTCTGTCCAATTGATACAAGTCCTTTTCTCCTTCCTTAAGGTGGATTCACACTACAACGTTTGGACTGACTTCTACTGACATTTTGGCAAACATCTGGCTCTGCTGGCAAAAGTTAATGATTGCTGGTGTTTGTTGGCAAACACTGGCAAAAGTTGTGTTTGAAAATTTTCAGCCTGTGAAAATTTACCGACGTTGGAAATAAACGTTGGTGAAAGCTGTGCTCAGTTTGTAAAAGTTCCTGAGCGCTGGGGAAAGTTATGCACAGTTTACCTGAGTCAGCCTAAATTAAAGTCGTGGCAGGTTGGGACGATACCGTGTTAAGCTCTATTTTCATTGGTAGCCTTAGCCCCCAGCTCCATGACGAGCTAGCCAGCCGAGAAGAACCCAACTCCCTCAAGGCACTAATCACAGTGGTAATTTGCCTCGACAATCACCTTAAGCAGCGTGCCCGAGAATGCCAACATGACGCGCATGCACCCACTTCCCCCGCCTCTTCCTCAGCCACGTGCCTTCCAGCTATTCATGGCCCGGCCACCTCCGACGCTCCCGAGCCTATGACGCTGGGTCAATATTGGCTCTCATCCACGGAGTGGCGACACTGTGCCGAAGGAGACCTTTGTTTATAGGTCACTCAGTTGAATCATCCATTCATCCATCTTCTATCACTTAATCCTTTTTGGGTCACGGGGGGGGGGGGGGGGGCTGAAGCCTATTCCAGCATCTTTGGGCGAGAGGCAGGGTACACCCTTGACAGATCGCCAGTCCATCCAGGGCCAACACAGAGAGACAGACAACCATTCACTCTCACATTCACACTTAAGGACAATTTAGAATCCCCATCCATCCATCCATCTTCTACCACTTTTCTGGAGGTCCGGGTCACGGAGGCAGCAGTTCAAGCAGAGAAACCCAGACTTCCCTCTCCCCAGCCACCTGCTCCAGCTCTTCAGAGAGGATACCTAGGTGTTCCCAGACCAGCTGGGAGACATAGTCTCTCCACTGAGTCCTGGGTCTGCCCCGGGGTCTCCTCCCAGAGGGACGTGCCCTTAACACCTCAAGTGGGAGGCAGCCAGGAGGCTTCCTGATCAGATGCCCATACCACCTCAACTGGCTCCTTTCGATGTGGAGGAGCAGCGGTTCTACTCTGAGCCTCTCCCGGATGACTGAGCTCCTCACCCTATCTCTGAGGGTGAGTCCAGCGATCCTACGAAGAAAGCTCATTTCAGCTGCTTGTATCTGCAATCTCATTCTTTCGATCATTACCCAAAGCTAGTGACCATAGGTGAGGGTAGGAACATAGATTGACTGGTAAATCAACAGCTTTGCCTTAGAACTCAGCTCCCTCTTCACCACAACAGACCGGTACAATGTCCGCATCACTGTAGATGCTGCTCCGATCCGTCTGTCAATCTCTCGCTTCATTCTTCCCTCACACCTGAATGAGACCCCAAGATACTTAAACTCCTCCACTTGGGGCAGGAGCCTGTCCCCAACCCGGAGAGGACAATCCACCTTTTTCCAGCTGAGGACCATGGACTCAGACTTGGAGGTACTGATTCTCATCCCAGCCACTTCACACTCAGAGACAAACTGTCCCAGCAAGAACTGTAGGTCATCATCTGCAAACAACAGAGATGAGATCCTGTGGTCACCGAGCATGACACCCTCCGTTCCCTGGCTGCGCCTAGAAATCCTGTCCATAAAAATTATGAACTGTCATGAGCTGAGCTGGCTTGGCTTTCCCCGGCTCAGCCCTGCTCTCTCTGTGGGTTTTGGTTCTGCTTTATATGTGCATTATGTGTATTTCTGTACTTATCCTACTACCATAGCTACTGCCTGACTGGCAGCTGTTAGTCAGCGCCTGTGATCTATTTCTTCCCACACTGCTGACAGTCTGCCGGTCCAACCACGCCCCCTCACTCTCCTTAGCTTCATCAGCTGTTTCCAGCCCCGGTAATCATCTTTCCCGCACCTCACCAGGTGTTCCCAATTTGTGTGGCCGGTGGTGTTTGTGTTTTAGTGGCTCTTCACTAGACAAACGCCACTGGGTCATTGTACGAGTCACTCTTATTCTCCATGGTGTGACCGTCACGTCAGGAAGGACAATTGGATTATGCTCACTGAGAGTATTGGACTTTCGGGACTGTTCTTACTCGTGAGTAAACTGTTAGCGTTTCTCTGTGTGGTTAGCTGCTACGCTGGACCAGAAACGTTTCCCCCCTTGCAGTATTCTGCTACGCTTCTGGTGGTGTTTCCCCCCCCCCGCAGCAAAACTGCTACGCTTAGGCTGTTGCCCTGTTTGCATTCCCCCAAGTAGTTGAATGCCCTGTAGTCTTCCCCGCTCTCCGAGCACTTTCTTATTGTGTTGTGACCAACTTGTGCGTCTGTATTTGAACAACTGTTTGTTAATAAACGTGTGTTTGGTGAACTCCTGCATTTAAATCCTTTCATCCTTCTTCTTCTCCATGTGCTATGGCAGAGCGCACATAGAGTTTATGACATGAACAGGATCGATGACAAAGGGCAGCCCTGGTGGAGTCCAACTCTCACTGGGAATGAGTCCGATCGAGTGTTGGCAATACGAACCAAACTCTCACAACGGTCGTACAGAGACTGAATAGCTCGTAACAACAAGCCCGATAACCCATACTCCCGAAGCACCCCCCACAAAAAACCATGAGGGACGCAGTCGAATGCCTTCCCCAAGTCCACAAAACACATGTAAACTGGTTGGGCAAACTCCCACAAACCCTTAAGGATTCTCGAGAGGGTAAAGAAATGGTCCGATGTGCCACAGCCAGGAAGAAAACCACATTGCTCCTCCTAAATCCGAGGTTCGACCAATGGCCAGACTCTCCTCTCCAGTATCTTGGCATATGCCTTCCCAGGGAGGATGAGGAGTGTGATCCCTTTAAAGTTGGAGCACACCCTCCGGTCCCCTTTTTTGAAGAGAGGAACCACCACCCCGGTTTGCCATGCCAAAGGCATTGCCCCCGACCTCCATGCAATATTGCAGACCATGACAACCCTACAACATCCAGGGCCTTGAGGTAGTCAGGGCAAATCTCATCCACCCCCGGGACCCAGCCACCAAAGAGATTTTTTAACCACCTTGGGGACTTGCCTGTGATAGGCAAGTCATCCCCCTCATCCACAAGCCCTGCTTCCTCTGTGGAAGGCGTATCAGCGGGATTGAGGAGATACTTGAAATATTCCTTCCACCACCCGATGATATCCCCAGTTGAAGTCAACAGCGCCCCATCCGCACCATACACAGTGTGGACAGGGAGCTGCTTCCCCCTCATGAGCCGCCGGACAGTTTGCCAGAATCTCTTCCATGGCCTCACTGAACTCCTACCATACCCAAATTTTTGCTTCAGCAACTACCAGAGCTGCACTCCGCTTGGCCTGCCAGTACACCTCAGCTGCTTTGGGAGTCCCAAAAGCCAACCAAGCTTGATAGGACTCCTTCTTCAGCTTAATGGCCCCCCTCACCACTGGTGTCCACCACTTGGTTCGGGGGTTGCCACCACGAGATGCCCAGACAACCTTGCAGCCGCAGCTCTGGGCCACTGCTTCAACAATGGAGGTGGAGAACATGGCCCATTGAGACTCCATGTCTCCAGACTTCCTCGGAATGTGGTTGGAGTTCTTCTGGAGGTAGGAGTTGAAGACCTCCCAGACAGGGGCCTCAGCCAGACATTCCCAGTGCACCCTCACTATACGTTTGGGTCTACCAGGTCTGAATGGCATCCTCCCCTGCCATTGGATCCAACTCACCACCAGGTGGTGATCAGTTGACAGCTCTGCACCTCTCTCTACCCAAGTGTCCAAGACATACGGTTGCAGGTCTGATGACACAATAACAAAATTGATTATCGACCTGCAACCTAGGGTGTCCTGGTGTCAGGTGCACATATGGTCACGCTTATGCTTGAACATGGTGTTCCTTATGGAGAAACTGTGGTTAGCACAGAAGTCCAATAACTGAACACCACTCGGGTTCAGATTGGGCAGGCCGTTCCTCCCAATCACCCCCCTCCAGGTTTCACTGTTGTTGCCCACGTGCACATTGAAGTCCCCCAGTAGGACAATGGCGTCTCCAAGAGGAGCAGTCTCCCACACCCCAGTCAGAGACTCCAAAAAGGGTGGGTACTCTGAACCATCATTTGATGCATAGGCACAAATGATGGTCAGGACCCATTTCCCAACCTGAAGGCACAAGGAAACAACCCTTTCATCCACCGGGGAAAAGTCCAATATAGAGGCAGCAAGGTGGGGGGATACATATAGGAGGAATCCTGCTCATCACTTCTCGCCCGGGGCAACTCCAGAGTAGGCCAAGCTCCAGCCCCTCTCCAGGAAACTGGTTCCGGAACCGGAGCTGTGTGTTGAGGTGAGGCTGACTATATCTAGCCGGTATCTCTCAACCTCATGCACCAGCTCAGGCTCCTTCCCCACCAGAGAGGTGACATTTCACATCCCAAAAGCCAGTTTAGGAAGCCTGGGATCAGACTGCCAAGGTCTCCGCCTTTGACCGCCACCTGATCCACATAGCACCGGACCCCCATGATCCCTCCAGCAGGTGGTGAGCCCACTGAAGGGCGGACCCATGTAACTCCTTTGGGCTGAGCCCGGCCGGGCCCCATAGGTGGAAACCTGGCCACCAGGCACTAGCCATGGAGCCCCTCCCCCAGGCCTGGCTCCAGGGTGGGGCCCCGGTAACCCCATACCGGGCGGGGTACACTGAATCCTTGTTCTAGTATTTATCATGAGAGTCTGTTGGATCGTTCTTAGTCTGGCCCTTCACCCAGGACTAGTTTGTCTTGGGTGACCCTACCAGAGGCAAATTGCCTCGGACAACACAGCTCCTTTGATCACTAGGGCACGCAAACCCCCCACCATGATAAGGTAACGATCAATGAGGGGTTAAAATCCCCAGCTGATGCCAATTAACCTAACCTGCATGTTTTTGGCCTGTGGGAGGAAAACGGAGTACCCGGAGAAAATCCACGCAGACATGAGGAGAATATGCAAACTCCACACAGAAGGGTCACCGTCAGTTGAATCAGTTGAATCATGCTCCATTAAACCAAAAGGGCAGGCTCATCCATCACAGTAGGGGGACTGGCGGGCCTTCCATCCAAATTCCCTCAAACCAAATTCACTCTTCATGTTCTCCTCCAACTATCTTCCCTCAAACACTCCGATCACATCTTAATTGATTTGGGGGCCGAGCAAAATTTCATGTCTGAGGGTCTGGCAACCTGGCTCAAAATTCCCTTTTCTCCACTCCCAGCACCCATTAGAGTGCAACCACTCTAATGGGTGCCATCGAACTCCAGCAGGGGGCACGCCTTCCTACCAGCAGGCTCTATAGCCTCTCTGGCCCACAGAGAGAGGCCATGGATAAATACATCAAGGAATCACTCAACGCTGGCCTCATTCGACCCTCCTCCTCTGCCGTTTGGGCCCGGTTCTTCTTTGTCAAGAATTCGGCAGCTCAATGACATTACCATTAAGGTACAGGTATGCCCTTCCTCTCATTAGCTCTGCACATAATCTCCTGCAGGGTGCTACCATCTTTAGTAAGCTGGATCTGAGGAAAGCCTACCATCTGGTCAGATTCCGGGATGGCAACAAGTGGAAGACGGGGTTTCGTACTCCCATCGGCCACTTCGAATACATGGTAATGCAGTTCAACTTAACCAACGCCGCTGCAGTTTTTCAATAGCTAAGAAATGATGTGCTCAGGGACTTTCTCAACACCTTCGTTTTTGTGTACCTTGACGATATTCTGATTTTCTCCCGTTCCCCAGCTGAACATCGGGTCCACGTTTGCACCATCCTTAGGTGCCTGCTGGAGAACCAGCTATACATCAAGGCAGAGAAGTTTGAGTTCCACATCTCCACCACATCTCTTACCACATGTGGTAAGGCTGCATGGCATACCATCTGATATTGTCTCTGATCTAAGTCCTCAATTCTGTTCACAGGTCTGGCGTGCCTTCTGCAAGGCCATTGGGGCCACTATCAGCCTTACCTCAGCTATCATCCTCAGTCGAATGGTCAGTGCGAGAGGACCAATCAGGAGTTGGAGGTAGCCCTGCGATGTGTCACCGCCACCAACCCCTCTTCATGGAACACCTATCTCCCCTGGGTGGAGTATGCCCACAATTCGGTCACCTCCGCCGCTACAGACGACTCACCATTCGAGGTCTCCTTGGGATACAATCCTCCACTTCTCCCCATCACTGAGGCTGACATTGCAGTTTCCTCCATCCACCACCACATCTGGAGGTGCCACCTGGTCTGGAAGGCTACTTAGGTGACAGTTCTGCAGATGGCAGATCAGAACGTCAGATGGGCCAATCAGCGGAGGAGTGTGGCATCCACCTACAGGGTCAGACAGAAGGTATGGCTTTCCACCAAAAACATTCCACTCAAGAGTGATTTAAAAAAAAACAGTATATTGGTCCATTTCCCATCGCCCAGACTATCAAACCCTCCTCTGTCTGACTCACACTTCCTCCCTCCCTCTACATCCACCCTTCTTTTCACGTCTCGCATCTAAAACCTGTCTCCACCAGCCCACTGTGCCCTCCATCCTCCCTCGAGAATGGTGGACAGCCATCTGGTCTACACGGTCAGCAGGATATTGGATGCTTACCGTTGGGGTCGGGGGGTCCAGTTCCTCATCGAATGGAAGGGGTACAGTCCGGAGGAACAGTCCTGGATCCTGGGGTCTTTCGTTGAAGATGTCAAGTCCCATCTGGAACTTCTACAAGAGACACCCGAACAAGCCTCGGGTGCCAGGGATAACCCCTTGAAGGGGGGATAATGTAGTGGTCTTGCTGTACACTGATCTCTCTCTCTCCCACTAATCATCTCCTTCCCCACAGCTGTACTCACCACCTGTCGGCAATCACCAAACCCTTCAAGTAGCTCCAGAGTCCTCCTCTCATCAGGAGATCATTAGACTACTCCATGCCTCTCCTTCCCACATATGAGCAGCCAGTCCTCTTCTCCAATGAACCTGAAAAAGGAAAGTAACACATTACCCCTGCTATTTGTCCCCCCTCTTTTCTGCAGGACTCCCAGGCGGACTGTGGACCTCCATCCAGGCGGATTGGATCCCCGCTCTGTGAAGACTAAATCTGGACCCTCTCTACCCTTTACCCTGTCAGTGCACTTACCAAAGTTCTCCCTAACCTGTTGATCCATTTTCCCCAAAGCACCTCACACTACCCACCCAGAGGCTCTACCTGTTCTGGGACCTTCTACTGCGGCGCCAAAGTCTCCAGCCATCCTGCTCACCATCCACTGCACCTCAGCACTTGTAAGCCCACAAGAAAATCATTATCATTAATCATCTCTGAAACATTACCATACTTACCGCTTGTCCTCTCTCTCCTACCACAGGGTTGCCAGACTCCTTGCTGCAGTCTCTTCACTAAACTCAATAAAGATTATCGTCAAACCACCATCGCTTTCTCTGTTGCCTGCTTTTGGGTCTGTTATTGTTAAATCATGTCAGCATAAAGCTTAAAATATAAGAAAGTCAAATAAAATTAAACATTTCAGAGAACATAAATTAATTGACTTCTTCTTTTTCTTCTTTTGGCTGCTCCCTTTAGGGGTCGCCACAGCGGATCATCTACCTCCATCTCACCCTATCCCTTGTATCTTTCTCTGTAACACCAACCCTCTCAATGTCCTCCTTCACTACATCCATGAATCTTCTCTGTGGTCTTCCTCTTTTCCTCCTGCCTGGCAGCTCCATCTTCAACATCCTTTGTCCAATATATCCACTATTCCTCCTCTGCACATGTCCAAACCATCTCAGACTTGCCTCTCTTACTTTGTCTCCAAACCACTCAACGTGAGCTGTCTCTCTGATATACTCATTTCGAATCTTGTCCCTCCTAGTCACTCCCAAAGAAAATCTTAGCATCTTCAATTCTGCCACCTCCAGCTCCACCTCCTGTCTTTTTGTCAGTGCCATTGTCTCCGAACTATACATAATAGCAGGTTTCACTGCCGTCTTGTAACTCTACCCTTTCACTCCCACTGCTACGCTGCTACATTTCTGTCACAAATCACTCGTGACACTCATCTCCACCCACTCCACCCTGCCTGCACTCTCTTCTTCACCTCTCCTGTGCATTTTCCATTGCTTTGGATGGCTGACCCCAGGTATTTGAACTCATCTACAGTACTTTCACGACCTCTACTCCTTCCATCTTCACTGCTGCACCTGCTTCCCTCTCATTCACATTAAATTAATTAATTAATTAAATCACCCTTATTGTCATTCAACCGTACAACCAATCATGTACAGTAGAACGAGATTGTGCTTTACCTATCTACATTGTTAATCACACACACCCCAGTGCAGAATCATAGGGCCGCTGCCATGCAAGGCGCCGCCACAGATTTCCCTCCTCCATTCCATTATTGCTGAGCACCAAGCTGGACGGCAGGAAGTTCCACTTTTTATATGGTCTTCGGCATGACCCGGCCGGGATTTGAACCCCTGCCTCCCGGGTGTGGGGCGGATGCTCTACCAACTGAGCCACCACTCTGGTAAAACATTCATGTATTGTCTTGCTTCTACTGACTTTCATTCCTCTTCTCTCCAGAACATGCCTCTACCTCTCCAGTAAATTAATTGACAATCCGTGTAATTCACCAAAATAATGCACTTTAGCGCCACACGGTGGCAGACTACCACCATTCAAGAGATTCAAAGGCTTTATTATCATGTGCACAGTTAAATGCTACATTTCTTGAGCAATGAAATTCCTACTTTGCTCTCCGAACAAATGCCAAGGTAATAGGTACAGAAACAACAATTCTAATAAGGTAATGACACATTAACTCAATCCTAATACTGATGGATGCTAATAACACACACACCAACACACAGTTAGGCAGTTAGGACTCCTTAAGCACACCTTGATACTAAATACTAAAACTAATGAGTACTAATAGCACACACTAGGCAGTTTGGACAGTTAAAGCAGTTAAAGTAGTCAGACAAGAGGAATGAAACTAAAAATTCACTGGATGACTAAAGAGACAGTGGTATATTGATATCAGAGATGATGTGAACCTGAGATGGCATGAACCTATGTACAGTATGCAAATGAGCATTGTGCAACGAGCAGTGTAATTACAAATTACAAATTAGCACCCGGTGCTAATTTCTGTACCGATAGGACCAGTAGACTGTGCATGATATGTAGGAGCAGAAATGCTAATTGGCAGCAGTGATGATATGGACATCAGACAGGTGAGACTATATCTACTGTACAGGTGAGCAGTGTGCAAATTTAGCAGCTGGTGTGTGAGCTCCTATATGCAAAGCTGTGTTATAAAGTTTTGGGAGTTGTTATTTGTTCAGGAGTCTGATGGCAGTGGGAAAGGAGTTCTTCAGTCTGGTTGTCCTGCATTTCACACTTCTGTACCTACGGCCTGAGGGTAGAAGTGTGAACAGTCTGTGTTGAGGGTGGGTAGGGTCCCGGAGGATGGCGTCAGCGCTCCTTTGGACTCTGCGGTGGTAGATGCTCTGCAGAGAGGGGAGTGGAGTCCTGATGATCTTCTCCACTGTCTTCACCACTCTCTGCTGGTGTTTGGGGTCCAGGGCAGTGGTGCTGCCGTACCATGCAATGATGCAGTTGGACAGGATGCTTTCGATGATGCAGCTGTAGAAATTGTTGAGGATCCTGGAGGGCATGCCAAACTTCTTCAGCCTCCTCAGAAAGTACAGTCACTGTTGAGCTCTCTTAACCAACTCTGTGGTGTTGTGTTTCCACTTAAGGTCCTCGCTGATGTGGATGCCCAGGTATTTAAAGCTGCTCACCCTCTCCACCTCAAGCTTCCAAATAAACAGTGGCCGATGGGGTCTCCTCCTCCCTTTCCTCATGTCCACTATCATCTCCTTTGTCTTGCCGTGTTGAGGGTGAGATTCTTGTCCTCACACCATGACACAAGGTTGGCCACCTCCCTCCTGTAGGATGCTTCGTCATCACCAGTGATGTGTCTTATCACTGCTGTGTCATCCACAAACTTTAGGATGATATTGTCCTTTTGGGAGGCAACACAGTCATGGGTGAAGAGGCTGTAGAGAATGGGGCTGAGAACACAACCCTGTGGGACACCTGTATTGTGACAATGCTGGCTGAGATCCTGTTACTCATCCTGACAGACTGAGGCCTGCCAGTTAGAATGTCCAGTAACCAGTCGCAGAGGATGGGGTGCAGGCCAAGTGAAGACAGTCTGTCAGTGAGTTTGTGGGGGATGACCGTGTTGAAGGCTGCGCTGTAGTCAACAAAGAGCATCCTCATGTAGGAGTCATTATCTTCCAGGTGGGAGAGAGAATAATCGAGTGCTGCAGTGATGGCATCTGAGGTGGACCTGTTGGGCTGGTAGGTGTACTGCAGGGGGTCCAGGGTGCCTGGTATGCTGTCCTGAATGAGGGGCAGCACCACTCTCTCAAAGCACTTCATGATGATTGGAGTGAATGCTACCTGTCTGTAATCCTTCAGACAGGTGGGCGGGCTCATTTTGGGGAGAGGGATGATGGTTGTTGTTTTGAAGCAGGAGGGGACTATGTTCTGGTTGAAGGAAAGGTTGAAGATTGCTGTGAGAACGTCGGTCAGCCCGGCAGTGCATGCTCTGAGGGCCCACCCAGGTATGTTGTCTGGTCCTGCTGCCTTGCGGGGGTTGATATTCTTCAGTGCTTTGTTTACCTGGCCTGGTGAGACTCTTAGTGGAGGGGGTGGGGTGTGTAAGTGAATGAATGAATGAATGAATGAATGAATGAATCTTTATTTCGGATAGTACAGGTTAAAAGACACTGAATAATATAACAAAGGGGGAAGAAAATCCAACAAGGTCAAATTAGACAATAACTCCTCTGATTATACAGTTCAGCATAAGTTATCCGAAATGGGTGATGGCTGAAGCCGCAGCTTATATTGCCCACCCATATTCCATCCAAGAATTCAAAAGAAAAAAAACAAGACAAGAGCGATTACAATTTAAAAACGAAGCTAAGACAAAATGTGAGAGAAAAAAACTAAGCTACAACACAACACAGGCTGGATAAGACAATCCATATGTGATTTTACATGTCTTCTTGTATATATGTTTGGAGTATTTCTTCCTTTAGTTTTTGTTTAAATTGTCCAAGCGTTGTACATGATTTTAATTCAGGTCCAAAATCGTTCCATAATCTGACTCCTTGCACTGAAACACAGTGTTGCTTGGTGGTAGTTCTCACTGAAGGTTTTTGAAATATACATGTTCCTCTAAAATGATATTGTTTCTCCCTTATTTGGAACAACTTTTGGATATTTGTGGGCAGTGATAGATTCTTCACTTTAAACATTATTATTGCAGTTTTAAAGTCAACCAGATCTTTCAGCTTGAGAGCTTTTAATTTAAGAAAAAGTGGGTTTGTTGGTTCCCTGTAAGCTGCTTTGTTTATTATTCTAATAGCTCTCTTCTGAAGCATAAAGACTGGATATATGTTTGTTTTATATGTATTTCCCCATACTTCATTACAATATGTCATGTATGGGAGTATTAATGAATGATACAAGGTATATAGTGTGGGTTGATTCAGCAAATATTTTACTCTGTGTAATATTGCAATTGATTTGGATATTTTACCTTTAATATAATTAATATGTGATTTCCAACACAGTTTATTATCAATTATTACGCCAAGAAATTTAGTTTCAGATAAGATAAGATAAGCCTTTATTAGTCCCACAACGGGGAAATTCCAGGATTGCAAAAGCACAGGGATAGCAACACTCAGAGCAACAATCAGAAGGCAAGAAAAAAAGCAAGCAAGCAAGAGCAGCTAATATACATATGTACATATTACCATAAAATATCTATATACACACACACAGACACACAGTGCCGAGCATTGTAGCTGGATGGAATAAATATATGAATATATCTCTGATGGATGAAATTTTATTATTGAAAAAGTTCATAAAGTCCTGACTAGTAAGCTCTAAGGGGATGCTAGGATTGACAGAGTCCTGACTCTTTGTCAACCTGGCTACAGTACTGAAAAGAAACCTGGGATTATTCTTGTTCTCTTCTATTAATGCAGAGTAATAACTCGTTCTAGCTTTTCTAAGAGATTTTTTATAAATTAAAAGATGATTTCTCCAAGCTAAATAGATTTCATCTAAATTAGTAGAGCGCCATTTTCTTTCTAACTGACGAGTCTTCTGTTTTAAGCTACGAGTTTCTGTGTTGAACCAAGGAGTTAAAAATCTCTGAATAGACTTTTTCTTTTTTAAGGGGGCCACCAAGTCTAGAGCCTGATGCAGAGAAGCTGAAACACTATCCACCATGTTATCAATTACAGAAGGAGCAAGCTGTCTATAGCTTATTTCCGTTGTGTTGACACATGGCATAGAGGAAACAATCTGCATAAATTTGGAAACGGCATCATCTGAGAGGCATCTACTGTGATAATATTTTTCTTTAGGAGCCAAATAGTCAGAAACGGTAAAATCAAAGGTTAACAGACAATGGTCTGACAGTACAGGGTTATGAGGAGACACTACAAGATTTTCTATTTCTATGCCATATGTCAGAACAAGGTCCAATGTATGGTGGAGGTAATGAGTAGAATTTCCTACTTTCTGAGAAAACCCAATAGAGTCTAATATTGAATTAAAAGCCACATTAAGGCAGTCACTATCTACATCCACATGTATATTAAAGTCCCCTACTATAATTATTCTATCAGATTTCAGCACTAAATCAGCTAAGAAATCAGCAAATTCAGATAAAAATTCTGAATAGGTTGATGGGGGACGATAAACTATGGCAAATAAAATTGGGTTTAACCTGAAATTGCTAAAGTGCCCAACACTGAGGACCAGGCCCTCAAAGGAATTATAACATGTTTTTTGCTTTACATTAACTAGTAATTTGGAATGGTAAATTGTTGCTACTCCTCCTCCACGACCAGAACTTCTGGGATTTTGACAGTTTAAATAACCAGAGGGAGTTGATTCATTTAAACCAACATAATCCTCTTGCCCTAACCAAGTCTCTGTAAGGGAAATTAAATCAATCTGATGATCAATTAACAGATCATGGACTAACAGAGACTTGGGAGTTAGAGACCTAATATTTAATAAACCACATTTAATTTTTAAATTATGAGGAGGAACAGAGGCCAAATCATTCAATTTAGAGGCTTTATGTTTAATTTGAGTTTTACCAATATTTTGCTTTATCACTTTGGGATGCTTATACATTATATTTTTATTTACTTTGGAGGGAGCAGACAACGATTCTCTGATGGGGAAGACAGGGGCTAAGCTGAGGGGTGGCGGATGAAGAGGAGCTGCAGAGAGGCGTGTAAGACTGCGACTCTGCTTCCTGGTCCCAACTCTGAGTAGTCATGGTTTTGGAAATTTGGATAAAAAAGATGCCAGATTGTTAGATAAATGAGAAGCACCATCCAAAGTGGGATGAATGCTGTCTCGTCTCATAAGACCAGGTTTTCCCCAAAAAGAGCTCCAATTGTCAATGTAGCCCACGTCATTTTTAGGACACCACACAGACAGCCAGCGGTTCAAGGATGACGAGCGACTAAACATGTCATCACTGGTCAGATTGGGGAGGGGCCCAGAGAATACTACAGTGGCAGACATCGTTTTTGCAAAGTCACACACCGATTCTATATTAAGTTTCGTGACTTCCGACTGCCGGAGACGGATGTCATTAATGCCGGCGTGAATAACAATTGTGGAATATTTAGAGTTACTTTTAGCCAGCATTTTCAAATTTGACTCGATGTCGCCTGCTCTGGCCCCAGGAATGCATGTGACTATGGCCGCTGGAGTCTCTAGGTTCACGTTTCTGACTACAGAGTCGCCAATGATCAGAGTTTTTTCCTCAGCGGGTGTGTCGCTGAGCGGGGAAAAACGATTAGAAACGTGAACAGGTTGGTGGTGAACCGGGGCTTTGCGACTAGGCTTCCTTCTCACCGTCACCCACCCAGTCTCCTCGCTGCTGAGGAGAGCCGGGGAACCGCTGACAGTGGGACCTAAGCTAGCTAGCTCCGCTGCAGCTAATGGGCGTCCGTCGAGATTAACTGGCGCAGACGGTGTTTCAATGCAGCGGAGCCGGGATTCCAAATCAGACAACCTCGCCTCGAGCGCCTCAAAAAGACAACATTTATTACATTTACCGTTATCACTAAAAGAGGCAGAGGTGTAGCTAAACATCTGACAGAGAGAGCACACCAGAGGAGAGGAAAGAGAGGTAGTAGCCATAGCTAGTAGCTAGCTAGTGGCTGGAGAGCAAACCACACAGGCAGACAGCAAAACAGGAAGTGACGATCAGTGACTTACAGGTCACTGGTCACTGAATATATAAACACACAGTGCAGAGCATTGTAGCTAGATGGAATAAATATGTAGATATATAAGCACCCACAGTACGGAGCATTGCAGCTAGGTGGAATAAATATGTAAATATATAAACACACACAGTGCGGAGCAATGTAGCTAGATGGAATAATATGTAGATATATAAACACACAGTGCGGAGCATTGTAGCTAGATGGAATAAATATATAGATATATAAATATAAACACACCCAGTGCGGAGCATTGTAGCTAGATTGAATAAATATGTAAATATATAAACGCACACAGTGCAGAGCATTGTTGCTAGATGGAATGAAACAGCATAACCGTCTACTTAGTTATCCTACATGGTGTGGTATATATCACTCAGATATTCCATACCTACATTGGTTAGAGCATGTGGAAATGTTTGGGACAACATATACAAAGGAACTTCACACCTCTGAAAGAACAAAGGAATCTCACCGCCGTGTGAAGACCCATGACGTCACAGGACGCCATGGCAACAGACTCGACACCCTTCACCCCTGAGAGAGGAGAAGGTCTTCCCATCACCCCCCAAGGCGAAGGGAGGAGTTAACAGGACTAATAGGGGGATTTAGATAATGGGGAGATGTTACCTTTTTCAATGAGTGGACTCTAACATCAGCTGTTTCAATGAGTGGTGCCATGTATGCTTGTATTTAACCAGCGAGCAAAGCAGAGATCTCTCTCTTGCCTTCTGCTAAGCTCTGCACCTGTTGAGATTTGATAGAGGAGCTATTCATTAAAAACCCTGTTTTTAATTCAAAGCCGCCTCGTTATTTCAGCTCCACTACACTGGTGACCCTTACGCGAGAATATGGACCGGAGGCGTTCTTCAAGCTGTTCATCCATGGTGGCTCTGGCACACGCCAGCGACGACGCAGACGAGGGAACAAGCAGACAGCTGTTCCCCGCGGCAGAGGGCACTGAGAGAGCTCAACCGAGCTCCAACACCGCCGCGAGAGCCGTAGAAACGCACTCTCACCCGGCGAACACGACAATGATGGTGTGCACGAACGCCGTCGCTGTCAAGCTGCCAGACTTCTGGAGAGAAGACCCTGCATCTTGGTTCCAGCAAGCCGAAGCCCAGTTTATACTGGCGGGTATCACAGCAGATGATACCAAATTTTATCACATCATCTCCAAGCTCGACTCCGCAACTTCGAAGTGTGTGCGGAGCTTGGTCCAGCAACCACCAACCCGGGACAAATATGAGACACTCAAGGCGACCATCGTGGCGAATTATGTCCCGTCAGCGGAGGAAAGAGCCGAGAGAATCCTGGCGATCTACGGCCACAGAGGGGGCAATCCAAGGACCCTCATGGAGGATTTGCTACAACTCAAGGAGGAGGATAATGATAATTTCCTTCTCCAATTCATTTTCCTCAGCACGCTACCACCGCATTTGAGAGGGCCACTCGCCAGGATGAAGTGCAATAACCATCAGGATTTCCGCACACTGGCCAACGAGGCTTACCAGTTCGTCAACGCCTGCAGAGAACGGACACCCACAGCGGCATCCGCAGATCTGAGAACTGACACCCCGAGCCTTGGAGAGACTCAACCCACGGTGACAGCGGCGCGGCCCAAGCGCAACGAGCAGAACGACGTCTGCTATTATCACCACCGCTTCGCAGAGAAAGCCCGCAAATGCGTTCCCCCCTGCAAGTTTACGAGGTCGGGGAAACGCCATAGCCGAGGGCCATTAACAGCAGCAGTTCTCAGCGAGAAGAATAAGCTGTTATACGTGACGGATGGATACACAGGCAAGCAGTTCCTCATCGACACGGGAGCTCAGCTGAGTTTCGTCATGCCCTCCCACGCAGAGCGAACCATGGGCACCCGGGGCAACGGAGCAGTGGCAGCCAACGGCTCTGACATCGACACGTTCGGGGAAAAGAGCCTGCACTTCCTCATCCACGACCACAGCTACAGATGGACATTTGTTGTAGCACCGGTGAGCTTTAACTTGTTAGGCGCAGATTTTCTGTGTGCACATGGGTTATTAGTGGATCTTGCAAATAGGCGCCTGGTTAATGCACTCTCTTTTGCTTCTATTCCATGCTCAGCTCGAGTTTCTCCACCACCTGTGCAGGCCAACGTCACCACGGCAGGAGGTAAGTTTGAGCAACTCCTCACCCAATTTCCAGCACTCACAACCCCCAAATTCTCAGCCACTGTAGCCAAACACGGGGTTAAACACTTCATTCCAACAAACGGACCTCCCGTTTTTGCCAAAGCTCACCGCTTAGACGCGGCCAAACTCAACATAGCAAGGGACGAATTTGCAGCTCTTGAAAAATTAGGCATTTGCCGACGTTCAAAGAGCCCTTGGGCCTCACCACTTCATATGGTCCCGAAATCCGACGGTTCTTGGAGACCGTGCGGAGATTACCGCAGGCTAAACAACGCTACAGCGCATGACCGCTACCCCATTCCTCACATTCAGGATTTTTCATTGCATTTAGCAGGTGCGCGCATTTTTTCAAAAATAGACTTAGTCCGCGGTTATCACCAGGTCCCAGTCCGAGCTGAAGATATTCCTAAAACAGCGGTTATAACCCCTTTCGGCCTTTTTGAATTTCTAAGAATGCCATTCGGCCTCAAAGGCACGGCTCAAACTTTTCAACGGATGATGGACGCAGTCCTACGCGACCTACCCTTTGTTTTTGTCTACCTCGATGACATGCTTGTAGCCAGTTCATCCGAGGAAGAACATGAACAGCACCTCACTACCGTTTTTCAGAGGCTGGAAGAGCACGGACTTATAATCAATCCAGCCAAATGCAAATTCGGCGTATCACAAATTGATTTTTTGGGACATAGGGTCTCCCCGGCAGGGGCAATTCCGCTTCCAGACAAAGTTTGTGCGATAGAAAGTTTTCCACGGCCTCAAACGGTTAAGTCGCTACAGGAATTTTTGGGGATGGTTAATTTTTACAACCGTTTCCTCCCCCACGCAGCTCAGCTCATGCAACCTCTATATGACGCGCTCAGAAAAAAGAAAGCTTCCAACGCGGTCGAATGGACCCCGGAGCGCGAACGCGCTTTCGCGGAAGTAAAAAGCACCCTAGCTAACGCCACAATGTTAGTCCACCCAGATTCCTCACCCCGCATTGCTCTAACCACAGATGCTTCAGACCTGGCTATAGGGGCAGTTGTAGAACAACTTGTCAGTGGGGTCTGGCAACCTTTAGCATTCTTTAGCAAATCGCTAAACCCTACTGAACGCAAATACAGCACTTTTGACAGAGAGCTGCTGGCGCTTCAGTTGTCCATCCGCCACTTCCAGTTTTGGTTAGAAGGGTGGAGTTTCACGGCTTTTGTGGACCATAAGCCGCTCACTTTTGCTATGGCTAAAATTTCAGAACCATGGTCAGGCAGACAGCAAAGACAGCTAGCTGCGATTTCAGAGTTCACCACAGACATTCGACATGTAGCAGGCAAACTTAACGTAGTAGCTGACTGTCTCTCCCGTGCTGTGGCACTGCCAGAGCACGAGGAGACAGATTACACTGCTTCAGCAGCTGAGCTTTTCTCTAACGCAAACACATATGCAGCACCTATCCATGAAGGGATAGATTATGCAGCCATGGCGGAAGAGCAAGGTAGTGATGCGGACGTGCGCGCGCTCCTGTCTGGACCAACAGGGTTAAGGCTGGAGGAAAAAAGGTTGCGCGACGGCGTGCCCCCCCTAATATGCGATGTTTCAACCAGCCGACCTCGCCCGTTAGTACCAGCTGCTTGGCGCCGCCGCATTTTCGACGCAATTCACTCCCTCGCGCACCCAGGTGTGCGCGCCTCGGTCAAAATGGTTGCCGAAAAGTTTGTGTGGCCAGGCCTACGCAAAAACGTAAAAGAATGGGCAAAAACTTGCATTCCTTGTCAGCGCGCCAAAGTACACAAACACACTAAAGCCCCTCTGGAGCCTTTTCCAATCCCTGCAAGAAGGTTCGACCACATTCATGTCGACCTCGTGGGGCCGCTGCCTTCCTCCCAAGGTTTCACACACCTGCTAACAATGATAGACCGCACCACGCGCTGGCCAGAGGCAGTCCCGCTAGCGGTAACCACAGCGGAGGAAGTCGCTCGCGTTTTTCTAACAAATTGGGTGGCACGTTTCGGCATCCCATCAGACATCATGTCAGATAGGGGGCCTCAATTTGTCTCAGAGCTCTGGTCAGCCATGTCCAACAGTTTAGGGGCGACAATTCACCGTACCACCGCTTATCACCCTCAGGCTAATGGGTTATGCGAGCGTTTTCACAGGTCCTTAAAGGCCGCCCTCAGGGCCTCATTAACGGACACAAATTGGGTAAATAAACTTCCCTGGGTTTTATTGGGGTTGCGTGCGGCACCTAAAGAGGATTTAGACGCTTCCCCTGCAGAATTAGTCTTCGCTCAGCCTATCAGACTACCAGGTGAATTTTTACCAGAAAACCCGGAACCAGGGCACCTCCCGGTCCCAAGGTTTTTAGGCAGTAACAGTCCAGACTTTCTCCACGGTCCAGCTCATCACTCCTTTCCACGAGTTTTTGTTCCTCAAACTTTAAAAAACGCTGAGTTTGTTTTTGTTAAGCATGAAGCTCTAAAACCAACATTACGCCCAGTATACGATGGCCCGTATAGAGTGCTGGAAAATGGTGACAAACACTTTGTGGTTGATTATGGGGATAGAAATGAAACGGTCAGCATTGACAGACTCAAACCTGCCTTCTTGTTGAGAGACGGACCTGCACAGCTGGCCCGAGCACCTCGGCGAGGTAGACCCCCCAAGGAGAAAGTCTCAGCCCCCAGGCAGGGAACAGATAATCTCTCTCCTTCCCACACTGCAGATTCCTCACAACAAGGTCCCAGCAGGACGCCTAAACCAACCTACAGCAGCTTTGGGAGAAGATTGAAACCCAGACTGCACAGGGACTGATTACACCACTATGCAAATTTTCGCTAATTGTGCCGCAACAGTTTAGGACTGATTTATGATTATACTGTGCCGTTATGTTTTCACTGAACTCTCTTAGGAGCATGGCTGCTTGAAAGTTTCTTCTGTGGCAACAGCTGTAACACGTAGTATGTCTTAGTAATTACCCTAGACTGTGAATCTTTCTGTGTTCCTTCATAGTTGTTTGGGGGGCCTGTGGTATATATCACTCAGATATTCCATACCTACATTGGTTAGAGCATGTGGAAATGTTTGGGACAACATATACAAAGGAACTTCACACCTCTGAAAGAACAAAGGAATCTCACCGCCGTGTGAAGACCCATGACGTCACAGGACGCCATGGCAACAGACTCGACACCCTTCACCCCTGAGAGAGGAGAAGGTCTTCCCATCACCTCCCAAGGCGAAGGGAGGAGTTAACAGGACTAATAGGGGGATTTAGATAATGGGGAGATGTTACCTTTTTCAATGAGTGGACTCTAACATCAGCTGTTTCAATGAGTGGTGCCATGTATGCTTGTATTTAACCAGCGAGCAAAGCAGAGATCTCTCTCTTGCCTTCTGCTAAGCTCTGCACCTGTTGAGATTTGATAGAGGAGCTATTCATTAAAAACCCTGTTTTTAATTCAAAGCCGCCTCGTTATTTCAGCTCCACTACACATGGTATGATTATGTGCCCATACATATTCTCACCCTCCATAGCGACCGGTATTTTCCTAGTTGTATGCCGGAGGGGACCATTGTGTAAGTCTATTGCATCTTTTGCATTCAAAAACTATTAGTTTGTTACGTCTTTTTGCTATCTCTGCGAGCAGCCCTGCTTAGGTTGTACAGTCTGACAGCCGTTGGTAGGAAGGACCTCCGAAACCTCTCGGTTGTGCACCTGGGATGATGTAGTCTGCTGCTAAATGAGCTCCTCAGTGCATTCAGTATGTCCTGCATAGGGTGGAACTCGGACTCCAGCAGAGATGACAGTTTAGCCACCGTCCTTCTCTCTCCTATCTCCTCCACCGGATCAAGGAGCTGCCCCAGGACAGAGCTAGCTTTCTTGATCAGTTTGTTCAGTCTCTTCCTATCGGCTGCAGTAATGCCACTGCCCCAGCAGACCACTCCAAAAGTGATGGTTGATGCCACCACCGTGTCATAGAATGTCTTCAGCAGCGCCCCTTGTACACCAAAAGACCTGAGTCTCCTCAGCAGGAACAGCCTGCGCTGTCCCTTCTTGTAGAGTGCGTCAGTATTGTGTGACCAGTCTAGTTTATTGTTCAGATGAACACCCAGGTACTTGTAGGATGTCACCATCTCGATGTCTGTTCCCTGTATATTTACTGGTGCTGTGAGGGGTTGCCCATGCCTGCGGCAGTCCACCACCAGCTCCTTAGTTTTCTTTGCGTTGATCTGGAGGCAGTTCCGATGGCACCAGTCCACGAAGTCCTGGATAAGCCCTCTATACTAAGCTTCATCTCCATTGGAGATGAGGCCAACGATCGCAGAGTCATCAGAGAACTTCTGTAGATGGCAGTGTGTTGTGTTGTGTGAGAAGTCCGCAGTATAAAGAGTGAACAGGAAGGGAGCCAGCACCGTTCCCTGGGAGGCCCCCGTGCTACCAATGATCATGTCGGACACACAGTCCCGGGTTCTCACAAACTGAGGCCGGTTCGTGAGGTAGTCCAGGATCCATGATGACAGGTGCTGGTCCACCCCTGCGCGCAGCAGCTTATCCTTCAGGATCATCGGTTGGATGGTGTTGAAAGCACTGGAGAAGTCAAAGAACATGATCCTCACCATATTCCCGGGCTTCTCCAGGTGGGACAGAGAATGGTGAAGGAGGAAGATCACCGCATCCTCCATCCCAATGCCATGCTGGTAGGTGAACTGGAGTGAATCCATCGCTGGTTCCACCAGGGGGCGGAGGTGAGCAAAGAGCAGTCTCTCCAGGGTCTTCATCAAATGGGACGTCAAGGCCACCGGGCTGTAGCTGTTCAAGTCTTTGGGGTGGGAAGTTTTTGGTACAGGTACCACACAAGATGTTTTCCACAGCTGTGGTACCCTCCCCAGCTTCAGGCTCAGGTTGAAGATGTACATCACAATCCCACACAGCTGGTCTGCACAGGACTTGAGGAGCTTTGCGCTGATGCCGTCCGGTCCCGACGCCTTCCTCGCCTTGATCTTCCTCAGCTCCGTCCTCACCTGGGTCCTGGTCAGGGTCAGGATGGGGGGCTGTGTGTTGGGAGTGGCGGGGTGTTGGTGGAGTGGGGAGTGGGCAGCAGGACTTGATGTCTTTAGAGGCAGCAGTGGTTGTTGTGCAGTCAGGGGGGAGGGCGGTTGGTCAAACCTATTGAAAAACAGATTCAGGTTGTTCGCCCATTCCCTGCCCCCCGTGGCCTGGGGGGAGGTATTCTGGAGCCCAGAGATGGTTTTGAGGTTTCTCCAGACCCTGCTGATGTCGCTGTGTTGCAGCTTGTCCTCCATCTTCTTCCTGAAGCTGTCTTTGCCTTCTCTGATCTTTCTCCTCAGCTCCCTCTGTACGGACTTCAGCATCTCCTTGTTCCCCGACCTGAAGATCCTCTTCTTCTCTCTCAGAAGTGTTTTTATCTCAGGGTTGATCCAGGGTTTGTTGTGAGCAACACCGTATGGTCTTGGTGGGAACGGATTTGTCCACACAGAAGCTCAGGTAGTCCGTGAAGGTGTGAGTGAGGCCATCGATGTCCTCACCATGTGGATCGCAGAGCTGCTTCCAGGCGGTGGCTTCAAAACAGCCCTTTAGAGTGTCCATTGTCTCCTCAGACCATAACTCCACTGTGCGCATGGCCGGAGATTGTCTGTGCACTAGGGGTTTGTACACCGGCCGGAGATGAACCAAGTTGTGATCCGATCTCCCGAGTGGGGGTAGTTGTGATGAGGTGTACGCCTCCTTAGTGTTTGCGTAGAATAAGTCCAGTGTTTTATTGTCTCTAGTGTGGCATGTGACATACTGGGTGAACGTGGGTAGAATGGGAGATAGTGAAACATGGTTGAAATCGCCTGAGATGAGGAGAAGAGCATCTGGGTGTTTGGTCTGCAGCCTGCTGGTTACTGAATGGATGACGTCACGCGCTGTCCCAGCGTTCGCCGTCGGATTTGCATAAGCAACAATGCAGATCACGTGTGAGTGTTCTCTCGGGAGATATGTAGGCCGCATGCTAACAGCTAGCAACTCAATGTCTTTGCTGCAGTGTCATTGTTTAACAGTGATATGTCCCGGTCTGCACCAGTTGTTGTTAACATACATTATCACTCCACCGCCCCTTGCTTTGCCACTGTCTGGTGTTCGGTCTGCCTGTATCATGTGGAAACCCTCCAGCTCAGTGTTAGCATCTGCTGCTAGTTCAGTTAGCCACGTCTCAGAAAACAAAAGGAGAGAGCACTCCCGATATGTGCTATCGTAACGGCAGATAGCCGCTAGCTCATCTACCTTTCCCAGTAACGACCGTACATTTCCCATGACAATAGATGGAAGCGAGGGTCTGTACCTTATATTTTTTGTCCTCCGCCTTACTCCAGCCCGGCAGCCGTGGCTGGAGTAAGGCGCATGTAGAGATTGAAAGATACCCTTTCAATCTCTACACCATTTACACTGAGTTTAGATACTGAGTTGTTGTGATGGTTGTTAAAAACTATAAATTTTGTCTTACTTAAATTGAGCGTTAATTTGTTTGAATCAAACCACAGTTTAAGCTTTCCTAATTCCTTTCCGAGTGTATCCAGAAGTTGTTCCAAATTGCTTCCACTGCATAATAGATTAGTGTCATCGGCAAACAATATTAAGTCAATTTTTTCTGCAACTTTACATATATCATTTATATTCATATTGAATAATAATGGCCCCAAAACTGAACCCTGTGGGACTCCACAAGTAACCTTCAGTAACTGTGAGTTTTTGTTACCAACACATACATACTGATATCTATTCTTTAAGTAACTACTTAACCAGGACAGTGCTACCCCTCTAATACCACAATTTTGTAGTTTCTTTAATAATAAATTATGATCCACTGTATCAAATGCTTTTTTAAGAATACCCCAACTGAATACTCTTTATTTTCAATGGCAGTTGATATTTTTTCTATAAATTCCATTAGAGCAAATGCAGTTGTCCTCTTGTGTCTGAACCCATATTGCTGCTCACACAATAAATTATTCTTCAGTATGAAGTTGTCAATTCTCTCATAGAATATTTTTTCAAGTATCTTGGAAAATTACGGCAACAGTGAAATTGGTCTATAGTTTGAGAATTCCCCTCTGTCACCCGTCTTGTATATTGGAATTACTTTAGCTATTTTCATTGCATTGGGAAATATACCTGTTTGGAGAGACAGGTTAAAGATATGCGTCAGTGGTTTCACTAAGCATTCAATAATAGTTTTGACTAAGAGCATGTCAATACCATCAGTCCGTAGATGTTTTACTTTTAAACGATTTAACAATTTCAATGACCTCTCTCTCGTCTGTGTTCTTTATGAAAATGGAGTCTTTTATAGCAGTGTTTTTGCTTATTGTATCACCTGTAGGCGCCGTAATGGGTATTTCTCGAGCCAAATTAGGACCAATGTTAACAAAAAAGTTATGACTTCTGCTATCGAAGTGTATTATTGATAGTTTACCATCTAGTTGCACTTGACTTTTGAATTGCTTTTCAGTGTAATATTCACAGTGGTTATGAATATTATTGAAAAAGTGGTTATCAGGATCAATATCATTCTCCATCTCTTGTAGTTTATGTTCAGCATAATGGCATATTTTCAGAGTTTGAGTATCCTTACTCTGTGTCAAATGACTTCCTCCAAGTGGGGATAATTGATGTCTACTCAAGTCAGTCATAAGTTTTTGTTTGTTTTGCTTATTTTTTATAAGTACTTTGACATGGTATATCAAAAGAACTATTCATACCATGTGTGTGAATATGGATTATCATTGTCTCTTAATTTTCTTAATCAGTGTTCATCTGTATTTATCTAAGTCAGTAACATCTCTGATCATTATACTCTTTGCTTGCTCAGGTGTTCCATTTAGTTTGATCCAAACTCTACAATTTCTTGTCCATGTTGCCTGTATCTTATTTTGTCTTTTCAGCATCCGTGCTTGCCGTGCTATTTCAGCATTTGTTTTAGTTAGGTGTTCATTTAGGTAAACTTCTGTTCCCCGTAGCTTTCTGGCCTGCCTCAGTATGTCATTCTTTACCCTTCTGTTCACAAAGCGCATCACAATTGATTTCTTTGTTTTATTATCTTTCCTGGGTAAAGCATAACAGGTTGAAATTGCATTTGCTTCTACCTTTATATCTTTACTGCCAAGGAACTGAAGCACCTGGTTTTCTAGGGAGACTGATTCACTCAGGGGAGCCTCCTCACCTCTCAGTCCTGTTGTAGCATGAGCGTATGACTGATATTTGATGTCTAGTCCACTTATAACTAGGTCATCCATACGAGAACCTTGTTCAAGATCCTCGACGCGTCGCTCCAAGTCCGTAATTTTTTTGTCTTTTTCCTGAATTGTTAATTTTAAGTCTCGTACATCTTCCATTAGGCCTATTATTTTGGCCTGCTGGCTAACCATTTTGGCCACTTCTTCTGACAAGAAGTTCAGAGATTTTTTGATCTCTTCCATCTCCTCCTTCTTTGGTGGCATTTTTACTGACCTGTGGATAGTAAAAACAATCTCTGCTTGTGTCGCCGGTATCCGATCCGACCGACCTCGAATCCAGCTGGGCCTCAGCTAGCCAACTAGCCCCCTCCGCTGCTAGTCCCGCTGCTTACCGCCACCGTAACCGAGCTCCTGTCCAGCTCCTCCACCGAGTCCCGCAGCACACCGCCGCTGCAGCCGAGCTCCGCTGGGGCCCCGGTAGATCCTCCGCTGAGCACCGCCGTTACCGCCATCTGCCTGGGTAGTTCCTCCGCTGAGCCCTGCCACCAACCACCATCTGCCTGGGTAGTTCCTCCGCTGGGCCTCACAACTGGGCTCCGACTCAGGCTATTGTCTGGCTGGGTCCCGGTGGTCCTCCACTGGTCCCCATCTCCCACCACTGCCACCCCCGAACTCCGATCCGGCTCACGTCCAACTGCCACCTCGGTTAGTTCCTCTGGTGAGCCCTCACCGGGGACTGAGTTGCTTCGTGTCGGTGTTAGGCGGCACAACTGGCGCCAGCGTTAAGCTAACTAGCGTTAGCTTAGCAAACGCTTCGGGTAAAGCGCAGCAGCGAACCACAAAGAAACGCTAGTCAGTTTACTCACAGTGGCCGGTGAAAGGTGATTAAAGGGGTATTCCAACGGAGGTGGAAATTCAGCCCGTGCGTGTGCGTCACAAGCGCCGATCGCTGTTGGTTAGTTATTTTTAATGGCAAAATCATCAACTTTGTCTCAGCACTGAAGAAGTGTGACCATCCCGGTCGCCATCTTGCTCTCACTCCGTGAGTGTGTGTCTCTTCTCTGTGCTGTGGTTGGTGGTCTTGAAGTGGGTGTAAAAAATGTTGAGATCATTTGGCAGGCTGTCTGTAGAGCTAGTGGTTCTGCTGTTGGTCCTCTTGTAGTCTGTGATGTGCTGCAGGCCTTGCCACATGCGCCCCGGGTCAGGAGTGGAGTACAGGCTGTCCAGCTTTTCCCTGTACTGCCTCTTGGCTGTTGTTATAGCCTTTCTCAGTCTATATTTTTCAGCTTTGTACTCAACCTCACAGCCTGATTTAAATGCACAAGAGCAAGCACGCAGCATCTGACGTACCTGACTGTTAATCCAGGGCTTCTGGTTGGGGAACTTGCTGACCTGTATTGTGGGTATGATGGTATCAACACACGTGCTGATGTACCCAGTCACGTATTCAGCATAATCTTGTATGTTTACAGAAGAGTCCTCTTGGGGGGCTGCAGCTTTAAACACATCCCATTCCGTGCATGACATAATGTCTGGCTCAGGAAACATGCACGCAGGCTCAGGGAAGATTTAATAGCTTTTATTCAACAACCAGGTATGTGTGGATGCGTGTATGAGATGTGTGAATGGCGTGAGGGTGAACGCTGAGAATCGGGAACAGAGCAGTTCGTCGTGCAGCCAGGCAACCCCATGGAGAGAGCAGAGGACAAGGGTAAAAGGGCACTTCACCGAGACAGGCACAACAGCGATGTGATGCTTACTTGCAGGTGAATGGTGGCTGGCGTTGGCCAGGAATCTTGCCTGGGAGATAACGTCCTGCTGCGCACACGAGATGACGTGGAGATGAGGGATGAGGAGTAGGCGATGACTGGAGAGTCCGCCGCCAAGGAATCCACCTGTGCACAGGGGAAAAATGCTGCGGAGCAGGTGAGGAAATAATGTAGCTTACTTGTCGTAGCGTAAATCTGCAGGAAGGGAAGGAACGATCCTGCTGAGGCTTGAGCACGGAGTAGAACAGACGCTCCAGACCGAAGCTCTGGGCTGAGTGGGTTAAATAGCCCGTGATTGACAAGGCGCAGGTGTGCGTGCAGCTGAGGTGGATGACGAGGAGCAGCGAGTTGTGACAGTACTCCCCCCCAACAGCGCCTCCTGGCGCTGGTTTGTCCGGGTGCGCCCGATGGAACTCCGTGATGAGACTCCGGTCCAACACAAACGAAGAGCGCACCCAGGACCTCCACTCTGGGCCGAATCCCTCCCAATCCATCAAGTACTGTAGCCCACGCCCTCGACGCCGGGAGTCCAAGATGGAAGTGACTTTCCATGCAGGGTGGCCGTCGACCATCATGGGCGCAGGCGGCTTCCTAGGGGGAGGACAGAGTGGGTCAGAGATCACAGGCTTGATCTTCAAGACGTGGAAGGTGGGACACACACGAAGGGAGGGGGGGAGGGCCAAATGCACAGCCACCGGGTTGATGATCTTGGTGATGGTGAAGGGCCCAATAAAACGTGGAGCTAGCTTCCTTTTCTTGGCCTTGAGGTTGATGTCCTGAGACGATAACCAAACTCGTTGGCCCACCTGGTAACTAGGAGCTGGTCTCCTGTGGCAATTAGCTGTAGAACTATTGTGCGCCGCTGTGCGCAAAAGCGCCTCACGCACCCTGGTCCACAAACCCCGGCAGCGCCTCAGATGCGCCTGGATGGAGGGGACGGTCAACTCACTCGCCTGCTCGGGAAACAATGGGGAGTCGTAGCCCAACGATGCTTTAAAGGGAGACATCCCAGTGGCCGATGACCGTGCCGTGTTGTGAGCATACTCCACCCAGGGCAGATATGAACGCCAGGAGGATGGGTTGGAGGAGGTGACGCAGCGCAGGGCAGCTTCCAGCTCTTGATTGGCGCTCTCACATTGCCTGTTGGATTGGGGGTGATGACCAGAGGAGAGGCTCACCTTGGCCCCCAGGGCGTTGCAAAAACTCCTCCATACCTCAGACACAAACTGGGGCCCCCGATCAGATACGACATCCATGGGGATGCCGTGCAGCCTGACCACGTGTTGGACTAAGAGGTCAGCTGTCTCCCGTGCCGAAGGAAGACCCCGGAGCGGCACAAAGTGGGCGGCCTTCGAGAACCGAGCCACTATCATCAGCACTACGTCGAAGGTGTTGGAAACAGGGAGGCCAGTAACGAAGTCTAAGGCTATGTGTGACCAGGGCCTGCCCGGGACCGGCAGGGGCTGGAGTAGGCCCGCGGGGGGGAGAGTTGGAGGATTTACCTGTAGCACACTCGGGGCACGCCCGGACGTAGTTGGCGACGTCCTTCTGGAGACCAGGCCACCAAAAGGACCGCTGGAGTAGATCCACCAACCGGGAAACGCCAGGATGACAAGCGAATTTGGACGTGTGGGCCCAGTGAATGACCTCCCCCCAAACAGCCGATGGGACGAAAAGCCTATCCTCCGGTCCGCCGCCAGGATCAGGTTCGGTCTCCTGCGCCCTCCGGACCTTGTCCCTGATGGACCATGAAACTGCCCCCACGACGCATGAACCAGGAAGGATGGTGTGATCCAGCTCCTCCGGGGCCTCAGGGGAGAACTGTCTGGAAAGGGCATCGGGCAACCCATTCTTTGTGCCTGGACGGTAGGTGATGTTAAAGCGGAACCAAGCAAAGAACAGAGACCAGCACGCCTGGCGGGCATTCAGTCGTCTGGCTGACCTCAGATACTCTAAGTTCTTGTGGTCCATCCAGACCACGAAAGGCTGGGCTGCCCCCTCCAGCCAGTGACGCACCCTCCTGCAGCGCGAGATTGATGGCCAGAAGCTCTCTGTCACCGACGTCATAATTTCGTTCAGCAGATGACAGGCGCCGGGAGAAGAAAGCACAGGGTTGCTTAACTCCATCTACAGGAGAACGCTGGGAAAGCACCGCCCCCACTCCCGTATCAGACGCATCCACTTCTACCAGGCACTGCAGCGCGGGGTCAACCTGGGTCAGGACCCAGGAGGAGGAGAACTCCGTCTTCAGGGTGTTAAATGCTGCTGCAGCCTCCTCAGACCACCGGAAGGGAACCTTGGGAGAGGTGAGGCGGGTCGGGGGGGTGACGATCGCGCCGAAGTTGGGAACAAAGCAGTGGTAGAAGTTGGCGAAACCGATGAATTGCTGCACCTGTTTCCTGGAGGTTGGCGTGGGCCACTCGACCACCGCCTTCACTTTGGCGGGGTCGGGGAGAACCTGGTTATGGGAGATGACAAAACCCAGGAAAGAGGTGGTCTTGGCATAGAATTCACATTTTTCTGCTTTGACGTAAAGCCTGTTCTCCAACAGGCGCTGCAGGACCCGCCTCACGTGGACCTGGTGCTCCTCCCGTGACCTGGAGAAGATGAGGATGTCATCCAGATAAACGAAGACGAAGAGCCCCAGGAAGTCCCGCAGGACGTCATTAATTAGCCGCTGGAAGACGGCAGGGGCGTTGGTAAGCCCAAACGGCATAACCAAATATTTGAAATGGCCGCTGGGCATCTGAAAGGCCGTCTTCCATTCATCGCCCTCCCGGATCCGGACAAGATGATAGGCACTGCGGAGGTCCAATTTAGTGAACCATGTCACCCCCTGGAGGGAGTGGAAGGCAGTGTCCATGAGAGGCAGCGTATATTTGTCCTTCTTGGTGATGTCGTTAAGGGCCCTGAAGTCGATGCACGGCCGCAACGACCCATCCTTCTTAGACACAAAGAAGAATCCAGCGCCAAGCGGGGACGAGGATGGGCGAATGATCCTGGCGCTGAGCGACTCCTTGATGTAACTGTCCATGGCCTCTCGTTCGGGTGCAGACAGGCTGTATAGGCGACCAGATGGTAACGGCGCCCCCGGGCGGAGATTGATGGCGCAGTCATAGGGCCAATGAGGAGGAAGGGACATCGCCCGAGACTTGCTGAACACCTGGCCCAGGTCATGGAACTCCGGGGGAACCAAGGTGAGATCCGGAGGGGCGGAGACTAGGGCTGGTGGAGGTAAGGTTGGGGCACAAGCTGCAGACTGAAGGCAGGTGCTCATACAGAAGGTGCTCCACACAGTAACACTCCCAGTACGCCAGTCAAGGACAGGGTTATGTAAGCGCAGCCAGGGGTAGCCCAGGATGACGGGAGACGTAGAGGAGGCCAAGACGTAGAAGCTGAGGTCCTCTCGGTGATTCCCAGACACGATGACAGGGGTAGGCCTGGTGCGGTGCGTCTCAACTCCCAGAGGAGAACGAGATAGGGCGATCAGTTTGAGGGGAGCAGACAATGGGAGACAGGTTATGCCCAGACGGGTTGCCAGGCTCATGGAAATAAAGTTCTGCTCTGCCCCCGAGTCCACTAGTGCGTGAGTGAGATGCCCTGTGGAGTTGTGGCTGAATCGGATGGGCAGAGAACAATGAGTGAGGGGATTAGACCGGTTAGTGTCCGCGAGGCCCCCTACAGTGACTCACGGACTCCCTCGTTTGGGCTTCGTCGGGCATTGCTCCACGGTATGCTGGTCGTCTCCACAGTACATGCAGAGACCCAGCTCCCGGCGGCGCTGTCTCTCCGCTAGAGTGAGCCTAGTTCGCCCGACCTCCATTGCCTCTGACTCGTTGGCGGACCTCAGAGCAGGTAACGCCAGGGGGCGAGACTGAGGAGCGTGAGCGGGAGCTGCGCGCGAGTGGCTGATTGACTTCCGCTCGGCGGTGCGCTCCCGCAGCCTGTTGTCTAAGTTAATGGTCAAGGAAATTAGCTCCGACAGTCGCCCAGGGAGGTCTCGGCTGGTCAACTCAACCCGCAGACCAGAGCTGAGGCTGCAGAGGAAGAGGCTGCAGAGTGACGCCTCACCCCAGCCAACCTCCTCCGCTGCCACCCGGAAGTCGACAGCGTAATCCGCCGCCGATCGGTTTCCCTGTTGGAGGGCAAGGAGCCAATCGGCGAGGATGCTATCACACCGAGAGTGGTCAAAGACCTCCAGACAGCTCTGCACAAACTGGTATTAGGAGAGGTTCGCATAGCTGGGCTTCGACATAACGGCGTAAGCCCAAGCTAATGCTCTCCCCTCCAGGAGATTAGCCAAATAACCAATTCAGCTGTGGTCTGAGGGAAAATCCCCGGGAATGCGCAGGAACACTGACTCACACTGCAAAATGAACCCCCGCGCTTCGCCGAGCTTCCTGTTGAAGCGAGCGGGGGTCGGTATGGGCGTGAGCCGGGTTGGCGTTCCCGAGCTAGGCTGCCCAGCCACGGAGGCAGCCGACGCTGATCCGCCTTGAGCTGGGGGGAACGCCTGCTGGGGGTCCACACGGTCTAACCAGTGAGTGATGTTAATCATCCATCCATCCATCCATCTTCTACCGCTTTTCCGGAGGTCTGGGTCGCGGAGGCAGCAGTTCAAGCAGAGAAGCTCAGACTTCCCTCTCTCCAGCCACCTGCTCCAGCCCTTCAGAGGGGATACCAAGGCGTTCCCAGACCAGCTGGGAGACATAGTCTCTCCACCGAGTCCTGGGTCTGCCCTGGGGTCTCCTCCCAGTGGGACGTGCCTGAAACACCTCAAGTGGGAGGCGTCCAGGAGGCATCCTAATCAGATGCCCATACCACCTCATCTGACTCCTTTCAATGTGGAGGAGCAGCGGTTCTACTCTGAGCCTCTCCCGGATGACTGAGCTCCTCACCCTATCTCTGAGGGTGAGTCCAGCAATCCTACGGAGAAAGCTCATTTCAGCCGCTTGTATCCGCGATCTCATTCTTTCGGTCATTACCCAAAGCTCATGACCATAGGTGAGAGTAGGAACGTAGATTGACTGGTAAATCAACAGCTTTGCCTTAGAACTCAGCTCCCTCTTCACCACAACAGACCGGTACAACGTCTGCATCACTGCAGATGCTGCTCCAATCCGTTTGCCGATCTCTCGCTCCATTTTCCCCTCACTCGTGAACAAGACCCCAAGATTCTTAAACTCCTCCACTTGGGGCAGGAGCCTGTCCCCAACCCGGAGAGGACAATCTACCTTTTTCCGGCTGGGGACCATGGACTGGGACTTGGAGGTGCTGATTCTCATCCCAGCCGCTTCACACTCAGCGGCAAACCGTACCAGCAAGAAACATGTAGGTTTAGGGCGCTCGCGCACGCAGCGACCAGCAGCCGGTGGCTTGTCACCAGACTGCAAACCAAGTCTACCTACGGGTACAAATAAGTAACAAAAAAAAAACAAACAAAAAAAAAAGAGCTGTAGGTCATTGCTGGATGAAGCCAACAGGACAACATCATCTGCAAACAACAGGGATGAGATCCTGTGGTCACCAAGCATGACACCCTCCATTCCCTGGCTGTGCCTAGAAATCCTGTCCATAAAAATCATGAACAGGATCGGTGACAGAGCGCAGCCCTGGCGGAGTCCAACTCTCACTGGGAATGACTCCGACCGAGTGTTGGCAATACGAACCAAACTCTCACAATGGTCGTACAGAGACCGAATAGCTCGTAACAACAAGCCCGATACCCCATACTCCCGAAGCACCCCCCACAAAAATCCACGAGGGACGCGATCAAATGCCTTCTCCATGTCCACAAAACACATGTAAACTGGTTGGGCAAACTCCCACGAACCCTCAAGAATTCTTGAAAGGGTAAAGAGCTGGTCCGATGTGCCACGGCCAGGAAGAAAACCACATTGCTCCTCCTGAATCCGAGGTTCGACCAACGGCCGGACTCTCCTCTCCAGTACCTTGGCATAGACCTTCCCAGGGAGGCTGAGGAGTGTGATCCCTCTAAAGTTGGAGCACACCCTCCGGTCCCCTTTTTTGAAGAGAGGAACCACCACCCCGGTTTGCCATGCCAAAGGCACTGCCCCCGACCTCCACGCAATGTTGCAGAGGCGTGTCAACCATGATAGCCCAACAACATCCAGGGCCTTGAGGTACTCAGGGCGAATCTCGTCCACCCCCGGGGCCCGGCCACCAAGGAGATTTTTAACCACCTTGGCGACCTCAGCCCCTGTGATAGGCGAGTCATCCCCCCCGTCCCCAAACCCTGCTTCCTCTGTGGAAGGCGTATCAGTGGGATTGAGGAGATCCTCGAAGTATTCCTTCCACCGCCCGACGATATCCCTAGTCGAAGTCAACAGTGTCCCATCCGCACCATACACAGTGTGGACGGGGAGCTGCTTTCCCCTCCTGAGCCGCCGGACAGTTTGCCAGAATCTCTTTGAGGCCGATCAAAAGTCTTGTTCCATGGCCTCACCGAACTCCTCCCATACCCGGGTTTTTGCTTCAGCAACCACCCGAGCTGCACTCCGCTTGGTCTGCCGGTACACCTCAGCTGCTTCGGGAGTCCCAAAAGCCAACCAAGCTTGATAGGACTCCTTCTTCAGCTTAATGGCCCCCCTCACCACTGGTGTCCACCACTTGGTTCGGGGGTTGCCACCACGAGATGCACCGACCACCTTGCGGCCGCAGCTCTGGGCCGCTGCTTCAACAACAGAGGTGGAGAACATGGCCCATTCAGACTCCATGTCTCCAGACTCCCTCGGAATGTGGTTGAAGTTCTTCTGGAGGTGGGAGTTGAAGACCTCCCGGACAGGGGCCTCAGCCAGACGCTCCCAGCACACCCTCACTATACGTTTGGGTCTACCAGGTCTGAATGGCTTCCTCCCCTGCCATCGGATCCAACTCACCACCAGGTGGTGATCAGTTGACAGCTCTGCACCTCTCTTTACTCGGGTGTCCAAGACATACGGTCGCAGGTCTGATGATACGATAACAAAATCGATCATCGACCTGCGACCTAGGGTGTCCTGGTGCCAGGTGCACATATGGACACCCTTATGCTTGAACATGGTGTTCGTTATGGACAGACTGTGGTTAGCACAGAAGTCCAATAACTGAACACCACTCGGGTTCAGATCAGGCAGGCTGTTCCTCCCAATCACCCCCCTACAGGTTTCACTGTCGTTGCCCACGTGCGCATTGAAGTCCCCCAGTAGGACAATGGAGTCTGATGTTAATCAACTGATTTAATATTACCTGTTGTTGGTGAGCTATTAGATCCACCCGAGCCTCAAGGGTGGAGAGACGGCGTGCGAGCCCACTGTCTGCTGAACCGTTCTGCTGGAGCCGTACTGACATAATGTCTGGCTCAGGAAACATGCACGCAGGCTCAGGGAAGATTTAATAGCTTTTATTCAACAACCAGGTATGTGTGGATGCGTGTATGAGATGTGTGAATGGCGTGAGGGTGAACGCCGAGAATCGGGAACAGAGCAGTTCGTCGTACAGCCAGGCAACCCTATGGAGAGAGCAGAGGACAAGGGTTAAAGGGCACTTCACCGAGACAGGCACAACAGCGAGGTGATGCTTACTTGCAGGTGAATGGTGGCTGGCGTTGGCCAGGAATCTTGCCTGGGAGACAACGTCCTGCGGCGCACACGAGATGACGTGGAGATGAGGAATGAGGAGTAGGCGATGACGGGAGAGTCCGCCGCCAAGGAATCCACCTGTGCACAGGGGAGAAATACTGCGGAGCAGGTGAGGAAATAATGTGGCTTACTTGTTGTAGCGTAGATCTGCAGGAAGGGAAGGAACGATCCTGCTGAGGCTTGAGCACGGAGTAGAACAGACGGCTCCAGACCGAAGCTCTGGGCTGAGTGGGTTAAATAGCCTGTGATTGACAAGGCGCAGGTGTGCGCCCAGCTGAGGTGGATGACGAGGAGCGGCGAGTTGTGACAGTGCAGGCAAATCAGTCTTGTAGGGTGCTCTCAGTCTCTGGAGTCCAGTGCTTAATTTGCGTAATAACAGGGTTTCTTTGTTTCAGCTTTTGTCTGGAGGCTGGGAACATAAACAGTGAGATGTGATCTGACTGTCCAAAGTGTGGGGGGGGGGGTGCCACTCTGTAGGCACCACGTATGTTGGAATAAACATGATCCAATGTGCTTTCATCGCGGGTGGGAATGCCCTGTTTATTAGGGTTTTCTAGAATCAAAATTGCTTTAATCCTCGACACAGTAAAGCTAAAGAGATGAGCATTTCTACACACATAGATATACATGCCACATGGCTTTGTTTGGTGATCCTGGTCACTTCGGCTAAATAGAATATAGAAGTGCTTGGCAACCAGTAGTGGATGAGCACACACTTTCAGACATTGACCTTACCGAGGAGCCACTGGGGTTATGGTGCCCTCGAGTAGAGCTAATGACATGGAGAGCAACCGGTGCAACAGATGGCCCTCACAGAGTCATATGAGGACTTCTGTCAGCAAGTAGGATGGCTGATGTTTACTTATTCACACCATTGCACATATTTACACAAATTCAGATAGCACGATTACTCCTGGAAACATCCTTTGTGTTTGGCCTCACTTGATTATTTTTCCTTTTTCCATGTGTGGAAATAAAATAATAGTGCAATTAGTGTGGGGAAAATACAATAATGGAAGCAGCCAGGTTGCCATTAATCAGGGTCCTTCTGTATCACATGAAAGACACACGACAATTGGAGCAGGAGCAGGAGGAATCTTCCAGAGTGTAAATACTGGAGCTGCAAGTAAAATTTTCTCTTACCTAACAGAAATCCCCAAAATAAGAAAAAACTGGAGTGATATAATATCCTCAGTGAAGCATATCAGTGCCATTATCAGGGAATACAGTAACTCCCAGAATCCGTATTGTCCAGTCAGATTGCTCGGTGAAAACTAACTGGTGTATGAACTATGATGATTGTAATACAGTGTGAACACGGAAATGTGTGAACTACAATTCATGCATTTTTCCATCACTGTCAATAATTACAGGTTTTGTACTTTTTACACTCTGGTTCCATGAATTGCAAATCAAACAAGTCAACAATAAAAATCTCAGCTATAATTGTAACTTTCTCCCCAGTTTCATATATTTGCAGCTTTTTCCCAGCATGTAAATTTGAGACTTTTTCCCATCTTGTAGATATGCAACTTTTCCCCTCAGTTAAGTAGAAGAAGCCATCTCTGTTGTCATTCAGTCCATACAGCCAATCGTGTACGGTAGAACAAAATGACGTTTCTCCTGTCTACAAAGTTAATCACATGTAGAATCAGAGGGGTCGCTGCCATGCAAGGCACCGCCACAAACAACTTCTCCTTCCCCCATTCTATTACGCTGAGCACCAAGCTAGAAGGCAGGAAGTACCATTTTTATATGGTCTTTGGTATGACCCGGCCAGGACTTGAACCCCCAACCTCCTGGTTGTGGGGCAGATGCTCTATCAACTAGGCCACCGCTCCGGTAAAGTTGCAAACCCTCCCCCCCTCCCCCCAGTTTCGTAAAGTTGTTCTTTTCTCCATCTTCTAAATTTTCTGACTTTTCCCCCTAGATTTGTAAATTTCTGACTTTTTCCCCATCCTGTAAATTTGCCTAGTTAAGTAAAGTTTTAACTCTTTACCCCAGTTTCCTAAATTTGCATTTTTCCCCCATCTCAGAAATGTTCCAACTCCCCCCCTCCCCCCCGTTTCATAAAGTTGTGATTTTTTTTCCCCTATCTTGTAAATTTCCAACTTTTCCCCATCTTACAACTTTTTCCCATGTAAATTTATGATTTTTCCCCCCAGTTTCATAC
This sequence comes from Pholidichthys leucotaenia, assembly GCA_020510985.1. Taxonomy (NCBI): domain Eukaryota; kingdom Metazoa; phylum Chordata; class Actinopteri; order Cichliformes; family Pholidichthyidae; genus Pholidichthys; species Pholidichthys leucotaenia. Next base: position 472,402,251 of record CM035836.1, on the reverse strand, counting down.
ATTTGTGATGTTGCTGTTGTTGTTGACCTAAGACTTAACCTCAAATTTTCAGCCAAACAGGAACCTCTGCACACTGTGGTTTAGTATTCAGCAACAGTCCAAGCTCTCTTATTTGATCTAAATCACTAAATCAAACCAAATGGCCAAAAGCAGATGGCCAATTCAAATGGGACAGCTGGGTACTGCTTTTACAAGTAAGACTACCATGCAAGCATGTCTTTAATGCTAAAATGGTAAATATACCAAATCTTTGACAACACAGCACTAATGCATTGTTTATGTCATCACAACGAAGTCATCAAAAATCTTCAATTAAACAACAAGCCAAATATCCAATTTTAATCTTTCAGCCAGGGGTGTCCAATCATGTGCCATGGAGGGCCAAGAGCTTGCAGGTTTTCTCTTCTACCCAGTCTCGTCAGCAGGTGTTTTCACTTATCAGCAAATCAGTGGGAAGAAGTTCAGTGGAATCTGCTGTTGAAGACACTGGTTGGAAGTAAAGCCTGCGGGGTCTTGGCCCTCCGTGGCACATGACTGGACACGCCTGAACTAAGCAGTAAAGGTAAGGCAACAGGTGCCTCATGTGACAGTTTTATTGATCTGTAGAACAAGTGTGACCGCAGCTGAGCTTATCATGTATTACAATTTCCTCACAGATCGCACAGAGGTCTATAAAGTCATCATAATCATGCAAACAGACGGGCTATGCTCACTCATTGACACACCCATCCATAGTTTCATTTTTATACTGGTGATTTCTACTATATATGAAAACGGCACATTACTGTGAAGTGCAGTGTGGTGACGTGTACTTCCCGTCACGTCACGTCACCACCCTATATAAGGCAGAGGGAAATCCATGTTGCAGCCTCTCTGACCGGTGCCCTCCGCCAGGTGCCTGCCGTGTTACCGCTGTTCACCATCATCGATAAAGATGTGTTCGCCCAGTCATCTTGCCTCATCCTTCACCCAGGTATTTCACCATGCATAACAATTTCAAGTCTTTAATCCATCTCTCATTTGCAATGATTTGCAACTGAAAATCTACAATTAATCTTTTTAAAGAAAACACAAAAATAACACCAGGTGATGATGGGGAGTGATGGTTGATCTGAACTTGAAAACTGGGAGGCTTCTCACTATTAAATTTTGCACTTGCAATTTTGCAAAAAAATGTCTCCTTCCACCCCCCCACCCCCCCCCAAAAAAGTTGTGTCATTGTCTAGATGGAAAAAGATAATAATAAACTATGACAATAAATAATTATTTTAACCAGTATCCATATGAATGTTGCAACTTTACAAGAAAAAAAACTCAGAAATATACAAGAAATATGCTGAAAAGTTATAGTGAAAAAAGTAGCAAATTTATGATGTAGTTTCAGATTTACAGGGGAAAAGCATTACGGAAAAAGTTAGAAACTTACAAGACAAAAGTCACAAATGTAAGAGAAAAAGTAGGAAATTTATGCAAGAAGTTGCTAATGTACAAGAAAACAGTCACATTTATGGGGAAAAATGTTGCAAATTTATGAAAACAAAGTTGAAAATGTACAAGGGAAATAACTGCAAATGTTGCAAATTTACAAGAAAAAAATTCAAAAAACTTTGAGAAAAAAGTTACAAATCAACAAGAAAAAGTTTAAAAAGTTATTGGGGAAAAAAACTAGCAAATTTACAAGAAAAAAGTCACAAATTTATTAGAGTTTGCAAATTTGCAAGAAAAGAGTGGCAAATTCATGAGAAAACATTGCAAAGTATTCTGTAAAATCATTTTTTTTTAAGGAAAAAAGATGATTTTACAGAAAAAAAGCCAATAATTCAAATTTACAAAAAGTTACAAATTTATGAGAAATGTTTTTTTTAATTTACAAGAAAAATTTGTAAATTTACAAGAAAAAAAAGTTTGTAATTTTATTTTTTCCCCAAAAAAATGTTTAGCGTGAACTTGTAGCTTGAGAGCCCCCTAGTGGCTAAAGGGTCATTTTGCATTTGTGCACTCTGATACACAGCAATAGCTCTACTGACTGTAAAAGACAAGTATGTCAACTTTTTCCTCTTATTTTTCCACTTAATTACATTTGATTATCAATCAAAATGTAGCATTGAAATAAGCTAAGGCTATCTGTTAATTAATACAATGTTGCTCTTCACATTGACATGACATGTGGCAAAACTTGTTAAGGTCACACTGTCAGGGCAGCAGTGCATCAAACGGCTGGTCTTCACATAGGTACCATTACAATGAGTAAACAACGGGGGGGGGGGGGGTATTATTCATTGTCCTTGTCAGAGTGTTCCAGACTGGGATGCTTTAAGGAAATTGAAATAACTATTAGCCAGAGTGTGACTCAGAGACCGTCTGACCACACAGTGCTGATCACGTATGCGTGGAAAGCACCATGCCACTGTGCAGCCAGTGAAGGACACACACAGCATGGAGGCTGGTCCTTGTTCCAGAGGACTGGAGACAACATGATATGTCCTGTAGGATATTTGATATTTTTTTAACAAAGGGGATGGGGGTATTCACCAATTTAGCATAAGGTATAAGCATACAAATGTAAATTAGATACATTTTTGAAAGAATAAACATGTGAAAATATGATAAAAGATGCCAATTTAAAAATTAAGAGTCACAAATAACAGTTTAATTACACAGAATGAGAATTTAACCAGCATCCAGACGAGTGTTGCAAATTTACAAGAAAAAAAGTTGGAAAATTTTGAGAAAAGTTATAAATTTATAAGAAAAAAAAACAAAATTATGAGTAAAAAAGTCACAAATCTGTGGAAAAAAGTTACAAATTTATGAGAAAAAAAAGATTTAAAAAAATTACAGTAAAAAGGTTGCAAATTTTTCCGAAAATCACAAATTTATGAGAGAAAAGTTGCAAATTTTTGAAAAAGTTACAAATTTATGAGAAAAAAGATGAAGATTTACAGGGAAAACAAACATGCAAGTTAGGTTAATTGGCATCAAACTGGGGATTGTAAACTGTCCTTAGGTGTGACTGTGAGAGTGAATGGTTGTCTGTCTCTCTGTGTTGGCCCTGCCATGGACTGGCGATCTGTCCAGGGTGAACCCTGCCTCTCGCCCAGAGATGCTGGGATAGGCTTCAGCCCCCCCACGACCCGAAAAGGATTAAACGGAAGAAGATGAATGAATGAATGAATGAATGAATGAAGAAAATGCAAATTTATGGGATGTAAATTTTTGAGAAAAAAGTTACAAATCTTCAAAAAAAAGTTTTATAGTTACAAAACTGGTGAACAAAGTCGCAAACTTATGAAATGGGGGTAAAAAAAAAAAGGCACAAATTTACGAAATTGGAGGAAAGAGTCGCAAATTTATGAAACTATGGGGAAAAGTTGCAAATTCAGGGGACAAAGTTGCATATTTACAAAATGGGGGGAAAAAAGTCACAAATTTACAAAACTGTGAGGAAAAGTCTCACATTTATGAAATGGAGAAAAGTTGCTCGTATAAACTGTGTAATCAAAAGTCAACAGCGCCTTGAGAACATGAAGTCAAACGTAGCTCATGATTAGCCTCTCCTTTATGGGGACGGGGTGGATGGCAGCTTCACCAGGGGAGGTGATTTTGGGTCATAACAAGGGGGGGGGGGGTGACACACACACACACACACTGGTTATAGCAGTTTGTTTACTATATAAATATCTATTGTCTATTGATATTGACCAAGTCATTAAAAAAAGAGTTTCCACTTCTACGTCCTGCAGATGGTTATGATGCCCTCTCTCTGTTCTTGTTTGTGTGCCTCGTGTTTCTGGATGTTAAGGTCTCTGGTCACTCCGTGTACTCTCTCCCCCTCTCTTCCCCCTCAACTAATATTTCTGTCACTTTCTGTCCCCGTATTATGCTCTGTTACAAAATGTCACGTCAATCACTTTGAACCAATTGAATTAAAGGCAATGAGGTTACAATGCCCCTGCCCTTGCACTCTTCTAATGCATCAGTCTTCCAGGTCAACGCAGTCCCATAATCACTCTGCAGTAGGAACTCCTGCTGCCTACTTGCAGATTAAAGAATCAGAAATATTTTTATAGGCAGTTTGTAATTGCAAATGATATTATGTAAAAGTTTACAGATGCATTCACAAAGGTAGTGTCATGATTTAGGACCCAACAGCAGAACGCAACCACACTGACATGAGAGTTGAGGCAAGTGAATGAATTTAGTGAACTATTTATACAGGAGATTGTGGTCGACTTTATGTCTGAAAGCTAGGACAGCGGAGGTGGTAACTGTACTGAATGATGACTTTATTGAACAGCACTGCTAATAGCATGTAAAACAATAAAATAGCTGCTATGCTAACACATAGAGGGTAAAGGCTCGTGTCCTGCTAGAGGCGGAGCACCAAAGAGGCTGAGCTTCTTCTTCTTCTTCTTCTTTTAGATTTGATTGGCAGTTGGCAACCAGCTTACAGATGCATTACCGCCATGTACGTCACTCTAGATCATCACTCTTCTTCTTCTTGAGCTTCCGCCAACAGTCCCTTAAATAGGGCTGGACGTGATGACATCGCCCGTGCCTCCATCATCGCACACACTACCACATTGATCTTGCAACTACAGGTATTACTGCTCTATCTTTTCTGTATATATGATTGCTGGGTTTTATCTTTGTCATAACTCCTTGGGTGCTTTTACGCAGCGCACCGAGGAGTGAGGTGAATGAATGGATTTAAGTGCCGGGTTACAGCACACACACATTTATTAAACAAAAGCATACACAGGACAAAAATGCAAACTTACAAAAAGGTAATGGGGTGTACCAAAGGGCTCACACAGGGTACGTGCAGCGGGCTGACCACGGTACACAGTGGCTGACAGAAAAATAATACAAAGCAAGATGAAGACAAAAAAGGAAACACGGTTCACCTAACTCACTCATGCAAGACAACGTGCAGCAATGTGAGTGGATGATAATGGCAGGCGGATGACCATCCATAGACAATTCAATGGTCCAGCAATGCTTGACTGACGAAAAGCCGCTTAAGCATAAGCATTGCTGGCTGGAACAATTAGGTACACCTGGGCGAGAGTAACAAGGTAATCCGCCTCAGCTGACTGTCAGAGAGGGGGCGTGGCCAGATCGGCAAACTGTCAGAGCATACTGCCAGAAAGTAGGTCAGGGAGGCTACCTGACCAGCAAAACACAAAGAATAACATAATACACAAGTAACCTGAGCCACCGCAAGTCAGAACCGAGCCTGAAGAACCCTGCTCGGTTCATGACAGAGCCCCCCTCTCTACGGGTGGATACCAGACACCCAAAGTAACATCACCTAGACCCCCCCTTCCCCCCAGCAGGAACAACAACCCACAAACTGGGGTGGAAGGTAGGGGGAACAGGATTGGTGGGAACAACATCCAACCCCACCCAGGGCCCATAACAGAAAAGCAATTACCCTCCCCCCCCCCCCAAGTCCAGAGACATGGAGGCTTAGGAGGGCGCCCCAAGTCCCAGGCCCAGCCAAAAGTCTGGAAGACAGTGTCCGGCAGCCACCCGGGAAACATCAGTCACCTGACCCCAAATGTCAATCCCTCCGGCGGCCATACATCGCCGAAGAGCCACCAGTACCGAAAGTGTGTGACAGGCAGTGGTCTGCCCACTGGGAGGCTTATTTGTGGGTGGCCGGACAGCAAGAGGCTGTCCCAGCTGGAGCTCTGCAGCACCCTCGGTGGACTCCAGCTGAGCCAATGCCGCACCCTCGGTGGACCCCGACCGGGCCAACTCCGCACCCTCGGTGGACCCTAACCAGGCCAACGCTGCACCCTTGGTGCAACCTCGGAAGAATAACATAATACACAAGTAACCTGAGCCACTGCAAGTCAGAACCGAGCCCGAAGAACCCGGCTCGGTTCATAACAATCTTTTACCGTTATTTGCACTGCAGGTAGCATTACTGTACATAGACTGCTGTAGTTGCTTTTCATCCTAATTCATTTTTTTGTTTGTTTTTTTATATTGCACACACCAACAAAACATGGCGGCGCACGTCTGTGCAGTGGCTCTTTGCTCCCTACTTTTGTTTGTATGTATGCTGTTTTTGGATATTGGACCGTGTGAAGCTGGATTTGTGTACAGTCGTACTGAGCTGATAAATATTGGACTTCAACAAAAGTCTGCTGTTACAGCAGTTTTTGAGAACACACAAAACATACCGGAGGTTATCTGTAGACTAGCAGGATCACCATGGATTGTTGTCAGTCCTGGGAAGCGACGCAGACGGAGAAGGGAGAGAAAGAAAAAGCGGGGATGCCGGTCAGGCCTGCTAGCGAGGCTAAAGAGACAGCCGCATAGACCTCCGCTACCCAGCATTCTTTCCAACGCCAGAAGCATCGTCCACAAGATGGATGATTTAGAGTTACAGCTGGCAACTGGTAAAACTGTGAGAGACTGCTGTGTGCTGTTGTTAACGGAAAGCTGGCTCCACCCTCTGATCACCGATGCTGCAGTGCAGCTACCAGAGCGCACACTTCACCGTATGGACCGAACAGCGGAATCCGGGAAACAGAGAGGGGGTGGTCTCTGTATTTTTTTTCACAGCTCTTGGACCAATCACAGTCGTATTATTAACACTTACAGTTCTCCTGACCTAGAGACAATGTCAGTTTTATGTTGGCCTTTTTGTCTTCCGAGAGAGCTGACAGTAGTTATTATTACAGCTGTCTATATTTCTCCTGATGCAAATACTAAAGTGGCCCTTGGTCATCTGTACAGTGTTATAAATAAACAGCAGCAGGCCTATCCCGAGGGTGTTCACATTATAGCTGGTGATTTTAATCAAGCCTGCTTGAAAACTGTGCTGCCTAATTTCACACAGTATGTGAAATGTGCCACCAGGGGAAAGAATCGCCTTGATCAAAGTCAAAGCTGCCATTTCTCTCAAAAATTTTAGAGAAAATTGTCTATATGCAGCTGAAATGTTTTCTGGATGAACACGGTATTTTGGAGATTTTTCAATCTGGTTTCAAAGCTCTTCATAGCACAGAGACAGCCTTGTTAAGAGTTTTTAACGATATTCTCTTGGCATGTGATTCAGGTGAATATGCCGTTCTTGTGCTGCTTGATTTAACTGCTGCCTTTGACACAGTGGACCATCATGTTTTTTATTTCCTGTTTGCAGCACCTAGTGGGCATTTGTGGCACTGCTCTCAACTGGTTTAGATCCTATCTGTCAGACAGGACTTTTAAAGTTAGCATGTCTGGGTTTGAATCCTCTTCTGCTCCTCTGCCTTACGGGGTCCATGCTTTTTTCTCTGTACATACTTCCTCTGGGTTCCATTTTTAAAAAGCATGGTATCTCTTTCCACCTGTATGCTGATGACTGCCAGATTTATGTCCCTCTAAAACAAAAAGCTGCCTCATCAGTAAACTCACTCCTGGCGTGCATTGAAGTCATAAAGTCTTGGATGGCCCTAAACTTCCTAAATTTTAATGATAAGAAGACCGAAGTGAAGGTGTTTGGACCTAGTCGCCCCTGTGAGTCCCTTCCTGTATACTTGGGCCCCCTTACTCCTTATGTTAAATCCACAGCTAGGAACCTTGGCTTTATCATGGACAATGATTTTAAATTAGACATGCAGATTCGTTCTGTGGTAAAAATCCAGCTTCTTTCATCTAAGGCGTTTAGCAAAAGTAAAACCCATTCTCTCTAGACCACACTTGGAAACAGTAATCCATGCTTTTATTTCATCTCAGCTGGATTACTGTAACGCACTTTACGCCGGTGTCAGTCAGTCGTCTCTTTCCCGTTTGCAGCTGGTTCAAAACGCAGCTGCTCGTCTTTTGACAGGTACACGTGGAAGAGATCACATCACACCCATCTTAGCTTCACTCCACTGGCTGCCCGTGTATTTTAGAGTTCATTTTAAAATTCTTTTATTTGTTTTTAAATCCTTGAATGGTCTTGCTCCACCTTACCTCGCTGAGCTTCTGCATTCCTACGCTCCCACCTGGTCCCTTAGGTCAGCTGAACAGCTGCTTTTGGAGGTACCAAAGGCGAGGCGCAAGCTCAGGACTTTAAGAACTGCTGCGTGATGGCCTTCACCGAATCTTGGCTTAATGCACATGACCGAGACGCAGACCTGTGGATTGACAGCTTTGGAGCTCCACTGCGCTCGGATCAGCAGGAAGAGGTAACGGGGAAACGTCAGGGGGGCGGCGTATGTTTATACATTAATAAGCAGTACTGCACATCTGTCACGGTCAGAGAGCGCATCTGTACACCCGATGTGGAGCTGCTGTCTGTGTCACTACGCCCCTTTTATTTGCCTCGCGAGTTCCTCCAGCTTTTCATCACAACTGTGTACATTCATCCAAGGGCAGACGCTGACTCCGCCTCCAGCACCATCTTTGATGTGATCCAGTGGCTGCAATCAATTTCTCCAGAGGCGCCAAACTTCATTCTTGGGGATTTTAACCATGTTTCTTTAAAGAAGACACTTAAAAACTTTTATCAGTATGTCTCCTGCCCAACCAGGCAAAAAAAGACATTGGACCTGTGCTATGGATCCATAGAGAGGGCCTATAAATCACTCCCCCTTCCTCCTGTAGGATCCTCAGATCACAACTGTGTACATTTGCTACCCACATATAAAACTGCTCTCAGAAGAGGCAAGGTGGAGACGAGAGACATTGATGTGTGGACAGAGGATTCAGTGCACAGCCTCCAGGAATGCTTTGACTGTACAGACTGGGAGATGTTCACACTGGCCTGCGGAGATGATTTGGACTCTTTGGTGGACGTCACATGCTCATACATGGCTTTCTGTAAAAATAAGATCATTCCACGTAAACGTGTCAAAATATATCCCAACAACAAGCCATGGGTTACAAAATCAGTTAAATCCTGCTTACAGAGGAAAGCACTTGCATTTAAACAGGGGTCTGTTTCTGAGCTACAGGTTGCCACAAAAGAGCTGAAGTCCGAAATTTTAAGAGCAAAACAGAATTATAAATCAGAATTGGAAAGCAAGATGGCAACAAAGAAACTTGGTTCAGCCTGGGCCAGTATGAAAACTATTGCAGGCCTTCAGAGCACAGAGCGCAGTAATCGTGTGTTTTTAGATGGTTTTAATTCAGACACAGAGCTGGCTAATGCTCTTAATTGTTTTTATGGTCGTTTTGACTCCTTTGATTTTAGCACAGAAACCCAAGATTTGAAACAGAAACTCAAAGACAATCAGCACTTTAATATTGAGGTGCAGGATGTTAAAAGGGAGTTCTGCGCTGTAAAAGTGAACAAAAGTCAGGGCCCTGATAATATACGTATGTGGGCGCTTGGTAAAGTCTTGTGCACATGAACTGAGTCCTATATTTCATTACATTTTCAATAAGTCCTTACAAACACAACATGTGCCTAAGATCTGGAAAGAAGCCGTGGTTGTTCCCGTTCCAAAATCCAGCTGTCCTAAAACGGTAAACGACTTTAGACCAGTTGCTTTGACTTCAATTTTAATGAAAATTTTTGAAAAACTGGTCAGATATGAGGTCCTAAAGCAGACTGAGCATGCATTGGATCCTCTGCAGTTTGCCTATAGGCCTCACAAAGGAGTGGAGGATGCCACTGTCACTCTGTTTAACATGCTTTTTAAACATCTGGATTTTAATGGGACACACGCCAGGCTTTTATTTGTGGACTTTTCCTCCGTCTTTAATACAATCCAACCTCATATTTTAGTTGAAAGGCTCCTGCAACAATTTGATTTGAGCAATAATCTGGTGGGTTGGATTCTGGATTTCTTAACCATCAGGATGCAGAGAGTAAGGGTCAATGGTACATTGTCTGACCTAAAGTGCTCTTCTACTGGCTCCCCTCAGGGGTGTGTGTTGTCACCACTACTCTTCATCCTGTACACAAACATGGGTCGGAGCAGACATGACAGCAGACACATCATAAAGTATGCTGATGATTCAGTTATTGTCAGTCTCCTCCAGGATGGTGAGAGTGGCCACGGCCCTGTAGTTGATCATTTTGTTCACTGGTGTGAGGATTCCTTCCTGCAGCTGAATACGACAAAAACTAAAGACATGATTACTGACTTTAGGAGGAAAACTCCCAGGCACAAAGTCACCGTACTAAAAGGCCAGACCACCGAATGTGTACAATCGTACAAATATCTTGGGACGATTATTGATAGTAATTTAAACTTTGAAGAGAACTGTGAAAGGGTGTGCAAAAAGGGTCAGCAACATTTGCATTGCTTGAGAAAACTTGCATGCTTCCAAATTGACCAAACCATAATGACAATGTTTTATCGGGCTTTTATTGAATCTGTTTTATCCTTTTCTTTAGTGTCATGGTTTGGTCAGATAAAACTGAAACAGAGGAAATCCTTGGATCAGGTAGTTAGATGGTCCAGTCGTTTGCTTGGTGAGTCACAGCTGAGCCTGACATCCCTGTACACCAGACAAGTACAGAGGATGGCTACCTCCATTTTAAATGATGACTCCCACCCTTTGCGCTGCAACTTTCAGCTTCTTCCCTCAAGACGGAGGTTTGCTGTCCCAAAAAGTAGAACCTAGCGCTACAAAAACAGTTTTGTTCCTGCTGCTGTCAAAGAGTTGAAGCTGTAACAATATATTGCACATAATTTAGGTACCTATTTATTAACTCCATTTTATATTATTTTTGTAGGGTGTCACTTGGGTTCTAAATATTTTATTGGGTTTTAGACCTTTGAGTTTTTAACGTCTTTGACTAGTTTTTAACTTTTAATATGACTCTTCTCTCTTACCTCTGGTTTTTCTCCCATCTCTTTGTCTTTTTATACCCTGATTGATGGAGCCTTGAATATTTTTATCATGTTTATAGTCAATTTCATGTGTGCCTGTGTTTGTGTCTATGTTGAATGTAATTTGTGGCTTGTAAATTGGATGTCACCAGACTGCAAAACAAATCTACCTACAGGTACAAATAAAGTAACCTGAACCTGAGAGGGGACAGAGCCTTTTCGATCATGGCCCCCAGGTTATGGAATGATTTACCCCTGGACATTAGACAAGCACCTTCACTGTCCATTTTTAAAACATGTCTTAAAACACATTTTTACTCCCCGACCTTCGACCCAGTATGAGACATTGATTTTATTGAATGAAATGGATTTTTATTTATTTTACTTTTTTTTTTCTTGTTTTAGTGCCCTTTGTGTTAGTGCCCTGCTTTTATGTTCTCTTGCTGTACAGCACTTTGTGTAGCGAGTGTTGCTTTTAAAGTGCTTTATAAATAAAGTTGATTGATTGAAAGTCAAAGTGCCATTATTGTCATTCCATTGCTAATAAACAATGCAACGAAATTGAGATACTGCTCCCTAAAAACAAACTATCACACTCACAGTTCACTCATGCATTTAACATTCTTATAATTACAACAATAAATAACGCTTGAAACAATATTACCTAAAAGTTGAATACAATATGTACGTAGCAATAATGAAAACATACTGAGCGATAAATATATAAGACCAGCTTATGCACACAGGGTTATTGCTACAAAATAACCTAAAATAATATAAAATAATATCAGAAGTCTGTACGTGTTACATAAATCCATTCAAAATACGTACTGCTGCTGGGAAAAAACTATGATTAAACCTGGTAGTCCGGGTTTTATGGGATCTGTACCGCTTTCCCGAGGGGAGCAAGTGAAGGAAATCATGGCCTGGATGAGTGCAGTCTTTAATGATGGCAGTAGCTCTGTTGAGGTACCGAGACCTGGAAATCTCTTCCAGAGAAGGGAGAGAACAGCCAGTGATTTTTTTGCGCAGTCTCGATCACTCTCAGGAAGGCTTTGCGGTCTGCGGCTGAACAGCCCTCATACCAAACCGTGATGCCAAATGACAAAATGCTCTCAATAGCAGAGCGATAAAATAAAACCAGCAACTGTGCATTCGGGCCATTCTTCTTGAGGAGCCTCAAAGTGTAGACGTTGTTGAGCCTTTTTTATCGTAGCTATGGTGTTAACTGCCCGGGTAAGGTTGTGAGAAATATGAACACCCAGAAACTTAAGCCTCCACCATCTCCACACACTCCTTGCCTATATATAGAGGAGGCGGCTCACTGCTATGCTTCCTAAAATCAATGAGTTCTTTGGGGGGGGTTTTGTATTCAAAAGCAGATTATTATCTGAGCACCTTCTCACCAGTTTCTGGACCTCATCTCTGTATGCGGACTCATCTCCTCCTGATATGAGCCCCACTATTGTTGTCATCTGCAAACTTCACTATAATGTTTGTGGGATGAACAGATATGCAGTCGTATGTGTACAATGAATACAAAGTAGGGCTCAACACACAGCCCTGTGGCGAGCCTGTGTTAAGCATAACTGTAGAGGAGGAATGGGGTCTGAGTCTAACAGTCTGTGTTCTGTTAGGAAGTCCTTAATCCAGCTGCAAGTGTGAGTAGGCAGACCAAACTGAAGTAATTTGGTGATGAGAATGTTGGGAATAATTGTATTAAATGCCGAGCTATAGTCCACAAACAACATTTTTACATAGCTCCCCTTGTCTTCTAAATGGCTGAATGCCAAGTGGAGAGCTATAGCAATAGCATCTTCAGTGGATCTGCTCTGCCTGTAGGCAAACTGGTACCGATCAAAGTCTGGGGGGAGACTAGGTAAAAGATGTTTCAATACCATTTTTTCAAAGCACTTCATAACAATGGGTGTTAATGCTACTGGTCGATAGTCATTCAGACTGCTAATAATATTTTTTAGGCACAGGAATAATGACTGCAGATTTTAAACACTGTGGAACAACAGCTGCCTTGAGAGACAAATTAAAAATGTCAGTCAAAACAGAGTATAGCTGATCTGCACATGCTCTGAGCACCTTTCCTGGCACTCCATTGGGACCAGTAGCCTTTCTCGGGTGAACTGCTCTCAGTGTCTCTCACCTCATGATCCTGCAGGGTAAGGATATCAGAGCTGGCATTCAATAACATCAGTGGGTCCGGGTGAGGTGTATTTGCCTCAAACCGTGTGAAAAAGCAGTTCAATTCTTCTGCCAGTGAGGTGCTGATGTCACTAGAAATGATGCTGCTGCCCTTATAGTTTGTGATATGGTGAAAGCCTTGCCATACTCGTCTTGAATCATTATCAGAAAAATGGTCCTCAACTTTCTTCTTATAGGTCTGTTTAGCCTCCTTAATGCCTTTCTTCAGATTAGCCCAGGCGGTGCTATACAGATCTGTATCCCCTGACCTGAAGGCTGTATCATGGGCTCTGAGGAGTGCATGGACTTCTTTTGTCATCCAAGGCTTCTGGTTAGGAAAAACCCTAATGTGTTTTTCCACAGTCACCTGGTTGATACAGTAGGTGCAGCCTTTGTTCCACAGTGTTTAAAATCTGCAGTCATTATCCCTGTGCCTAAAAAACATATTATCATCAGTCTGAATGACTATCGACCAGTAGCATTAACACCCATTGTTATGAAGTGCTTTGAGAAAATGGTATTGAAACATCTTTTGTCTTGTCTCCCCCCAGCCTTTGATCAGTACCAGTTTGCCTACAGGCGGAGCAGATCCACTGAAGATGCTATTGCTATAGCTCTCCACTCGGCATTCAGCCATTTAGAAGACAAGGGGAGCTATGTAAAAATGTTGTTTGTGGACTATAGCTCAGCATTTAATACAATTATTCCCAATATTCTCATCACCAAATTGCTTCAGCTTGGTCTGCCTATTCATACTTGCAGCTGGATTAAGGACTTTCAAACAAATTGAACACAGACTGTTAGACTCAGACCCTATTCCTCCTCTACAGTTATGCTTAACACAGGCTCGCCACAGGGCTGTGTGTTGAGCCCTACTTTGTATTCATTGTACACATATGACTGCATACCTGTTCATCCCACAAACATTATAGTGAAGTTTGCAGATGACACAACAATAGTGGGGCTCATATCAGGAGGAGATGAGTCTGCATACAGAGATGAGGTCCAGAGACTGGTGAGATGGTGCTCAGATAATAATCTGCTATTGAATACAAAAAACCCCCAAAGAACTCATTGATTTTAGGAAGCATAGCAGTGAGCCACCTCCTCTATATATAGGCAAGGAGTGTGTGGAGAGGGCGGAGGCTTTTAACCTCTTGCACTCCGTTGTTCCGCGGGCGGGCAAGTCTCTGCGTCTTAGGGCGCACGAGGGCGCACGAGAGTGCACTCGTGCGCCCTCGTGCGCATGACGCATGATAAGGATATTGATGGTGGTGGTCTAGGTGGTGTGGCCTCCAAGCGCCACTGAAAAAAAAAGCTGCAAACACAGCCGCGAACAGATTAGTTCATCTGATTGACCTCTCATTCGACTAATAAGAGCCTTGAATTGGGTTTCTGAAACCATGAAGAGCCAATGAATGAAAAGCTAGTAAGGAGGACCCGCCTCCCAACGCTTTGAATGCAGTGAGCCAATTGAAGCAGAGAAGTTCGTGAGCTGTTTTTTTTTAAGGCTGGGTGAAGACTGACTGCTGGAGCGGATCAAAAAAGGACACAGGAAGAGCCCCACAGACCCAGCAGCATGGAGACCATCCACAAATGCAACCTGTGTGACAGGGAGTGCCATTCGTGGATCGGCATGTTCGGCCACAGGCGGTGCTTATTTTGTATTGGTTCCAGCAGAGTAGACGTTATGTTTTCTTCCATGGTCATTATAGACCAACGGAGGCTGACGACGAAGGCTGAGTGACACACACGCCTTCGCCAGTCTTTTTTTAATTACTACTGTTATTTGTTTTGAAAAATCATTCGCCAAAAACCGCAATCATGGAAGCACAAAACCGCAATAATGGAATTATGTTTTGATCGAGTCGCGAGACCAGAACCAGAGCAGACCAGTGTCGCGTTCGTCTGACAATGAGGAAGACAAGTTCGCCAAGACTCCGCTGTGAAGAGGTAAGGTGTTATAAGCTAAATTATTCTCTATCCCTGAAAATTGTAATCCAAAATGACTTTTGACCAATCAGTAAATTACAGCTGTGCGGTTCACGAAGTCCGAAGTTCGTGCGCCGCAGTACAAGGGGTTGCTCGCAGTGTACAGGCTGTGAACGCCCCCCCCCCGCTATTCTTCTGCAGCGAGGGGGGGGGGAGCCGCGGTGATTGCACTGCTGTCCTACATCACCACATAAGGCTAATCCGTTGTGTAGCGATGGCCGAAGTCCATCCTCTGTAGCGAGCGGGGGGGGGGGGGACAACCCCCCCACACACACACACACACAGTAGCGAGGC
This sequence comes from Pholidichthys leucotaenia, assembly GCA_020510985.1. Lineage (NCBI taxonomy): Eukaryota > Metazoa > Chordata > Actinopteri > Cichliformes > Pholidichthyidae > Pholidichthys > Pholidichthys leucotaenia. The sequence goes on along the minus strand of CM035836.1, from coordinate 472,387,000 downwards.
GGGGGGGAGCCGCTGTGACAGCGTTGCTGTGGAAACATGCAACGAGTGTAATCCGTCATGTAGCGAGGGCCGAACTCTGTCCTTGGTAGCGGGGGGGGGACGACCCCCCCACACACACACACACACAGACACAGCCCTGAGTGTGACCTTTCCTTTGAGCCTAAAATGAAGCTTCTACATTGAATTATTCAAAAGTTACAGACGTTTTTCCAAACTGTGCCATTTGGCACAATTTGGCACAGTTCCAAAACGCCTGGGAACAGCCTGAGAACAAAGCTGTGTAAAATATTCATTTTTTGTGGTATTATTACCAAATTTGGATCTCAGCTGGATAACACTTAGTTCTACATTTCTGTTGCATTTTCCAGCCGGATCGGACAGCTGTGTGTTATTTACAAGCATTTGTATCCAAAAAAAGTGTCAATTTTTTTTCTTCAAGTTCAGTATGTTTAGATGACTGTAACTCAGTGGCCGGAGCATGTAGAGAGATTATGTTTTTTTTGCCAAAAAATTCAAAGTGTTTTCTTTTAAATGAGACCAACCCCATGAAGATGCTGCAAAGGGTTGAAGAACAGCTTTCGATTTACTTTGGGCACGTTATTTTTTGGCATTTTTAGGAAAATTGCCCGGAGTGCAAGAGGTTAAGTTTCTGGGTGTTCATATTTCTCACAACCTTACCTGGGCAGTCAACACCATAGCTACGATTAAAAAAGGCTCAACAACATCTACACTTTTTGAGGCTCCTCAAGAGGAATGGCCCGAATGCACAGTTGCTGGTTTTATTTTATCGCTCTGCTATTGAGAGCATTTTGTCATATAGCATCACGGTTTGGTATGAGGGCTGTTCAGCTGCAGACCGCAAAGCCTTCCAGAGAGTGATCGAGACTGCGCAAAAAATCACTGGCTGTTCTCTCCCTTCTCTGGAGGAGATTTCCAGGTCTCGGTACCTCAGCAGAGCTACTGCCATTATTAAGGATTGCACTCATCCAGGTCATGATTTCTTTCACTTGCTCCCCTCAGGAAAGTGGTACAGATCCCATAAAACCCGGACTACCAGGTTTAATCATAGGTTTTTTTTTTTCCCCAACAGCAGTATGTATTTTGAATGGATTTATGTAACACATACAGACTGCTGATGTTATTTTAGGTTATTTTGTGGCAATAACCTTGTGTATAAGCTGGTCTTATTTATTGCTCAGTATGTTTTTATTATTGCTATGTATATATTGTATTTAACTTTTTTAGGTATTATTGTTTTAGGCATTGTTTATTGTTGTAATTATCCTTCCATCCATCTTCTACCACTTTTCCGGAGGTCCGGGTCGTGGAGGCAGCAGTTCAAGCAGAGAAGCCCAGACTTCCCTCTCCCCAGCCACCTGCTCCAGCTCTTCAGAGAGGATATCAAGGCATTCCTAGACCAGCTGGGAGACATAGTCTCTCCACTGAATCCTGGGTCTGCCCCGGGGTCTCCTTACAGTGGGACGTGCCTGAAGCAGCTGAAGTGGGAGGCGTCCAGGAGGCATCCTAATCAGATGCCTCCTGGACGCCTCCAGGAGTCAAATGACTCCTTTCAATGTGGAGGAGCAGTGGTTCTACTCTGAGCCTCTCCCGGATGACTGAGCTCCTCACCCTATCTCTGAGGGTGAGCCCAGCAATCCTACGGAGAACGCTCATTTCAGCCGCTTGTATCTGCGATCTCGTTCTTTCGGTCATTACCCAAAGCTCGTGACCATAGGTGAGAGTAGGAACGTAGATTGACTGGTAAATCGACAGCTTTGCCTTAGAACTAAGCTCCCTCTTCACCACAACAGACTGGTACAACGTTTGCATCACTGCAGATCCTGCCCCAATCTGGCTGTCAATCTCTCACTCCATTTTCCCCTCACTCGTGAATAAGACGCAATTATGAGAATGTTAAATTCATGAATGAACTGTGAGTGTGATAGTTTGTTTTAGGGAGCAGTATCTCAGTTTTGTTGTATTGTTTTTTAGCAATGGAATGACAATAAAGGCACTTTGACTTTGACTTCTGAAGAGAGAGAAATGGCATTTCAACTCTCCTGTATGTCCTGTATGTTTAGTAGTATTGACAAATAAAATCTTTGAATTTGTATGTAATTGTGTTGTGTTTCCCTCTAAGCATAAACAAATTACAACTTGAGTGATGATGAGTTTCCTGACAGCTGCACAATTCGAGAAAGTTTGGAAGAATAAATAGAAAACTGAATTACCAAAGCTCTGGTGTGGAAGTATTTTGAAATGAGCCAGTATGTGGTCTATATTTGAAAACAGTTCTAATGAAAACTGACAAATACATTAAAAACATAACCGTCCCACTCAATTTTTCCACATGGGAACAAAACTGTGCTCAGACATGCAGAGCCCTCCAGTTCCCAATGAGTCTGGTATAAAGGAGCCTTTGACCAACAATGCAGATACAGTATAAACACAACAGCGATAAATGGTGTTCACTTATATAGCGCTTTTTACTCATCTCAGGATGACCAAAGCGCTTTTGGGCTGATTGAGTGCAGTGGGTGATTTATTTTTTAACAATTCAAATGGGATGTATTCACCAATTCAGCATAAGGTACAAATGCATAAATGTAAATTAGATACAAATTTGCAACATATGATAAAATATGCAAATTTCAAAATTAAAAAGGTCACAAATTGCAATTTAATTATACAGAATAAAAATTTAACCAGCATCCACATGAGCGTCGCAAATTTATTTTTTAAAAAAAGCTGAAAATCTACAGGAAAAAAATAACAAATTTTATCAATCAATCAAACTTTATTTGTATAGCGCTTTTTAAACATTAGATGCTGCGCAAAGTGCTTTACATAGATAAAAACAGTAGACACATTTAGTTACATATGTTACATGATACATCCCCACCCCTTCCAACCCTCCCATAAACACAACACACACAGGCACATACATCACCCCCTACTTCTCTTACACACATATAAAATAAGAGACATTGCTCGGCACCGAGGCACTATGTGGAGTAACCATCCTGTGGAGCCCCCCACTCCGGGACACCACACAGCCAATAACCACAGAAGGCGCCACAAAGGCTGCCCCAACCAGGACAGGCCGGGGCCCGCACCACAGCTGTAGACAGTGGTATAAAGCCCCCACCCACCCAAGCTGGAGCAACCCACGAGACCAACACCCCTGCAGATGGGCCAGACAGCATCCGGCATGAGGGGCCCCACTGAGGAAACACTGGAGCTAAAACACATAAATACAAGATAAAACTAAGAACACACAGAGCAAAGGGAACTAAAGACCCATACTTAGAAACTGAGCTAAGAACACATCAAAATAAGAAAATCTAAACACAAATGGAGCTAAGAAGAATGTAAAACAATGGAACATAAATGACTCCTTCAACAATAGTTAAACGGTTTGTTAAAAGCCAAAATTTAAAAAGGTACAAAAAGAACTAAGAACGCATAAAAACAGGAACTAAAAACCCATACTTAAAAACTGAACTAAACACACCCATAAGAAGATGAGGAAATCTAAGAACAATGGCGCCCAGAAGAACATAAAACAACAGAACATAAATGACTACTTCAGTAATAGTTAAACAGGTTTATTAAAAACCAAATTAAAAAGGTGGGTCTTGAGCCTGTTAAAAACATCTACTGACTCTGCGGCCCTGAGGCTCTCTGGCAGGCTGTTCCACAGACGAGGACCATAATAGTGAAAGGAAGCTTCACCAAAGGTCTTGGTCTTGACTTTGGGAACCATTAAAAGGCCAGTACCAGAGGACCTCAGGGTTCCCGAGGGCTCATAAGATAAAAGGAGCTCAGATAGATAAAAAGGCCCAAGACCACTGAGGCATTTAAAAACTACTAAGAGAACTTTAAAATCGATCCTAAAAAGCACGGGGAGCCAATGCAGCAATTCTAAAACTGGTGTAATATGCACCCGCCCCTTGGTCCTTGTTAACACTCGTGCTGCTGAATTTTGGAGCAGGTGGAGATGTGATATTCTTTTTTGAGGAAGACCAGAGAGCAGGGCATTACAATAGTCTACAGTATACGACTAGTAATAAAAGCATGCATCAAGACCTCCGTGCTGGCAAGAGAGAGAAAAGGACGGACTCTGGCTATATTCCCAAGATGGTAAAATCTGATTTTTGTTACATTTTTAATGTGTAAAATAAAATTAAAGTCAGAGTCTAAAAGAACGCCCAGGTTCTTGACACAATGTGTAGGTTTTACACATTGTTTTACAATGCTGCACGGTGGTGCAGTGGTTAGCACTGCGGCAGCACAGTTTACCCTTGGCGGGGGGATTGTGGGGATTGTGGGATCGTGGGTTCGATCCCAGCCCCCGGCCAACAGTGATCTGTGTGGAGTTTGCATGTTCTCCCCGTGTTGCGTGGGTTTACTCCGGGATTTCTCCGGTTTCCTCCCACATGCCAAAAACATGCATGTTAGGTTAATTGGCTGTTCTAAATTGTCCCTAGATATCTGTTTCCTATAGGCCCTTAGAATAGAGGGTTAGTATTAATGAAAGCGCTTTGAGTGGTCTTTGTGACTAGAAAAGCGCTATATAAGTGCAGGTTAGTTAGTAGTTAGTTAGTTTTAGACTTAGCAATTTTGGTAGAAGTTTCTCTCTCTTGTCTTCAGGACCAGTGATTAAAACTTCTGTTTTGTCCTGGTTGAGTTGTAGGAAGTTCTCTGCCATCCATGACTTTATATCTAAAATACAGTTCAAAGGGGCATTAATTGGTTTTGTGTCATCAGGAGACATGGCAATGTACAGCTGTGTATCATCAGCGTACAGATGTGGACAAAATTGTTGGTACCCCTCTGTTAATGAAAGAAAAACCCACAATGGTCACAGAAATAACTTGAATCTGACAAAAGTGGTAATAAAAATTCTATGAAAATTAACCAATGAAAATCAGGCAATGCTTTTGAATTGTGGTTCAACAGAATTATTTTAAAAAACAAACTCATGAAACAGGCCTGGACAAAAATGATGGTACCCCTAGAAAAGATTGAATATTAATGTGACCATAGGGACATGTTCAACCAAGATGTGTCCTCTAATTAACATCACAGGTGTCTACAAACTTGTAATCAGTCAGTCGGCCTATTTAAAGGGTGACAAGTAGTCCAAGATGGTGTTCCCCTGGGCCAAGAGGGCTGCAGGGTGACCATTACAACCGACACCTCCCAAGCAGGCTGGGGTGCACTCTGGGAGGGCAGGTTTGTTCGGGGACACTGGGATCCAGCACTGCAGTCTTGGCATATAAACCATCCCAAGCATTTGGCTCTGGGGCTTTTACTTCCAGTCATTCAGAACAGAAAAATTCTGGTACGGACGGACAGCGCAGCTGTGGTGTCGTACATCAACCAGCAGGACAAATTGAGGTCTCCCTCTCTCCATGTGAGGGTGCGCCATCTGCTCTTGTGGGCTCAGGCCTGCCAGGTCCACTAGGTACAGATGCTCTGAGCATGCCTGGCCTCCAGTGAAACTCTTTGCATTTCTACTACTGCTTCTTCTGCCAGTTTTCCTCGCGAAGGTGAGACTACTGTCTGTTCAAGTAATTTCGATGGCCCCGAATTGGCCACAAAGACCATGGATGGCGGAGATCCACAAGATGTGGGAGTGCCGTCCTTGGCCTCTCCCATTCAGACGGTATATGTTCTCACAGGCACAGGGCGGGATTTGGCATCCAAATCCCCAGCTCCTGAGGCTTCATGTATGACCTTTGGATGGGAGTAATTGTGTAAACTTGGCTTAGAGAAGGATGTTATAGACACCATGCATTCTTCATGGGCCCCATCTACCCAGCTGCAATGCAGTGTGAAGCAGAGAGTGTTTTTGAACTGGTGTCGGACCAAGGGTGAGAATCTCTTGACATGTCACATCTCTGTCATCTTGTTTTTTTCCTCCAGTACCTCTTCACCCGAGGCTGGGTGGAGTCAACTATCAGGGGTTACCTGGCAACAGTGTCAACTGCCCATGAAAAATGTGATGGCTTGTCGCCTGAGGCACATTCCTTGACTAGGCAATTTTTGAGAGGCGTGAGATGGAGTCGCCCATCCCGGTGTCCTTTCCTGCCCACTTGGAATCTCCAGACAGTTCTCAGGGCTCTATGCTTGCCCCCTTTTGAGCCACTCTCCACTGCTGACCTTCGTCTGATCTCTGGGAACACTGCTTTTCTCTTGGCAATTGTCTCAGCCAAAAGAGTCAGTGAACTGAATGCGGTCTCTGTGGACACAGCATGTCTTTGGTTTGATGGTGATCTGGTGCCCCACCTAGCTGGGCTTCTTCCTCAACGTGTTCTGCTATATAGGCACAACCTGGCCTCATCAGTCGTCCCCTCATCTGTTCTGGGGGTCGCAGCAGATTCTTAAGTTGCATCTTAGTTTTCCCTCCTGTGAGCCGGCATGTGTGCCTTGTGCTTGAAAGGTTTTGCTTCAGCTCCGGTTGCCCGGAGGATCCAGCTTAACTTGTGCGCACTCAGTTAAGTACAATAAAGGAGCCAAACTCATCTGATTGTGTTTGTGCTTAATGGCATGATTGGGACATTGTGCTCCTTCGGCCTGTTGATGACGCCACCTCCATTCTCCTCAGGACTCATTTGGTATACAGTTGAAACATGGTTACAGGTTCACTGAAATGAAATAAAATGTACTGTGATGTAGGCGAGGTTCACACAAAGAAAGGGAGCAGATGGCTGCAACACAGCAGGCTTTATTAAACACACACATGAAAATAAAGTCTCTACTGGCAAGGCATGTTGGGAAAAAGCCCCGATGTTACACTGCCCCCTCCCCCCGGACTGGTTTCTGTCCCCAGAAAAATGAGTCCAACTTAAAAGTCCAACACAAACCCGTCCAGGTGTCGGGGTGGCCTTCGATGCCGACGACCAGCACATACAGGCCCTCCAGTGTCCATCTGAGTCTCGGTCGGAGTATCTGGTCGGTATGAAGGCTCCGGTTCGACCACCAGCAGGGCGGATGGCTGGTATGGGGCGAGACGGTCACGGTGAAGTACCACGACCCAGTCCCTTTTCTAAAGCCTCACCCTGTACACCACATCCGACAGTCTCTGCAGAACCACACACGGTCCCGACCAATGGCTCGCCAACTTCGGTGATTGTCCTCTTTTTCTCTCAGGGCAGAAAACCCAGACTCGATCTCCCAGCGCAAAGTTCCCTTCCCTGGCAGCGGGAGTCATACGCTCGATCCTGCCAACCCCCCGCCGCTGTCAGGGCCTCCAGAGCCAGTTCGTGCACCGTGTGGAAACATTCCTTCAAACAAAAAAAAATAATCCAACCCGGGTTTGCCCTCCACCTCTGGCTCGGGGGGGGGGGGGGGGTGAATACCAAATCCACCAGTGTGCTGCAGGGGTGCACCGGGTGGATTCCTGAGTTGCCGTCCAGTACGCCCACAAAACAAAAGGCAGATGCAGGTCCCAGTCTCGCTGTCGCTGGTCCACTAAGATAGCGAGCTGGGTGGTGGGGGTCCGGTTGAATCGTTCAACCAGGCCGTCGCTCTGTGGATGCGGATGTGGTCCGGGTCTTCCGAATGCCCAGCCGCTTGCAGACCTCTCCGAAGACCTCCGCCTCGAAGTTCCGACCCTGATCGCTGTGCAGCTCCTCTGGTGTGCCAAACCGACAGAACATTTCGTCCACCAGCTTTGATGCCATCGTAGCAGCACTCTGGTCCGGGACGGCGTACGTCTCAGGCCACTTAGTGAAATAATCCATTTGTGACCAGCACGTAGCGGTTCCCCCGGTCTGTGGTCGGGAAAGGGCGCAGAATGTCCACTCCCACCTGTTCCATCAGTGCTCCCACCCAGTACTGCTGCAGGGGAGTGTGGGATCGCTGAGTTGGCCCTTTCTGAGCTGTGCAGGTGTCGCAGCGATAGACGTGGAGCTCCACATCCTGATGACATCCGGGCCAGTAGAACCAGGCTCGAAGACGCTGCAGAGTCTTTGTCACCCCAAAGTGGCCCGCTCCTACTGCCCCATGAACCAGCTGGAGTACGTTCGGCCGGAGTCGATGAGGAACCAGCAGCTGCCAGACGTGCCGCTGCCCAGCTGGAGTCAGCAACTGTCGATACACCACACCCTCGTGACAGCAGAGGTTGGCCCACTGGGAGTGTAGGGCCTTAGTCTCTGGGTCCAGCGCAGACACAGCCTCCCAGGCGGGCCGCTGTCCTGCGTCCAGCCACTGCCGAACCCAAGAAATGACCGGGTCTCTGTCCTGCTCACTCTGCAGCTGCTGCATGCCAAGGACCTCTGTGACGTCATCACTGGGGGAGGCTGCCCGATCATCCGAGGAGGAGCTGTGTGTCACTGCGTTATTTCCTGCTCACAGCGGTCCGGAGAGCAGCAGTCCGTGGGACAGCTTGATCTCGATCCTCAGCCCGCTGGCAGTGACGACACTCCTCTGCCGCACAGGGACGGCAAGACAGTGTGTCAGCGTTGGCAAGGAGGCGGCCTGCCCGATGCACAATCTGAAAATCATAATCCTGCAGTGTCTCCAGCCATCTCGCCAACTGTCCATCCGGTTCTTTAAAGTTCAGCAGCCAGGTCAGGGACGCATGATCTGTCCTGAGCTGGAATTTCCCCCCCTACACATATGGGCGGAAATGGCGCAGCCCCTGGATGACAGCCGACGGCTCTCTGCGAGTAACACAGTAATTCCTCTCGGCTCTGCTGAGAGTGCAGCTGAAGAAAGCGACTGCCTGCTCTCCGTGTTCTCCCTCCTGGAATAGCACCGCCCTGATGCCCTGATTGCTGGCGTCCGTGTCCATGATGAAAGGGCGGTTCGAGTCGGGATGCTGCAGGATGGGGCTCTGATGAGCGCTGCCTGAAGTTGGGAAAAAGCAGCAGCACAATTCTCACTCCACTGAAATGCGCGTCCTTTATGCGTCAGCTGATGCAGCGGGCTGGCGGTGGTGGCAAAGTCTTTCACAAACCTCCTATAATAGGAAGCCAGTCGGAGAAAGCTCCTCAGCTCTCCCACATACCGCGGCACTGGCCAGTCTCTCACTGCCGCCACTTTTTCTGGGTCGGTGGCGACTCCCGCTGCGCTGACGACGTGGCCCAGGAAGGTGGTCTCCCACCGGAATAGGTGGCATTTTCCTCGGGTGTCACCGTAGCCCAGCCTGTCGAATGGCGTCCAGTACTTCTCGGAGATTGGACAGGGCACTGTCAAAATTAGCTGCATGCACCAGTAGGTCGTCCAGGTAAACAACGCAGCGACTCCGGGGCACGTGAGCCAGCACTCGCTCCATCAAGCGCTCAAAAGTGGCCAGGGCATTGCAAAGTCCAAACGGCATCACTTTAAACTGATACAGTCCCTGCCCAATGGAGAAGGCTGTTTTTTGGCGGGCCTCAGGTGACAGCTCTACCTGCCAATAGCCGCTGCGTAGATCCAGCAAGCTGAACCAGCTGGAGCCGGTGATGTGGTCCAGTGCGTCATCGATGCAGGGCAGGGGGTAGGAGTCCTTACGGGTAACGTCATTCAGGCATCAGTAATCCACGCAGAACCGCCACGACCCGTCCTTCTTCCTGACCAGCACCACCGGCGCTGCCCAGGGGCTGCTGGAGGGCTCAATAATGTCTGCTTCCAGCATTTCTCGCACTTTTTGTTCTGCTGCTGCCCGCCTTGAAAAGGGCAGCTGGCATGGGCGGAGCCGAATTGGCCTGGTCTCACCTGCCGTGGTCTGTCATAACTCCTCCTCCTCCCCCTCGCTCTCAGCCGTGGCCTAGAAAGCTCTTGGTCTTGGCTCGGCTGTACAATTCATCAGCGGCTCCACTCGCTCTGCTTCTGCCACCACAGTCTCCCAGTTGCTCACGGCGTTAATCTGGACATGGTCCTGGAGCTGGGTTGAGCGGAGACCTTGAATGAAGTTCCGGAGGGCGAGCTTCTCCACTACCTCCGGTTCGAAGTCCGGGTAGCTGCGCCGTGTTAGCAGTCGTATGTCAGCCACGTAGGCTCCTAGTCTCTCCTGGCTGCCTCGACGGCGGTTGGCCAGCTGTTCCTGGGCATGCTCAGCGTCAGCCATTCTCCCAAACCGTCTCCGGAGCGCTCCTTGTAGCGCTGGCCAGCCGCGGCGCTCCTCGGGCTGGAGGTCAGACAGCATGCAGAGGGCTCTCCCTTCCAAGGCCAGCGCGACCTGCACGGTGGTTTCTTCTGGTGGCCAGCCGTTCAGTGAGGCAGCCAGTTCGACCTGGACCAGGTAGTCGTCCAGCGGGGTCTCGCCGTTGAAGCGGGGAATCTTGGCCCGCTGCTGGATGGATGGGCCAGTCGCCTCCCGATCGATCGCCACCCCTGGTCGCAGTGGAATTGCCGGCAGGGAGCGGGGCTGGTTTGCTCTGCTCAGCCCGCCCTGCCTTGAAAAAGGCAGAAGGCGGGGTATGCAGGTCCCGTCGGGTCCGCTACTTCGTTCATCCCGGCGAGCGGCTCCGGGGGTTGGTGTCTCAGCTCTGTCGTCTGTCGCCAGCTGAGCGATGAGTCGCTCCAGCTGCTAGTTCTCCGTTCTGATCCTGGCTTCCATCTGTTCCATGGTTCCCACTCCTGACACCAGTGTGACGTAGGCGAGGCTCACACAAAGAAAGGGAGCAGATGGCTGCGACACAACAGGCTTTATTAAACACACACACGAAAATAAAGTCTCTACTGGCAAGGCATGTTGGGAAAAAGCCCCGATGTTACACTGCCCCCCTTAACACAGCCCCGACGTTACACTACGTTTATGGATGTAAATGCGGTTTTATGAATGAAAGTGAACCTATAACTATTCATTGTCCTTGGTCTGTGGAGGCAGGCTCCTCCACGCATTAGAAAGAGGAAGAACGCGTGGATGCAAGGGGTATACATAAGGTGTGCATCCACAGGTGTGATTAATTTTGGTATAACGCTCCTGTCCCGAGGATCATAGTCACGTGGTTACAGGTTCACTTTCATTCATGAAACCGCGTTTGCATCCGTAATCGCACGTTGTAACTCCTCCTAAAGAAGTTCAAAATAAAACTTGACTACATTAGTAATAGTGACTTTTCTTGTAAATTTACAACCTCTCGTGACATTGCAACTTCATTCCCACAAACTCGTGACATTTCATATATAATTCTACTTTTGTTCCCCAAATTTTCAATTTTAAATTTGTAACGTTTTTTGCAGAAATCTCTGATGTTTTTGCTGTAAGTTTATTTTTAATCCTAAGTTTGCTATTCATTTGTGAGTTTTGTTTAATATAAATTTGTAATTTTTCCCACATGAATTTGTAAGGGTTTTTTAAAATTATTTTTTGCAAAGCCACAGGGAACTGTTGGTTAAGGGGAACGTAGCACCTGCATCACTGAAGATCCCAGTAACTGCAGACGACAGACTGTCCAAATAAAGACAAAGACTACCCTCTTGTGGTCAGAGCCACAAACAGCATCTCTGTAACCAAGTTTGTAAAAAACTGGATCCTTGAAGGTTAAAATAAAAGCAGTTAAGAAAATGAATGAATGAATTCTGAGCATTTTAGATGACACCAAAATCCACCAGATTTTAAGTATTTGAATATGGAGGTGCATAGTTGTGCCTTCAACCTGAAAAAAAACTTTGACAAAAACCACAAATTCATGAGAAAAGTTGCAAATTTATGAGGAAGTAGGTCACCACTCCTGTGGCCACCAGAGCACCCACCACTCAGACGGGAGGTCATGGGTTCAAGCCTCAGCCGGGTCATACCAAGGACCATATAAAAATGGTACTTCCCACCCTCTAGCTTGGTGCTCAGCATAATAGAATGGGAGAAGGAGAAATTGTAACCCACAGACTACAGATATAAATTAGCTACTGGCTACAATCAGGCAAGTTTGCATTGATTGATATCAGTGTTCATCAACTTGCACTGTCCTTAAAATAAACAGCAACAGCAAGTCATATGTACAGTAACAGCCACTGAAAATGCATGAGAAAATTGGGAGTGTATCAAAAGATGTGCCAAATTTGTGAGATAAGTCCATTTTTAAAGAAAACCACAACATTACAAAAGAAAAATAAGTCATTCCTGAGAAAAAAAAAATCAATTCTTTTTTAAAGAAAAAAAATCAAAAATAGGACATCAGAGGAAAATGCTTGTGAAAAATTGCAGAGTTGGAAGAAAGATGTGGATTTATAACATTTAGTGAATACAATTCTTAGAAAGCATGGTATTTCCTTCCACTGTTTCACTAACGACTGTCAGGTTTATGCTCCACTGAGACAGAAGGAGGCTTTCTCAATTAAATCACTTCTTGAATGCCTTAATGACATTAAAGATTGGATGGCAGTGAACTTCTTAAGTTTTAATGAGAAGAAGGCAGAAGTGTTGGTGTTTGGGCTCCTGTGAGTCCCCCCTGTTGACCTGGGCCCCTCAGGAGGATTTGTCCAACCTACTGTTACTCATTTGGGTTTTAAGATGGACAGTGATTTTAAATTAGATCGTCAAATTGCTGCAGTAGCGAAGTACAGCTTTTTCATTTAAGGCAGTTTGCAAAGGTTAAACCCATCCTTTCTAAACAGCACTTTGAAAAGGTAATCCATGCTGTAGTGTTGTTCATAGTGTTCATAAGACATATTATTGTGTGAAACGGGTGGTGGCTCCACCTTTCCGGTTCCACCGCCACCCAGACGATAAGAGAGCTGTGCGGAAGAGGGACGGTCTCTTTGACCTCACCTCTGACTGACTGGAGCATCTGTACTGTACAGACGCACTCCTGAGAACGTCATTGTCCGGAGGATCCAGGTTCGACAGCTCCGCCAGCGGACGGGAGAGTCGGTGCAACGGTACGTTGTGGATCTGCGTCAGCTGGCCGGGGACTGCCAGTTTGGGGCCCTGGAGGAAGAGATGGTCCGCGATCAGTTGGCGGAGCACACGCTTTGTTCTGCGTGGCACGATCAAGGCTCCTCACACGCTCCGGTGAGTTGACACTAGCCATGGCTGTTGACATAGCTCAGCAGTACGAAACAGCAGATAAACTATCGCGGGACCTCGGTGAGAAAACTACACTCCGGCAATCAGAATCACAGTCAGCGATGCAGGCTGTGGACCCGGGCAGTGATGATAGCGTGGAAGACAAGGAGGAATACGCTACAGCTGTGAAAATAAAGTCCGCCCCAGGATCACCCAGGTGTTTGTGTTGTGGGTCCACTAAGTATCGGTATAAGGCTAGAGAGTGTCCGGCGAGAGGTAAATGTTGCAGCAAGTGTGGACTCCTACATCATTTTGCCAGGGCCTGTAAGAAATTTGAGCGAGGGGGATGGCGGCGTGAAGCGGACTCCACCACCACGACTCCTACAGTTATTCACACCATCTCTCTGAGCACTGATGGCCGTACGTACTGCATGGTGCAACTGGACGGCGTGGAGGTGCCGTTGGATTGACACGGGCGCAGTGGGGTCCGTGTTGAATTGGCCCACTGTGAGGAGTTTCTTCCCGTACTAGAGTGAAAGGTCTTTCAACGCCATTTTGTGGATATAGAGGAAACAGACTGTCCATTGTGAGATCACTAGAACTGATGGCGAGGTACAAGTCAGCGGGGGCATGCAATCTACAGTTTGTGGTGACCGCCAGTGGTGCGAATATTATGGGCTGTGACCTTTTTCAACAGACTGGGTTTCACGATCACCAGCGGTGTTGGAGAAGAGTGGTTGGGCCGGGGTTTGTGGGACCGGCCGGTTCCGTGAGTGATGGACGATGCAGTATGGGATGAACCTTGGCCAAGTAGACTGGAAAGTGAACAGAACCAACCCCATCCATGGCCATCACGGGAGGCATCCTCCCGCGATGGCCCTGGATTTTTGAAGCAGGAGGGGACCATGTTCTGGTGGAGGGAGAGGTTGAAGATTGCTGTGAGAACGTCAGTCAGCTCTGCAGTGCATGCTCTGAGGGCCCGCCCAGGTACGTTGTCTGGTCCTGTTGCCTTGTGGGGGTTGATATTACTCAGTTCTTTGTTTACCTGGCCTGGTGAGATTCTTAGTGGGTGGGGAGGGTGCGTGAGTGTGTGTCTCTTCTCTGTGCTGTGGCTGGTGGTCTCGAAGTGGGTGTAAAAGATGTTGAGATCATCCAGCAGGCTGTCTGTAGAGCTAGTGGTGCTGCTGTTGGTCCTCTTGTAGTCTGTGATGTGTTGCAGGCCTTGCCACATGCGCGGTCACACATCCGGGTCAGGAGTGGAGTAGAGGCTGTCCAGCTTTTCTCTGTACTGCCTCTTGGCTGTTATAGCCTTCCTCAGTCCACACTTTGCAGCTTTGTACTCGACCTCACAGCCTGATTTAAATGCACGAGAAGGCGTCGTACCACCAATGCACGGAACAGGCGGCTCACCTGGGAGCTCCAAAAACAGCCGAATCGGTGCCCAACACGCTTCAATACCTTCAATATTATCCACTTTCGTCCTCGTTGCCAAATGTTATGTTGGAGGTTGGAGTCAAGGAGGAGACTGGTTGTGGAGCTGAATACACGTTTATTGTAACAGGCGCAGTGCACCTAACCACACCAAACCGCTGGCAGAGGAAACGGCCAAGAGACTGCCCTCCTACCTGCAGCCCTTCTTACAGCCACAGAGTTGGCGGAACCGGAAGATGGAGCCACCACCCCGTGCCACACAAATAAGAGCGCCAACAAATATACAATATATGAACTAAATATAATTGGCTACATCACACTGTATTGAATCAATACAGGACACAGTTTGTCCTGTATTTACTAGATGCCTTTAATGCAGCATCATCTCATCTGCATTCTGCATGTTGCCGTCCTACTCAGCAGTTGTTGGTTGATTTGACTTTTACACACCACACGTGAAGTCATCGCTCAACAGTGACTGAATGAGAAGCAACCGGGTGGGCTCAACAGGAGCCACATCGGCTTGTCACAGACCAACATGTCTGCCACTGCAGCATGTCCCAATTCATAATTTTAAGATGACGTCACACGGCTACCAGTAGCTACTGTATATGGGTGGCCATATTGGGAGGGAAGCTGCAGAGGGTGATTCAATTTCATTAAAGCCGAAAATGATGTAAAAATATAATGCACTACTGTGGAATAAATGGTTGTACAAACACTGGTGGGAAAGAGAAAGTGCTTTTTTTTATCGATTACCTGCAATTATTTTGAACCAAGGCGAGTCAACTCGGGAAATGCCAGAGAAACGGAGGAGAATTTGGCTTTCTCCTATTAGTACTAGTAGAGCTGATGTGGGGCCTCCTTGTATTCCAGCTTGCGGGTGCTCTGACCATTTTGTAATAGGTTTGTAGAAATAATTGACTAATAATATTGTTGAAGAGTCTGTGATGCTATGTGGACATTTTCACAGATTCATATATGAGCTTATAAGCTCCCTGTTCTGATCAGCTCAGCTGCTGCCCGCAGCGCGCACACACACACACACACACACACACACACACACACACACACACACACACACAGAGTTAAACAAATGTACTTGTTTGACTAACAGGACCTATCGGGGATCTGTCCAAGCCAAGTTAAGTGTCACACTTTCAAGCTACAGGATATTATGAAGATCCAAATCACGATTTAACCCTCCTTGCCAAGTTCTTACCTTTGACTGCAGTCATAGTTGCCAAGTCCTCTTATTATAAGTGACTTTGGGCTTGTTTTTTTCTAAATTTGCTTGCAAATCTCCAAAAACATGTAGGTTTAGGGCGCTCGCGCACGCAGCGACCAGCAGCCGGTGGCTTGTCACCAGACTGCAAACCAAGTCTACCTACGGGTACAAATAAGTAACAAAAAAAAAAAAATCTCGTCAGTCACGGGTTGTGGGTTTTTGGGCTTTTTTTATTGTGTAGGTGCTGATTTGGGCTTGCTTTGCTGTCTGTGTGACAGCTCTCCCAGTTCGGTTGTGCAAGATTATAAACTCTGTCTCCATACCAAGAAGTTCAAAATCTCTTAATTTCTGGAGAAGTTACTGAGGTAAAAGCGGCCGGCCAGGGGCTTCACGTCTGGTGGCCAATGACCCATCCAGTTTTTTTATAGTGATCAGCAGCCCACCCAACTTCACTCGGCTCTGTACTCACTAATGGGGCGTGAGCTATCCAGTTTGTTTTATATATATATATACACTACCGTTCAAAAGTTTGGGGTCACTTAGAAATTTCCTTATTTTTGAAAGAAAAGCACTTTTTTTCAATGAAGATAACTTTAAACTAATCAGAAATACACTCTATACATTGCTAATGTGGTAAATGACTATTCTAGATGCAAATGTCTGGTTTTTGGTGCAATATCTACATAGGTGTATAGAGGCCCATTTCCAGCAACTATCACTCCAGTGTTCTATTGGTACAATGTGTTTGCTCATTGCGTCAGAAGGCTAATGGATGATTAGAAAACCCTTGTGCAATCATGTTAGGTCTGCAATGCTGTAATTGCTGCAAATGGAGGATTCTTTGACGAAAGCAAAGTTTGAAGGAAAAAATTATTATTTCAAATACAAATCATTATTTCTAACCTTGTCAATGTCTTGACTATATTTTCTCTTCATTTTACAACTCATGGTGGTAAATAAGTG
The DNA here is from genome assembly GCA_020510985.1 of Pholidichthys leucotaenia. NCBI lineage: Eukaryota > Metazoa > Chordata > Actinopteri > Cichliformes > Pholidichthyidae > Pholidichthys > Pholidichthys leucotaenia. The sequence continues at coordinate 472,370,435 of CM035836.1, read as the reverse complement.
TGACTTTTCATGGAAAACACAAAATAATTGTCTGGGTGACCCTAAACTTTTGAACGGTAGTGTGTATATATATATATATATATATATATATAATACACATCAGTGCATATGGGACCTTTTGTTACACATGGCAATTGTACTCTGGGGCTTGCCATAGCTCAGCCGGGGTTGGGGGCGGTGAGTGACATCAGGCAGGCTACAGCTGGGATATATGTATATTGGAATGTGAAGTTCAATAAAGGAGTTCAGTGTTCAGCAGAGTTCTTCGTCCTCTATTATTCCGACATAACATTTGGCAACGAGGAAAAATGGGCGCGTGCGTCAGAGAGCCACCTCCATTCCTTCAGTATTAGGGGGAACCAGATATAACGTGGGCTCACTAGAGGACCATGTTCGAGGTGTATATGACAGCGGCCGGACTCAATAGCGTCAGCGAGGAGAGGCGGAGGAGCCTGCAAGTGCATTACCTCAGCACTGTAAGGACAACGTGTCTTTTTCGGGCTGTGTGGCGATGGCTCACTGGAAGATGGGCTGGCACTTATGGACAGAACCTTCGGTGACCAGTCCACCATCACCAAAAAAAGGTTAGGATTCTTCGACCAAAGGCAGAGAGTGGGTGAGTCCACGCAGGCGTTAATCATGGAGCTACGCAGCTTAGCGAGGGAGTGCACCTTTGGGCCTATGGCAGAGGAGCTAGTAAGAGATAAGCTAGCTCACAGCACCACTGACTCGGGGCTGGGATGCATGCTAAGGCTAACTTGGAAACCTCTGTCACTGGAAGGTGTGTTGGACTTAGTCAAGCAGAGGGAATCCGCTACACTGCAGAGGCCATTATCACCAGCTTGCGAGGAGTCGACTGCTGGTGGCTTCCCGCTGAATGCTACGGTTAGCATATTAACTAGGCCTCGTAGATGAGCAAAGAAGAAGAGGAAGTTGAAGGCGCGTAGCAGAGCGAATTCTCTGTCTCCTAGCCTAATGATAGCGGAGCCCAGAGACATTGGACGGATGTGTGTAGCACGCATGGGAAAAGGGCCGCTGAAGTGGTACGTGCTCCAGCTCAACGGGGTCGATGTGCCCCTTATTGTGGATTCGGGGGCCAGTAGATCCATCTTGTGTTTAGCTACACTGAGGAAACTGTTCCCTGAGAAAGCTGTCAGCGCAGGAGAGGTGACGATGTTCGGGTATGGACATGCGGAGATTGAGATGGTGGGCACAGCGGAGTTCTCAGTGACATGTGGGCCGAGGACGGTGCCCAAATTCACTTTCCAGGTGGCACGCCAGGGGGCGGACTTATTGGGAATCGACCTGCTGGGTTTGCTGGGTTTTTCCATAAGGGACCCGGAGGGCTCGACCGTGCTGACGGTAGAGCCTGATTGGCACCTCCGCTGGCCGGCCTTGTTTAGAGGCCTGGGTCGTATAGACGCTTTCCACCATCGCCCTCTCATCGACAAAAGCATGACACCAAAGATTCAGCCATTGTAGCGACTTCCCCTCGCACTGCGGGATGAGGTTTCGGCGGAGCTGTCCAAGCTACTGGAGTCTGGCATCATTGAAAGTGGGCGCTTCGCCGTGGATATCCAACCTGGTGGTGGCCAAAAAGAAGGGGGGGGGGGGATCCGGCCATGCATAGATCTCCAGATGGTGAACAAGGCGGTCATTCCAGACAGGTACCCTCTCCCCGCCATGGAGGAGCTTACAGCGACGTTCAGTGGGTCCCAGTTTTTCACGAACCTGGATCTCTGTCAGGGCTACCTGCAGGTACCACTTCATCCAGATAGCAGAAACTTTACGGCATTTGTGACCCACATGGGGGCTTTCAGGTATACCCGGATGCCATTCAGCCTGAGCTCGGCACCTAGTTGTTTCCAGAAGGTGACGTCAACGATGCTAGCCGGTCTCAAGGGCGTGATGGTATACTTAGACAACATTGTGGTACACAGCGCGTCACAGGAGGCTGGAGAGGGTCCTTGCAACACTCCAAGAGCACAGGGTTACTCTAAATGGTGAGAAGTGTATCTTTGCAGTGGACGCCGTGGAGTTTGTGGGGTTTCAGCTGACGGGAAGGGGGATCCATCTGCTACTTTCTAACGTGGAGGCGGTCCTGAGCATCCCGGATCCCTCAACGCCCACTCAGATTTCATCGTTTCTGGGCATGGTTAACTTCTACGGATGGTTTATGCCTCGCTATGTGGAGACGATCGAGCCCCTCCAAGCGCTGTTGAAGCAGGATGCGCCATGGGAGTGGACCCCTGCATGCTTGGTGGCGGTCACCAAGTTGAAGCAGCAACTAACCTCCCCACCGGTGTTGGCCCATTTTGACCCCAACCAGGAGACCATTGTAACCTGCGATGCGTCCGGTTCAGCGTTGGGAGCGGTCATGTTCCCAAGTTCAGGACGGCACAGAAAGCCCGGTGGCATTCACGTCAAGGTCCCTCTCAGCAGCTGAACAGAAGTATGCTGAGGGTGAGAGCCAGGCGCTGGCCTGTGTCTGGGCTTGTGAGAGGTGGCATATTTACCTCTACGGGTGTCATTTCACCCTGAGAATGGACCACCGGGCACTCAAAACTTAGCGAAGATTTTTGAAATGAAAGGGAGATTAGAGATTGGTCTATAGTTAGCTAAAACTCCTGGATCCAGAGTTGGCTTTTTGAGTAAGGGTTTAATTACAGCAGTTTTAAAAGCCTGTGGTACATGGCCTAAAGTTAATGAAGAATTGATTATTTGAAGAATAAAGCTATCAATAAATGGGAAGACGTCTTTAAATAACCTGGTAGGAATAGGGTCTAAAAGACAAGTTTAAGGCTTGGATGAGGAAATTATTTTGTCTAACTCTAAAAGCTCAATTGGAGTAAACTCATCCAAAGAGATGTCAGTTGAAGGAGTTGGAGTAGCTACTGTATTTAAGTTAACGGTGGGAAGAATCTGATTGATTTTATCTCTGATAGATGAAATTTTATTATTGAAAAAGTTCATAAAGCCCTGACTAATAAGCTCTAGGGGAATGCTAGGATTGACAGAGTCCTGACTCTTTGTCAGCCTGGCTACAGTGCTGAAAAGAAACTTGGGATTATTCTTGTTCTCTTCTATTAATGCAGAATAATAACTCATTCTAGCTTTTCTAAGAGAATTTTTATAAATTAAAAGATGATTTCGCCAAGCTAAATAGATTTCATCTAAATTAGTGGAGCGCCATTTTCTTTCTAATTGACGAGTCTTCTGTTTTAAGCTATGAGTTTCTGTGTTGAACCAAGGAGTTAGAAATCTCTGATTAGACTTGTTCTTTTTTAAAGGGGCTACCATGTCTAGAGTCTGATGCGGAGAAGCTGTAACACTATCTACCATGCTATCAATTACAGAAGGAGCAAACTGTCTACAGCTTATTTCCGTTGTGTTGACACATGGCATAGAGGAAACAATCTGCATAAATTTGGTAACAACATCATCCGAGAGGCATCTACTGTAGTAATATTTTTCTTTAGGAGCCAAATAGTCAGAAATAGTAAAATCAAAGGTTAACAGACAATGGTCTGACAGTACAGGGTTATGAGGAGACACTACCAGATTTTCTGTTTCTATGCCATATGTCAGAACAAGGTCCAGCGTAAGGTGGAGATAATGGGTAGAATTTCCTGCTTTCTGAGAAAATCCCATCAAGTCTAATATTGAATTAAATGCCATATTAAGGCAGTCACTATCTACATCTTCATGTATATTAAAGTCCCCTACTATAATTATTCTATCTGATTTCAGCACTAAATCAGCTAAAAATTCAGCAAATTCTGATAAAAACTCTGAGTAGGTTGATGGAGGACAATAAACTGCACGGTGGCGCAGTGGTTAGCACTGCGGCAGCACAGTTTACCCTTGGCCGGGGGATTGTGGGGATCGTGGGTTCGATCCCAGCCCCCGACCAACAGTGATCTGTGTGGAGTTTGCATGTTCTCCCCATGTTGCGTGGGTTTACTCCGGGATTTCTCCGGTTTCCTCCCACATGCCAAAAACATGCATGTTAGGTTAATTGGCTGTTCTAAATTGTCCCTAGATATCTGTTTCCTATAGGCCCTTAGAATAGAGGGTTAGTATTAATGAAAGCGCTTTGAGTGGTCTTTGTGACTAGAAAAGCGCTATATAAGTGCAGGTTAGTTAGTTAGTTAGTTAGTAAACTATGGCAAATAAAATTGGGTTTAGTCTAAAATTGCTAAAATGCCCAATACTGAGGACCAGGCCCTCAAAGGAATTATAACGTGTTTTTTGCTTTACATTAACTAGTAATTTGGAATGGTAAATTATTGCTACTCCTCTTCCATGACCAGAACTTCTGGGATTTTGACAGTTTAAATAACCAGAGGGAGTTGATTCATTTAAACCAACATAATCCTCTTGTCCTAACCAAGTCTCTGTAAGGGATATTAAATCATTCTGATGATCAATTAACAGATCATGGACTAGCAGAGTTAGAGACCTAATATTTAACAAACCGCATTTAATTTCTAAATTATGAGGAGGAACAGAGGCAAAATCATTCAATTTAGAGGCTTCATGTTTAATTTGAGTTTTACCAACTTTTTGCTTAATCACTTTGGGATGCTTATATATATTTTTATTTACTTTGGAGGGAGCAGACAATGATTCTCTGATGGGGAAGACAGGGGCTAAGTTGAGGGGTGGCGGATGAAGAGGAGCTGCAGAGAGGCGTGTAAGACTGCAACTCTGCTTCCTGGTCCCAACTCTGAGTAGTCAAGGTTTTGGAAATTTGGATAAAAAAGATGCCAGATTGTTAGATAAATGAGAAGCACCATCCAAAGTGGGATGGGTGCCACCTCGTCTAATAAGGCCAGGTTTTCCCCAAAATGAGCTCTAATTGTCTATGTAGCCCACATTGTTTGCAGGACACCACACAGACAGCCAGCGGTTGAAGGATGACAAGCGGCTAAACATGTCATCACTGGTCAGATTGGGGAGGGGCCCAGAGAATACTACAGAGGCAGACATCGTTTTTGCAAAGTCACACACCGATTCCATGTTAAGTTTTGTGACTTCAGACTGCCGGAGTCGGACGTCGTTAATGCCGGCGTGGATAACAGTTGTGTAGTATTTACAGTTACTTTTAGCCAGCATTTTCAAATTTGACTCGATGTCGCCTGCTTTGGCCCCAGGAATGCATTTGACTATGGAGTCTGGAGTCTCTAGGTTCACATTTCTGACTACAGAGTCGCCAATGATCAGAGTTTTTTCCTCAGCGGGTGTGTCGCTGAGCGGGGAAAAACGATTAGAAACATGAACAGGTTGGTGGTGAACCAGGACTTTCCGGCTAGGCTTCCTTCTCACCGTCACCCACCCAGTCTCCTCGCTGCTGAGGAGGACCGGAGGACCGCTAGCAGGCCGCCCTATGCTAGGGTGCTCCACTGCAGCTAAGGGGCGTCCGTCATTATTAACTGGCGCAGATGGTGTTTCAGTGCAGCGGAGCCGGGATTCCAAATCAGAGAACCTCGCCTCGAGCACCTCAAAAAGACAACATTTATTACATTTACCATTATCACTAAAAGAGGCAGAGGTGTAGCTAAACATCTGACAGAGGAAGCACACCAGAGGAGAAGGGGAAGGAGCGCTAGTAGCCATAGCTAGTGGCTAACCCGAAGCTAACAAAAACACCGATGAAAGGTGAACAGAAGGCTAAAGAGGGTGATTAGATGACACTGAGTGCGCACACAGGTGCAAGAGGCTTGATAAACAGAAGTGAGAGCTAACGATAGAAGGAAAAAAGTGATTAAAATAAAATTAAAGGCAAAATCCTCAGGATAACGAGGAGCGCTAACCACAGAGCAAACCACAGACAGCCAGCAACATAGGAAGTGACGATACGTTACCACAGGAAGCCATGCATTCGAAAATTTTGCATTTTCAAATGCAAAATTGAATTAATTTTGCATTCATCATTTTTATTACAATTGAAAAAAAAATTCTTTTTTAAATTTTTATTTGGTCATTCTATTTTATTATCATTTTATAGGCACTTCTTTTCAAATATTTATGTTCATGACTTTTATTAATATTTTATATTGCCGTTGCAATAAAGTTGTTAAATAAACCTGCAATCATGTGATTTTCCTTTAAGGGACAAAAAGTATCGGTATCGAAAAAAGGTCCCATAAATTAATGGTATTGTACCGAAAGTAAAAATGCTGGTATCGCACATTCCTACCACAAATCCTGCTAATACTTCACTTTCTGAAAACCATTAAGTACATTGGTCACGTGACTCTGGCCAAACAAATCAAGCCTCAAAGCAGTGTTTCTGAGCACCTGTGCCGTTTTTGTTTTTTGCTTTTTTTGACACATGCTCCAAAGCTTCAGATTCATCCAGACCATCACTATTTTATCGCACTGAAGTCCTGCCTGCTACCTTGGGTCCTGCTTAAATATCATATCTGCCTCCCAAAGCAGATATTTGTGACAGTGGCAACCCTAACAGCAGGGATTTCTGACTGACTTGGAGGTCCACCTGCCATGTACAATGTGAGAGAGGAGCCCCCTAGCCACCTCGATTTATTTGTATTTTTTATTATTCTTTTTTATTACACTTTGGACTGGACACCTCTTCGATTTGCCATGGTTAGCCTTGGTTAGCAGAGTTAACCATTCACTCATTAAGGGCTTTTCTGTGCCTATCACAACCCAGGGATCAGTCATATGCTAATGAACGCTGAAATCACACACTCCTGTCTCCAATAATGCTTAATTTGGGCTTTTAAACACTTAACATTCAGCTAACATTTGTTGGTATGCTACTTACAGTGCATCCGGAAAGTATTCACAGCACTTCACTTTTTCCACATTTCGCTGTTACAGCCTTATTCCAAGACAAAATAAATTCATTTTTTCCTATAACTTCTACACAAAATACCACATAATGACAACATGAAAAAAGTTGGGTTTTTTTTTAGATTTTTTGCAAATTCATTAAAAATAAAAAACTAAGAAATCATATGTACATAAGTATTCACAGCCTTTGCTCAATACTTTCTTGATGCACGTTTGGCAGCAATTACAGCCTTAAGTTTTTTTGAACATGATGCCACAAGCTTGGCACACCTATCTTTGGGCAGTTTGGCCCATTCCTCTTTGCAGCACCTCTCAAGCTTCATCAGGTTGGATGGGAAGTGTCGGTGCACAGCCATTTTCACATCTCTCAAGAGATGTTCAATTGAATTCAAGTCTGGGCTCTGGCTGGGCCACTCAAGGACATTCACAAAGTTGTCCTGAAGCCACTCCTTTGATATCTTGGCTGTGTGCTTACGTTTGTTGTCCTGCTGAAAGATGAACCATCGCTCCAGTCTGAAGTCAAGAGCGCTCTGGAGCAGGTTTTCATCCAGGATGACTGTACATTGCTGCATTCATCTTTCCCTCTATGCTGACTAGTCTCCCAGTTCCTGCCACTGAAAAACATCCCCACAGCATGATGCTGCCACCACCATTGGCGTGGTTATGAACGGTGCCTGGTTTCCTCCAAACATGACACCTGGCATTCATGCTAAAGAGTTCAATCTTTGTCCCATCAGACCAAAGAATTTTGTTTCTCATGATCTGAAAGTCCTTCAGGAGCCTTTTGGCAATCTCCAGGTGGGCTGCCATGTGCTTTTTATTAAGGAGTGGCTTCCGTCTGGCCACTCTACCATACAGGCCTGACTGGTGGATTGCTGCAGAGATGGTTGTTCTTCTGGAAGGTTCTCCTCTCTCCACAGAGGAACACTGAAGCTCTGACAGAGTGACCATCGGGTTCTTGGTCACGTCCTTGACTAAAGCCCTTCTCCCCCGATTGCTCAGTTTAGACGGCCGACCAGCTCTAGGAAGAATCTTCTTCCAAGATGGCGCCCACAGCGGTCAACATGGTGCTTCGCTGCGCTCTTTGTTTGTTTTTGTTTGTCAATTGTGTGTCTGCTTGCACTTATACCCGTGAAGAACTTCTAAATATCAGGACTTTCACCCCCACGGACCTCCTCCCAGTTTTTTTAGCCCCTGCCGCCGATCTGGTTCATTGCTTGGCTCGAAAAGTGAGACGGCGGAAGAGAGGTAGACGAGCGGGCGCTCTCATGCGGCTTCGCAGGAGAGGCTCGCGAACGGCGCTGCCTGGCATATTTCTGTCCAATACCAACTCTCTCTCTAACAAGGTAGATGAACTGAGACTGCTGATGCGTTTTAGGGACCTCGCCTCCTCGGCTGTCCTCTGCTTTACTGAGACCTGGCTCCGGGAAAATATACCGGACAGCGCGCTGCGCCTCGACGGCTTCCAGCTCTTTCGTGCTGATCGTGACACAGAGCTTTCCGGCAAGACCACAGGAGGCGGAGTCTGCTTCTACATCAACTGCAGCTGGTGCTCTGATGTAACGGTAATTTCCAAACACTGTTCTCCCGCCCTGGAATTTCTTGTTATCAACTGCAAGCCTTTTTATTCCCCGCGGGAGTTTGCTTCTTTTATAGAAGATACTGATCGCTGTGTACGCCCCTCCCGACGCGGACACGCGCGAAGCTCAGCGCGTGCTCGCGGATCACATTCAACACACAGAGCGGAGTTTCCCAGACTCGCTGATTATTGTGGCTGGCGACTTTAATCAGTGCAATCTGAGCCACGATCTCCCCCGCTACAAACAGTTTATTAAATGCCCCACCAGAGGATTAAACACACTGGATCACTGTTACACCACAGTGAAAGACGCATATTGCGCTGTTCCTCGCGCTGCGCTGGGATTATCTGATCACGTGATGGTTCACCTCATTCCCACATACAGACAGAGATTGAAGCTCACTAAACCTGTCGTGAGCACTACGAAGAAACGGACCAATGAAGCTGAGGAGAAGCTGGAAACGTGCATGGAAATATCTGACTGGGGCATGTTTAAAGGAGCCACGCATGATCTGGATGAGTACACGGACACTGTGAACTCATATATCCACTTTTGTGAGGAGAGCATTCTTCCATCGCGCACCAGGGTGAGGTACTCTAATGACAAACCCTGGTTCACAGCTAAGCTCAGACAGATCAGGAAGGAGAAGGAAGCAGTGCTGAAAAGTGGAGACAGGGACTGCTACAGGGAGGTTAAATACCGGTTTAACAGAGAGCTGAAGAGGGCTAAATCTGTGTATTCAGAGAGACTCCAGCAGCAGTTCACTGCTAATGATTCGGCTTCCGTGTGGAGAGGACTGAGGCAAATCACCAACTATCGGCCTCAGGCTCCTAAAGGTCAGGATGACAAAGCCCTTTGTCAAAGACTGTCCCAACACTATGCCCGTTTTGACACCTCGTCATCTGTGTCCAACTCCCCCCCTCCCTCCAGCTCCACAGCCTCCACAATCCCTACTTCATTAAAGGCACCCCCCCTCCCCCCCTGCCCTTATCATCAGTGAGCAGGACGTGCTCAAACAGTTCTCCAGACTGAACCCGCGCAAGGCCCCCGGCCCGGACGGCATGTCTCCCTCCACCCTGAGACACTGTGCGAAACAGCTGGCTCCTGTCTTCAGACATTTTTAACACCTCCCTTAAGTTATGCCACGTGCCGTCCTGCCTCAAATCCTCCACCATCATCCCTGTCCCCAAGAAGCCACGGATCACTGGACTTAATGACTACAGACCTGTAGCGCTCACCTCTGTAGTCATGAAGTCCTTTGAGCGCCTGGTCCTGCCCCACCTCAAGTCCATCACCACCCCTCTCCTGGACCCGCTGCAGTTTGCCTACCGAGCCAACAGGTCTGTAGACGACGCAGTCAACCTGGCCCTCCACTCCATCCTGCAGCACCTGGACTCCCCGGGAACCTACGCCAGGATCCTGTTTGTGGACTTCAGCTCCGCATTCAACACCATCCGCCCCGCTCTGCTCCGGGACAAGCTGTCCCTGCTCAACGTGCCTGACTCCCTCTGCAGGTGGATCACCGACTTCCTGACGGACCGGAGGCAGCATGTGCGGCTGGGAAAGGCTGTCTCAGACTCTACTAGCATCAGCACCGGATCACCCCAGGGCTGTGTACTTTCCCCCCTACTCTTCTCCCTTTACACCAACTCCTGCACCTCCAGCCACCAGTCTGTCAAGTTGATCAAGTTTGCGGACGACACCACCCTTATCGGGCTCATCTCCAACGGCGACGAGTCCGCCTACAGGAGAGAGGTGGCCCAGCTGGCGTCCTGGTGCAACAATAACAACCTGCAGCTGAACGCCCTGAAGACAGTGGAGATGATTGTAGACTTCAGGAAAGTCACTACCCCTCTGCCCCCCCTCACCCTCTCAGGCTCTCCCATCACCACTGCTGATTCCTTCCGCTTCCTAGGCACAACCATCACCAGGGACCTCAAATGGGAGCCGACCATCAGCTCACTCATCAAAAAAGCCCAGCAGAGGATGTTCTTCCTGCGGCAGCTGAGGAAGCTCAAGCTTCCCACCAAGATGTTAGTGCAGTTCTACACAGCCATCATCGAGTCCATCCTCACCACCTCCATAACCGTGTGGTACGCAGGAGCCACTGCCAGGGACAGACTAAGGCTGCAGCGCGTCGTGCACACTGCTGAGAAGGTGATCGGCTGCAAGCTCCCATCTCTCCAGGATCTGTACATCTCCAGGACCCGGAGGCGTGCTGGCCGGATCATAGCCGATCCCTCACACCCTGGTCACGTACTGTTTGCCCCCCTCCCCTCTGGTAGAAGACTTCGGTCCATCCAGACTAAAACCTCCCGTCACATGAACAGCTTCTTCCCCTCTGCCATCAGACTGCTGAACACTAAGTGACTTATTGACTCTCGTGCACTATGTACAGCAGCTCAACCAGACTCATGTCAATCATCACTGTTTTCTTCCTGCATTACCGACTGCACTATATAGTTCTCCACAGTATCTGCTGCTCGCTAATATATTTTAACTGCTGACCAGTATCACTTACTCTTATTCTACACTTTATTGCATGTATAGTTTATTTCTTTTATCTTATCATGTTTAATGTTGCAGCATTGCACCGAGACAAATTCCTAGTTTGTGTACTACATGAACAATGGCAATAAACCTGATTCTGATTCTGATTCTGATTCTGAGTCTTGGTGGTTCCGAACGTCTTTCCATTTATGAATGATGGAGGCCACTTCGCTCATTGGGACCTTCAAAGCAGCAGAAATTTTTCTGGACCCTTCTCCAGATTTATGCCTCGAGACAATCCTGTCTCGGAGGTCTACAGACAATTCCTTTGACTTCATGCTTGGTTTGTGCTCTGACATGCACTGTTAACTGCGGGACCTTATATAGACAGTTGTGTGCCTTTCCAAATCATGTCCAATCAACTGAATTTACCACAGGTGGACTCCAATTAAGCTGTAGAAACATCTCAAGGATGATCAGTGGAAAAAGGATACCCCTGAGCTCAGTTTTGAGCTTCATGGCAAAGGCTGTGAATACATGTGATTTCTTCGTTTTTTTATTTTTGATAAATTTGCAAAAATCTAAAAAAAAAAAAAAAAAAAAAAAAACTTTTTTCACATTGTCATTATGGGGTATTGTGTGCAGAATTTTGAGGAAAAAAATGAAGTTAATACATTTTGGAATAAGGCTATAAAATGGCAAAATGTGGAAAAAGTGAAGCACTGTGAATACTTTCCAGATGCACTGTAGTCTGACAGCTGAAGCAAAAAGCTAACATTAGCCTTAAACAAAAAATCTCAGAAAACTGAAGAAAGAGGGAAGGTGTGATGAGCTGGGGCCTATAAGCATTTAAAGTAATATGCCATAAAACATCCAGTTTTGAGGAGAGCTCCTTCCACATCTGTAAAATCATACTTCAGTAATTAAATCCTGTTGCAATTGTGACCAAATATGTCACAAACATTTCATTAACACCTCTGATTGCTGTGCCAGCATGTGGAAAAAGTGAATTATAGCAGTGTGGGAATTTGCAAATGATGAGACAGATTTCTCTCAAGGCAGCTTTATTCACATTCGCCAACATCTCAAAGAAGAAAAAGAACATCACAGGGAACTCTCGTCCTTAAATACCAGGACTCTCACAGTTCACAAGTCACATTGCATCACAAGTCACATTGCATTATAATCGCCAGTAACAATGCATCTCCTCTTTAATCCTCTAATATCACCCCCGCAGTCTCAGGCCCTGCATACCAAAGCTAACACCTTCACAGCTTCCGGTTATCTCCAAGGAAACTCTCTTTGTTCTTATCTAAAATGTGAGGCCTTACATCAGTCACAAAGTAGGTCACATATGTGTGGCCACACCACCACCCCCAAACATTTTAAAACGAAAAGAGAATAACAGTATGCATGCCGTGATAGAATCAATACACATCAGTCCGCATGCTGTCTAGGCTTCAGTCTCCTGCCGTATCTGCTGTAGCCCGGATTCCACGTCTCTGCGGCGCTGTCACGCTGGGGGGTTGCCGTCTGGGGGTGAAAACCTTTTGTCAGTCCCTGTGGGTGTTCTGGGGAAACATTACTCTGTGAAGCTCCCCGTGGGGGTCTACCTCGCCACGGGGCCCTTGCCAACAGCACTTGCTCATCCGCCACCACAAAAGCGGGTTTGAGTCTGTTTATGCCAACTTTTTCTTTCCTACCCCCCAAATCTAGCAAAAACTGCTTGTCCCCTGTTTCCAACACTCTGAACGGTCCGTCATAAGGTGGTCGCAGTGGGGGTCGATGTGCATCGTGTCTGACAAAAACAAACTCTGCGTTCTTCAAAGCTTTAGGCACAAAAACGCGTGGAAAACTGTGGTGCATGGGGCCGGGCAGGTGCTTGATTCTATGTTACTCCGCAACAGCTGAGATGGGGAGGTGTCTGGCGCCGGGTTATTTGGGAGAAACTCCCCAGGCAGCCGAAGTGGTTGCGCAAACACGAGCTCCGCTGGGGAGGCTTCTAAGTCCTCTTTAGGCGCAGAACACAACCCCAATAAAATCCACGGTAACTTATCTACCCAATTTGCATCCGTCAGTGACGCTCTGAGAGCCGCTTTCAATGACCTATGAAAACGTTCGCATAACCCATTAGCCTGCGGATTGTACGCGGTTGTGCGGTGAATTGTGACACCCAGGTTGCGGGCCATTGTCGACCAAAGTTCGGACACAAATTGAGGGCCTCTGTCGGACGTAATATCCGACGGAACTCCGAAACGCGCCACCCAAGCTGTTAAAAATGCGCGCGCCACCTCCTTGGCTGTGGTTGATGCCAGCGGAACCACTTCAGGCCAGCGCGTGGTGTGGTCCACCATTGTCAGAAGGTGTGTGCACTCCTGTGATGGCGGGAGGGGGCCCACGAGGTCCACATGAACGTGATCGAACCTCTTGGCCAGAATGTGAAACGGCTCCAAAGGAGCCCTCGTGTGCCTGTGTACTTTGGCTCGTTGACACGCCGTGCAGGCTGCTGCCCACTCTTTAACTTGTTTGCGAAGACTCGGCCACATGAATTTCTCTCCTACCAATTTGACTGATGCACGCTCTCCTGGGTGCGCCAAAGAATGAATCGAGTCAAAAACACGGCGGCGCCACGCGGCCGGTACTACTGGACGCGGCCATCCAGTGGAGACATCGCAGATTAGGGGGGGCATACCGTCTTGCAGCACCCTGTTCTCCAGCCTTAACCCTGTTGGTCCAGACTGCAGCGCGCGCACATCCGCGTCACTAACCTGCTTCGCGGCCATGGCCTGCGTAATCTATTCCTACGCTGACTGGGGCCGCCACGGCGCACGAGAGGCAATCTACCACTACATTCAGTTTGCCCGCCACATGCTGAATATCAGTGGTAAACTCTGAGATTGCGGCCAGCTGTTTCTGTTGCCGACCTGACCACGGTTCGGAAACCTTGGCCATCGCGAATGCTAGCGGCTTGTGGTCAACGAACGCGGTGAAACAGCGTCCTTCCAGCCAGAACTGAAAGTGGCGGATGGCCAAATGGAGAGCCAGCAGCTCCCTGTTGAACGCGCTGTATTTACGTTCACTATCGCACAAGGTCCTGCTGAAAAAGGCGAGGGGCTGCCAAACCCCGGCTATATGCTGCTCCACGACCGCCCCTATGGCCACATCTGACGCGTCAGTAGTGAGCGCTATGCGGGCCGTTGGGTCTGGGTGTGCCAACAACGCAGCATTTGCCAAGGCCGCTTTTACATCCGAGAACGCTCACTCCCGCTCCAGGGACCACTCGACCTTATTCGAGGGTTTCTGTTTTTTGAGTGCGGCATACAGCGGTTGCATGAGTTTCGCCGCGCGGGGGAGAAAACGGTTATAAAAATTCACCATTCCCAAAAACTCCTGTAACGCCCTGACCGTCTGCGGCCGGAGAAAATTTGCTACCGCGTGCACTTTGTCAGGAAGTGGAACCGCTCCTTCGGGGGAGACGCGGTGTCCTAAAAAATCGATCTGCGCCACCCCGAACTGACACTTCGCTGGGTTGATTATTATTCCCAACCTCCGGAAAACTGTGGCCAGGTGGTTTTCGTGTTCGTCTTCGGACGTGCTGGCTACCAAAATATCGTCCAAGTAGACGAACATGAAAGGGAGATCGCGCAGCACCGCGTCCATCATGCATCTGTGCAGCCCCTTTAAGCCCGAATGGCATGCGCAAAAACTCGAATAGGCCAAATGGAGTTATTACCGCTGTTTTGGGTATGTCCTCAGCGCGCACTGGGACTTGGTGGTAACCGCGGACCAAACCTATCTTAGAAAAAACACGCGCCCCTGCCAAATGAACGGAAAAATCTTGGATATGCGGGATTGGGTAGCGGTCGTGCGCTGTAGCGTTGTTTAACCTGCAGAAATCCCCGCAAGGTCGCCACGAGCCGTCAGCCTTCGGGACCATGTGTAGCGGGGAAGCCCATGGGCTGTTTGAACACCTGATTATGCCCAGCCTCTCCAGGTTGGCGAACTCCTCGCGCGCTATGGCCATTTTAGCTGCGTCCAAGCACCGAGCTTTTGCAAAAAGGGGCGGTCCGGTAGTGGTAATAAAATGTTCCACCCCGTGTTTAGTGACGGTTGCCGAAAATGTGGGGACCGTGAGTGCTGGGAACTGAGTGAGCAGTGTGTGGAACTTACCGCTTGCAGCTGTGACGTTGGCTTGTGCTGTTGGCGGGGCCACTCGCGCTGTACAGGGAATAGAATCAAAAGAAAGTGCATTAACCAGGCGCCTGTTAGCGAGCTCAACCAACAAACCATGTGAGCACAAAAAATCAGCCCCCAACATATTGAAATTCACTGCTGCTATAACAAAAGTCCACTCAAATGTACGGCCGTGTAGAGACAGAAGCAGAGTCCTCTCACCAAAGGTCTTAATCTCCAAGTCATTCGCTGCTGCCACCCCGGGACCTCTGGAACCTGCTAGCCTGTCCGCGTAGGAAGGTGTGATGAAACTCAACTGGGAGCCTGTGTCCATGAGGAAATGCCTCCCCGAGCGTGTGTCCAACAAGTAGAGGAGCTTGTTCTCCTCCCCGAGGGCCGCGGCTGCTACCGACCCCCGGTCTTGGCGTTTCCCGAACGCTTGAACTGGCACGGTGGTACACATTTGTGTGCCCTCTCTGCGAAGCGGCGATGGTAGAAACAAAGGGCGTCTGATCCGCGTTCCCTGGGCCCCGCCGCTGCCGTCGTCGGTGGGTCTGCTACTGCTGCCCCTGGCCCCCTGCCATCTCCGGTCGTCGCGCCGAGTTCCACTGCTGCGGCTGTGGCCGCGCGCTGTCTGTTGACGTTGACAATTCGCTGCGCCTCCCGGGCCAGCGCGCGGTAGTCCCGCTGGGCCAACAACGGCGAACTGGCCAGGGTCGCTCTCGTCGCTGACGGTAGGGTCCTGAGGAAGAGGTGGGTAAAGATGAAGTGGTCGTCGTCCGAGCCTTTCGACCTCAACATCTTCTCCATCAGGTTAACAGGCGTGTCATCTCCCAACTCAGTCAGCGCCAGGAGTCTCTCTGCTCGCTCCTCAACCGAGAGGGTGAAGTGCTGGATGAGTGCAGCCTTCAATGCGCCGTATTTGTCGCTGTCTGGCGGCTGCTCGATAAGGCTCTCCACATGCTGAGCCGTGTGGTTGTCCAGTTTTGCGACCACATGGTAGAATTTTGTGTCGTCTACCGATATCCCCCGGAGGTTGAACTGTGCCTCAACCGCGTGGAACCAGGAGCGCGGATTGTTCTGCCAAAAGTCCGGTAGCTGGACCGTAGCGGCATTCGCTTGGCTGGGGGCTCCTGACGAAGCTGGCCCCGGGGAATTCTCCTCTTGCTGCATGCTACGTCTTGGGTCACCAGTGTGGGAATGTGCAAATGATGAGACAGATTTTCTCAAGGCAGCTTTATTCACATTCGCCAACATCTCAAAGAAGAAAAAGAACATCACAGGGAACTCTCGTCCTTAAATACCAGGACTCTCACAGTTCACAAGTCACATTGCATCACAAGTCACATTGCATTATAATCGCCAGTAACAATGCATCTCCTCTTTAATCCTCTAATATCACCCCCGCAGTCTCAGGCCCTGCATACCAAAGCTAACACCTTCACAGCTTCCTATTATCTCCAAGGAAACTCTGTCTTTGTTCTTATCTAAAATGTGAGGCCTTACATCAGTCACAAAGTAGGTCACATATGTGTGGCCACGGCAGAACTTTAATGTAATAAAAGGTACTTTATACAACAGTTAGTTCCGATTTGATTGGACAATAGGGATTCCAAGAGTTGCAATATTCCACGATAAAACTCTAACGTTTCACTGTATATGTATCACTTCAAAGGTGTTCTAGTCACCGTTAATTACTAACAGTAATTTACTGTCAACTCCACAGACTTGAGAATTGCAATACTGTTGTGTACCTTAATTTCCACAGTGAGGTGCTGTTTGAAACGAAATATACATCTGTGACCCAGAAATCCCACCCTTTTAGAAAAAAACCTTTGAGTTTACAAAGTTTGCTCTTGTATAAACATTGTTAAGCCATTTCACGTCTGTTTAAAAATTAGACAGTGCTAAAGTTGAATTTATTGTCTCGATTAACAAACCACAATACCTTTGTGGTGATGGACTCTTTGTTTCATCTGAAAATGCCAAGAAAAAGTGAGCCAGGTGTGACAAAGCCAAATTGCTTGCATGCTAACTGGCCACCAGCATCAAAGAGTTTTTGATCTCAACCCTTCTGCGATACCATCTCAACAGGTATGTTTTATAAACACTTATAACTTTTGCACTTGACAATAATTTATTTGTTTACATGTGTATGAAATGACAATAGACGTCTTCATGCTGATTGAGATGTCTAGTAACAGTTACTGGCTACATTTAGAAGGGACTATTTTTTTCTCAGCTGCACAAAATAACTGGTTAAACATCCATCCATCAATCCATCTTCTACCATTTAATCCTTTTTGGGTCGTGGGGGGGGGTTGGAGCCTATCCCAGCATCTTTGGACGAGGCGAGAGGCAGGGTACACCCTGGACAGATCGCGCGTCCATCACAGGGCCACTGGTTAAACAAGCAGATAATATTTTGTCCAGTATTGCTGTCATTTAATAAATTGTGCTTACGGAACTGTTGTATAAAACCAATATTACACTCAAGGTCATTACGGTATCAATGAATATAGTAACTGCGGGTGTGATACTCAAATGCGGAGGGCATTAGAGTATTCTCTCTCATATAATATTGCTTAAATAATGTACCCTTTATGGTTACCAGTGGTTTTGGACCTTAATAATTAAAGGAGCCCATACAGCTTTCAATTTCAGTTTATTTTAATTCACTTCAAATCACTATTTGTTCAGGAAGGGTAATGATAAAGCATTAAGCACAACAACAACAGATGAGCAAATTAATACTTTTAATAAATAGATACTACAGTCAGTTCAATGTCACTTAGCTCTCATCACACTGGATAAAAATCCCACTATGCTCTCCACACTCTCCATGACCGGATCGCTTCAAAACTGGAAAGCCTCCTTTGATGTGAAGGTAATCATGATGCTGCTACACTTTTTCCTTGCTATTTCCCATGTCTCCAAGATGCTCCCGGAGATGTTCTATGCATCAGCAGAACATTCTGTCAATGATCCAAAATTGCAAACAACTTGCAGTGCATTTGCACTTGCAGTGGCTCCTCCATGTCAGTGGGGGGCAGGACAAACACAGTTCCTCCTCTTCATCTTTTCTTCTTCTTCCTCTCACCTCGTGGAACTCTAAGTGAACTCTAAGTGACTTTATTAGACTTTTGTGCACCAGGTACAGCAGCTCAACTGGACTCATGTACAATTATCATTCTTTTTTCACTGCCGAACTGTACTACATGGGACTCCGCATTATCTGTTGTTTTTTAATATATTTAAAAATCGTATAGAATAGCATTACTTATTTTTATTCTATTTTTATTGCATGCATAGTTTTCTATTTTTTTTATCTCTTGTGTTAATTTATGTCTAATGTTGCAGCATTGCACCGGGACAAATTCCTAGTTTGTGTATTACATGAACAATGGTAATAAATCTGATTCTGATTCTGAAAGGCGGGCCTGCCTTCACAACGACCACAGCCGCGCTGCATCTACAGTACCGTGTAAATCCTAAAATTCCTGAGCCCACAACACTATCTGGATGGGAACATGTCACCACCTCCCCCAGAAACTGCATCCAGATGTCAAACACCAAACAAACGGTGGTATAACCGTCATGGAGGTCCGCCAGTGCTGTGTCGAGAAAAGCATGTCTGTCGTGAAAAGAACCCCCTTTGTGAATGTGCAATGTGGCAATGGTGGGACACCAACGCCGATTGGCCATCTTGACCAAGCATCAAGCGAACACCAGGCCCGAGTTGAACAAAAATCCAACTCACGCAGACTTGAACCTGCACACACTTGCATCACCCAGAACAAATGCGCGAGTGTTAGCATTTTTCCATTGATTTTGTATATAATCGCGCCACAGTTCACACCAAGCATAATGTGTGTAATAGGGTACAATGTGTCATTGTAGAACATTTTAGATTGGTGGGGTGCTGCAGGATTTTTTTCAATGTAAAAAGGGTTCTGAGGTACAAAAAAGATCGACGTTACATTAGAAATGTTACATTAGAATATCAGACCACATTAGCTTGATACTACCGCCACATTTATCAGCATGATCAGTCCCACTTCAAATTCTTGACGGCCAAGCTACGCCAGTGCATGTTGAGCCCCACGACTTTGATACGACGCCACCGCTGCCTCTACACTCAACCCAGGACCCTGTTGCGATGTCACCATGGTACTGACTGCCATGGTCTTGCTGGAGGAAGTGTTGTGCATACTCAAATCACATGTAGGCTCTTAATACATTCCCAAAGATCTCACCAAGACAAGAAGCTTGCAAAAACCATCCAGGTTTTGGCTGATTTCTGTCATGACCCTGAGCACGGTTTGGGAACCATGCTCAAGTCTTCAGTTCTTTCTAAATTTTCTTCTGTACTTTCCCCACCTCTGTGTGTTATTGAATTGGAATTTGGTTTGTCTCGTTACGGCCCCTTGGGTCCTATAGGGGGTGCTGTGCTGTAGTTTGCTGCTGGGGATTCAGAATCAGAATCAGAATCAGAATCAGATTTATTGCCATTGTTCATGTAGTACACAAACTAGGAATTTGTCTCGGTGCAATGCTGCAACATTAAACATGATAAAATAAAAGAAATAAACTATACATGCAATAAAGTGTAGAATAAGAGTGAGTAATACTAGTCAGCAGTTTAAATATATTAGCGAGCAGCAGATAATGTGGAGAACCATATAGTGCAGTCGGTAATGCAGGAAGAAAACAGTGATGATTGACATGAGTCTGGTTGAGCTGCTGTACATAGTGCACGACAGTCAATAAGTCAAATTGATTGCCAAGTGGGATCACCTGTGGCACCCAGGGCATTTAAGCCTGGCGGTAAACCCAGCATTGAGGGCATTCCACTTGGGTTGCTCCATCCCATTACTGGGGGCTGGAGATCAGGCCTCACACCTCTTCACCCCCTAACCATTGTTTATGCTTTTTCCCCTACAGGCGATCCTCTGTCCTGGCTTGGTTTGGTTATGTTTGGTTAAGTTAATTAGGTTTTGTACTGTTCAACACCACTACATCATAATCTACATTCACCCACCCCCACACTACTGATGTTACTGATGAAACACTTACATACTGTAAATACTTCAGTTATGCTTTTTCCTTAATTTTGTCTAATTTGGTTTAATAAAGTTCTGTCATGGCCGCCAATCACGG
Source organism: Pholidichthys leucotaenia (assembly GCA_020510985.1). Lineage (NCBI taxonomy): Eukaryota > Metazoa > Chordata > Actinopteri > Cichliformes > Pholidichthyidae > Pholidichthys > Pholidichthys leucotaenia. The sequence goes on along the minus strand of CM035836.1, from coordinate 472,350,210 downwards.
CACCTGTGCACGCACCTGCCTGTCATCTCCTGCGGCCTATTTATTCCACCAGGACCAGTGCTGGGCGCAGAGTCGTCTGATTCTCTATGCTGAATCCAGTTACGCCTGCCTCCGTGCTTCCCAGCACTCTACTCTCCAGCCATCGGCTTCCTAGCCCTGCTGAACACCGTCCGGGCCGGTTCCACCTGGACCACCTACCAAGCAAGCCTTCACGCTTCTCATCCTGTCTGATTGCCCTGTGCACAGGCGGAGATCCGCGGCGGCGGTCCTCCATCTCCCTCCAGGCGGCGGACTCATCCTCTCACCTCCAGCTAGCCAGCCTCCAGCAGGCACCGTCTTCCTGGCTGCAGCTTCGGCGCTACCTGAGCTTCTCCAACATCCCTTGACAGTAAGCGCTGTAACATCTATAGAGCTGCATAGGCTGAACTGTAAACTAACGGTCCTTGTCTCATTTCAGGGTTGCCAGGTTGTACGGTGCACTGCCGGCCCCAGCTGGAGATTACGGATTGCACTACACTACATTACACTATATACCCCGCACTCACGCACCCACTCACTCACGTTTACAATAAAAGACGTTAATTGTATTTACTGAGTCGCGTCTGCTTTGTGGGTTGCCTGAACCATGTCAAGCTCTGTTTAACTACAACTCCACTTGGTGTGTCCTTTTGTTTGTTGTGGCCCTTGAGCCAGGTCAAAACAGTCTGTATCTCCCTTATCTCGGGTTTGTTTTGTATTTGAGTTTGGGTTTCTTTATATCAGTTTGCCTTTGAGTTTCCCTGTTACTTTATCTCAGTGTGGTTTAGTCATGTATATCTTATGCATTTCTGTATCCCGTGTTTATTTTGTATTTGAGTTTAGGTTTGTCTGTATTTTGTTTGATCAGTTTTCACTTTGAGATTTCTTGTTGTTGTATCTCAGTTTGGTTTAGTCACGGATATTTATTTTATGGATTTCTGTATCATCTTGTATTTCAGTTTAGTTCTCTGTATTCTTTCATTATCCTTCTCTATCTTCACCTTCTGGTTCCTTTCTGTACTTGGTTATTTGTATCTGTTTTTTTAATCTTGTCTGATTATTTCATCCCAGTTTGAACTTTGATTTTGTCTAGATTCTTAATTTACTTCTGGGTTAGGTTTAGTTCGCGCTTTGTCCCAGCTGTCTCTATCTTGTATTGATTTGTCCTCGCTTTGAGTTCCCACACCTTTGCCCCATTTGGATCATTTGCTCTTGGCCTATTTAAGGGCGGCGGTGCCGCTCATCGGCGCTGCGTCCTCAAAACATGTTCTGCCGGTTACGTCTTCCTCCCTGTATCCTGCCGTGGTGTCCAGTCTTGTAAGTTTTGTTTTTGTACTGTTTGGACTTGTGTTTTCATTAAACATTTGACAGCTCACAGTTCAGCACCTGGGTCTCCATTCATTGCCTGGAGGGCAATTCATGGCAGTAGGACGCAGCCAGTTTTTGATCCAGCTGCTGTGAGTCTGCCCTTTTTCTTTTTTTTCTTTTTCCCGTCAGTATATTTTTTCCCTTTTGGTTATCCACTCCTGCTGAGATGTCAGATGGTAGACGGTACCCTGTGAGTCTGGGGTGGGAGCTTTGCTAAGCCTTAATGGAAATAGATGGACTTATCAATTCGGCTCATTTATATTCCACCCCTAAAGACGCTCTCTGGTACCTGGGTCTCACGGAAGCAGCTGCACAGTGCCATCCTCAGCTCGCGGAGCATGCTGAGGGAGTGGAGAGGATTTCCCTGGTGACGGACCTGCAGCAGGGGAACCACGGGAACCACGGGAGAATGAGGAGTCCTGCCAACAAATCGAGGTCCGAGCCAACGAGGAGACAACCCGGGCCGTAGTATCCTGTCTTGTAAGTTTTGTTTTTGTATTGTTTGGACTTGTATTTCCATTAAACGTTTGGCAACTCACTGTTCAGCGCCTGGGTTTCCATTCATTGCCCAGAGGGCAATTCATGACAATTTCTTTGGATGTATTGTGGTCTTTATCCAATGTGAAGGTTTTAGCAAGCACAAACAGGCCACAGGCCACTGAATAATAAATAAATATGAATACCTTGCCATATCTTAATACTTCATACCTTAAGGATGTTTTACATATCATATAAGATACACCTTTGGGTCAAGAAATGAGAATCCTATTTCAGTGCGTGCTCTGCTGATGAAACACCAAGGATAAAGTACAAAGGTAGTCAAATCAAAAAGCACTCACAGTGGTGACACTGGGAAAGACCAAACATGTGCTTCACACCACTTTACTTTGTTAGAATTTCACAGCAAAACCTAAAAGATTAGTGCACTTTGAGCTTCTACTTGTAATATGGACTTGCTTGAAGAATGTCATCACTGCAAAGGTTATTCTGTTTCAGCAGCCTGAGAAAAGGGGAGGAGAGGCAAGGAAACGAGTAAGCACGGACATAAACCCGCTATATGTAATAATTTTGGCATGTTCTGTGTCTTTGAGCTTTGGTGTTATACAACATACTGTTGTCTTGTTATTAAAGCATTAAAACAAATGGAAAACAGAGACAAAAACGAACTGCACCAATGGACAACAATTGTGGACAACTTTAATTACAGAAATTTCAGGCCAAAACAATCTGCATGGAGCTGCAACATACAGTCAAACCCAAAAAAACATAATAGGAGTTTTTCATTCTCATAGATGTGAAGTTTCTCATAATTTGTAGTTTTAGCGTGGAGTTTTCTGGTAAATTTGATGTAAATCTGAGAATTTTCTTCTAAATTTGCTATTTTTTTACAACTTTGTCTCTTTGCAAAAATGTTACTTCTTCTTTTACAATTTCTTTTTTTTGTAAATTTGTGAGGCCTGTCTTTTGAATTTGGTTATTTTTTTCTCTTGTATGTTAGCAACTTTTCCCATAAAACACCTTCTTTCTTGTACATTTGTAAGGTGCTGGCCAAAGCCACAGGGAGCCACTTCATATGGGCAAATGAAAAACACAGACGGGGCCATTTCCTTTTTTTTGGGGGGGGGGGGGTGCTATCCAAGACTACTGTGTGTTTTAGGGGTGGAAATTGCCAGATGCCCCACATAATGATATTATCATGATACCTGGGCCACGATACAATATTATCATTATCTTGCAGTGTGCTGAATACTGCAAGATCATATTACAGTTTCCTATTCCTCCATCTTTGTCTTTTCCACCTCTTGGTTAGATCTCACGAGTCCCGCCTTTGCTGACCTAATCTGGTGGTGAGCACAGCATCTTCTAGATCAGGGGTGTCCAATCATGTGCCATGGAGGGCCAAGACCCAGTCTCTTCAGCAGGTGTTTTCACTTATCAGCAATCAGTGGGAAGAAATTCAGTGGAATCTTTTGTTGAAGATGCTGGTTGGAGGTAAACCCTGCAGGGTCATGGCCCTGCATAGCACATGATTGGACACCCCTGATCTAGATACAATAGAAAGTGACCAACCCTAGATAACAGTGGACTGGTAACACCCCTCCTTTACACAGGGGTGGAGATCGCTGAGAGATCTGGCCAGTTTTTGAATCTATCAATGGTCTCCTAAAAGTTTTGACTCAATTCAAAACACACAAGGATCTCCCAAACATAAAAAAAACTGTAATTTCCCCACTGTGGGACTAATAAAGGTTTATCTTATCTTAAACAAACTCAAAGATCAAAAATTGGCCCAATTTCTCAACGATCTCCATGCTGCGGTCTTCACGAAAAGACTAAAGTGTACTGAGACAAAGACAAAACTGAGGTCAAGACCACCATATAACCACACACAGTGGTCTTGGGTTCAACTTGTTCTGTGCTTGTCTTGACTTGTTTTAAAGCCTTGATCTTGGTGTGGTCTTGACTACAATGCTAGTATTGGACAATCAATCCCAACCATGCATATGAACTGCCGCTCTTGCTCTCCATTAAATCTTATTTTACCTTTATTCTTTTGCCTTACTTTCTGTATTTTTTTAATTTGCATCTTCTTGAAGTTATGCCATCTCAAACATGCTGCTTGAGGGTATGGCATTAACTTGAATAATGAAGAAAGGGTCCACATCTTTACAACATACAGTGGTGTGAAAAGTGTTTGCCCCCTTCCTGATTTCTCTTTTTTTTTGTATGTTTGTCACACTTAAATGTTTCAGATCATCGAACAAATTTAAATATTAGACAACGATAACACAAGTAAACACAAAATGCAGTTTTTAAATGAAGGTGTTTATTATTAAGGGTAAAAAAAAAATCCAAACCTACATGGCCCTGTGTGAAAAATTTCTCCTTTCTCCTCTACAGTGTTTCCTCTGGCTAAAAGACCTTGGCACGGTGGCAACATTATTCCAAGGGGTGGCAGAAGACACATGACACTATTGTAACCAGAATATGCTAATTTTATACTATTTATTTCTTTGTTTTTAAATTTTGCACAGTAACTTTGCATATGGAACTAATCACTTGAAGTATCATACAACCAAGGCTTGAATCTTGGAATATTGGGCCTGTTGGGGTCTCACCCAGACATTCCTGTATTTGGACTTTTTACTGGTTTCATCCTTCTCTCCTCCCTCTGTTCTCACCTCTCCTGGACCCTTCTTCTTCTTCTTCTTTTAGATTTGGTTGGAGGTTGGCAACCAGCTTACAGGTGCATTACCGCCACATACTTGGTGTTGTTCACAACATTATAAGTTCTATAGAAACCTCTGTGACACACTATCACTCTATATATAATTCAAGAAATCTCTGTCTGTGTGTCTGTGTGTCCTCTGCCTGAACACTTTTCTCTCCTTGGCTCATCTTGTTTGTCTCATCTTTCCCTCTCTGAGCTCTGTCTAATTCAGGTTCTCTCTCTGTCTATGCTGGTATACAAACAGGTCAGAAAATACCAAGTGTCACATTTTGTCCTGCAGGATTTTTTTGTCATGGTTTACATAAATGACAAAAAAATATGATTTTTTTGTATTTTGATTCTAGTGTTTCTTTTTTCCCCATTGAGAAAGAGTAGGAAAGAGAAGGGAAAAAATCATTCATAATAGTAATTTACTCATGCATACTTAAATTATATGATCAGAGGTGGGTATAGTAGACAGAAATTCTACTCATGTAAAAGCAGTGCTATGAAATTAATAATTAAAAGTAGACAACCAAAAATTTCTAGCTGAGTTAAGGGTACAAAGAGCACCTACTAAAAACCTTGAGAAATGACTTCAGTCTTGAACGTTTAAGGTTTTTCTCCAAAATTTCTAACAATTTTCTTATAGTTTTCTACTTTTCTCTAAATTTACCAAAATTTGCAACTATTTTCCTCATCTGTAATTTCCTCTTGTAAAATTATGACTTTTCTTGTATATTTGAGATTTTATTATAAACTTGATTATTTTGTAGCTATTTTTTGTCTCTTTTTTAATTACCTTTTTTAAATAAATTTGAAAGAGATTGTGGTAAAATTTTGACTGTTTTTCCTTGTACAATTTATACTTTTGACCATAATTTAGCAGAGCCAGAACAGAACAATTACCTCCGCCAGGCCGAAAAGGCCAGGAGGAGGTTATGTTTTTGCCGGGGTTTGTCTGTGTGTTTGTCTTTGTCTGTCTGTCTGTCTGTTGGTTAGCAAGATAACTCAAAAAGTCTTGGACGGATTTCCATGAAACTTTCAGGCGTTGTTGGAAATGGTACAAGGAAGAACTGATTAAATTTTGGGGGTGATCCGGTTCACCGTCTGGATACAGGAATTTTTTAAAGCATTTTTCAACACTGTGACATACGGCCATTTTCAACATGTGCGCAGGCACAATGGAGGGCGCTGGTCGTCGTGTCTGCAACACAAACTCTGCGTTCTTCAACGTTTTAGGCACAAAAGCACGCGGAAAACACTGCTGGCCTGGGCTCGCCAGCGTGCCTGTGTTTGCGCGCAACTGCAAAACCTCACACGGGCAGCTGTCCGCCGACGGATTCTTTGGCAGAAATTCCCCGGCCAGCCATAGGCGCTGCGCAAAAACGAGCTCTCTGCCGGCGAAACTTCTAAATTCTCGTTTGCCGCGGAGCGCAACCCCAAAATAATATAATATAAAACCCACGGCAACCTGTCTACCCAAATTGCATCCGTCAGTGGAGGAGATGGACACAACAGCAACACTTCAGTTTATTACCTCCGCCAAGGAGGCAATGCTTTTACTACTGAACCACTAATCCTATCACTATCACATTGATTGTCATTGATTAATTGTGTGTTTATTGCACTGTTCCTGTCAAATAAACAAAGAATCATTGTGAATCCAATTGCTAGTCATATGTTTACATGCTCAAGGAATCTGAAAACGTACACACAAACACTGTAGGGGGGGAATTGTCGCGCTTGGCGGAGGTCTGCGCTCTCCGAGTGCTTTTCTAGTTTAACTCTGATTTCAAAGAAAAAATATTAATAAAATTACATTTAATGAAATTAATTAACTTAAATGATCGCCCAAAGATGCTGGGATAGGCTCCAGCCCCCCCCCCCCGCGACCCAAAAAGGATTAAGCGGAAGAAGATGAATGAATGACCAAAGATGCAGTTATTTCTGTTATTATATAGGGCGGCGCGGTGGAACAGTGGTTAGCACTGCGGCAGCACAGCAACTCACCCTTGGCCTGGGGATCCTGGGTTCGATCCCAGCCCCCGACCAACAGTGATCTGTGTGGAGTTTGCATGTTCTCCCCGTGTCTGCGTGGGTTTACTCCGGGATTTCTCCGGTTTCCTCCCACATGCCAAAAACATGCAAGATAGGTTAATTGGCATCAAACTGGGGATTCTAAATTGTCCTTAGGTATGACTGTGAGAGTGAATGGCTGTCTGTCTCTCTGTGTTGGCCCTGCGATGGACTGGCGATCTGTCCAGGGTGTACCCTGCCTCTCGCCCAAAGACACTGGGATAGGCTCCAGCCCCCCCCGCGACCCGAAAAGGATTAAGCGGAAGAAGATGAATGAATGTTTCTATATATTTATAGGTTTTTAGAACTCTCCTCACCACCAAGACAGCAGGAAAAATCTCCCTTATTTTGAAATCCAAATGTTGGCATGTTTAGTTTGTCTGAAGGCTGTTGAGGGGTTAAAGTCACTGACTTCATGAATTTCGGTCATCTTAACTTGCCAGCTATGCACAGTAATAATGAACATAAATTAGTTAATATTGTAGTGGCTGGTGAAGTAAATCCTCAGTAATTCATCAGTCCCTCTTGCCCTTCCCTCCATATGAAGCCTAACCACACCTGTTAGCTAAGTGACTTTCATAATTGTTCCCGTTTCCAGTGGGTTAAAACCACCATAAATGCCTCCACTGCTTACATACCTCTTCTGCTTTTTTTTCCCCACGTTTAAAGTACTTTAATAAGCTCATGCTTCTCTCGGACAGGAACGCTAGAGAGACAGTCTGTTTGCTGAATGAAACATACAGACAGGGCGTTTCTGAACTCTGATGCGCAGATGACTGTCACACGCATTGTTCGTGCGCGTGCTTGTGGAGCATCATTCATTTATTTTTCTTAAATTTATATTTCCTTAGGGTGGTGGCATAGTTTCAGGGGTGGTGGCTCACCATGCAGAAATGTTACCAGCAGAAACCCTGCCTCTACAAACTTCTGTCCAAATAACCCTGGTTTAACTGAACTAAGCCCAGGATTTCTTACCTTTCCATACTCTCTGCTTTTAGTCCTTATCTTGCTGACCTGAGACTCGGCCATGTCAGCCCTCTCATGAGCCTCCTCCAGCTCATGCTGCACTCTTCTCAGCTTGGCAAGATGAGCATTGGCCAGCTCCTCCTGTAGAGGAACAAACACAATATGAGCTACCAGAAGATCACATTAAGAGGAACATTTGTTCTTGTTCAAAAAATCTTACAGCCTCTTCATTCTGCCGTTTGTAGGCCTTGACTTTGACTTGCAACTTGTCCACCAGGTCCCGCAGCCTCAAGACCGTCTTCTTGTCCTCTTCAGTCTGGTAAGTGAGCTCCTTGACTCTCCTCTCATGTTTGCGGATTCCTCTAATGGCATCGGCAGCCCTCTTCTGTTCACTGTCTACTTCACCCTCCAGCTCATGCACCTTAAGAGAAAATCAGACCTCCAAAAACTCAACACTTAAATGACCAACTATTAAAGTGGGAGTTTTCTATGCAAATGACTGTAATACCCGTCCTTCCAGCTTCATGAGTTGCTTCTTGCCCCCTTTTAGAACCAGGCTCTCAGCCTCATCCAAACGGTGCTGGAGATCCTTTACAGAAGCTTCCAGGTTCTTCCTCATCCTCTCCAGGTGGCTACTGGTGTCCTGTTCTTTCTTTAGTTCCTCAGCCATCATGGCTGCCTACAAATGGCAAGATTAAGCTGGTGTTAATTGTGTGACTGGCGATATACATTAAACTCAGAGTTAGGCTAGTCCACCATAACCCTGTCCACAATGTATTGCTTCTTTCTCCATGAAGGTGCAGTTGTTCCAGGTGAGCATGCACAATGTTGCTCTGTTTTGCTCTTTGGTCTTGCATAATCTCTCATGAGGAACCAGGGGGGCTGAGGGGCAATTGCTACTTACATCAGTGATTGCCTTCTTGGCCTTCTCTTCTGCATTACGAGCTTCTTGTATGGCATCCTCCACCTCTCCTTGAAGCTGGCTGATATCTGCATCCAGCTTCCTCTTGGAGTTCAGCAGACTGGTGTTCTGCATTTAAAGGACCAAAGAAAAGAAAGTTTAAGCAGGGAGAAATAAGAAAAAATAGACTTTTAGCTTATCTATCAAGCTCTTTCTCAGTGCACCTTCCACCTGTTTCACTACAAAACTGATATTGTTGGGTCTAGCTGAGCCTGGAGAAGGTCTGGCTGTTACTGCTGCTGCTGATGTTGTTGGGCCTGGCTCACCCTGGAGCTGTCTGGCTGCTGCTGCTGCTAGTGTTGGGCCTGGCTGTTACTGCTGCTGCTGCTGCTGCTGGTGTTGTTGGGTCTGACTCAGCCTGGAGATGGTCTGGCTGTTACTGCTGCTGTTGATGTTGTTGGACCTGGCTGAGCCTGGGGCTGGTTGACTGCTATTCTTTTAGATTTGATTGGCGGTTGGCAACCAGCTTACAGGTGCATTACCGCCACATACTTCACTCTATGTCATCACTCTATCTGGTCAGGCTAGTGTTGGGTCTGGCTCAGTCTGGAGCTGGTCTGGTTGTTACTGCTGCTGTTGGTGTTGTTGGGCCTAGCTCAGCCTGGAGCTGGTCTGGCTGTGACTACTGCTGTTGCTGTTGTTTTTGGGTCTGGCTCAGCCTGGAGATGGTCCGGCTGTTACTGCTGCTGTTGGTGTTGTTGGGCTTGGCTCAACCTGGAGCTGTCTGGCTGCTGCTGCTAGTGTTGGGCCTGGCTCAGCCTGGAGCTGGTCTGGCTGTTAGTACTGCTGCTGCTGGTGTTGTTGAGTCTTCTCCTTCTTTTAGATTTGATTGGCAGTTGGCAACCAGCCTACAGGTGCATTACCGCCACTGACTTGATAATCATCACTCTATATCTTTGTACAAGGAGTTCTGAGCAACTCCTTATGTGTGGAAAAAAATTATACATCCTTGGACTGTGTCTGAGGTGTGGCCATCCTGCCCTGCCACCAACTGGCTCAGCCTGGAGATGGTCTGGCTGTTATAGCTGCTGTTGGTGTTGTTGGGCCTGTGTCAGCCTGGAGCCGTCTGGCTGCTGCTGCTGCTGCTGCTAGTGTTGGGCCTGGCTCAGCCTGGAGCTGGTCAGGCTGTTAATGCTGCAGGTGTTGTTGGGCCTGGCTCAACCAGGAGCTGGTCAAGCTGTTACTTCTGCTGTTGGTGTTGTTGCACCTGACTCAACCTGGAACTGATCTGGCTGTTACTGCTGCTGCTGGTGTTGGGCCTGGCTCACTGCTAATGAAGTTAAATGAATAAACTGTATTCCTCACTGTGACTAAGAAACTAGGCATGATTATTATATCTTCACTGTAACATCACGTTCAAATTAAGCATTGTTTCTTTGTATTTGTTCATATTGACCTCGCGGAACTCTTTTAACTCTATGGGAATGCAGCACCTAAGAAAGCTTGACAACTTCTCTCTGATCTTACTCATCCTTTGAATGGGAAGCTTGACTTGCTTTGGCCTAGTTGGAGATAGAGTTTTCCTCAGTGGTGACTGGTTTTATTGAGACGTTGGGCCCTGTTAGGACGATCATCCATGCACTCTTCACACACTCTCCGCCACACGCCAGTGTTTTTGTTAGTTTCTGTCAGCGCATTGTCTGTTTTTTGCACATTGTGTCACGCCATCAAATTACCAGTAGACAGTGCACCCGCTATGCGCTGGGAAGAGGCGCCTCATTTCAAAGTGTGGCAGCGTGCAATCTAATGGGCATTACTATTATAGTGCATTCCATGATAATACGCTTTTGATTAGGAAACAGAAGGTCTATCATCAGAAGTGCATTGTTTAATGATATTTCAGTGGTGTGTTATGAAATCGCACAGCTCCGGAGCTCATGAGGAAACGGCAAGCACTGGAATCTTATTTTATTAGAGAGAGTTGTGAAAGATGCTGGGATAGGCTCCAGCGCCCCCCCCCCCCCCCGCGACCCGAAAAGGATTAAGCGGAAGAAAATGGATGGATGGATGGATGGATGGATGGAGTTGTGACAGTCATCATATAATCACCCATCATTTTAATTATATGATGATGACACACTATTTATTTTATTTTCCACACTCTCAATTTAATTGCGGACTTACCATTGGAGTCTATAGATTAGGCATTATTGTAGGAATTTTTTTAGAATGAATGAACAGGGAGCATGTATGTGCATGGGGGGAGGCATGTCAGTCTGAAGATTTCTATTGCATCCACATTTTCGTTTTCATCATGGACTAATTAGGCATTAATGTGTTTATTTTTAGGGGAATAAATTAATGACCAAGGATTGTGCAGTTTTTTTACTTTTCATTGTAACTCCCCACAGAGACAGGAGATGTCTTCACACATCTTCCTCGGCCACACACCCCGGGTTTCCAGCTGGCGCCCACACCACCCCAAGGGTTGCACCGAAAGCGAGCTCGCTTCATGGCCGGGGTTGTTGTGCCAGATCTTCTTAGGAAAGGAGGAAACAATGGCATGGAGCAACTTCCATGCCATCGTTAATGAAAGTTATGAAAGTTTGCACAGGCATCATCCTCTTTTCCTGAAGTTTCAGACCCATTCATGTCTGTGTGTTGCATCTGTGTGCACTATATTAAACCATTCAGCTGATTTTTCACTGCATTCTTCACCATTTGTTCCTTCTAACATAACTAACTGGGCATCAACTGTCACTGATGTCTTCCTTATTACCAAGCAGCATTATCATCGCGTGTATTTTGGTTTACATGCATGGGCTTTGGTCAGCGCAAAACCCGCCTTAAACCGTCATGATCACAGTTCACTCTAGATAATGCGCCTCTTTGCATTAAAGGGGTGGGAAGGAGTGCTTTGGATTATCCAAAACACACCTCTGAATGATTAGATCGGCCTCTTTGCGTCATACACCAGCAGAAAGTTTGTTTTTAGGCCATTGTGATAAGAAAATGAACTTCGAAACATCCATAAACACGTTCTGCATCACCGACAACTGACTAACTGACCCCGTTGTTGTAATACGGCCCATTATGTTGATTTTCCATTATGTTGATTTGCTTTGAAAAATGTTGGGTTTCAAACAGCAGTTTGAAGGTACTTCACTGAAACAGGGAAACAGCAAGTCAAAAACAAAGAAAACAAACAGAAAACAAGACACAGACCAAAAGCCAAAATCAAAAACAAGGACATCATAACCATACCATACATCCGAGGGATAACAGAACCAATTCAAAGGATCATGAAAAAACACAAAATAAACACAGTGGTAAAACCACACAAAATATTAAGACAGTTATTGGTACACCCCAAGGACAAAATAGAACAAAGCAAAAAATGCAATGTAATATATGAAATATCATGCAGATCATGTAACCTACATCGGAGAAACAGGAAGAGCAATCACCACAAGGAAAAAAGAACACCAGAAGGAATGTGAGAAGGAAGCACAAGGACAACTCACAAGATCGCAAAAAAAAGGCAAAACAAGCAATACTAAAATCAGCAATATCAGATCACTGCAAATGAAATAATCACATCATGGACTGGGACAACGCAAAAATCATTGGATTGGAGAGTAATAGACACAAACGCTGGCTCAAGGAGGCCACAGAAATCAGGAAACGGGAAAAAGACAGCATGAATCGGGATGAGGGGGCATTTATGCTTTCCCACACCTGAGACGACATTCTCCAGAAACCATCGGACGGTGAAGGGCGAGGCCAGCCCAGTGGATCTGACAGTTCTACTGGCCTGGCCCTGCCTAGAAAAGCCAGCTGATAAGTGACACTTCACTGCAATCAGCTGACATTTCTGAGGAAGACTGCAGTGGACAGTTGAAACGTGAAAAGGTAAAAACATCTCTTTTTTATCCTTGTCGTTAATAAGAAAAACAAAAAACTAATCCTTTGATCTTTTTAGAAACTTGGGTTTTAGTGACACCTTGTGACGACTGAAGGGAACTGGGCTGCGACAGCTTGTGACTAGTTGGAGAACAGCAAACAAGGAACGATGGAGTTTCCAAAATCTTTTCAAACGTTCACAGGGGTGTGCCAGTTCCTCTCATGAGTCGCAGGGCTTCCCTGCTGTGTCGCAAGAATTTTGAACATATTCAAAAAATATGTGCAACTGTCTCAAACCTGTCTAGAACCCATCTCAAACCCTTCTCAATTTAGTTTCTGTGAGTCTAAAAGTGCGAGAAAAGTTAAATGGTGTTCACTTACATAACACTTTTTCTCATCTCTGGATGACCAAAGCACTTTACAGATCCTGCTATCCACCCATTCACGCACACATACACACACTGATGGCAGCAGAGCTGCCATACACACACAGGCGCTAGCCTGGCCACCAGCAGCAGCTGGGGGTTCAGTGTCTTGCTCAAGGACACTTCAACATGCAGACTGCAGACACAGCAGGAATCGAACCCATGATCCTCCGATCAGTAGTCGGTCACACTACACCTGCGCCACAGCTGCAGTGCATCCTGTGGCTTTGTGCACTGCGTTGTGCACTGCATCCTGTGGCACTGTAGTGCATACTTTATATTTTAGCAATATTATAAGTACAAAACACTGAACATTATTTTTTTTTTGTATTTGTATTTTGTATGCTTTATTGATCCCCAGAGGGAAATTCAGGACATCCACCTGGATGGATGAGGCAGCCACGGTACGGCACCAATCTGTTCACCAATCACACATAGGGCCACTTTAGAGTCTCAAATTAACCTTACTTACATGTTTTTTTATACACAGCAGAATGACTCGTTTGGCTGCAACTGTTGCCCATTTATCTGTAAATATTTAAATAAAAATGATTTATTTCGTTATTTGGGCACTTTTGCGTGTTGTTGTTGCATATGTGTCCGCATGTGATATGCAGTTGAGCTGGGCATTCTGCTCCACAATTATTAACTTTTAATTTTTAGATAGCCGTGTGAGCACACTGAGAGGAGTGCCATCGGCAACGGCGAGTCGTGGTCCTGAAAAGGGACTCCCATCTACTGCTGACCAGGCAGGCTGGGCTTGCTTTAGTGCGAAGTGCCGTGTTCTGCCTGCTGCTTCTCCAACACTGGTGCTGGAGAAGGCAGACCCCGGGTCCCAGCTGGCATTCCCCAAATTATCCTTTAGACGTACGCAATCACGGCAACATTACAGTATAATTTTTTAAGCATTATATCGTCACTATTCTCTCTTTCTTGTCAAACTTGTCGCTTTTCACTTCCTTTTTTTTTGTTTGCAAAATGCTGTGGTGACTGACTGGTCGTCATGCTGCGTGTTATCCAATCAACATGGCCAAGATGCCGCATATTGTCCAGTCAGCATGGAGTCAATCTGACACCCCGCACACACTGAAGGGCATGAAGAGACAGAACGGTGACAGAGCGGTGGCTTAACTTTTAGTGATAAAAATTACATATTTTGACTGAGAAACTCCATACTCGGGGATGCACACTCTCGTAACCTCAGCAAAGCACTTACAAAATCTGAGGCCAGTCTGACGAATGGTTCAAGAGATATGCATGGAACAGACAGACAGACGGAGATTTCGTGCATTTATAGAGAGGTAAACGTGAATAGATATGAATTCACCGTCTGAGCAAGTTGCAGACGGGTGAAGTTGCCTTTATAACTTTGGCAGCTGTGTTCTATCTGCTGTGGAAATCCCCAAAACAGTATCATGTTGAGGTTTACATTTTCTGATGTGCTCTCACCTGGAAAAATTGTCCCCGCCTCCAAAATTTCACCTGGATGTGGGCAGCACGGTGGCGGAGTGGTTAGCACTGCGTCAACACAGCAACTCACCCTTGGCCTGGGGATCCTGGGTTCGATCCCAGCCCCCGACCAACAGTGATCTGTGCGGAGTTTGCATGTTCTCCCCGTGTCTGTGTGGGTTTACTCTGGGATTTCTCCAGTTTCCTCCCACGTGCCAAAAACATGCAAGTTAGGTTAACTGGCATCAAAACTGTTGATTCTAAATTGTCCTTAGATATGAATGCGAGAGTGAATGGCTGTCTGTCTCTCTGTGTTGGCCCTGTGATGGACTGGCGACCTGTCCAGGGCGTACCCTGCCTCTCGCCCAAAGATGCTGGGATAGGCTCCAGCACCCCCAAGACCCAAAAAGGATTAAGCGGAAGAAGATGGATGGATGGATGGAGAAGCAAAAATGGACACTACCCCTTCAACTGCCACTCAAACAGATATGAACAAAACATATTTTTCTCATACAGGAAGTATAAGCGTAAGAAGTTGCTGGTTGGAATTCCTAGATTATCAGAATTAGGAGCTTTTTCGTGAAAGTGCATGTTCTCCTTGTGCCTTGAGATCAGCCTTGAGATTCTACCATTTTCCACATGTTACATTACATGTATTCGCACCTTAAGGGAATTGCTGACCTATCCACTTCAGATCTCAGAAATAGTGAATAGGGCTGCTGTTTACTTAACAACCACAAGGTGTCACTAAAACTAATCATCTAGACATTTTAGGAAAAAACGTGTTTCCTGGTAGAGAAGACTACAGAAGTGATATGTAGATACCTGAATCCCACTGGGCAAAAATTGGGCAACTTTAGCTAACAAATAAAGTACCCTATGATTGACTGTTGGTACTCAGGCTGTATAATGTGCCAGTTGTAGTATTTTCAGTCTTCCTACCAGGAACCGGTTAGTTACATGGTGCTGTTGCAGGAAGTGCTGGCTATGGTGGACGTGACATTCATCCCATCAGAGGTTGAGGTACCAAAAAAAAAAGGAGTTTGGAATCATTTTATTTTAGGCTTAAAATCTTACACAGTGTGCTTCAAGATTCATGTGTACCTGGGAGTGCAGCAGTCCGACCCTTTCACTGGCATCAGCAAGTTCCCCTTCAGCTAATTTCCTGCCTCTTTCTGACTGCTCCAGAGCAGCTCGAAGTTCCTCCACCTCAGCCTGCAGCAGGCTGCTCCTGCGCTCCACCATTGCAACTTGTTCTTTCAGCTCCTCCTGGCTCCTCAGCACCTCATCCAGATGAACAGTTTGTTCCTAAAGATAGAAAGAAAGGGTGACAATTACTTAATCTCAAGAAGGGTTAAAGGTCTGTACCATTGTACTGAAAGTGGATCTTCCTAGTAATTCACATTTTACTTTGAGATGGCTTTGCATGTTCCTCAGCTGCTTCTGGGCTTCAGCTGCCTGCCGGTTGGCATGACTCAGCTGGATCTCCATCTCATTGAGATCAGTCTCCATCTTCTTTCTGATTCTAATGGCATCATTCTTGCTGCGTATCTCTGCATCCAGTGCGGACTGCATCACTTCCACAGTACGCTGGTGGTTGCGCTTCATCTGCTCAATCTCTTCATCCTTCTCAGCCAGCCTGCGATCGATCTCCCCTTTCACCTGAGTGAGCTCCAACTGGATGTGCAGAATTTTGGATTCCTCGTGTTCCAGTGAGGCCTAGATGACAGATAAGAGTGAGGACAACATCAGCATTCAGAGTGATCTTGTTTTAAATTGTAAAGAATTTCCTTCTATCACATCTGGTCACCTCAGCTTCCTCCAAAGCAGTCTGGATCTCTGTCTTCTCACTCTCAGTTTGTCTCTTAGTCTTCTCCAGCTCGTGGATGGCTTTACCATTCTCCCCAAGTTGTTCAGTCAGATCAGAAATTTCCTCTATATAAGCAAAAATCCCCAGTTTAATGCCAATTAACCTAACTAAATTGTCCTTATGTATGACTGTGAGAGTGAATGGTTGTCTGTCTCAGCCCTGCGATGGTCTGGTGATCTGTCCAGGGTGGACCCTGCTTCTCACCCAAAGACGCTGGGATAGGCTTCAGTCCCCCCGCAACACGAAAAGTTATAAGCGGAAGAAAATGGATGGATGGATAAGCAAAAATGGACACTACCCCTTCAACTGCCACTCAAATAGATATGAACAAAACATATTTTTCTCATACAGGAAGTGTAAGCGTAAGAAGTTGCTGGTTGGAATTCCTAGATTATCAGAATTAGGAGCTTTTTTGTGAAAGTGCATGTTCTCCTTGTGTTTGTATAGATATTCTCTTGGTGCTCTGGTTTCTTCCCAAAGTCCAAAAAAGTGCATGTTATGTGCTAGTGTTACAGTCAACGGCCAGATCAAGACCAGGGTGTATTATTATTTTTATTTCTTGTAAATTTGTGACTTTTTCCCCATCAAACCAGTGACTATCTTGTTAATTTGTCACTTAATTGTCATGAATTTACAACCTTTATTTAAAATAAATTTGTGACAGCTTTCTCTAAAATTTCAGCTTTTTCTCATAAATTTAAGACGCTTGCAAAAGCCGCAGGGAGTGTTGGGTTTTTTCCCATTGATTTTGTAAAGGTCCATGATTCATAAATGCATATTACAATGGGAAAAATTCAGTAGTTGATAGTCCTAAGGTAGACTTTCAAAGATGTACAAAAGATGTTTCTCTTTCATTCTTATATCTGTTTGTGGTTGTATAGAGGCCCATAAAATAGGGAATAATTTACACAGCAAATCATGCAAACCTACTCTAGATAGTACGGGAATTCTGCATCCCTTAAAGATGTTTTAAATCAATAAAAAATAATTACATCTCACTGACTTAATTCACATCTCTTCAAAAGCTCAGGATACATACGCTGCAGGTTTTTATTCTCCCGTTTGAGGACTTCAAGCTGCTCCAATGCCTCCTCATAAGAATTCTTTGTTTTGAAGAGTTCAGTGCTGAGGGAGCGAGACTCTTTCTGTGAACTGTCCAGCTCGGCCTGACATTCCTCATATTTCTGTTTCCACTCACACAGAATCTACAGACAACACAAAACACTTTGAGTTTGTTTGAAATGGAATTTAAAAAAACCTTAAAGACCATTGTCTCTGTGACCTTATCAAAGCCCCTTTGCTTTTTGTCCAGGCCAGCCGCTTGAGCATTGGCTCTTTCCACATCAGCCATCAGATCCTCCACCTCCCCCTGGAGCCTCTGTTTTGTCTTCTCCAAAGATGAACACTTGGCATTCACAGCCTCAATGGCCTCTTCGGCCTCCTGCAAACGCTGGGCGAGCTTTTTCCTGTCAAGTAAATCATCGGTAACACAATGCTCATTCCCTATTTAAAATGTTTAACAATTAAAACACATGAGGACGATTTCTCACTTTGCTTCTTCTAGTTCATCATTGCGCTGGATTGCATCTGTCTCATATTTGGTTCTCCACTGGGCTACCTCACTGTTGGCCTTGGACATGGCTCTCTGGAGCTCAGACTTGGCCTCCTGCTCCTCCTCAAACTGTTCCCTCAGCAGGTCACAGTCATGGCGGGCAGATTGGAGGGCATGTGAGAGGGCATTCTTAGCCTGGGACAGACACACATCAATTTTAATTACAAACAATATAATTGAAATGTAAACTCAGAACACTGTAATAACTTTGAATTGAAAAATTTAAAGTTGATACAGTTTGGATCTTTAAAAAGTGTTGGTCTGGTAAACCTAAAACTAACAGGTCAAGGGCGCTAGGGAACCAGGGTTGGGGTGCTTGGGCTTGGATGTTAGGGAGAGTACCGTGGAGATGAAACAGAATTCTCGACATCTGGGACTTTCACTCTTATTCTGGTTACTTAGCAACAAGGGGCAGATGAAAACAACCACCATTATCATATTGTTCACTGCTAGCGAGAAGACTAGTCAGGATAGTTTTTCATCTTGGTTGACGGCAAGATCTAGACAGGCCATCTTTGACACAAGCTAAATTACACTTTCAAGGTAATTCTTGAGTGTTTTATGTGATCCGTTGAGCTAAGCGCTGTGCTATAAACGATGCCTGGACCTGTTCGCGGTGGCCGACACACTATGAGAGGGAAGCTCCACTGAAATTAATGTTTTTGCTGTGAAATATGTCATAGAATTTCATCGCTGTAGGCTGTCATAACCACAGTTTGAAGAAAGATAAACCAGTGCCATTTTTTGAGCTGCCAAAGAGACATTTAGAGCCTGAATGATGGGATAAGTAGCTGAATGCGCAGATTAATTAAACATATTCCCTTTAATCAGATATTTTTTTCTGAATAAAATTACACCAAATTTACCTGTTACAAAATCATCCAAACATAGAGTCCTGCTATATGGATCTCTATGAATAGCACTCAGCCACTGACAGCGTGGAAAATAAATATTGAGCATTTCAACATTTTTCTCATTAAACATATTTCTGATGGAGCCACCTGACCTGAGATTTTCACCAGATATCAGTAACAACCTAAGTAATCCATACACACAAATAAATCAAGGCAACTGTGTTCACAAAACAAGTTATATTTATTAAAGTGGAATGACACAATGAATAAGTATTGAACACACGTGGTGAAATTCATTTAATATTTAGTAGAAAAGCCTTTGTTGGTAATATCAGCTTCCCGACACCTCCTGTATAGAGAAACTAAGCACAGGCATTGCTCAGGGGTGATTTTAGCCCATTCTTCTACATAAACTGTCAAATATTGAAGGCTCTGTGGGTGTCTTGTATGAGCTCTGATCTTCAGTTCATTCCATAGATTTTCAGTTGGATTCAGGTCAGGTGACTAACTGGGTCATTCTAGCAGTTTTATTTTTCTTCTCTGGAGCCAGCTGAGTTTCCTTGGCTGTGTGTTTGGGATCATTGTCTTGCTGAAATGTCCACCCTCGTTTCATCTTCAGCATCTTGGCAGATGACAACAGGTTCTTATCAAGGATGTCTCTGTACATTTGTCCATTCATCTTTCCTTCAATTATATGAAGTCTGCCTGTACCATGTGCTGAAAAACACCTCCACACCATGATAGGATGTGCAGTGCCAGTTCTCCTCCAAACATGCTGTGTGTTGTGGCATCCAAAAAGTTCAATTATAGTCTCATCTGACCAGACTATACTCTCCCAGTATTTTACTGGCTTGCCCAAATGTTGTGCAGCAAACTTTAAAAAAGTTTCAACATGCTTTTTCTTCAGCAATGGAGTCTTGTGAGGTGAGTGGGCATAGAACCCACGTTGGTTGACTGCATTATTTATTGTTGTCTTTGAAACAGCAGTACCTGCTAACTCCTGGTCTTTCTGTAACTCTCCATGAGTGGTTTTTGGCTCTTGGATAACTCTTCTGGCAATTCTTTGACTCCTCTGGCAGAAATCTTGCGAGGAGCTCCTGGTCATGGCCAGTTTATGGTAAATTGATGTTCTTTCCACTTCTGAATGATGTCTCCAACAGTGCTCACTGGAACATTCAGCAGTTTAGAAATGTGTCAGTTACCAATGCCATCATTATATTTTGGAACAATAAGGTTGCAATGGTCCAGAGAAAGCTCTTTGCTTCTACCCATTATGAGTCCTTTGTGGTGTGACAATCTGATATTCACAGACCTTTTTAAAGGCTATCAGTCAGGACTTCACCAGCTGAAATTTAATTGCACTGATGGGGGATGGGATGGCTTCCTAAATTCTGAAAGATTTCAGCTGGTTTCATGGCTTTCTATGCCTTTTTGCACCTCTTTTTCTTCATGTGTTCAATACTTATTCCCCATGTCATTCCATCCATCTTCTTCCGCTTAACCCTTTTTCGGGTCCACTTTATTAAATATAACTTGTTTTGTGAACACAATTGCCTTGATTTCTTTGTATGTATGGATTACTTGGGTTGTTACTAATATCTGGTGAAAATTTCAGGTCAATGGTTCCATCAGAAATATGTTTGAGAAAAATGTTGACGTGTTCAATACTTATTTTCCCCACTGTATCCATTCATCAGGCTGTACATATCTTTTTTGCAGCTCAAAAAATGACACTGGCTTGTCTTTCTTTTCATGTTTCATGGCACATATGCGGGGCAGTAGTGGCTGTGAAGCAGTAGTGGCTCAGTAGGTAGATCAGGTCATCCAATAACCAGAAGGTTGGTGGCTTGAATCACACAACCCTCACCCTGACATTGTGTCCTTGGGCAAGACACTTTACACACTTGCATCCAATGTCTGTGACACTGGTGTGAATGTGAATATGTGAATAAATGTTTGGTGGTGGTCGGAGAGGTCGTTGGCATGGATGGGCAGTCCCGTTTCCATCAGTCTGTCCCAGGGCAGCTGTGGCTACAGAAATACCTTACCACTACCATTGTCTTTGGAGTGAATGAATAATGGACTAATTATAAAGCATCTTTGGGTGTCATGAAGAGCGCTATATAAATGCAATCCATTATTATACGTATTTCATGCCAACAATTGGCATCAAAACTGGGGATTCTAAATTGTCCTTAGGTATGACTGTGAGAGTGAATGGTTGTGTGTCTCTCTGTGCTGGCCCTGCGATGGACTGGCGATCTGTCCAGGGTGTACCCTGTCTCTCGCCCAAAGATGCTGGGATAGGCTCCAGCCCCCCCGCGACCCGAAAAGGATTAAGCGGAAGAAGATGAATGAATGAATGAATGAACATTAATTTCAGTGGAGCTCCCCTCTCACTCATAGTGTGTCTGAATGGTCAATAGGTGTTTGTTTTCATCGGTCCCAGTATGGCTGCCACATTACTATATACATGTGATGTCACGCCAAGGTCAAGAATAGGGCTGGAGGTCCATGAGTGGCCAGGAGGATAGGGTGAACACAGGTCCAGGGTTGGGCAAAATACAATACTTTCTTTCAGTTAGAGCTAGCGAGCTTTCAGTTAGTCTACAATCTGGCACTGAATGAAGACAAATAGAAGAAGCAGCTGCTCGGAGAGGACAAGAGAGAAGAACAACACATTTGGACACCAGAAATCACTCCAGTGAATAGATTATTCTGACTCATCAGCAGCCCAACGTCACCTGAAGCCACTGATGTGACCTAATTATTCTCAGTTTCTGCAGAAGCAGCAGTTCTGACACTCGGACCTTAATGGAGCTTTTAATACTATTGATTATGACATTTTATTTGATAATATTGGAACATTTTGTTTGACTGAAATGAATTTCTTTCCAGTGGTATAAATCATGCTTTTCAGCTAGGTTCCAATTTATTTAAATTAATAACAAGCCTTCTTCAGGTTCAGAATTTCATTATGGAGTTCCACAGGGCTCTGTGTTAGGTGCAATTCTTTTTAGTGTCACAGTCCGTGTGCTGACTCTGTCTGCACTCCGTGTGCTGTAGTCTCCCGTTCTCTCCTCTGGCGCACCTCCAGGCTTTTGTTGTGACAGCGTCTCAGCGGGGCTTCCGGCTGTCAAGAGCAGAGCTCCGCTGTACGGTGGGATTCCAATCAGCTGATGGCCCTTCATCAGCTGGTTAATCTGTCAAGCACTATTTAAGGGAGCAGCCCTGTTTGCTCAGGGCTGCTCAGCGTTGCTCAGCGTTGTCCATAACCTCGCTTATGGACAACGCTGGTCTCCCCAACATTAGACTGGAGTCCCTACGCTCCGGCTCCAGTCATCCTCTTTTTCTCGCAACACCCTTCAAGTTTATTCCTTAACCTGTGTGTATCATCAGTGTGCTATTATCTGTGTCCTTATTTGTGTTTTGCCCCTCGTGACTCATTATTTTGTACCTTTTTGTCATTGTTTAATAAATACGCAAACTCACTGGTCGCTTATAGCGTCTCATTTGTGCTCCGTGAAGGCCGCCCATGACAGGAGGTCGCAGCCAAAAGAGACGCCGGTGACCGTGAGTTTTGCCTAATTTGGACTTGTTGTTTTCCCTGTCTGGGTACCTGCGTGCTGTGAGATTATGTCACCGCTCAGGGGCCACGCTCGGAGCATGGGCTACGAGCTGGTGGAGGCCCTCGACTATATTGATGGAACCCTTTTCACCGCTCGCCTCTATGACACTCCCAGCGATGTACGCCGACACCTGGACTTCGCTGAGGCAATCATTAACCGCCATCCTTGCTACTCCAACCACCCTGAAGTCATGGCTAGGATGGCGGTCATTTCTGCGCTCCGGGAGAGACTCTGTGGGCAGGAGGGAAACTCCGGCAGGAAGCCGAAGAGAAGGCACCCTTGCTCCTCGCTTCGGGATCCCATTCCTGTCCCCATTCCAGTCCAGGAGTTCGCACCACCCAGGGGTCATCCCCAAAGGAGTGAGACGTCAGTCGGGATTCCCCCGGAGAGGTTACAGCTGACAGCTATTTCCATCCGGGACTGAGTGGCTGCAGCTCGCTCCGCCGTCCACCCCACACAGATCATGAAGCATGTGACGGCGGCAGTCAGGCTGGTGGAGAGGAATCCTGAACTGTGTGATTATTCGGAATACGCTGACCTGCTCGCCTCCGTTTCTGCGCAGGAGCGGCATTTTCCTAACCTCACCTTCACCTCGCCCTCTGTCAGTAAACGTCGTCTCCAAGCAGATCTCACACCTCAGCGAGAACCCCATCCGGATCCAGCTCCGGGTAGCCACATGAACTCTGTCTCCCAGCCAGCCGTAGCCTCCGTGTCTCGCCGAAGAGGTAAAACAGCCGCCTCCGCCTCCGGGTCATCCCTCCCCGCTGTTCCGTCAGCTCCTCGTTCCCGGTTCGCCTCGGCTATTTCTCCCTCCTCCTCGATGTTCACCCCAGCTGCTGTGGGCTCCACAAGTCCGTCTCCAGATGCTCCCGGTCCTGATCCGGTGCAAGAGGCTCCTCTTCGTCTTCCCGGGGGGTCCTCCATTTCCATCCAGCGGGGGAAGGGAAGATTCAAGTTCACTGCGGCGGGTCCCATCAGCCCTCCGGGAATCAGGCAAGTGTCTATTCATTCTTTTCCTGTATTGGGTGAATTGCCTTGTTTGATTCCTGGGGGTGGAGTTTGGGGTTCACAGCCCTCCGAGCTTCCTCCACCTGCTGCAGAAATTAATTATGAACCTGCCACCTTTGTGTCTCCTTCCCCTGAGCGTTCCGCGGCGCCAGGCCTACACCGCTGGACGAGGAGGGAGCCTGCGGGCCTGGAGAGCCTGGTTCCAGCCCTGCAGCCACGACAAGGCAGAGGAGGAGGGCGGACTGCAAGTTGGAGCCTGCACCGACGACAAAGCGTCCCCGGGTCTCCAGGGAGGAGCGGTCCGACTTAGCAGGTCGAGGAACTTCTGCCACCACGCCATGCAGGTCGTCTGCGTGGTCGTCAGTGTTGGAGGGTCCTCAGGCTGTGGGAACCATCATGCCGACCGCGGGGCCCGCCGTAGCCGAGTGGGAGCCAGAGGATGTCCTTCTGCCTTCTGAACCCGGGTCGTCGAACTCCTGGACGGCAACAGAACTCGAGTTCAGGCAAGTGCTCTATTTTGTCTTCCTCCTTTCAATTCTAGAGCATTTTTGCCTGTCTCTCGGGGAGACGAGCCGGGTGCAGCCGTCCGCTGCATCCAAGCTCGTCTCGCTGGGCTCTGTCGCTGCCGGTGATCCTGATCCCGGATGTCTTTCTTCTCCTGAGCCTTCTCCCAGGGTCACTGGTGCGGAGTCCATCCCGGTCGCTGTGCTGGAGGTTCCGGGTTCGGGGTTGGAGGCAGTCTCCGGTGCTGCGCCGGCCCAGTCGGGGTCTGTTGTGGGTGCTGCTCTGGCCCAATCAGGGTCCATCGTGGGTGCTGCTCCGGCCCAATCGGGGTCCGTTGTGGGTGCAGCGCTAACCTGATTGGGGTCCAGCAGGGGCGCAGCGCCAGTTCGGTTCGAGGTCGGTGAGGGAGCTGCAGATCCTCTGCCGTCTGACGCCGGACTGGACCTTCATCCTTCCCCCAATCCTTCTCCACCGGGTGCCATTGGGGTTCCCCGTATTCGGCTTGGCTCTCCCTTGCTGTCCCCCTCTACAGGGAAGCTGTCTTCGATTTCTCCCCTGCGATCCTGGTGGCTGAGTGACGCGGGTCAGCCACCTGGAAGACTGCCTCGCCCATTTAGCGTTCTGGGTCGGCCACCCGACCAACTAGACTCTCAGTTCGGCGATCTGGTCCGGCCGCCAGAGGGACTGTTCTTCCTGACCTGGGACTTGGGTAGGCCACCCGAACCTTTCCTTTTTCCCCTGCCAGCGATCTGGATGCAGGAAGACCCCCTGAACTATTTGTGTTGAACTATTGTGAACTGTATTTTTTGCTGCTCTTTAGCGCGTTTTTTTTTTTTTTTTCTCTCCCCTCCTCTGTCTGAGGGATGATATGTGGTTGCCACGTTGTTTCCTATGGGCCTGTGTATCTTGGTTATAGGGCTTTTTCTCTGGTTATTTGCATTTATTGTCCTGTCTATTTTTTCTCATGTGTGCATTATGGAGTATTTGTTGTTTGTTTTCCCATGCTCTGTAGTTGCCCGTGTTTGTATTTTTCTGTATTTCTCCTGGTTCTGGCCCGCCTTGGCCTTTTTCCCCCTCCTCCCTCCCTGGGGCGGTCCTGTGGACCTTCCAGGTGGGGGGTCTCGATGTTACACCGCGTCTGGAATCCACTTCGTGAGCGGGGGCAACTGTCACAGTCCGTGTGCTGACTCTGTCTGCACTTGGTGTGCGGTAGTCTCCCGTTCTCTCCTCTGGCGCACCTCCAGGCTTTTGTTGTGACAGCGTCTCAGCGGGGCTTCCAGCTGTCAAGAGCGGAGCTCTGCTGTACGGTGGGATTCCAATCAGCTGATGACCCTTCATCAGCTGGTTAATCTGTCAAGCACTATTTAAGGGAGCAGCCCTGTTTGCTCGGGGCTGCGACCTCGCTTATGGACAATACTGGTCTTACCAACGTTAGACTGGAGTCCCTATGCTCCGGCTCCAGTCATCCTCTTTTCCTCACAACACCCTGTAAGTTTATTCCTTAACCTGTGTGTATCATCAGTGTGGTATTACCTTTGTCCTTATTTGTGTTTTGCCCCTCGTGGCTCATTACTTTGTACCTTTTTGTCATTGTTTAATAAATACGCAAACTCACTGGTCACCTATAGCATCTCATTTGCGGTCCGTGAAGGCCGCCCATGACATTTAGTTTGTATTTCCAGTGTTGCAGATAATGCAGCTATATTTATCAATGAAGCTAGATGATGGTAATCAATTAACTAAATTAGAGACATGTGTTCAAGACATCAGAGCTTGGATGACTTGTAATTTCTTACTAACAAATTCAGATAAGTAAAGTCATTCCATTTAGCAAAACAACAACAAAAACAAACCTTTGAAATGCTATCCCAAATAGGGCACTTAGTTAAGATGGTGTGGCACCTGGTCAGGGGATGCTGTATCATCAAAATTATTTAACAAACATAATATTTAGGCAAAAATCTTGCAAAGTGTTGCTTTAAAGCCAAAGGTGGTAAAATTGGCTGCTGGCATATCAGAACAATGACATCAACTCAGTTCTCTATAGTTCTCAAACTATAGACCAATTTCACTATTGCTTCAATTTTCCAAGATACTTGAAAAAATACTCTATGAGAGAGTTGACAATTTCATGCTGAAGAATAATTTATTGTGTGAGCAGCAATATGGGTTCAGACCCAAGAGGACAACTGCATTTGCTCTCATGGAATTTATAGAAAAAATATCAACTGCCGTTGAAAATAAAGAGTATTCAGTTGGGGTATTCCTGGATCTTTAAAAAGCATATGATACAGTGGATAATAATTTATTATTAAAGAAACTACAAAATTGTGGTATTGGGGGGTAGCACTGTCCTGGTTATGTAGTTACTTAAAGAATAGATATCAGTATGTATGTGTTGGTAACAAAAACTCAGTTACTGAAGGTTACTTGTGGAGTCCCACAGGGTTCAGTTTTGGGGCCATTGTTATTCAACATGTATATAAATGATATATGTAAAGTTTAAAAAAAAATGGATTTAATATTGTTTGCCGACGACACTAATTTATTATCCTCAAGCAATTTGGAACAACTTTTGGATACACTCAGAAAGGAATTAGGAAAGCTCAAACTGTGGTTTGATTCAAACAAATTAACGCTCAATTTAAGTAAGACAAAATTTATAGTTTTTAACAACCATCACAACTACTTATTATCTAAACTCAGTGTAAATGGTGTAGAGATTGAAATGGTATCCGAAACTAAATTTCTTGGAGTAATAATTGATAATAAACTGTGTTGGAAGTCACATATTAATTATATTAAAGGTAAAATATCCAAATCAATTGCAATACTACACAGAGTGAAATATTTGCTGAATCAACCCACACTATATACCTTGTATCATTCATTAACACTCCCATACATGACATATTGTACTGAAGTATGGGGAAATACATATAAAACAAACATATATCCAGTCTTTATGCTTCAGAAGAGAGCTATCAGAATAATAAACAAAGCTGCTTACAGGGAACCAACAAACCCACTTTTTCTTAAATTAAAAGCTCTCAAGTTGAGAGATCTGGTTGACTTTAAAACTGCAGTAATAATGTTTAAAGTGAAGAATCTATCACTGCCCGCAAATATCCAAAAGTTGTTCCAAATAAGGGAGAAACAATATCATTTCAGAGGAACATGTATATTTCTAAAACCTTCAGTGAGAACGACCACCAAGCAGCACTGCATTTCAGTGCAAGGAGTCAGATTATGGAACGATTTTGGACCTGAATTAAAATCATGTACAACGCTTGGACAATTTAAACAAAAACTAAAGGAAGAAATACAGTACTCCAAACATATATACAAGATGACATGTAAAATCACATAAGGATTGTTATATCCAGTCTGCGTTGTGTTGTAGCTTAGTTTTTTTGTCACATTTTGTCTTAGCTATGTTCTGAATTGTAATCGCTCTTGTTTTGTTTTTCTTTTGAATTCTTGGATGGAATATGGGTGGGCAATATAAGCTGCGGCTTCAGCCATCACCCATTTCTGATAACTTATGCTGAACTGTATAATCAGAGGAGTTATTGTCTAATTTGACCTTGTTGGATTTTCTTCCCCCTTTGTTATATTATTCTGTTTCTTTTAATCTGTACTTTTATCTATCCGAAATAAAGATTCATTCATTCATTCATTCATTCAACTCCCTGTAAAACTAACATCAGCTAAATAAATGTGCTTTTCTCAAAAGACATTGTTATCAGAGCCTTTATGGATTTTATTTTTTTTTAATTATGTCATAAAACAGAATCAAATGAGACCGTAAGTAACTCTGACTTCAATGCAACAAACCTTTGCTTCTTCCTCAACCTGCCTCTTCAGTTCTTCTATTTGCTGAGAGAAGGCAAGCTTGGTCCTAGACATCTGAGAGAGTATGGCTTCTTTCTCCTCAAGAACGCGAGAGAACTCACCTGTTTGAGAGATTTTAGAAGAAATAGTAAGAAAAAGAATTCTTTGTGATTATAGAAATGTTTCGATCAGCTGCTTACCATTCTCATTCTGAAGTCTTGCCTTCTGAGTGTTTAATTCAGTGATCAGGTGAGTGTTCTCGTCATGTTTAGTCTTGTATTCACTCAGTTGGTCTTCCAGAGAGTGGCACAGCTTTTCATAGTTGATCTGAAAACATGGAATAGTAATGTGGTGTGTCATCAAATAAAAATTTTATGCACTACATAGTGCATAATATTTTAGAAAAATAGATGCTCATTGAACATACTTGTGACTCTCATATTCAACAAAAATACTGCTAGAACAACATAAAATGCATGATAATCATGAACCTCTTGCTTAAAGGTTCTCTATGGAACTCAAAATGGTTCTTCTTTGGCATGACTTTATTTTTCTCTGTGTAGAATAGCTTACCTTTGCTTTGACCATGCACTCTATGTTGCTGGACTGGTCATCAATCTCCATCTTGTACTCGCTCTTCTCCTTCTCAAGCTTCTGTTTGACCCTCTGCAGGCTGTCAATCTGCTCTCCCAGCTCAGCCACGCTGTCGGCATGTTTCTTTCTTAAAGCTGCAGTTATGGTCTCGTGGTGGAGGTTGGATTCCTCGAGGTCCCGTCTGACTTTCTGAAACTCGGCCTCTCGCTTCTTATTGATCTCCACCTGAGCAGCCATAGCTCCTCCGGCCTCCTCCAGCCTCTCACTGAGTTCTTCAAGTTCTCTGGAGAGATCGGACCTTTGCTTCTCCACCTTAGCCCTGGCAACACGCTCTACTTCGATCTCTTCCTCCAGTTCTTCAGCGCGTGCCTTGGTAAAGCACAAAACCAACATCATGAGCTGAAGTTAGTTTTCCATTTGATCCCTGTCCTCAGTGTTCCTGTAGGTACCTGAAGCTCCTTAATCCGCTTCTGAGCTTGAACACCGGAACTCTGCTCTTCCTCAATTTTGGCCACAAGTTGGCTTAACTCGAAGTCCTTCCTGTTATGCAAACACACACAGAGTTACAGGAACATTGGAAACTCTCAATTTAGTGATATCTTGTGGTCACAATT
Organism: Pholidichthys leucotaenia; assembly: GCA_020510985.1. Classification (NCBI taxonomy): domain Eukaryota; kingdom Metazoa; phylum Chordata; class Actinopteri; order Cichliformes; family Pholidichthyidae; genus Pholidichthys; species Pholidichthys leucotaenia. The sequence continues at coordinate 472,321,371 of CM035836.1, read as the reverse complement.
GAATTGCAGTCCCATTCCATTATCCATACGCACCCCCATCCTCAGCTGATTTCATGGTGAATCTGACCTGCAGCAATTCTCAGTGAATGGGGCTGCAATTCATTTTGTGACCTCTCTTTTACGGGATTTAACTTAGAAATGCATGCATGCATACTTTTTAAGGCGCTCCTCTAGCTGTTGCTTTTCATTTTCCAAGTCCATTATGGATTGCTGAGATAGCTTCAGATCTCCCTCCAGCTTCCTTTTGGCCCTCTCAACGTCCATTCTGACCTTCTTTTCTTGCTCCAAAGAGCCCTCCAGCTAACACACAGGCATTTTCATAGCAATATTAACTAATGACATATATGCCTCAGTTTCAGCGAGGAAATAACCACTTTGCTTACATCATCAACTTGTTGCTCTAGCTTGACCTTTGCTTTTGTCAGAGTGTTGACTTTGTCTTCCTCTGCTTGCAGGTCATCCAGTGTCTGCTGGTGGGCCTCTTGGAGGGCCAACTTCTCCTTGGATAACTTTGTGATGGTGTCATCAAGAGATGACATTTCTTCTGTCAAGTTCTTCACCTGGAGTTGTCAAAAGAACTTCAAGTGTTAAGTGCTTTTCAGACAAAATATACCCAACATTAGCACCTTCATTGACCGCAAAAAGGAACAACGCTGTGTTTAGATGTACAATGAGTACACACCTTATTTTCAGTGGCATGCTTTTCCTTCTCGACCTTAGCCAGAGTGAGCTCCAAGTCATCAATATCTTTCTTCAGCTCAGAGCACTCATCCTCCAGCTTTCTCTTTTTTGCAGTCAGCTCAGCATTCAGCTCCTCTTCATCCTCTAGCCTCTCGCTGAGCTCTTTAGCTTTAGCCTCCAGCAGGATCTTGTTTTTTATGAGCCCCTCACATCTTTCCTCTGCGTCTGCCAAACTCTCACTTTCCTAAAGATCATAAACAGTATTTATGAAATATTCTCAGCATTTCCAAAAACTGCAAGAGCATATCTGTTACAACATGCATATTTCTTCTCCTCACAGACTGAATCTGCAGGCAAAGATCATTCTTCTCCTGAAGCAGGGAAACCATTTTGGCTTCCAGTTCCTTCCTCTTCAACTCAGCTTTAACCAAATCCTCCTTACACTTGGCAAACTCCACTTTCATCTGGGCCATCTCCTTCTCAGTTTCAGCACTCCTCAAGAGAGGTTTGATTTTGAAGTAGAGCTTCATCCACGGCCAGTGTTTCACATTCATGAAGGAGCGGATGTTGTACTGGATGATGTAAATGGACTCCCTGAAAAGTATTGGAATTTGCTTAAGAGATCATATAGATCTATGGGAATTGCTTGTTTACTGGTGCCCTTCCATCTTTATTTGGGTTACCTTCTCTCCGTCATTTTCTGAAACTCTTTCCTTTTGAGAAAGCCGCGGCACAGGGCTTGAGTGATGGTGATGAGCGAGGCCAGCCTGTCATCCCTCATTTCTTCGAGCAGACCCAAAAGTCCAGCTTTAAAGAACACCTACGGGGGGAAAGGTGGTACATGTCACAATGCTTGCAAAAATCAAATTCTTTAGTCACATTAAAAGAATTACCTTAGTATGCCCAAACTTATACTGTGTGTGATCCACATCGATAGACCCCAAGAGCTTCTCAGCAGCCTTCTTGTTGTCAATGAATTGTCCTTCAGGGATTACACTTGCATTCAGTACTTTGTACCTACAGTATGAAGGGGAAAAATCTTAGACAACTTTGAAAGTATTCCTGGTACAGAAAGTATTTGCTTCCTACCTTTGCTTAAAATCCCCATACAGGATTCTACTGGGGAAGCCCTTCCTACAGATCCTGATTCCTTCCAGCACACCGTTGCATCTCAGCTGATGAATAACCAGGTGATGTTCCATGATTCCTTGAGAAACAGGCAGAGCCAAGCTGTAGTCGGACATACTGTATTGTTAGAATGGCCCGATGCAGGGTATATAACATGACAATACCTGGAGTTTTGGTTTCGTTGGGAATCAGACACCGAACAAAGTGAGGATGGGTGCTTCTGAGGTTTGTCATTAGCTTTCCCAGGTTCTCCTGTTAGATGGGATCCATGTTAATATCAGTGACAGCATTATAATACTTAAATCTATATTACTGCTTGCATGTTACCAACGGAGTTACTTGCAGTAACAGACTATCACACATTTTCACGCTTGGTGAAAAAACATTTAATCTCTAAGCAAACCTGTGTCCATAATGTGCTGTGATGTAAAGATGTTAGAGTGTGTGATGTTGACAGTGGGACCAATAAGAGTCAGTGGTTTGATGTGAAAAATTGTTTATATGGATGGAGTTATAAAATTGTATTATTGTATGTTTTAGTTCTTATCAATGTTTTGGGTTCTTATCAATGATATTAATGTTTTTTAGTTTTTAGCAATGCTTGGTTTTAGTTTTTTAATCAATGTTTGGTTTTAGTTTTTTATCAATGCTTACTTGTAGTTTTAGCAAATGTCTGCTTTTTAATGCTAACACCAGCCTGCCCAGGGACTACAGGTGGAAATTAGCACTTGTGCTATAACCTGGTAAAATGCATCTTTCCTCTTTAAGGTCAATGTATATTGTGCATGTCCCTGCATAAATAAATAAAGAAAAAAAAAGAATGAAAAGAAATACAATTACCCTGAAGAGGGCGGACACAGTCTGGAAAGATGATCCCTTCTTTTTTGCCGCTTTTTTTGCAGCAGCTCCAGTTCCACTACTCCCACCACCCGTGCTCTCTTTAAAGAAGTACATGTTTCAAACTGAATAGTGGGACTTCACAATAATATCTAAAATATTTTAAAAAATGCACATTCGTACCCTCAGATGAAGCATAGTTGGAATAGAGGAATGCCAGTAGTCTCAGGCTGGCTTTCTGGTAGAGCTGCACTACAGTCTCATTCAGCGGGTCCTTGTTTTTGTCCAACCAGCCGGTGATGCTATAGTCCACAGTGCCGGCGTAGTGCACCAAGGAGAAATGAGCCTCAGTCTTGCCTTTGACATGCTTAGGCTTCTGAAAGTTGCTGGACTTCCCCAGATGTTGGTCATACAATTTGTTTTTGAAAGTGGTATCTGACGCCTTTGGGAACATGCACTCCTCTTCAAGTATGGAAAAGATGCCCATTGGCTATTGGAGATAAACAAAAGAAACTTTTAGCCACACTCCATTGCAACTGTATTTGTAACATTTGCATAAGTAGTCTGTGTGTGCATGAACTAACCTTTTCAATGAGCTCAATACAGGCAGCCAGGTCCATCCCAAAGTCAATAAATTCCCACTCAATTCCTTCTTTCTTGTATTCCTCTTGTTCCAGCACAAACATGTGATGGTTGAAAAACTGCTGCAGTTTCTCATTGGTGAAGTTGATGCACAGCTGCTCCAAACTGTTATACTGCAAAACAAATAGTCTAAATTAAATTGTTCAACAAATTAACACAACATTAACATACACTAAGATACAAACTTACATCAAAAATTTCAAACCCGGCAATGTCCAGGACTCCGATAAAGAACTGCCTGGGCTGCTTTGTGTCCAGCATCTGATTGATTCGGAGGACCATCCATAAAAACATCTTCTCATAGACCGATTTGGCCAGAGCGCCGATGGAATTGTAGACCTGCAAAAAATGGCAAGTGATCTGAAGAAAATACTCTAACATCTTTTGTATTACCCTCAAGTTTTTTGCCACATAATCTTGACATTTTAAAAACACAAACAAAATCCTTGTTCATTAGAAAAAAACATACAAGACAAAGGGTTCAGCTTATTTCAAAAGCTTATTTTCTTTGTTATTTTTTTTTTCTTTTTTGGTCTTTGTATCCAATGATGATAGCAGGCCGTTAATTTGAATTAATAATGTCAAGTGGTGTGGTAGCTTGTCTGAGCTGCACCTGTTGTGGTTTTGGTGAGCGCATACTGTCTTAATACATTCCACTCTTTGCACGATTATGCCACCTTCTCATCAGGAACTGGAGGAGCTACTTGGCAGCAGCTACAGCATCTCACGGCATCAGCTGATTGATGGGAGTCTCCTGCCTTTATTAGACATAGGCAGTTGGAGCTCCGACGCCCGATTGACAGGTTGACCAGCTGACTTTGTGCTACTCTGTGCAATAAGCTCCATGGTTTCTCTGCCATTTCACCGCTCCTCTGTAACTTCTCCTTGTCCTCCAGACTCAGCCTCTGCTCCTCTCACCAGCCACCTCAACCACCTGAAGACTTCTCCGTTCCTCCCTTCGCCAGACTCCAAGTAAGCCTCACACAATTTCCTTTCAATTTACCTCTGTGAATCTGGACTCTCCAACTCCTAGTACTCCTGCCTCCTCGTGCATCCAGACTCAAAGCTATTTCTCCCAGCGGACACCCTTGTGCACTGGACAAGGGCTCCCACCTGGGCTGCCCTTCCCAAGTAAGAACTCATATTTAAAGACTCTTAACAGGTTGGCATCTCCCCATTTGGGCCCAAAACCTAGTTATCAGCACTAGCCTGTGACAAGTTTCTGTCTCTGTCCAAATGTTTTTTTTTAAATGATGCTAGACGGACGATCCAGTCTCTCCTGGATGCCCTTCAAGTCAACAGTAGCCACATCAAATCATCAGCTACTTTCTACTTCACCTCTTCCCACCAGGTCTTTCTCCTAACATACCTGCTGAACAGTCTGCCCTTTGGTCACATACTCATTCCCTACTTTCACTCTTGGGTAGCACAGTGCTTTGAGCAGGTCAGCAGAGTTCAGGCCCATCAGGTAAGCTGCTTTGTCAGCCACTGATTAAAGAAAGAAATACAGTATAATAGATGATAGAATGGATAAATAAATTAAATTTATTCAAAAACAAATCTATAAATACATATTCCAAAAACAACAATGTTGTAGATAAGAGAGAAACAATAAAAGTTGAAGTGAGAATATCATGAGTAAATATTACCCTCGGTCCCGTCAGGCTCTGCCTGCTCCTCCCTCTGCCTTTGCTTGAACTTCATATTCCCATAATGCATCACGGCACCTGTTAGCTTATAGATGCCAATCCTCTCCTCTCCAGTGAAACCCAGGATGTCAATGGCACTCTGCAAAAACACCAAAACATATTTGGCATTCTGTGGGTCTCTAATGTGAAACAAAGGCAAAATTACAGGGGGAATTTTTTTTTAAATAAAATTATAAGTGGCAGTTTTTCTTTCAAGGTGTCAGTTTGCATTCCAAAAAGGTTAAAAAAAAAATCAAAGATAGAAAGAAAGCCAAGTTTGGTTTTAAACCTGTAATGTTTTGGCAATTTGATGTGAAAATTTCGTGAAGTATCCTCAAAGAGTATTTACCCAACACATAAAAATATAGGGCTACGGTGAATACAGCGACATGCTCTGAAAGTGATCACAGCATGCTTTGAATGTAAACAGGAGGAGCAAAAACAACCCTTTAAAACATATATCATATTGAGTTTATTCCACAGTTTTACTATAAATTTGGGTAATAGGTGGTGAACAGGTCAGTCAAGGTACCTGTGTAGGAATCATCAGAACCAGTATATAGAGGCTATGGAGAATACATTAGAGTTTCGAGGGCTGTGGCTACTACTCATAATAAACTGTAATATTTTTATTACAATGCTGCTGCACATACAGTGGGGCAAAAAAGTATTTAGTCAGCCACCAATTGTGCAAGTTCTCCCACTTAACAGATGAGAGAGGTCTCCAATTTTCATCATAGGTATACCTCAACTATGAGAGACAAAATGAGAAAAAAAAATCCAGAAAATCACATTGAAGGATTTTTAAAGAATTTATTTGCAAATTATGGTGGAAAATAAGTAGTTGGTCACCTACAAACAAGCAAGATTTCTGGCTCTCACAGATCTGTAACTTCTTCTTTAAGAGGCTCCTCTGTCCTCCACTCGTTACCTGTATTAATGGCACCTGTTTGAACTCGTTATCAGTATAAAAGACACCTGTCCACAACCTCAAACAGTCAGACTCCAAACTCCACTATGGCCAAGACCAAAGAGCTGTCAAAGGACACCAGAAACAAAATTGTAGACCTGCACCAGGCTGGGAAGACTGAGTCTGCAATAGGTAAGCAGCTTGGTGTGAAGAAATCAACTGTGGGAGCAATTATTAGAAAATGGAAGACATACAAGACCACTGATAATCTCCCTCAGTCTGGGGCTCCACGCAAGATATCACCCCATGGGGTCAAAATGATCACGAGAACGGTGAGCAAAAATCCCAGAACCACACAAACAAATCTACCTACGGGTACAAATAAAGTAACCTGAACACGGGGGGACCTAGTGAATGACCTACAGAGAGCTGGGACCAAAGTAACAAAGGCTACCATCAGAAACACACTACGCCGCCAGGGACTCAAATCCTGCAGTTCCAGACGTGTCCCCCTGCTTAAGCCAGCACATGTCCAGGCCCATCTGAAGTTTGCGAGAGAGCATTTGGATGATCTAGAAGAGGATTGGGAGAATGTCATATGGTCAGATGAAACCAAAATAGAACTTTTTGGTAAAAACTCAACTTGTCGTGTTTGGAGGAGAAAGAATGCTGAGTTGCATCCAAAGAACACCATACCTACTGTGAAGCATGAGGGTGGAAATATCATGCTTTGGGGATGTTTTTCTGCAAAGGGACCAGGACGACTGATCCGTATAAAGGAAAGAATGAATGGGGCCATGTATCGTGAGATTTTGAGTGAAAACCTCGTTCCATCAGCAAGGGCATTGAAGATGAAACGTGGCTGGGTCTTTCAGCATGACAATGATCCCAAACACACTGCCCGGGCAACGAAGGAGTGGCTTCGTAAGAAGCATTTCAAGGTCCTGGAGTGGCCTAACCAGTCTTCAGATCTCAACCCCATAGAAAATCTTTGGAGGGAGTTGAAAGTCCATGTTGCCCAGCGACAGCCCCAAAACATCACTGCTCTAGAGGAGATTTGCATGGAGGAATGGGCCAAAATACCAGCAACAGTGTGTGAAAACCTTGTGAAGACTTACAGAAAATGTTTGACCTCTGTCATTGCCAACAAAGGGTATATAACAAAGTATTGAGATTAACTTTTGTTATTAACCAAATACTTATTTTCCACCATAATTTGCAAATAAATTCTTTAAAAATAAGACAGTGTGATTTTCTGGATTTTTTTTTCCCATTTTGTCTCTCATAGTTGAGGTATACCTATGATGAAAATTGGAGACCTCTCTCATCTTTTAAGTGAGAGAACGTGCACAATTGGTGGCTGACTAAATACTTTTTTACCCCACTGTAAATCATATTAATGGTATTTAACTTTAATTGGCTGCTGATTTCTCAGATATACAATGGGGGCTATAGATTGCTGTTTTTAAGGACAGTGCAAGTTGATGAACATTGATATCAATCAATGTACCTGCCAGACAGTAGCCAGTGGCTACTTTCCATCTGCTGTCCGTGGGTTACAATTCTTCCTTCCCCCATTCTATTATGCTGAGCACCAAACTAGAGGGCAGGAAGTACCATTTTTATATGGTCTTTGGTATGACCCAACCAGGGCTTGAACCCATGACCTCCTGGCTGAGGGGCAGGTGTTCTACCACTAGGCCACCACTCCATGGGGGGGGAGTGAAGAGATGAAGTAGAAAGAACTATTTTGTGTGATTCCATATGTCATATTATTTATATTTGCTATGCAATATCACAGCAAGGTATTTATTCATCACATAGCCTACTCGTATGTATGAAATTGTGTTTATCGATATGATGATGATGATGATGTTCATCCTTTGTGCTCGAAGATGACCAATGACATCAATTTGACGTTAAGCTGCTGCGGTGAGTCCGAAGGTGGCTGGTGAGGCCAATCCGGGCAACGAATCCTCTCCTACAAGTAGGACAGATGTGGGTAGGGGTTGTGATGTTGGTACTAGTTGCTCTGCCCTTCCACATCTGGCGTTTCTGCTCTGTAAGCTGTACATGCTGCTCCTCTGCTCTTTGGGCTCCTGTTGTAATAGCACTGCGCCAGGAGGGGCGATCAGCAGCAAGCGTCTATCAGGACTCTGTGTTAATGGAGAAGTCTTTGAGGTTAATCTTCAGGTTGTCCTTGAAGCACTTCTTTTGTCCTCCGACTCTGCGTTTACCTTGGGCGAGTTCTCCATAGAAGAGCTGTTTTGGGATGCGGTCATCTGACATACGGGAGACGTGGCCTGCCCATCTCAGCTGAGCCTTGCGCATGGTGGTAATGGCGCTGGGGATGTCTGCATGCTTCAGCACCTCCGTGTCTGGAACTTTATCTTGCCAGCGGATGTGGAGGAGGTTGCGAAGACACTTGAGATGGAAGTAATTGATCTGTGGCTCGTACCTTCTGTATGCAGTCCACGTTTCGCAGCCATAGAGTAGTGTGGTTAGGACGACTGCACGGTAGACCTTCGGCTTTGTTGTGAGGCTGATCCCTCTCCTCTCCCAGACATTTTTCTGAGTCTCCCAAATGCGTTGCTTGCTTTGGAGATCCTGTTGTTGATCTCAGCGTCGATGGTGGCATTACGGGAGAGGGTGCTACCCAGGTAGGTGAAGGTCTCTACCGCCTGGAGGGTCTGTCCATTTACCCGTATCTGTGGCTCGTGGTACTGGTTTCCCGGGGCTGGCTGGAACATCACTTCGGTTTTCTTGGTGCTGATGGTAAGGCCAAAGTTGTCACAGGCTGAGGAAAATCTGTCCATCTGCGACTGCATTTCCTGCTCGGCACCAGCATTGAGTGCACAGTCATCAGCGAAGAGAAAATCTCTGATGACAGTCTCCTTCACCTTTGTGATGGCTTGCAGACGCCTGAGGTTGAAAAGTCTCCCGTCACACCTGTACCTGATGTCGATGCCAAGCTCACAGTCTCTGAAAGCATCTGAGAGCATTGCCGAGAACATCATGCTGAACAGTGTCGGGGCCAGAACACAACCCTGCTTGACTCCATTGGTTACTGGAAAGGCTTCGGATGGTTCACCATCATCCAGGACTCTGGCTGTCATTCCATCGTGGAATTGGCGGACAATTGCAATGAACTTGTGGGGGCAGCCAAATTTTTTCATGATTATCCAGAGTCCCTCGCAACTGACTGTGTCGAAGGCCTTGGTCAGATTGACAAAGGTTGTGTAGAGGTTGTGGTACTGTTCCATGCATTTCTCTTGGGGCTGGCGGGCGGCAAAGATCATGTCGGTGGTCCCTCGACCTGCACAGAAGCCGCATTGACTTTCAGGGAGGAGACCCTGCTCCAGGTGTTCCAGCAAGCAGTTGAGGAGGACGCGGGCCAGGATCTTGCCTGCTATGGACAGAAGGGATATTCCTCGGTGATTGTCACAGGACTGGCGATTTCCTTTCTGGTTGTAGATGTGGACAATTGTGGCACCTCTGAGCTCTTGTGGTAGCTGTTCCTTGCTCCACATGGACTTGTACAGGCTGGTGAGCTGTCTAAGGGTGGTTGGGCCGCCTGTCTTGTAGACTTCTGCAGGGATGGCATCAGAGCCTGGGGCTTTCCCAGTGGAGAGCTGTTTGATGGCTTTGCTGACCTCATCTTCCGAAGGTGGGATGTCCAGCTCGTAGTTTACTGGCACCTGGGGAAGGCGAGCAATGGCTTCGTGGTTGATCTGTGCAGACTGATTGAGCACACTACAGAAGTGTTCCGCTCATCTCTCCAGGACCAGCTTCTTTTCTGTCAGCAGGGTAGAACCATCAGCACTGAGAAGAGGGGATGATCCGGAGGACTGAGGTCCATAGACAGCTTTCAGGGCATCATAGAACCTCTTTGTGTCGTGCTTGTCAGCAAAGCATTGAATCTCGTCGGCCTTGGCACTGAGCCAGGAGTCCTGCATATGGCGTAGTTTGGCTTGAATTGCACTGCGAATGTTGGTGAAGGCTGCTTTCTTTGCCATGCAGGTAGGGTCATTCTGGTGGGCCCGCAGCAGTCGGTGTTTCTGATCTAACACCTGCTGAATTTCTGTGTTGTTTTCGTCGAACCAGTCCTGGTGATTTCTGATTACTGGGCCTAGGCATTCGAGGGCAGCCGAGTGAGCGGTGTCCCTGAAGGATGCCCATTGGTCCTCAATGCTTGGCTGGTTGAGTTGGAGATCTGACAGGTGGCTGTGCATGTGATCTTGAAACTCTTGTACCTTCTTGGGGTTTATTTATCTTTTGTTCATATAAAAGACAAAAAATAAAATAGAAAGGAGATGTCTTTACCTTCTTTACACGTTTCAACTGCACTGCAGCCTTCGTCAGAAGAGTCAGCTGATTGCTGCCAGGTGACATTTATCAGCTGAAAGAAGGTAAAGACATCTCCTTTCTATTTTATTTTTTGTCTTTTATATGAACAAAAGATAAATAATTAAAAGAAGACAAAATGAACCTATTTGACGTACCTTCTTGGGGTCTTTGAGTTTCTTGACGTTCAGCTTCTTTGTCACTTTCTGGCCTTGTGGTCTTCTTTTGGGCTGGATGTGGAAGTTCATCTTTGAGATGATCAGGCTGGTCAGTCCAGCAGTCGGCATCGCACATGGCTTTGGTCACTCTCACGTCCCACCTGTCCTTTGCCCTGATTTATTTAGCGAATGCAAAGTCCTTAAGCCAAGCAGTTGCCTCCTGGTTTGCTGTATGGAGGGTGTGTAATCCTCCTTCCAGTCTTTGGAGCGGGCAAGCCTCTATGATGTGTTCCATTGTTTGCTCCTCTCCACATGCGCACAGTGGGCTAGGGCTACTGCCCCATCTGTAAAGGCTGGCCAAGCAGGGGCCATGTCCAGTCCTGAAGCGATTAAGTGTAGACCACTGTCTCCTTGGGAGGTTGGTGCCCGGGACCTGTTGGTTGGGGTTTATCACCAGCTGTTTGTTTGGGACCTCCTTGGTCTCCCATTCCTCTTGCCAAGCTGTCTGGATGGTAAAGTCAGCTGGGGGAGGGTTTTTCTAAATCGGCCGTCTGGATGAAAGTCGGGCAGTGGGTGGAGTGTAGATATCTGCATGGATTGGTAAGTGAGGAGAATCTTTAACTTTTTGGAGCATCCTTTGAGTTAATGCTGCTCGCCGGATGTGTGGAGGGGCTATGTTTGACAGTACAGAGAGCCAGGGGAGTGGTGTTGAGCGGATTGTTCCAGTTATAGTTCTCATGGTTGTGTTGAGCTGGGTGTCTACATGGTGTGTGTAAGATGACCTGGACCAGACAGGGGCACAATATTCTGCTACAGAGTATGAAAGGGCCAGTGCTGAGGTGCGCAGGGTGGAGACTGCCGCCCCCCATTTTGCACCAGCGAGCTTGCAGAGCAGGTTGTTTCGTACCTTCACCTTAGCAGCCGTCCCCTTTAGATGTTCCTTGAAGGATAAGGTCCTATCAAGGGTCACTCCAAGATAAGTTGGATTTGGGGCATGCTTAAGCTTGAGTCCGCTCAGGTGGATGTTTAGTTCTCTGGCAGCTTTTGCATTGTGGAGATGGAATACACTGGAGATGGTTTTTGCTGGGCTTGGTTTTAGGCGCCAGATTTTGCAGAACTGGTCCAGTTTGGCAAGATCTTCCGTGAGCACCCGTTCCAGTGGTTCAAAGTCTGGTGCTTGGAATGCCAAACAGATGTCGTCTGCATAGGTGAATTTGCGGGATTTTGTAGTAGGCAGGTCGTTTATGTAGAGGTTGAACAGAGTTGGAGCTAGAACTGAGCCTTGTGGGAGTCCGTTTTTCTGCATTCTCCATGCACTTGTCTTCTGACTGAGGTGGACTCTGAACCTTCGGTTGGTCAGCAGGGTTTTTATAATTTCTGTTGCCCAAGCAGGGATCGCCTTTATAAGTTTCAGGAGGAGGCCTTTGTGCCAGACCGTATCATAGGCGGCTGTAAGGTCGAGAAACACAGCCCCTGTCTTCAGTCTGCTCTCGAAGCCATTTTCGATGAAGGTGGTTAGGGCCAGTACTTGTTCTCCTGTACTGCGGTCCTTGCGGAAACCTGCTTGATCCACACTTAGAATATCCTCTACCTCTGGGGAAATGCGTTGCAGAATTAGGCGCTCCATGATTTTGTAAGGAACGCTGAGTAGGGAGATTGGGCGGTAGCTTGCTGGTAATTTGTGGTCTTTGCCAGGTTTTGGGATGGCAATGACCTTTGCTGTCCGCCATTTCTTTGGGATCGAGTTTGTTTGTGTGATCCTTGTGTAGAATTGTGTCAACCAGGTTAGGGCTCGGGGGCCAAGATTTTTCATGAATTCTGGGAAGATGTTATCGTATCCTGCTGCCTTTCCACATTTCAGGCTCTGTAGGACTTTCTCCAGTTCAGCAGCCTCGAAGGGTTCAGGGTTCGTTTCCTCTACAGGCATTTTTTGGTGTTTTTTTTAGCTCAGTTGTAACTGCTCTTTTGGTGTCTTTGTCTTGGGGTGCTTTGGCGATAGTCAGTAGGTGGGATGCAACTTGGTTGGGTGTGACGGATGCTCGGCTTTGGCTAGGGGGCTTCTGTGCAGCTCCTAGGCGACGGATGAGGCTCCAACATTTCCTGCTAGAGTGGGTAAAGCTCCGGTGACAAGCCCTGATGATGACATAGTCAATGAGATGCCAATGCTTAGAGCGAGGGTGCATCCAGGATGTCTTGCTCCGTGTAGGTAGGTGAAACATGGTGTTGGTGATGGCTAGGTCATGAGAGGCACACATTCTGAGCAGGAGGTATCCATTGCTGTTAGATTTTCCAATGCCGTGTTTTCCCAGTACTCTCTGCCAGGCGTGGTGGTCGGCCCCTACTCGAGCATTGAAGTCACCGAGGATGATAAGCTTCTCAGATTTTGCTGAAGCAATGAGGGAGTCTAGTTCCTCATAAAACTTATCTTTGGTCTCTTCGGGGTTTGTCATGGTCGGAGCATAAGCATTGATGATGGTTGCATTTGACTTCTTCCCAAGTGGGAGGTGCATTTTCATCAGGCGGTCGTTCAGACCGTCGGGAATGCTTGCTAGTTTCTGCACGTAAATGGATTTGATTGCGAAACCCACTCCAAAAGAAGGTGTAGCCGCCACCGGTTTCTGTCAGCTGGCCTTTGTCTGAAAAACGTGTCTCGCTGACAGCAGCGATGTCGATGTTGTAGCGAGCTAGTTCTCTGGCCACTAGTGCAGTTCGTCTTTCTGGTCTGTTCGCTTTGGCATTGTCGAGCAGAGTCCTTACGTTCCATGATGCTAAGGTGAGCACCTTTGCTTTATTTCTCTTTGTGTTTCGACCGCTATTTGGGGATCCCCGCCACCCGCGGTGTGCTGACCAGCGTGAGGTGAGACCAGCTATGTTTGGGGCACCTTTTCTAGCCCCGTCCTCTTGCTAAGGAGGCGAGCAGAGCGATCCTGAAAAGGGCTGCTCGGTCGCTCAGGAGGCTGCCGAACTTCACTGCTGTCTCGGTTCAGTGGAGAGCGACTACTTGTCCTGAGCCACCTGCGTGCAGGTTTGTGACTACAGCTTCCAGTGTATCCACACCTGCTGCTTCGCCGCTCCCCTATCGCCACAGGGCTTAAAGTTGACTAGGTGGTGATGTCATGACTTGCGCAGAACTTTGATTAAAGTGAGGGAGATTTGCACAGGATCAGCCTCACTCTCTCGTCCTGAGACACCAGATCCAGTGGCAAGACAGAGTCAGGACGGCTGGGGGCGGATCAGTATGCAGGAGCTGCCGGAAGGTGACAATTATGCCAGTCGACCGCCTTAGGGGCTCCACTCCGGATTTTCTGTCAGAGTTTATTCCCTTAGCCTTTGACTTTTCCCAAGACACCCACAAGGCAGTGGGGCTATTTACCCATAGCTAGGACTGAGACAGGTTGTACTGGGTTACAGTTTACCAGTAGCAGATAAAATCTGACCTGACAGAATTTATAGATATACAGTGGGGCAAAAAAGTATTTAGTCAGCCACCAATTGTGCAAGTTCTCCCACTTAAAAGATGAGAGAGGTCTCCAATTTTCATCATAGGTATACCTCAACTATGAGAGACAAAATGAGAAAAAAAAAATCCAGAAAATCACATTGAAGGATTTTTAATGAATTAATTGGTAAATTCCTTGGTAAAATAAGTATTTGGTCACCTACAAACAAGCAAGATTTCTGGCTCTCACAGACCTGTAACTTCTTCTTTAACAGGCTCCTCTGACCTCCACTCATTACCTGTATTAATGGCACCTGTTTGAACTCGTTATCAGTATAAAAGACACCTGTCCACAACCTCAAACACTCAGACTCCAAACTCCACTATGGCCAAGACCAAAGAGCTGTCAAAGGACACCAGAAACAAAATTGTAGACCTGCACCAGGCTGGGAAGACTGAATCTGCAATAGGTAAGCAACTTGGTGTGAAGAAATCAACTGTGGGAGCAATTATTAGAAAATGGAAGACATACAAGACCACTGATAATCTCCCTCGATCTGGGGCTCCACGCAAGATCTCACCCCGTGAGGTCAAAATGATCACGAGAACGGTGAGCAAAAATCCCAGAACCACACGGGGGGACCTAGTGAATGACCTGCAGAGAGCTGGGACCAAAGTAACAAAGGCTACATCAGTAACACACTACGCTGCCAGGGACTCAAATCCTGCAGTGCCAGACGTGTCCCCCTGCTTAAGCCAGTACATGTCCAGGCCCGTCTGAAGTTTGCTAGAGAGCATTTGGATGATCCAGAAGAGGACTGGGAGAATGTCATATGGTCAGATGTAACCAAAATAGAACTTTTTGGTAAAAACTCAACTTGTTGTGTTTGGAGGAGAAAGAACACCATACCTACTGTGAAGCATGGGAGTGAAAACATTATACTTTGGGGCTGTTTTTCTGCAAAGGGACCAGGACGACTGATCCGTGTAAAGGAAAGATTGAATGGGGCCATGTATCGTGAGATTTTGAGTGAAAACCTCCTTCCATCAGCGAGGCCATTGAAGATGAAACATGGCTGGGTCTTTCAGCATGACAATGATCCCAAACACACTGCCCGGGCAATGAAGGAGTGGCTTCGTAAGAAGCATTTCAAGGTCCTGGAGTGGCCTAGCCAGTCTCCAGATCTCAACCCCTAGAAAATCTTTGGAGGGAGTTGAAAGTCCGTGTTGCCCAACGACAGCCCCAAATCACTGCTCTAGAGGAGATTTGCATGGAGGAATGGGCCAAAATACCAGCAACAGTGTGTGAAAACCTTGTGAAGACTTACAGAAAACGTTTGACCTCTGTCATTGCCAACAAAGGGTATATAACAAAGTATTCAGATGAACTTTTGTTATTGACCAAATACTTATTTTACCGAGGAATTTACCAATTCATTCATTAAAAATCCTTCAATGTGATTTTCTGGATTTTTTTTTCTCATTTTGTCTCTCATAGTTGAGGTATACCTATGATGAAAATTGGAGACCTCTCTCATCTTTTAAGTGGGAGAACTTGCACAATTGGTGGCTGACTAAATACTTTTTTTCCCCACTGTATGTATCACTATTACGGATGAATAGAGAGGGAAGGCACTGGAATGTTCAACAAAATCATGGATTTGCATTACAGATTATTTGAAGAAGCTAACTGATTTGTGCAATCTGGTCATCCTGACGCATCTTCACCTGAACGTATCAAGATAAAGATGTTAATTCATAAAAATGTCTGTTATTTATCAGTTGTGAACATGAATTTTTATTCAATGAATGTACAGTTAAAATAAAGTGAAACAGAAATAATATTGATTTTGCTGTATATTTACCTCCCAGTTCCACCATTCAGCCAAAAATAGGCATATCATTTCATTTCGAAAAAAAAAAAAAAATTTACTTTTTACATCACCAAGGGAAGACAATATTTTATACTCACTAAAATATTCACATAATTCTTCTTGAATGTTTGTGTAACATAAATAAGTTAACTGACACCTTGAAAGAAAAATTGCCCAAGACAAAACTTACAAGTTCATTCAATTCAATTCAGTTCAAATTTATGAGAAAAAGAGTTGTATACGGACAATTGCAATCTCTCTTGTCCAGTTTTATTGCAGATGGTCTTCTCGTGCATGATTGTGTGTTTTTGTGATC
This sequence comes from Pholidichthys leucotaenia, assembly GCA_020510985.1. Lineage (NCBI taxonomy): Eukaryota > Metazoa > Chordata > Actinopteri > Cichliformes > Pholidichthyidae > Pholidichthys > Pholidichthys leucotaenia. The sequence continues at coordinate 472,305,354 of CM035836.1, read as the reverse complement.
TGGCGTACTTACATTTGTATTAATGTTCATTAGTAATGTCCCTTTCAAATAAAAATTACAAACTTAAACTTAAAATGCATTTGATAAAAGCAGTATATAATGTCACGAACCGAGCTGGTGTTGTCCTGCAGGCTCGGTTCTGACCGTTCTCTGTGGCTCAGGTATCGGGTTACTTATGTATTGTGTTATCTTTTGAGTTCTTGTTGTTTTTATGTCTTTGTTCTTTTTCTTTTCCGTGCCTGTAGCCACTGCTCTGGCCGGCGGCTGTTAGGCAGCCTCTTTGACCTACATTCGTGTGGGCGTTGTCTAACATTCGCTGGTCCGACCATGCCCCCTCTCTCTTGACAGCCAGCTGATTCCTCCCCGGTAATTGTCATTCCTGCGCCTCACCCAGGTGCTCCCAATTTGTGGTGCCAGCAATGCTTGTACTTAGGTGGCCTTTGCCAGTCAAGCATTGCTGGACCATTGTGCTAGTTGTGCGGCCGTTAATCGCCGTATGACTGTTTGTGTCTACGAAGGAGTGTTGTGTTCCACACCGTCACTGCTCCCCTCCGTGTGTGTAGTGCTGTCAGGCTACTGTTGGACTAACTCGGACTGCCCCAGCCGTGTGAGTAATGACTGTGTGCTTTTCCCTGGTGGTTCTCACCTTAAGACTGCAGTGCCTCCTGGAGGACTGCCAAGTAAACCTGAGCAGTGGTGTGTTTTTGTTCTGTGGGTTTTTGTTTATCTTGTGGCCACGGTGCACTGTGGTCTGCCCGCTGTGCGCTCGTCGCATGAGCCATTAAGTGCACAATTGTATCATTTTTGTACGTCTTTATTTTTGGAACTGTTTGCCTTTGTGTTAATAAATATGTGTGTGGTGTAACCTGCGCGTAAATCCATTTATCCTTCCCCTCCTCTGTACGCTGTGTAAAAACACATGGGGAGGATTGTGACATATAATTTTTAAATGCCCTAAAATGGTGAGGAAAAATATCATAACTCAGTGATGAGCTGAGCAGATCTGGTAACCGCAGCAGGATGGAGAAGCCCTCCAAAGACTCATCTATCTTGTAAAGAAAAAAGTTGCAAATTTGTTACAAATTTACCAGAATAAAAAATGTTGCAAATTTATCCCCCAAAATATAAAGTTTTATAGCAAAAATTTTCCAATTTTGCAAGAAAAAGGTTGCACATTTATAAGGAAAGTTACAAATTTTTTGGGAGAAAGGTACAAATTTATTACAAAAATAGTTGCACATTTACAAGAAAAAGTTGCACATTTGTAAGTAAAAAAGAACAATTTTACAAGGAAAAAGTTGTAAATTTACAAGAAAACAATAGCAAAATTACAAATTAAAAAATTTAAAGAAAAGTAAAAAATGTTGCAAATTTACAAGAAAAAGGTTCCACATTTATAAGGAAAAAGTTACAAATTTGTTAGGAAAAATGCAACTTTACCACAAAATAGTTGCACATTTACAAGAAAAAAAGTTGCACATTTGTAAGTCAAAAAGTGAAATATTACAAGGAAAAAGCTGCAAATTTGCAAGGAAGAAAGTTGCAAAATTTCAAGAAAAAGTAAAAAATGTCAGAAGAAACATTACAAATTTGCAAGAAAAAGGTTGAACATTGCAGATTTACTGCTATAAAGTGACACATTTACTGTATGAGAAAAAAGTTAAACAGTTTATTTTTTTTTTCTTCCTCTCCAGGAGCAGCTCAGCAAAGATAGTAAATGGGTTTTTGCCCGGCAACAATAGCCCATGCCTGTGTACATCATGGCCTTGACGTCAGTCATGGTAAAGTAACGAAACATAGCAAACGAGACTCACGTCAGTGGCTATTAGCTCCTCGCTGTCGTCAATGCTAGCCACACTGATCTCCCCCTGGCTGACAAACGGGTAGTCGTAGGGGTTGGTGGTGATCAGGAGAGTTTCTGAGAGTAAAGAAGGTTTCCATCAGTCACACGCCACTCATATCGCTTCGGTCAGATTAAGGGTGTCTTTCTGCGTGTTACCTATGAGCTCAGGCTTTTTGTTGGACATAATCTGGTAGAAGATATGGTAACTCCTCTCTGCGGCCAGCTGAAATGTCACTCTGGATTTTTCCAGCAAATCTACCACACAGAAGCAAGATGGGCTTACACAAAACATTAACAGCTTGTTATAAAGAAGCTTCTCTGGTATTCTAACCCACAAGTCTCGATATCTGCCGAAGCCAGTTTTCCGGTGGTTCCAAAGTGGATTCTGATGAATTTGCCCTAAAAACAGAAGTGAAAGCATTAATCAAGAAACAAAGATCAGTCTACAAGGGATGGGGATTGTTGAGTTTTTATACAATGGGGTGTTCCAACCAAAAATTTCTCTAACCTTTAAGAACTATCAGTAGAGAAGGTTCCATGGGAGTTTTTTTTTTTTTTTTTTTTTTTTTTACTTTTTTTGCATTCCCATTGGGAAGAACAGCTATTTCGAGATATAATCACATAATCTGAGTATGGTTGTTACATACAGTATGTAGTTTTGTCACGGAAGGTGAAAAACTGAACCTAAATGCAGTACTTGAAGTGTCGGCATAGATTTATTAGTGAGCTTGCCAAATGGGCACAGCTCGAGAAAACACAAAAAATAATAGATAGCTCAGGGGCTGTAACAAAACTTACAAAACAGGCAGGATCAGGTAAGATTACAGGTCAGATCAGGAATAGAAAAGAAGCGTGCTGTTCACGCAGCATGACTTACGACACACATAAGGAAACAGATTGGGGCAGAAATAAATACACACAGGAGTAATCAACACAATGCAGGACAGGTGACATAATCAGGGCAAACCGAGACGGCCGGGATGTTAGACACAGGATGGGCGGGGCAGAGCAGACAATCATATACTGAGAATGCACAAAATCGTGATCAGAGGGGAGAACGAGAGCGTGGCACATAAGGATGATGATAATAATAATAATAATAATAATAATGTTGATGAACTAAGAGACTAACCCACAGAGCAATAACTGCACAAAACAGAATAGTAATAACAATCCAGGAAGATGATAATAATCAAAATGAATACAGAAAATTCCAAAAATTAAACTCAAAGCAAGGGTGAGGGCTGAGGCCCATGCCCTGAAGACAAGACAACAATTATTAATTAGAATGAGGGCATGAGACCCATCCCACATCCTGACAAGTTTGTGTCCATTTAGACCAGGGATGGGCAATCATGTGCCATGAGGGGCCATGACACTGCAGGTTTTCTTTCTAGCCAGTCACTAAAGCAGGTGTTTTTACTGGTCAGCAATTCTTTGATCAATCTGAGGCATGGTTGAGCAACTATGTGTCATGGAGAGCCGATACCATACAGGGGTTCATACCGACCAGTCTCTTCAACAGGTGATTTCACTGGGTTTGTAGGAGTTTGTCCAACCAGTCTACATGCATTTTGTCGACTGGGAAAAAGCATTCAACCATGCCCCTCATGGTTTCTTGTGTGTGTGTGGGGGGGGGGGGGGGGCTTCAGGAGAAACGGTATCAGCCTCATTGCTATGAACTATCAGGTCTCTATACCACAGTTGCGAGAGTTTGGTTCGTATTGAGAATAATCAATCAAACTCATTTCCAGTGAGAGATGGACTCCACCAGGTCTGCACTTTGTCACCGATCCTGTTCATAATTTTTTTGGACAGGATTTCTAGGCGCAGTTAAGGAATGGAGGATGTCATGTTTGTTAGCCACAGGATCTCATCTCTGCTGTTTGCAGATGATGTGGTCCTGTTGGCTTCATCAAGCAATGGCCTACAGGTCTTACTGGGATGGATTGTTGCTGATTGTGAAGCAGTTGGGATGAGAATTGACACTTTTAAGTCTGAGTCCATGGTCCTCAGCCAGAAAAGGGTGGTCATCTCCAGGTTGGGGACGAGGTCCTGCCCCAAGTGGAGGAGTTTAAGTATGTTGGGGTCTTATTCATGAGTGAGGGGAGAATATAGTGGTAGATTGACAGATGGATTGTAGCAGCATTCGCAGTGATGTGGATGTTGTACCGGTCTGTTGTGGTGAAAGAGAAGCTGGGCTCAAAAGCAAAGCTGTTAATTTACTGGTCAATCTGCATTCCTACCTTCACCTATGGCCATGAACTTTGGGTAATGACCAAAAATATGAGATTATGGATATGAACAGCTAGAACAGCTGAAATTAGCTTTCTTTGTAGGGTGGCTGGACTCACCCTTAGAGACAGATTGAGCAGATCAGTTATCCAGGAGAGGCTCAGAATAGAGCCGCTGCTGTTCCACATTGATAGAGAGCCAGTCAAGGTGCTTTAGGCATCTGATCAGGCTGCCTCCTGGATGCTTCCCACGTGAGGTGTTTTGGGCACGTCCCACTGGGAGGAGACCCCGGGGCAGACTCAGGACAAGCTGGAGAGAGCATGTCTCCTAGCTGACCTGTGAATGCCTTGGTATCCTCCCTGAACAACTGGAGAAAGTGGCTGGGGGGAGGGAAGTTTAGATTTTTGTGAACTGGTTGAAAAAGAAAAACTAAAGTGTCTTGGCCCTGAACTTGGTGTTAATTAAAGAAAGACAGAATTTGCTAAGTTGAGGTCCGGATGTGTTAGAAATAAAGCTACATCATTGTGGTGGAATGAACTAACATTCTTATCCTGGTATCGCTGTAATGCAGGATTTTGACACCCATCCCTATGAATCATTTGCACAAATGGATATTAACCAACTTGTTCCACTCACAAAACGTGACGAATTATCATTTCTGACTGTCTTGGCATTCCCAAAAGCCTCCAGCAAGGGGTTTGCAGAGATGATTTGGTCCTCCAGATTTCCCTACACAATAAAATGAAAGAAATAAATTATTCAAAAATGCACATGTGGATGAAAATGAATCTTCATTTGACTATGAAAATGCATATGATGCAACTGTGCCTGTAGTTTTCCAGAGGCAGCAACTTCCTTTTTCTTTTCCCCAGACCCTGCGATTGTCGCAAAGTACTGGATGACACGTTTGGTGTTGACAGTCTTTCCTGCACCAGATTCTCCACTATAGTACAGCACAGCACAATCAGAAAAGTTTTAACTTCTCTTCAGTAAGAAGTCTCAGAGCTATGTTGTAGCATCTGCTTCTAAATGCAGCTTACGTGATGAGGATGGACTGATTTTCTCGATCTAAAACAAAGCCAACATGGGTTGTGTGAGAAATGGATAAAACACTCATCAGAATGCGATATTGTGCAGTTAACAGTTTAACTTACCAGTTAGCATCGACTGATAGGCATTGTCAGAGATGGAGAAGATGTGTGGTGGAGCCTCCTGCCGCTTTTTGCCCCTGTAGGCCACCACCACCTCCTGGTTGTAGACTGGGAGGCACTTGTAAGGGTTCACAGTGACACAAAAGAGCCCAGAGTAGGTCTGCAAGCCAAAGTTAACATTTATAACTTTTAATAATGCTCTGGGTGATGATTTGAGGATCTCCGTGCTAGTGGATACCGAGGACTCCACTCAAAGCTAGAGCATTGTTGTTCTGAAATATTACCTGTCCCTACAAAATACTCACAACCCCCCCACACATACACATTAGCCAAGAAATCTACAGTACAGAGTAGACAGGGAGTAAATATTTCAGTTGAGATATTGAATCCACTGGGCTACGGAAGAACGCATTAGATTTTGGATGTAATCTGGGTCAGGATGTGGACTTCTCTACCACTTTTTTTTCACTTTCTTTAACATTGTGAGATAGGGCCTTAGCAGAGGTATGTGCTCTCTGTGTGCCATCTAGTTGTATTTATAAATCACCCTTTATTGTCATTCAACCATACAACCAATCATGTACAGTAGAACAAAATTGTGCTTTATCCTATCGACAGTGTAAATCACACACACCCCATAGTAGAATCAGAAGGGCCGCTGCCATGCAAGGCGCCGCCACAGATTTCCCTCCTCCATTCCATTATTGCTGAGCACCAAGCTGGACGACAGGAAGTTCCGCTTTTATATGGTCTTCGGCATGACCCGGTCGGGATTTGAACCCCTGCCTCCCGGGTGTGGGGCGGATGCTCTACCAACTGAGCCACCACTTCGGTCATTTTTATTCATAAGTGGTGGCCTAATGGTCAGGGAGCTAGACTGGTGACTGGAGGGTTGCTGGTTCAAAGCCTGGACTTGCAGGATCACATCTGGGTGGGACAGATAGCATAGCAATGTTTGCCCCACCCTACTTAACCCCTCTGTGGTGCCCTTGAGCAAGGCCCTTAACCAAAAAAAAACTGCTCTAGTGGAGCGGCTCAGTGGCAATAGGTCAGTCTGTGGTTGTACTGGACATTAGGCCAAGGTCTTTGCCTCCATAAGATGTATTCCTGATGTAAACTTGCTGACGTTGGCCCAAGACACGGGGGGGCTGAAAAGTTCCTAGGCTGACTAAGAGCGAGTTATGTCTTTGAGGATCAAGGAGAGAGCTTCTATAACACAGGGATCCAAGAGCTGCAACACCAATGTTGAAAAATAAACCACATTTGGTCAAATTTGACCACTGCATCATGGTCAGCCTAGAACTTTTCAGCCCTCCCCCACCCCAGACTTTTCAGTGCTAGTCTTTATCGACCAGGTACTGCCCTCGAAACTTGATTATCTACATTTAAGCCGTATGGAAACTGACTATCATCATATGACTCTTACATTTCCAATATCCAACAATATAAATTGACTTTATCTCTTTTGGTGGCCTGCCTGTTCCAGCATTCTCTGTCTGTGTGCAATGGCCACTTCATCTAAATATGCTGTGACTCACATAGATCATCCATGCTGCATAACGCTCTTTGAGGTTAAACAGCACAGCTGCCTCATTAAGGTGAGTCATCATGGCCATATCTTCAATCTTGTCAAACTTGGGTGGGTTCATGGGGAAGACTTCGTCGTCCCTCACCGTTAAGACCTGTGATGGCAAGGAAACATGTTTCTGTCACCAAGAGAGCAATAGCACTGAAGCCCCAAAAGGTCATACATTCATACTGTTTATTGTCACTGTTTTCACAAGCTCTTGTGTTATTTATCTCATCATCTCCAGATAACAATGTTGTTTTCCTGAGGCAACTAGATAATTTTTCTGAGATCTTGAGATAACAATGCTGTTTTCCCAAGATAACTAGATAATTTTCTTGAAATCTTGAGATATATATTTATATATACATATGTATATTCACTGCTCTTATTTTCTTATCTTCTAAATTATTGCTCTGAGTGTTGCTATCCCTGTGCTGTTGCAATCCTGGAATTTCCCCATTGTGGGACTAATAAAGGCTTATCTTATCTTATAACAATGTTGTTTTCTTGAGAAAATTTTCTCCTTATCTCCAGATAACAATGTTAGTTTCCTGAGATAACTAGATAATTTTCTTGAGATAAGTGCTGTTTTCCTGATATGATGAGACAATTTTCTCCAGAGCTTGAGATAACCTAATTTTCCCTAGATAAAGAGAAAATTACCTCATTATCTCAGGAAAACAACATTGTTATCTCCAGAAAATTATCTCAGGAAAATGATAGTTATCTGGAGATAATGAGATAACTAACTTAAGATCTCAAAAAAAAAACTGAAAATAAACTGTAGGAATGACCTTTTAGGGTTTCCGTACAATGGCATCTATACATGATGTGATGTATTTAAGATCATTTCAAAGGTTCACACCTCTCCTGCCTGTGTTTTAACAGTCACCCTGCCGCCCTCTCTGCTTTGCAGTGTCCCTTTAACGAACAGCTCCTTTGGATCCACCACAAACACGGCTGTTTTGGCATCGAAAGGCCTGTTTTGGGCTTCGATCCTCTCTCGTTCGGGTCTCCTCAGGTACGGGGCGGCCACCCCGAACACACTCATGTCAGCGTCTGAACTCATCTCTGCAGCTCACACCTCAGAGGGGACTGGTGGGCCCAAGGTTAAATGTTAAAAACGTGTGAATCACATCAGTCATCCCGATCAATAGTCAACCTTACCTGTGTCCACCCTGAATCAAAAAGATGAAATTCCGGACCAGATGAATCTGTATCTACCACAGCCACAGGAGCTGATAAATATGGATGGCTTTGACCCTTACTGCCTTTATAAGACGATGCCAAACACCTATATTTAGGTCAAAGCCCTGAGCAAATGTGGGTGGAGAAAAGAAATTAGTTTGGCATGTGATGTCATGGAGATGTCACTGGGCTTTTGTTTTAAATCCATGGTGGGGAGCAACTGCAGCTGAAGAAAAGAGTGAATGCCAAAGGAGGGTGACCTCTGCGGTGCTCACACAGGGCCCTCCGAGCATGCGGGCCTGCAGTGTTTGTTCAGTATCTTGAGCTCTAAGCTTCCAAGATTATAAGTAGACTGATTTTAAGGATCTGTCTAGACACAAGGCAACTACTCAAGAATTCCAGCTCAATGTGGAGAAGTCAGTAAAAAGCTGTAGGTATGAAGATAACTTGGGTCCTGTTCCAAAGCATGGGCCCTTCACAGCTCATGGCTTTGTCTCTGTGTGTTTTGGTGGCTCTCTCTGGAATCAACTGGAGATGGTCTGAGGGATCTGGGAGGAATGTCTCTGATGCTCTATTTACATTAATTTAAGGCCATTCAATTGCAACCTTAGTCAGTATGGTAGTTCATCCCTTGCATTAAAGTATTTCTGCATGGACTGTTTTATACACAAATAAACAATTGTTCAATTTCCATTCATAAAAACCACCTCTATATGCAGTAGGTGATTTGTTATTTTTCCACAAAGGTGATGGAGGTATTCACCAATTTAGGGTACAAACATATAAATGTAAACTGGATACAAATTTGCTAGAATAAAGGCACAAAGATATGATAAAAGATGCCAATCTAAAAATTAAAAAAAGTCACAAATTAAAATTTAATTGCATCGAATAAAAATTTAACCATCATTCACATGAGCACTGCAAACTTATGTGAAAAAAGTATTAAAAATTTAGAAGAAAACAGCTGCATATTTATGATAAAAAGATGAAATAAGTTATAAATTTATGAGAACAAAAGTCAAAAAGTTTTGAAGAAAGCTGCAAATCTATGACAAAAAAGTTGAAAATTTACTGGGAAAAATTACAAATTTACAAGAAAAAATTTCAAATTTTGACATGGTGTGGACATGGTCAATGACCATGTCCATGCTTTTGGCTATTTGTTGGGACTATTTGCACTATTGTTATCATTAGTATTCTCTGTTTATCCTTGGTTTCTAGCCCTGTCTCTTATTTTGAAAGGTCCCTTTGTTTTTTCCTGTGTGGTTATCGTTTCATTTCCTGTCTTTAGTTTCTTTCCCTTATATTATGGTTTAGTCTTTGATTGGTTCCAAGGTTGTCATAGCCAGGAGCGGCACTGGGGTTAAGCTCCCAGTGCTCATAAAATGCTCCTTATGGCGTGCGTCTCGAAAAGCCTCTGGCAACTAAGTCCAACTCCTAGCCTGCCCGTGTGGTTTAGTCTCTAAGCCCGGCGGAACTGCTTTTACTAATAGGAGAAGGGGCGAGGGCGGATCTCTGGCGCCTTAAAACCAGATGCTTCGGGTAGATGGTGGCTCGTCAACCTGGGAAGGTAGCCCATCTAGGGGAAGGTAAACCCTGATTTCAAACCTCCGCTGCCTTGCGGCATACCCGGTCACGGGAAAGGCTTCGGGAGTCAACCCTGAGGAAAAATCCGGAGTCGGAGCCCCAAAGGCAGTTCTATGTTGTGCTCAACATCGTTCTGGCAGCTCCTGCAATGGCGCTGGTGCCAAACTGTAGCAGCCCTGCTGTTCCTTTGGATTCATCAGTGACGTGGAGAGGGGGGACATGCTGCATGGGCAACATCTTGTCCTCCATATCTTCCTGCCCAGGCTTGAATCCTACCAACGCCCAACACTGGAAGGTAGAACACCGGATCACTGGAGAGGACACTCCAGCTTCGCCTTTGGTGTAGACAAAACACGGGGAATGACAGTTACCGGTTATAAGCCACTGCTCAATTGGCGTAGAGCGTGGCGCCAGGGGTTGTTCCCGACGGTGGGAGGGATCATCAGATCTCACTGGACAGCTACCACCCGCCTCAAGCTGGGCAGCCCCCAGCCAATAAGGTGTTGTCCCGCCACAGCTTGCTTTCCTCATTGGGTGCATGGGGATAAGGAGAAATCCAAACAGCAGGCTGAGAACCTTCGCACCAGGCAAGACAATAAAACAAAAGAGACCAACTCTAAAACTGGGAACTTGGAACGTCCGCAGTATGATGACAGGACTCGCTGCTAACCTCAAGGACATCAACGACACCAGGAAGACTGCCATCATCAATAATGAGCTGAAGAGACTGGGAGTGGATATCGCCACTCTCCAGGAAACACGGTTAGCTGATGCAGGCACACTGAGAGAGAAGGACTACACGTTCTACTGGCAGGGAAAGGGCAGTGATGAACATAGGGAACACGGAGTGGGCTTCGCAGTGAAGAACACTTTGCTGAAGATGGTGGAACCGGGCAGCACTGGCTCTGCACGACTCCTCACCCTCCGCCTAAACACCACTCAAGGCCCAGTCACCCTCGTCAGTGTGTATGCCCCAACACAGACAGCCACACCAGAGGCAAAAGACGAGTTCTACGAGAATATCACAACAACTGTCAGGATCATCCCCAACTCTGAACAACTCATTCTCCTTGGAGACTTCAATGCCAGAGTGGGTGCTGACCACGACTCCTGGCCCTCCTGTCTTGGACCTTTTGGCGTGGGCAGAATGAACGACAACGGACAGCGGCTGCTCAAGTTCTGCACATATCACGATCTGTGCATCACAAACTCGTTCTTCAAGACCAAGCCCCAACACAAGGTTTCCTGGCAACATCCGCGCTCAAAGCACTGGCACCAGCTAGACTTGATCCTGACCAGGCGCACCTCACTGAAGAACGTGCTAATCACCCGTTCGTTCCAGAGTGCAGATTGCGACACAGACCATTCATTGGTGTGTTGCAAGGTCAAGCTGCAGCTGAAGAAATTCCATCGTGCTAGACAACCTGGAAAGGCACGGATTGACACCAGCAAGATGGCCCAACCAGAACTTGTTGAGCAGTTTGCCTCCACCTTTGAGAAGGAACTTGGTGTACCACAAGGAGGAGAATCTGCAAAGCAGAAGTGGGAAGAGCTGCGAAACACCACCTACCGCACAGCCTTGGCTACCTTTGGGAGGAAGACCTCGAAGTCACAGGACTGGTTTGATGCCAAGTTGACCGAGATGACCCCCGTCATTGAAGCCAAGCGCTCAGCACTTGCTGAGTACAAGAAGTACCCAAACGAGAAGAATCAGCTCAGCCAAGACATTCAAACCGCTGCCATAACAGGGAACATCCATGGTATGTACGATGGCATCAAGAAAGCACTTGGTCCGGCTCAGAGCAAGACGGCCCCCCTCAAATCTTCCACTGGGGAGATGATCACAGAAAGAACAAGCAGATGGAGAGATGGGTGGAACACTACTCCGACCTCTACTCTAGACAGAACACCGTGACACCGTCAGCCCTTGATGCCATCGACTGCCTGCCATCCATGGACGAACTTGACGCCGAGCCAACCATCAACGAACTCAGTAAGGCCATTGATAGCTTGGCCGCTGGCAAGGCACCCGGCAATGACGGCATACCCCCTGACCTGATCAAGTACTGCAAGACCGCCCTACTGCTGCCATTGCATGACGTCCTCTGCCAGTGCTGGAAGGAAGGTGCCATACCACAGGACATGAGGGACGCCAAGATCATCACCCTCTACAAAAACAAAGGGGAGAGAAGCGACTGCAACAACTACAGGGGCATTTCCCTCCTCAGCGTTGTTGGCAAAGTCTATGCACGAGTTGTTCTCGTTCGTCTACAGAAGCTTGCCAAACATGTTTACCCCGAGTCTCAGTTTGGCTTCCGCACTGAGCGATCGACGGTAGACATGATATTCTCCATCCGCCAACTCCAGGAGAAATGCAGAGAACAGAACATGCCTCTGTACGTCGCCTTCATCGACCTCACCAAAGCGTTCGATCTGGTCAGCAGAGAGGGCCTTTTCAAGATCCTGCCAAAGATAGGATGCCCACCAAAGTTGCAAAGCCTCATCGAATCATTTCACACCAACATGCAGGGGATAGTGCAGCATGATGGCAACGTCTCAGAGCCATTCAACATACGCAGTGGAGTGAAACAGGGCTGTGTACTTGCGCCAACCCTCTTTGGGATTTTCTTTGCTATGCTCCTGAGGCATGCCTTCAGCACAGCAACAGAGGGAATCTACCTGCACACAAGATCTGACGGCAGGCTTTTCAACCTTGCCCGCCTGAAAGCCAGAACCAAAGTACGCGAGGCTCTAATCAGAGACATGCTGTTCGCAGACGACGCTGCAGTCGCAACCCACACACAGCAGGAGCTTCAGACCCTGATGGACCGCTTCTCCCAGGCATGCAAGGACTTCGGGCTTACCATCAGCCTGAAGAAGACTAACGTCTTGGCGCAAGGCACGGAAGCACCACCAACCATCACCATTGATGACTACAAGCTGGAGGTCGTGAATCAGTTCACGTACCTGGGGTCCACGATCAGCAACAACCTCTCCCTTGATACAGAGATCAACAAGAGGATTGGAAAATCAGCCTTCACACTCGCTCGCCTCACCACACGAGTGTGGGAGAATCCCAAACTCTCTGTCAAGACAAAGATGGCAGTGTACAACGCCTGCGTCATCAGCACACTGCTCTATGGGAGTGAGACGTGGACAACATACGCCCGGCAGGAAAAGAGACTGAACTCCTTCCACTTGCGCTGCATTCGCCACATCCTGGACATATCCTGGCAGGACAAAGTGCCCAACACAGAAGTTCTGTCCCGCGCCGGCCTTCCCTCCATGTTCACTCTACTCAGGCAGCGCAGGCTCCGCTGGCTAGGCCACGTTCACCGTATGGAGGATGGCAGAATCCCCAAAGACGTCCTCTATGGAGAACTGGCAACTGGCAGGAGAGACGTTGGCCGCCCACAGCTGCGCTTTAGAGACGTCTGCAAGAGAGACATGAAGGCCCTGGATATCAACACAGAGCGCTGGGAGGACCTTGCAACGGACCGCTCCAAATGGAGAGGCACCCTGACCAGACAGCTCAAGGCGGGTGAAGAGAGACTGACTGCTGCAGCAGATGAAAAAAGGACCCGCAGGAAGAACCGCCACAGACCCAGCAGCACGGAGACCACCCACAAGTGTGACCCGTGTGACAGGGACTGTCATTCGCGCATCGGCCTGTTCAGCCACAGGCGGTGCTGTTCCAGCAGAGTAGACGTTTAGGATTCTCTTCCATGGTCATCATAGACCGACGGAGGCCGACGACGACGACGAGTCTTTGATTAGTCCCAGCTGTCTTGTGTTAATCATTATTTGGTTCTATATATGTTGTCTCTTTGTGTCACTCACTGCGTTGACATCAGCAGCACTACCCTCTGGCACCCGTCATGTACGCTCCCGTTTAGCCTCCTTAGCCTAGCCAACACATGTACGTGTTTTTTAGGGAAAAAGTCACAAATTTATGAGAAAAAGTTGCAAATTTTTCAGAAAAAAGTCACAAATTTATGAGAGAAAAGTTGCAGATTTATTAGAAAAAAAAATTGAAATTTTACAGGAAAAAAGTTGTATATTTACAAGAAAAATTTTGCAAATTTATGAGAGAAAAAATTGCAAATTTTTGAGAAAAAGTCACAAATTTATAAGAAAAAAGTTGCAGATTTATGAGGAAAAAAATGAACATTTACAGGAAAAAAGTTGCAAATTTTTGATAAAGTTACAAATTTATGAGAAAAAAGTTTTACATTTACGGGGAAAAGTTGCAAATTTACAAGATTTTTTTTTTTGCAAATTTATGGGAGAAAGTCACATTTTTAAGAAAAAAAAAGTTGCAAATATATAAGAAAAAGTCACAAATTATTGAGAAAAATTGCAAATCTATGAGAAAAAAGTTGCAGCTTTATGAGGAAAAGATTTTTTGTTTTGCTTTTTTTGGCAGTCCTGCTTAGAATTGGCCATTCATAGTCATGTTATTCAGTTATGTGGTATGATATAGAAAGGTTTATGATGATATGATGATGATGATATGATATTTTCTATATTATGTTCAATGAGGTGCTGAGCAACAGTTAACTGGGTACATTTAGAAGGGACTATTTTTCTCAGTGGAGCAAAATAACTGGTTATCATAATATTTTGTCCTATATTGCTGTCATTTAATAAACTGTGCTTGTGGAACTGGTGTATAAAAGCAATATTACACTCAAGGTCATGCGGTATCAAGAATATAGTAACTGTAGTGATGTCTTCGACCCCTTACTTCTCATCAGGCCTACAACGACTCACCGCAGTTACTATATTCATTGATACCACACTACCTCTCGTGTAATATTGCTCAAGTCTGTTTGTTAGCAGGATTACATGAAAACTACTAGATGGATTTTGATGAAATTTTCACCAGTTTTCCCTTGGGCTACGGAAGAGCCCATTAGATTTTGGAGGTGATAAAAGAGTGCATACCTCTGCCAAGGCCCTATCTGGCAATGTTAAAGAAAGACACAAAAAATTATCCACATTCCACATCCTGATTTCTTATGCTTGATAACAGTCCTGAACGGAATACATCTGCAGGTTGACTAATGATTAAAGCATCACCTGCTGTTCGCAGGAAGTTAGCCTAATGTCACAAATACCATCTGATTTCTTTTGAAATTCACACAGTGTCTTAAACACAAGATTGAAAACAATTTCATGTCTTATTACAGGAAGTTCATTTAGATAGATAGATAGATAGATAGATACTTTATTTCGAACAAAAAAGTATAACAAAAACAAAACAAATGACAAATGCAATAAAGTAACAGTATACAGTGTTCGAAAGGGAGAAGGAAGAAGTGAACACTTATTAATTCCATCTCCTCTTTTCCATAAATACAACCATGTGAATTATATACAAATTACCACATTTAAGACCCCAAGTAAACAATTAACTGTATTTTGTACATATCAACATTAACACCCATCCATGCTAGCATACATTGATGTCCATACATCAAAACCAGCCTCAAACAACACAGATATACACAGTGCTGTCCCACCCACCATTCCATAGTGTCCCAGAGTGAGCATAGTGAATCGTACATATAAATACTACCCTTCTAACATATATCCTTTCAGCAAATAATGTTTGTACCTCTTTTTGAATTGATTTCTGTTTCTGCATAGTTTCAGTTCCGGCTCCAGACTGTTCCACAAATCCACCCCACAGACAGATATGCACAGACTTTTCTTGGTTGTTCGTATCTTGGGTTTTGTAAAGTTTAAGTCTCCTCTCAAATTATGATCATTGTCTCTTTTTTTAAATGTTTTTTTTTTAAATATTTAATTTAACCTCTTAAAATTCCAGTGTTCTGCCGGCGGGATGCTTCAGATTTTCTACTGCCACCCAGTGAAGAAAGAATTAGATTTTCTTTGCTATGTTAAATTTAGGCATTTTCAGGAACATTGGCTGGAATGCTAAGGGTGTCATGATTTTGACATGGTCCATGTCCATGTCTATGCTTTTGGTTATTTGTTGGATTCACTGCACATTATTGTTCTGTTATCATTAGAATTTTGTGTTTGTTCTTTAGTTTGTTCTTTAGTTTTGTTTCTAGCTCTGGCTCCCTTGTTGTTTCCCTACCTGTAGGTTATCTCCCATATATCATCATTTGACTAGTGTCCCAGCTGTCTTGTATTATTAATTATTTTGTCTGCTATATAAGTTATCACCTTATTTCCGGTTCCGGCTCTGCCGGACCGGTGGCGCCACACGAGTCGGCTGCCTGTTGCAACAGCCTTTTTTTTTTATCTTCCTTCTTCTTTCTACACCTTTCACTCTGTATATATATCACGGATCGCCCCGGGGGTCTCCCGGGTCGGCGGACGGAGCCACGGTTTGCAGCGGGAGACGTTACAGCGGGGAGGAGCTAGTGCTAGCTAGCACTTGGCCGCCGCCCGGTGCTAATGGGAAACTCGACATACCGGGAGCTGTAGCGAAAACGAAGCGGGTGCCGGGCTGGAGTTTAGGCGGCGTGAAAGAAATATAAGACAGAATAATAAAGAGCGATGGCAAGAACCAAGCAGACCGCCCGTAAAATCTACTGGAGGAAGAAGCCCCCCAGGAGACAGCTAGCCACAGGGCTGCTCGGAGAGGCGCTCTGGCCACCGGCAGAGTGAAGAGGCCTCGCCGTCACAGGTCCGTGGCTCTGAGAGAGATCCGTCGCTACCAGAAATCCACGGAGCTGCTCATCCGTAAGCTGCCCGTCCAGCGCCTGGTGAGGGAGATCGCTCAGGACTTCAAGACCGTCCTGCGTTTCCTGAGTTTCGCCGTCATGGCTCTGCAGGAGACCAGCGAGACCCACCTGGTGGTCTCTTCTTCGCTAAGGGGGTCACCATCATGCCCAAAGACTTCCAGCTGGCCCGCTGCATCCGCGGAGAGAGAGCTTAGACTTTCTGCTGCACATCCACCAGCCATAATGCTCTGCACTGTGTGTCTATATATATACATTTATAGTAATATGGACATATGTTTGCTAGATGTTGTTTTCTCTTGCCTTCTGATTGTTGCTCTGAGTGTTGCTATCCCTGTGCTGTTGCAATCCTGGAATTTCCCCATTGTGGGACTAATAAAGGCTTATCTTATCTTATCTTATGTTACCCAGTGTCGGGACATCACAGCCTTCTCCATCTGACTCCTGTTCAGTTTGCTGTATGGCTATCAGCCCCTGAGCTGTATGTTGGTTTATTATTTAATAAAATGTTCTTGCACTTCAGTCCTGCCTGTCTTAAGGAGTCGTCCTTTCCCTGTTTATCGAAGGTGGACCCTGACAAAGGGGTTAAGTAATTTGGTAAAGTTTTTTGTGTAAATTTGGGACCGTTTCCATATAAATTTGGGACTTTATTCAAATAATTTTGTGAAGTTTTTCACTTACATTTGGGACTTTTTTTAAAATACATTTTAAGTTTTTCATGTAACTTTGAGACTCTTCTCAGTTAATCTTTGTCATGACCCACTCTGGGCCGTCATCTGCCTCAGCTGCGCGCACACCTGTGGCTAATCAATCTCGGGCTTTATAGCCCGCTCTGCCTGGAGCCTCGGCACGGAGCTGTCTGTCTAACTACTAACCTTCGTCTCCCACACGTCTGTTTCCACACAGCCCTGCGCCTCGTCTGAAAGGACTCTCCTTCCTCATGTAAGCTCATTACGACTCACCTTTTCTCCCAGGCTCTCCCCTGTGCACAGGTGGATCCCTTTGGTGGCGGATCCTATTCTCCACGGCTACAGAAACACTTCCCTCACCACGCCGTGCATCACAGCTCCTTGCCGGGTGTGCTTCGCAGACGCTGTCTCCCTGGTAGGAGGCCAAGAGCCGAAACTGGCGCCAGCATCAGATCACCTGCAAGTAAGCCCCAGTCAATTATACAACTCTCTGTGACGTAGCTGAAACTAACATCTGTGTTGGCTCTGTTCCTAGGGTTGCCAGGCTGTACGGCGTTCTGTCTCGCCCCCGGCTGCAGCTCGTTCACCATCACTACATTCACATAATGCATACACGCACCCACACACCCTTTGTTGGAACAATAAAGATAATTGAATTGCACTTGAGCCTGTGTGTGTGTGTTCCCTGGGTCCGACAATATGTCAGTACAGCTCCATCAGAGTGACCCTGCGAACAGCGGGCTTGCACACCAGTTAAACATCTTAGAGGCTCGAGTGGACCAAATTACTCACCAACAGCAGGTTATACTGAAGCAGTTAGTTCAAATTAACAGCCGGTTGGATCATCTGGAAGAACAGCGGACGTTCCCTCCGGCTCATAGTAGCAGGCCAGCTCCCGTTAGCTCTCCTCCTAGCCAGGCTAGCCCGGGCTTGCTAACCTGTCTCACGCCGGTTCCCACTCCCACGCGCTTCAGCGGAAAGCTCGGGGAGGCTCAGAGTTTCATCCTCCAATGTGAGACGGTGTTTCAGCGAGTTCCGCGAGACTTCCCCACCGATCACAGCCGAATTGGTTATGCGGCTAATCTGTTGGAGGGGCGAGCGTTAGCATGGGCTTACGCCATTATGGCAAAGCCCAGCTATGCCAATTTAACCTACGCCCAATTCGTGCACGATTTCCACGAGGTTTTTGACCATTCGGACCGTGATAGCGTGCTAACCACCCGACTGTTAAATCTTCGTCAGGGTGGTCGGTCGGTGGCCGATTACGCTGTTGACTTCCGGGTGGTAGCAGCGGAAGTTGGGTGGGAGGATGCCTCGCTTTGCAGCATCTTTATTCGTAGCCTGAGACCTAGTCTACGGGACAAGCTGGCCCGCTTAGACAAGCCCGAACGACTCACTGAACTAATCTCATTAGCTATTAGTCTTGATAACAGGCTGAGGGAGCGCGCTGCCGAGCGGAGGTCTTCCAGCCGCTTGAGCAGACAGTTCCAACGCACCTCTCAGTCCTCATCTCTGGCATTGCCCGCACTAGAGGCCCCAGACGAACCTGAGGCAATGATAAGGGGGCGGACCAAACTCCCGTAGGCTGAGAGACAGTGCCGCAAGGAGCTAGGTCTCTGTATGTACTGTGGGGATGATCAGCATGAGATCGAGTCCTGTCCGGCTCGGACAAGAGAGAGGGGTCCGCACGTCGCTGTAGGGAGACTCACGGACTCGTCTCGGCCAGATCCCCTATCGAAATGTCTCCTGCCAATTAGGTTCTGTCACAGGCGCACAGAAATTCTCACGCACACACTGATGGACTCGGGGGCCGAGCAGAGCTTTATTTTGGGGAAACTGGCAACCCGACTGGGGCTCCCCTGCCACGCTCTGCCGATCCCCTTAACCTCGTCACTCTGTCAAAAGCTCCCTTGGAGAAAGTGACGCACCAAACAGCCTCTGTCTCTGCCATCATCTCAGGTAACCATCGAGAGGACCTCCGGCTGTTTGTGCTTTCCACCTCGGCTGCCCCCATCATCCTGGTCCCTCTCTCCTCCCCCGCCCCCTCCCTCCCCTCGACTTGTCCAGGGTGCCTCCAGAGTTCCATGACCTTGGAGCGGTGTTTAGTAAATCCCAGGCGCTGCCCCCCCCCACTGCCCATATGACTGTGCCATTAACCTCCGCCCGGGTACCCCCCTGCCGTTGAGCCGCCTTTACAGCTTATCGGCTCTGGAGCGGGAGGCTATGGAGGCGTATATCAAGGAATCGCTCAGCTCGGGCATCATTGGGCCTTCATCATCGTCAGTGGGGGCGGGCTTCTTCTTTGTCGGGAAGAAGGATGGTTCCCTCCGCCCTTGTATTGACTTCCGGGCATTGAACGACATCACTATCAAGGACAAGTACACGTTGCCACTCATGGACTCTGCCTTCGACTCCCTCCAGGGGGCCTCCTGGTTCACGAAGCTGGACCTCCGCAGTACTTACCACCTCGTGCGGATCCAGGAGGGCGACAAGTGGAAGACGGGATTCCGGACCCCCAGCGGCCACTTTGAATACCTCGTCATGCAGTTTGGGCTCACCAACGCTCCGGCCGTCTTCCAACGCCTGATTAATGACATTCTCCGGGATTTCCTTGGGTCCTTCGTCTTCGTCTACCTTGACGACATTCTGATCTTCTCCCAGTCCCAGGAGGAGCATCAGGTCCATGTGAAGCGGGTTCTTCAACAGCTTCTGGAGAATAAACTTTTCGTGAAGGCAGAGAAGTATGAGTTTTACACCGAGAAGACCTCCTTCCTAGGATTCATCATCTCACACAATCAGGTCATCCCAGACCCTGAGAAGGTGAGGGCGGTGGTTGATTAGCCCCCCCCCCCCTTCATCGAGGAAACAGCTGAAACAATTCTTGGGGTTTGCCAATTTCTACCGGCGATTCATGCCCAAGTATAGCTCGATCGCCCTTCCCCTGACTTGCCTCACCTCCCCCAAGGTGCCATTCCGGTGGACAGAGGAGGCTGCATCGGTCTTTGCAACCCTGAAGACAGAGTTCTCATCCTCCCGGGTCCTGATGCAGGTGGATCCCGCTCTCCAGTGCTTGGTTGAGTTGAATGCCTCTGACTCGGGGGTGGGGGCAGTATTATCACAGCGCTCTCCGGTGGATGGGGTGATCCGCCCCTGCACTTTCTTCTCCCGGTGGCTGTCACCCACAGAGAGGAATTATGATGTTGGCGACAGAGAACTCCTGGCGGTGAAGCTCGCACTGGAGGAATGGCGGCACTGGCTGGAGGGGGCGGCACAACCCTTTGTGGTATGGACCGACCACAAAAACTTGGAGTACCTGAGAACAGCTAAATGCCTGAATACCCCCCAGGCGCGTTGGTCCCTGTTCTTTGGGCGCTTCAGGTTTACCATCACCTACCGCCCTGGGACGAAGAACGCCAAACCAGATGCCCTGTCCAGGCAGTTTGTCTCGGAGATCTCTGAGGGGCAGGAGCACACCATCCTCCCGGCCTCGTGTGTCGTGGGCGCCCTCTCGTGGGCCATCAGGGACAAGGTCTTGAGGGCGCAGGAAGCTGAGCCGGATCCGGGCGGGGGCCTGCAGGAAGACTGTTCATTCCATCGTCCGTTCGGGGTGACGTGATCCACTGGGCCCACTTGTCCAAGCTCGCCTGCCATCCTGGGATTCCCCGTCTGGTGGAGTTGCTTCAGAGATCATTCTGGTGACCAGGTCTCCGGAATGACGTCATCAACTACGTCTGGGCCTGTCCCCAGTGTGCCACCGGGAAGACGTCATCATCGCTGCCAGCGGGTCTTCTCCATCCGTTGCCGGTCCCTGGAAGACCGTGGTCCCACGTTGCCCTAGACTTCGTAACCGGTCTCCCGGCATCCAACAGCTTCGACACCATTCCCACCATTGTGGACCGTTTCTCTAAGGCCGCCCACTTCGTCCCCCTACGTGGGCTTCCAACGGCACGAGAGACGGCGGACCTATTGGTGCAGCACGTCATGCGTCTGCATGGGATCCCCACGGACATTGTCTCCGATCGAGGTCCCCAGTTTGTGTCCCGCATTTGGAAGATCTTCTGCAACGCACTGGGGGCTACGGTAAGCCTGTCCTTTGGTCATCACCCCCAGAGCAATGGGCAGTGCAAGCAGGCCAATCAGGAGCTGGAGGCCGCTCAGCGCTGCGTCATCACTTCCAGCCCGTCATCGTGGAGCAGTCATCTGCCATGGATTGAGTACGCTCATAACCTGACTCTGTCATCGGCTATCAGTATGTCACCTTTCAGGGCGGTGCTGGGCTACGATCCCCCACTGTTTCCCGAAGAGGAGGGGGAGGTGGCCGTACCTTCCATCGATGCACACCTGAGGCGCTGTCGCCGGCTCTGGGCTGCTACACGCCAGGCCCTTTTGCGCACGGCGGAGCGCAACACAAGAACAGCGAACCGGCACAGGAGGCCTGCTCCCCAGTATCAGGTGGGTCAGCAGGTATGGTTATCCACTCAACACATCAACCTGAAGGCTGAGAAGAGGAAGCTGGCTCAGCGTTTTATTGGGCCCTTCCCGACTGTCAAAGTGATTAATCCTGTGGCTGTGCGTCTGGCTCTCTCCCCTCTCTCCATGTTTGTCCTACTTTCCACGTTTCCCAAGTCAAACCCGTGGCTTCCAACCTGCTCTGTCCCCCTCCTAGGGTTCCACCCCCACCAGTGTTGATCGACGGTGACCCGGCATGGAGGTTCAACTCCATCTTGGACGTCCGCCGCCGGGGTCACGGCCTGCAGTACCTGGTGGACTGGGAGGGGTATGGCCCCGAGTGGAGGTCCTGGGTGCACCCGTCATTTGTGCTGGACAAACGCCTCATTAAGGACTTCCATCAGGCGCACCCAGGTAGGCCAGCGCCAGGAGGCGCTGCTCGGGGGGGGGAGTACTGTCATGACCCACTCTGGGCCGTCATCTGCCTCAGCTACGCGCACACCTGTGGCTAATCAATCTTGGGCTTTATAGCCCGCTCTGCCTGGAGCCTCGGCACGGAGCTGTCTGTCTAACTACCGACCTTCGTCTCCCACACGTCTGTTTCCACACAGCCCTGCGTCTCGTCTGAAAGGACTCTCCTTCCTCACGTAAGCTCATTACGACTCACCTTTTCTCCCAGGTTCTCCCCTGTGCACAGGTGGATCCCTTTGGTGGCGGATCCTATTCTCCACGGCGGCGGAAACACTTCCCTCACCACGCTGTGCATCACAGCTCCTCGCCGGGTGTGCTTCGCAGACGCTGTCTCCCTGGTAGGAGGCCAAGAGCTGAAACCGGCGCCAGCATCAGATCACCTGCAAGTAAGCCCCAGTCAATTATACAACTCTCTGTGACGTGGCTGAAACTAACATCTGTGTTGGCTCTGTTCCTAGAGTTGCCAGGCTGTACGGCGTTCTGTTTCGCCCCCGGCTGCAGCTCATTCACCATCACTACATTCACATAACGCATACATGCACCCACACACCCTCTGTTGGAACAATAAAGATAATTGAATTGCACTTGAGCCTGTGTGTGTGTGTTCCCTGGGTCCGACAATATGTCAATCTTGTGAAGTTTTTCGTGTAAATTTGGGACTTTTTTCATGCAAATTTGGTACTTTTGTGGAGAAAGGAAACAGGCAAGGCAAGGAGGTGAACGACACACGAACTTTATTGGCTCAAGTAGGTTCATTTTGTCTTCTTTTAATTATTCACCTTTTGTTCTTATTAACCCCTTGCACTCTGGTCAATTTCCCTAAAAATGCCAAAAAATAATGTACCCAAAGTAAATCAAAAGCTGTTCTTCAACCCTTTGCAGCATCTTCATGGGGTTGGTCTCATTTAAAAGAACACACTTTGAATTTTTTGGCAAAACAGTCATAATCTCTGTAAGTGCTCCGGCCACTGAGTAACAGTCATCTAAACATACTGAACTTAAAGAAAATAAATTTCGCCTGGGTGTTTTTTTTGGATACAAATGCTTGCAAATAACACACAGCTGTCAGATCCGGGCTGGTAAATGCAACAGAAATGTAGAACCAAGTGTTATCCAGCTAAGGTCAAAATTTTGTAACAATACCACAAAAAATGAATATATTACACAGCTTTCTTCACAGGTTGTTCCCAGGCATTTTTGAACTGTGCCAAATTGTGCCAAATGGCACAGTTTGGAAAAACGTCTGTATCTTTTGAATGATTCAAGATAGAAGCTTGATGTTGGGCTCTAAGGAAAGGTGACACTCAGGGCTGTGTGTGTATGGGGGGGGGGTTGTTTATTCATTCATGAATGAATGAATGAACAAACAAGCCCCCACACACAAAGAAGGATGCCACGTAAAAAACGTGTGGCTTTTTTTTTACAAGAAAAAATAACCTACAGTGCACTAAAAATTATACTAAAATATCTGTAATGTAGAAGATAACAACTCTCACCCCCCCACCCCCCCCCCACCCCCGCTACAGAGGACGGACATTGCCCGGTGCGCCGCGGTCACGGTGCGCCACGGTCTACTATGCACAGTTGTACTAAAATATCTGCAATAATATCTGCAATCCGCTACAGAACAGTAGCGGGGGGGGGGGGCGTTCACGGTCCGGACACGGTGCACGAACCGTGTACCGCGGCGCACGAACTGAACACGGTTTGTGCGCCGCGGTCTACTACGCACAGTTGTAATTTACCGATCGGTCAAAAGTCATTTTTGATTACAATTTTCAGGGATAAAGAATAATTTAGCTTATAACACTTACCTATCCACAACAGCAGTGTCGCTGGCGAACTTCTCTTCCTCATTGTCAGACGAACATGACGCTGGTCCGCTTGTTACGGACTCGTGGTTCTGGTCACGCGACCCGGTCAAACCATAATTACATTATTGCGGTTTTGCGCTTCCATGATTGCAGTTTTGGCGAACGATTTTTCAAAACAAATAAGAACAGTAGTAAGAAAAAAAGACTGGCGAACGCGTGTGTGTCACCCAGCGGCTAAAACAAAACAGATTTTGCAAGGGAGGCACGCTTTCAAACTTCTGTCCTTCAATTGGCTCGCTGTATTCGTAGCTGTTGGTAGGTGGGTCCTTCTTGCTAGGTTTTCAGTCATTGGTTCTTCAAGGTTTCAGAAACCCAATTCAAGGCTCTTTATTAGTCGAATGAGAGGCCAATCACATCTAAACCAATCAAAGCACTCCTTTGGCTTTCTGTTCGCGGCTGTGTCTGTAGTGGAAGAACGGAAATGCAGCTTTTTTTTTTTTCAGTGCCTCCTAGAACGCACAGTGTGCGTCCTAGGACGCCCTCATGCGCCCTAGGACGCAGAGACGTGTCCGCCCGCGGTACACCGAAGTGCAAGAGGTTAAAGACAAAAATAGAAAGGAGATGTTTTTACCTTCTTTACATGTTTCGACTGTTCACTGCAGCAGAAGTGTCAGCTGATTGCTGCAGGTGTCATTTTATCAGCTGACTTTTCGTAGGTGGGGCCAGCCTAGCAGACCTGTCAGATCCACCAAGCCGGCCCCGCTTTCCGCCGTCCGATGGTCTCTGGAGAATGTAGTCCCAGGTGTGGGAAAGCATAAAGGCCCCCTCATCCCGGTTCATGCTGTCTTTTCCCCGCTTCCTGATTTCTATGGCCTCCTTGATCCAGGGTTTGTGTCTGTTGCTCTCTCATCCAATAATGTTTGCATTGTCCCAGTCCATGATGTGATTATTACCTCCGCCAGGCCGCAGGCCAGGAGGTTATGTTTTTGCCGGGGTTTGTTTGTTTGTCTGTCTGTCTGTCTATTGGTTAGCAGGATAACTCAAAAAGTTTTGGACGGATTTCGATGAAACTTTCAGGCGTTGTTGCAAATGGTACAAGGAAGAACTGATTAAATTTTGGGGATGATCCAGATCACCGTCTGGATACAGGAATTTTTTAAAGGATTCTTTAACATTGTGACAGAGCCATTTTCAACACACAGGATGCGGAGAATCATCGTGCTGCAGCAACAGAAGAAATGCAGCGACTCAGGCGCTATTGAAGCTCGTCGAGCTTAGTTTTTTTTTTTTAATTAATTTTTGTTCTTATTACCTCCTCCAGGAGGTTTTTTTTTTTTTTTTTTAAAGATCTGCTCGATATTGCCAGTCATGCCTCGTTCAAAGTCTAAAAGTGTGAAACACAGAAGGCAACAGAGTGCAGAGTGCATGAGAAAGGAAAAAAAGGCAGGGAGATAACACAGACGATGTGGAGAATCACCGTGCTATTGCTAGTCATATGTTTTCATGGTCAAGGAATCTCATAACGTACACACAAACACTGCATGGGGGGAACTGTCGCCGCCATTACGGAAAATGCCATTTTCGTGAATAACTGCTGAACCGCTAATCCTATCATTGTCAATCCAATTGCTAGTCATATCTTTTCATGGTCAAGGAATCTGAAAACGTACACACAAACACTGTATGGGTGGAACTGTGCCACTTGGCGGAGGTCTGCGCTCTCCGAGTGCTTTTCTAGTTTCTTTTGCAGTGATCTGATATTGTTGATTTTAATGTTTCTTGTTCTGCCTTTTCTTTTTGCGATCTTGTGAGTCGTCCTTGTGTTTCCCTCTCACATTCCTTCTGGTGTTCTTTTTTCCTTGTGGTTAATGATCTTCTGGTTTCTCCAATGTAAGTTTTGTTGCATGATAAGTGTGGTAGACTGCAAGTCTAAAATAGAACATTACTGGCACATGCCTCTAGGGGGAACTACCTGTATTGTTCAGCACTACTATGAAGGGGACACATTAGAATAAGAGTGTGAAAACCCCGCGCAGAATCCATGTTCAGTCTATTATGTGTGTTGCAGAATAAACGGCAGAGTTAGCCAAAGAAATAACTCAAGTGTGATCATTGCTACACGGTAGGATATCACACAATTGGCGACGAGGATTAAAAGAAAAAAATCAGCGGCGAGAAACAGAGAACATTGCAAGTGTGGCGAACTCAAGTGACTCCAGTAGTTCGAGTGCAAGTTCAGAGGAGGAAAAACGAGGTTTCCCCACCACGACGAGCAATGGCGGCTGTAATAGGAACGGTAACCCCTTTTGATAACTCGACTCAGTCATGGGAAGAATATAGTGAAATGTTGGACTTTTTCTTCGAAGCTAATGATATTGAGGAGCCAGACAAAAGGAAGGCTGTACTGTTGAGTGGAGTTGGTGCAACTACTTACAGTTTGTTGAGAAATTTAATAAGCCCTGCATTACCGAAAGATAAAACGTACGACCAGCTTACTGCTGAGCTTCAGAAGCACTTCAGCCCCAAACCGAGTGAAATCGTGCAACGATTCAAATTTAATTCACGCATAAGGAGGAACACTGAGTCCATAGCAGAGTATGTGGCAGAATTGAGGAAATTAACACTGCACTGTGATTACAAAGACTCATTGGAAGAAATGTTAAGAGACAGACTTGTGTGTGGAGTGAATGATGACCGAATGCAACGGCGACTTTTATCTGAAACAAAACTCACTTTTGCAAAGGCTTTGGAATTATGCCAAGCGATGGAAACAGCAGCTAAAGATGTGAGAGAGATGCAAGGGAAGCTAACAGAGGACACAGCAACGCATGTTCGTGTGCCTAAGACCCAAGTAGGTGTCCACAAAGTGTCGACTGACAAAACTCAGCACAAATTCCCCAGTTGTTATCGCTGCAAAGGCCAGCACAATGCCGCCGAGTGCAAATTTGCCACTGAGCTGTGTCATAATTGTGGCAAGCGAGGGCACATTAAGAAAGCATGTAGAATAAAGGTGGACAGCGCACAGGTGCTGAAAGCGACAGTTAATGGGCAAAAGTATGAAAACAAGGGCCCAGGAAAGGAACAGCGAGCGAATCAACTGAGAGGGGAGGGAGAAAGTGATACAGAAGACATGGGTTTTCACACAATTTACAACACGTCAGAGGAGCTGACCAAGGTAGCGCCCATCACGCGTACCATGAATGTTAATGGAATGAAAGTAACATTTGAAGTTGATACAGGCTGTGGAGTAACCATATTAAGTAAACAGCAATATACACAACTGTGGAAGAAAACAGACACAGCAGAATTAAATCCCTGTTCATTAAAATTAAAAACATACACAGGAGAGAAGCTAGACGTGCTAGGCATGGCACAAGTGAAGGTGCAGCACGAAAACAAAGAAAAGGACTTACCTGTAGTAGTAGTTGGGAGCGAAGGACCAAATCTACTAGGGCGAAGTTGGCTACAAGAACTGGCCATGATGGATCAGTTGGTGAATAAAGTGGAATCTCAGCCCAAATTGCAGCTGGAGGAGATCCTCGAAAGACACGCTGAGGTGTTCAAAGAAGGCTTAGGACAGCTAAAAGGTGTCACTGCAAAGATTAATGTGGACAAGGAGGCCCAACCACGATTCTGCAAACCCCGACCGGTACCCTATGCAGTCAAGCCACTGGTTGAAAGCGAGCTACAGAGGCTGCTGGATGACAAGATCATTGAGCCAGTGCAGGTTGCAGAATGGGCGGCGCCCATAGTCCCAGTGAGAAAGCCGGATGGCTCCATTAGAATATGTGGAGATTACAAACTCACTGTCAATCGAGCATCACGGGTGGATCAGTATCCAATTCCTAAAGTGGAGGACCTCTTCGCACAGCTGAACGGCGGCCGACACTTCACGAAATTAGACATGAGTCACGCCTACCAACAAGTAGTCCTGGAAGAAGAATCAAGAAAGTATGTAACCATCAATACACACAAAGGCTTATATACCTACACACGCTTACCATTTGGAGTAGCTTCCAGTCCTGCTATATTCCAGAGAACTATGGAGGGCATCCTAGGTGGAATTCTGAATGTTGCCATTTATTTGGATGACATCCTTTGTACAGGACCAAATGAACAAGAACATCTGAAAACGCTGGAGGAAGTGCTTCAACGGTTGGAGAAAAGCGGTCTGAGGTTGAAAAGAAGCAAGTGTGAGTTCATGGGAAAAGAGGTGGTGTTCCTAGGCCACAAGATCAACGCCAGTGGTCTACACCCTCTAACAGACAAAGTGGAAGCCATTGCGGAGGCGCCTGAGCCACAAAATGTTACTGAGTTAAAAGCCTACCTGGGCTTGTTGAACTATTACCATAGGTTCCTCCCAAAGCTCTCCACGCTGCTGGCACCACTACATACCTTACTTAAGAAGGAAGAAAAATGGTCATGGGGGGTCAAGCAGCAGAAGGCGTTTGAAGAGTCCAAAGCGCTACTTCAGTCCTGTAGTGTGTTAGTGCACTATGATTCAAACAAACCACTCATCCTGGCGTGTGACGCATCACCCTACGGTGTGGGTGCTGTACTCTCTCATCGTATGGAGGATGGCTCAGAGAGACCCATAGGGTTCGTCTCAAGAACTCTTAGTGCAGCTGAGAAAAACTACTCCCAGCTAGACAAGGAGGGCCTTGCAGTAGTATTTGGTGTAAAAAAATTCCACAAATACCTGTACGGGAGACAGTTCGCTATAGTGACTGACCACAAGCCACTAATTTCACTGTTCAGTGAAATGAGAGCCATACCCCAGATGACATCTCAGAGAATTCAGAGATGGGCCGTTACATTAGCAGCGTATGAGTACACCATCGTTTACAAAGCCGGACGGGACCATACGAATGCTGACGCGATGAGTAGGCTACCCTTGGATGGAGGAAGAGACAGCACGCCTGAGGAGGAGGAGAGAGTGCTATTGTTTGAAGATATCGGCGTGCCCCTGGTGAACGCACAACAAATAAAGAAGTGGACAGACAAAGACCCTGTTCTAGCAAGAGTGCGAGAATACATCTTGCGAGGATGGCCGAAGATGAACAGTCCTGAGTTCATTCCCTATGCCCGACGACAGGATGAGCTCAGCAACCAGGAAGGTTGTATCCTGTGGGGAGGACGCGTGGTTGTTCCACCACCTGGTAGGAATGCCTTACTGCAACAACTACACCAAGCACACCCTGGCATCACTCGCATGAAAGCGTTGGCGAGGAGCTACATGTGGTGGCCCAACATGGATGCAGAGGTGGAGGCGCTTGTGAAGTCATGTGCGGCATGCCAGGAGAACAGGAACAGTCCTCCAGCAGCCCCACTACATCCCTGGGAAGTTCCAGATAAACCATGGAGAAGAATTCACATTGACTACGCAGGTCCATGGATGGGAAGAAAGTTGAGGTCAACATTTGACTTAATACATCCAGACTTCAGAAACAAAGTGCATGATAAACAAGAGAAACAAAAAGGTTATCATGACATGCATGCTAGAGAGAGAATACTGAGAGAAGGAGACGTGGTCTACACCCGCAACTTTGGCTCAGGACCAGCCTGGGTACCAGGAGAAATAACAGAAAAAACAGGCCCTGTGTCATTCAAGGTGACATTAGGTCATGGACAAGTGGTGAGGCGACACATCGACCAAGTTCATGGTAGGAGCTCCATTCCCCTGCCGATGGCACCAGAGGTGTTGTCTGACACCCATCCTGAGGAGAGCATCAACGAACCACCACTTCAGGTGAAACCTGAGGTAACCGTCTCTGCAGATTCTACGGGCAGCACTGCAGCAGCCGAAACAGTGGAGCAGTCTGAGTCTTCACCTGCAGTTGGCTCACCCGCCGTGAGAAGATCTCAGCGAGCTAGGAGAGCTCCAGACTACTTGAAGGACTATACTTAGTCAGTAGTGAGTTCCCCAGCCACAGGACAAGAATGCGTCCTGGAACCTCACTGGGATGCGGTAGTCAAACCAATTCCCCAGTTAGACTGTTATGTGTGTTATACATGTGAAAAAAAAAAAAAAAAAAAAAAAAGAAAGAAAGAAATTATGTGTATGACACATGTGTTTAAGAAATTAAAAAGTAACTGTGATAGTTCAGGGTTAAATGGGAGTTCCAGGATGTCTAGTAATTGGCTAGTGTAAGTAAGAGTAGTTTAATCTAGAGGGGAGGGATGTGGTAGACTGCAAGTCTAAAATAGAACATTACTGGCACATGCCTCTAGGGGGAACTACCTGTATTGTTCAGCACTACTATGAAGGGGACACATTAGAATAAGAGTGTGAAAACCCCGCGCAGAATCCATGTTCAGTCTATTATGTGTGTTGCAGAATAAACGGCAGAGTTAGCCAAAGAAATAACTCAAGTGTGATCATTGCTACACGGTAGGATATCACAATAAGATAAGATAAGATAAGCCTTTATTAGTCCCACAACGGGGAAATTCCAGGATTGCAACAGCACAGGGATAGCAACACTCAGAGCAACAATCAGAAGGCAAGAAAAAAAAAAAAAAAAAAAAAAAGCAAGCAAGAGCAGCTAATATACATATGTACATATTACTATAAAATATATATATACACACACACACACACACAGACACACAGTGCAGAGCATTGTAGCTAGATGGAATAAATATGTAAATATATAAACACCCACAGTACGGAGCATTGCAGCTAGGTGGAATAAATATGCAAGTATATAAACACACACAGTGCGGAGCAATGTAGCTAGATGGAATAATATGTAGATATATAAAAACACAGTGCGGAGCATTGTAGCTAGATGGAATAAATATATAGATATATAAATATAAACACACCCAGTGCAGAGCATTGTAGCTAGATGGAATAAATATGTAAATATATAAACACACACAGTGCAGAGCATTGTTGCTAGGTGGGATGAAACAGCATAACCGTCTATTTAGTTATCCTACATGGTATGATTATGTGCCCATACATATTCTCACCCTCCATAGCGACCGGTATGTTCCTAGTTGTATGCCGGAGAGGACCATTGTGTAAGTCTATTGCATCTTTTGCATTCAAAAAAAAACCTATTAGTTTGTTACGTCTTTTTGCTATCTCTGCGAGCAGCCCTGCTTAGGTTGTACAGTCTGACAGCCGTTGGTAGGAAGGACCTACGAAACCTCTCGGTTGTGCACCTGGGATGATATAGTCTGCTGCTAAATGAGCTCCTCAGTGCATCCAGTATGTCCTGCATAGGGTGGAACTCGGACTCCAGCAGAGATGACAGTTTAGCCACCGTCCTTCTCTCTCCTATCTCCTCCATCGGATCAAGGCGTTGCCCCAGGACAGAGCTAGCTTTCTTAATCAGTTTGTTCAGTCTCTTCCTATCGGCTGCAGTAATGCCACTGCCCCAGCAGACCACTCCAAAAGTGATGGCTGATGCCACCACCGTGTCATAGAATGACTTCAGCAGCGCCCCTTGTACACCAAAAGACCTGAGTCTCCTCAGCAGGAACAGCCTGCGCTGTCCCTTCTTGTAGAGTGCGTCAGTATTGTGTGACCAGTCTAGTTTATTGTTCAGATGAATACCCAGGTACTTGTAGGATGTCACCATCTCGATGTCTGTTCCCTGTATATTTACTGGTGCTGTGAGGGGCTGCCCATGCCTGCGGCAGTCCACCACCAGCTCCTTAGTTTTCCTCGCGTTGATCTGGAGGCAGTTCCGATGGCACCAGTCCACAAAGTCCTGGATAAGCCCTCTGTACTCAGCTTCATCTCCGCTGGAGATGAGACCAACGATCGCAGAGTCATCAGAGAACTTCTGTAGATGGCAATGTGTTGTGTTGTGTGAGAAGTCCGCAGTATAAAGAGTGAACAGGAAGGGAGCCAGCACCGTTCCCTGGGGGGCCCCCGTGCTACTGATGATCATGTCGGAAACACAGTCCCGGGTTCTCACAAACTGAGGCCGGTTCGTGAGGTAGTCCAGGATCCATGATGACAGGTGCTGGTCCACCCCTGCGCGCAGCAGCTTGTCCTTCAGGATCATCGGTTGGATGGTGTTGAAAGCACTGGAGAAGTCAAAGAACATGATCCTCACCATATTCCCGGGCTTCTCCAGGTGGGACAGAGAACGGTGAAGGAGGAAGATCACCGCATCCTCCACCCCAATGCCATGCTGGTAGGCGAACTGGAGTGGATCCATCGCTGGTTCCACCAGGGGGCGGAGATGAGCAAGGAGCAGTCTCTCCAGGGTCTTCATCAGTGGGACGTCAAGGCCACCGGTCTGAAGCTGTTCAGGTCTTTGGGGTGGGAAGTTTTTGGTACAGGTACCACACAAGATGTTTTCCACAGCTGTGGTACCCTCCCCAGTTTCAGGCTCATGTTGAAGATATACGTCACAATCCCACACAGCTGGTCTGCACAGGACTTGAGGAGCTTTGCGCTGATGCCGTCCGGTCCTGACGCCTTCCTCGCCTTGATCTTCCTCAGCTCCGTCCTCACCTGGGTCTCGGTCAGGGTCAGGATGGGGGGCTGTGTGTTGGGAGTGGGGGGGGGTGTCGGTGGAGTGGGGAGTGGGCAGCAGGACTTGATTTCTTAGAGGCAGCAGTGGTTGTTGTGCAGACAGGGGGGAGGGCGGTTGGTCAAATCTATTGAAAAACAGATTCAGGTTGTTCGCCCACTCCCTGCCCCCCGTGGCCTGGGGGGAGGTATTCTGGAGCCCCGAGATGGTTTTGAGGTTTCTCCAGACCCCGCTGATGTCGCTCTGTTGCAGCTTGTCCTCCATCTTCTTCCTGAAGCTGTCCTTGCCTTCTCTGATCTTTCTCCTCAGCTCCCTCTGTACGGACTTCAGCATCTCCCTGTTCCCCGACCTGAAGATCCTCTTCTTCTCTCTCAGAAGTGTTTTTATCTCAGGGTTGATCCAGGGTTTGTTGTTTGAGTGACGCCGTATGGTCTTGGTGGGAACGGATTTGTCCACACAGAAGCTGAGGTAGCCCGTGAAGGTGTGAATGAGGCCATCGATGTCCTCACCATGTGGATCGCAGAGCTGCTTCCAGGCAGTGGCTTCAAAACAGTCCTTTAGAGTGTCCATTGTCTCCTCAGACCATAACTCCACAGTGTGCATGGCCGGAGGTTGTCTGTGCGCTAGGGGTTTGTACACCGGTCGGAGATGAACCAAGTTGTGATCCGATCTCCCAAGTGGGGGGAGTTGTGATGAGGTGTACGCCTCCTTAGTGTTTGCGTAGAACAAATCCAGTGTTTTATTGTCTCTAGTGTGGCATGTGACATACTGGGTGAAAGTGGGCAGAATGGGAGACAGTGAAACGTGGTTGAAATCGCCTGAGATGAGGAGAAGAGCATCTGGGTGTTCTGTCTGCAGCCTGCTGGTAACTGAATGGATGACGTCACGCGCTGTCCCAGCGTTCGCCGTCAGATTTGCATAAACAACAATGCAGATCACGTGTGAGTGTTCTCTCGGGAGATATGTAGGCCTCATGCTAACAGCTAGCAACTCAATGTCTTTGCTGCAGTGTCGTTGTTTAACAGTGATATGTCCCGGTCTGCACCAGTTGTTGTTAACATACATTATCACTCCACCGCCCCTAGTTTTGCCACTCTCTGGTGTTCGGTCAGCTCGTATCATGTGAAAACCCTCCAGCTCAATGTTAGCATCTGCTGCTAGTTCAGTTAGCCACGTCTCAGTAAACAAAAGGAGAGAGCACTCCCGGTAAGTGCTATCATAACGGGAGATAGCCGCTAGCTCATCTAACTTTCCCAGTATCGACCGTACATTTCCCATGACAACAGATGGAAGGGAGGGTCTGTACCTTATATTTTTTGTCCTCCGCCTTACTCCAGCCCGGCAGCCGCGGCGTTTTCGCCTCAGTTCTCTCGGTATGTCGAGTTTTTCCAGTGGGACCGGGTGGCGGTTAAATGCTAGCAGCTCTTCCCTGTTATATCGTATCCTGCTATAAACAGTGGCTCCGTCCACCGGCTCAGGAGACATTTGGGACGATCTGTGTGTCCGTGATATAAGTGGGGTGAAAAAAAAAAAAAGTGATCAAAAGAGAGAGGAAGGGAAAAAAAAAAAAAAAACTCGGAATCGAGCCGCTGTTGCAAAAGGCAGCCGACTGGTGTGGCGCCGAGAGGAGAGGGTTCCGTTCCGTGATCTGCATGATATTTCATATATTACATTGCATTTTTTTCCGTCTTGTTCTATTTTGTCCTTGGGGTGTACTAATAACTGTCTTAATTTTTTGTGTGGTTTTACTACTGTGTTTATTTTGTATTTTTTCATGATCCTTTGAATTGGTTCTGTTATCCCTGGGATGTATGGTATAGTTATGGTGTCCTTGTTTTTGATTTCAGCTTTTGTTCTGTGTCTTGTTTCCTGTTTTTTTCCCTTGTTTTTGACTTGCTGTTTCCCTTTGTTTATGGCCCATGCTGGATATTGGCAGCATATGAGTGCATGTTTTATGTGGTTTTCCTCCTCCTGTCTGTCTTCTTGGTCTGTGATGATGGTGGCCCATTCGTATAACATCCTGACAACTGATAGTTTGTGTGCTGTGGGGTGTTCTGAGGTCCATAGTAGGTATTGGTCTGTGTGGGTTGGTTTCCTGTACACTGTAATTTTTATACTGTCGTCATCATTGTGGTGGATTTTCATGTCCAGAAAGGCTACGGTGCCATTATCTTCCTCTTCATGTGTGAATTTTATATTCCCAGTGCTGTCCATTCTGTTCAGATGGTCAGTGAGTTCTTGTGTGTGTCCTTTCCTTATTTCCTCCAATATGTCATCCATGTATCTCTTCCAGAGGGTGGGTTTACATTGTGTGGGTGCTGTGTTGATGGCTTTATTTTCCAGATTCTCCATTAAAAAAAACTGCTCATGATGGCTGATAGTGGGTCTCCCATTGCAAATCCTTCTTTTTGTCTGTAGATTTTTTCTCTGTATTGAAAATAGGTGGATTTTGCAACAAATTGTAATAGTTCAGATATGTTGCCAACTGTGAGACTGGTGCAGTGAACAGTCAAAACATGTAAAGAAGGTAAAAACATCTCCTTTCTATTTTTGTCTTTAATAAGAACAAAAGGTGAACATAAGATAAGATAAGAGATAAGATAAGCCTTTATTAGTCCCACAACGGGGAAATTCCAGGATTGCAACAGCACAGGGATAGCAACACTCAGAGCAACAATCAGAAGGCAAGAAAAAAACAAGCAAGCAAGAGCGGCTAATATACATATGTACATATTACTATAAAATAAATATATACACACACACACACACACAGACACACAGTGCAGAGCATTGTAGCTAGATGGAATAAATATGTAAATATATAAACACCCACAGTACGGAGCATTGCAGCTAGGTGGAATAAATATGCAAGTATATAAACACACACAGTGCGGAGCAATGTAGCTAGATGGAATAATATGTAGATATATAAAAACACAGTGCGGAGCATTGTAGCTAGATGGAATAAATATGTAAATATATAAACACACACAGTGCAGAGCATTGTTGCTAGATGGGATGAAACAGCATAACCGTCTACTTAGTTATCCTACATGGTATGATTATGTGCCCATACATATTCTCACCCTCCATAGCGACCAGTATTTTCCTAGTTGTATGCCGGAGGGGACCATTGTGTAAGTCTATTGCATCTTTTGCATTCAAAAACTATTAGTTTGTTACGTCTTTTTGCTATCTCTGCGAGCAGCCCTGCTTAGGTTGTACAGTCTGACAGCCGTTGGTAGGAAGGACCTGCGAAACCTCTCGGTTGTGCACCTGGGATGATGTAGTCTGCTGCTAAATGAGCTCCTCAGTGCATTCAGTATGTCCTGCATAGGGTGGAACTCGGACTCCAGCAGAGATGACAGTTTAGCCACCGTTCTTCTCTCTTGAGCACTTCATATTTCCCCTGGGCCGGCAGGTCTTGGAGCAGGCTTGTCACCTGTTGCGTAGTGCGCACATCCAGCGCGGCAACCACATAGTTATACTTGGTATCATCAGTTGTTATCCCACGGAATGTGAACTGGGCTTCTATGTGCAAGAACCACGCGGTCAGGTTGTGAAGCCAGAAGTCTGGGAGCTTGAATGAGACAGCATACGCGGCGCTGGTGCTCTCCCTCCAGGTAGTCTCTGGGGCGGTGCTCGGCTCACTTTCCATGGCACGTCTTGGGGTCACTGATATGGAGAAAGGAAACAGGCAAGGCAGTGAGTTGGACGATACACAAACTTTATTCTTTCTCCAACATCAAGTACAATAAAAAAGCTCCCAGGCCTCTGTGCATTCCTCTTTTATACCTTTAATTCCATGCATTGAGACCCGGAACTTCCGACCATAATACAATGTTTGGAACGAAGACCTGTGTGGCACATTAACATGACATAACGCCGGCACCGCTCTCACACCCTTTCCTTTTCCAGCGGCTCCAGCAGTTCCTCCTCTCCCTGGGGGGCGCATAGTCCTTATTGTCCCGTCTGATACCCCTCGGTGACACTTCCTCCTTCGGTCCATTGTTCCCCCCTTCCCCAGCTGCCTTCTCTGGGTGGAGAATCCCCCACCCGTACCACGACACTTTGTTCAATTAATTTTGTGACGTTTTTCATGAAAGTTTGCGACTTTTTTAATCTCTTAAATTCCAGTGTTCCACCGGTGGGATGTTTCAAATTTTCTACTGCCATTGAGTGAAGATCAGTTCACCAAGGTCTAGGCCTTTGACCACCACCTTATCCACATAGCACCGGACCCCCATGATCCCTCCTACAGGTGGTGAGCCCACTGGAGGGCGGACCCATGTAACTCCTTCGGGCTGAGCCCAGCCGGGTCCCATGGGTGGAAACCCGGCCACCAGACGCTAGCCATCGAGCCCCTCCCCCAGGCCTGGCTCCAGGGTGGGGCCCCGGTAACCCCATACCGGGCGGGGTACACTGAATCCTTGATCTAGAATTTATCATGAGAGTCTGTTGGATTGTTCTTAGTCTGGCCCTTCACCCAGGACCAGTTTGTCTTGGGTGACCCTATCAGAGGCAAATTGCCCCAGACAACATAGCTCCTGGGATCACTGGGGCACGCAAACCCCCCACCACGATAAGGTGACGATCCATGAGGGGGATTGATTTTGTTATCGTGTCATCAGACCTGCGACCATATGTCTTGGACACTCGGGTAAAGAGAGGTGCAGAGCTGTCAACTGATCACCACCTGGTGGTGAGTTGAGATCCGATGGCAGGGGAGGAAGCCATTCAGACCTGGTAGACCCAAACGTATAGTGAGGGTGTGCTGGGAACATCTGGCTGAGGCCCCTGTCCGGGAGGTCTTCAACTCCCACCTCCGGAAGAACTTCAACCACATTCCGAGGGAGTCTGGAGACATGGAGTCTGAATAGGCCATGTTCTCCACCTCTGTTGTTGAAGCGGCGGCCCAGAGCTGCGGCCACAAGGTGGTCGGTGCATCTTGTGGTGGCAACCCCCGAACCAAATGGTGGACACCAGTGGTGAGGGGGGCCATTAAGCTGAAGAAGGAGTCCTATCAAGCTTGGTTGGCTTGTGGGACTCCCGAAGCAGCTGAGATGTACCGGCAGGCCAAGCGGAGTGCAGCTCGGGTGGCTGCTGAAGCAAAAACCCGGGTATGGGAGGAGTTCGGTGAGGCCATGGAACAAGACTTTCAGTCAGCCTCGAAGAGATTCTGGCAAACTGTCCGGCGGCTCAGGAGGGGAAAGCAGCTCCCTGTCCACACTGTGTATGGTGTGGATGGGGCGCTGTTGACTTTGGCTGGGGATATCGTCGGGCGGTGGAAGGAATACTTCAAGGATCTCCTCAATCCTACTGATACGCCTTCCACAGAGGAAGCAGGGTTTGTGGACGAAGGGGATGACTCGCCTATCACAGGGGCTGAGGTCGCCAAGGTGGTTAAAAATCTCCTTGGTGGCCGGGCCCCAGGGGTGGACGAGATTCACCCTGAGTACCTCAACACCCTGGATGTTGTAGGGCTGTCACGGTTGACATGCCTCTGCAACACTGCGTGGAGGTTGGGGGCAGTGCCTTTGGCATGGCAAACCGGGGTGGTGGTTCCTCTCTTCAAAAAAAGTGGACCGGAGGGTGTGCTCCAACTTTAGAGGGATCACACTCCTCAGCCTCCCTGGGAAGGTCTATGCCAAGGTACTGGAGAGACCCTGGGAAGGTCTATGCCAAGGTACTGGAGAGAAGAGTCCGGCCATTGGTCGAACCTCGGATTCAGGAGGAGCAATGTGGTTTTCGTCCTGGCCGTGGCACAGCGGACCAGCTCTTTACCCTCTCGAGAATTCTCGAGGGTTTGTGGGAGTTTGCCCAACCAGTTTACATGTGTTTTGTGGACTTGGAGAAGGCATTTGACCACGTCCCGCATGGTTTTTGTGGGGGGTGCTTCGGGAGTATGGGTATCGGGCTTGTTGTTACAAGCTATTCGGTCTCTGTACGACTGTTGTGAGAGTTTGGTTTGTATTGCCAACACTCGGTCGGACTCATTCCCAGTGAGAGTTGGACTCCGCCAGGGCTGCCCTTTGTCAGCGATCCTGTTCATAATTTTTATGGAAAGGATTTCTAGGCGCAGCCAGGGAATGGAGGGTGTCATGCTTGGTGACCACAGGATCTCATCTCTGTTGTTTGCAGATGATGTTGTCCTGTTGGCTTCATCCAGCAATGACCTACAGCTCTTGCTGGGACGGTTTGCCGCTGAGTGTGAAGCAGCTGGGATGAGAATCAGCACCTCCAAGTCTGAGTCCATGGTCCTCAGCCGGAAAAAGGTGGATTGTCCTCTCTGGGTTGGGGACAGGCTCCTGCCCCAAGTGGAGGAGTTTAAGTATCTTGGGGTCTTATTCACGAGTGAGGGGAAAATGGAGCGAGAGATTGACAGACGGATCGGAGCAGCATCTGCAGTGATGTGGACGTTGTACCGGTCTGTTGTGGTGAAGAGGGAGCTGAGTTCTAAGGCAAAGCTGCCGATTTACCAGTCAATCTACGTTCCTACTCTCACCTATGGTCACGAGCTTTGGGTAATGACCGAAAGAACGAGATCGCGGATGCAAGCGGCTGAAATGAACTTTCTCCACAGGATTGCTGGACTCACCCTCAGAGATTTTATTTTGTTTTTTTATTTTTTTATTTTATTTGTTTATTTGTCAGGGACAGTGCAATAAACATAGACAAAAAAGAAAATCTGATGTGTTGCACAGAGAGTGTATAGCATTAAGCTAGTTTGCAACTCTTGTCCCTGGATGGGCTTTAGAGAAAAGAAACGGAGAAAAAGAGAAAAAGATGAAGAAAAAACAAAATGAAAACAGTATAAACATTATCCACATACATCAATGCAAACAAAATTATAAATATACAATATAAAAACCTGATTCACATTTGCCTGTTACAGTAAAATGCCTGTTACACATTTGCCTTCCCTTCTTCACTCACACCCTGGAGACAATCATTTCATACATGGGTACATTCTTGTTTACTTTTCAGCCAGTTTTTAACCTTTGTAGTAAATGTTTTAAAATCTGTTATTATTTTGATTTCATTTGGCATTGTGTTCCAGATATGACTGCCCTTTATAGAAAAAGCTGTTTGTCCAAATGTGGTTCTGCGGTGGGATATTTTACGGTCATTGTTAACCGAACTCCTGGTGGCTCTGCTGCTGTCCTGTCTTTGGATGAATCCAACAAGTGGCTCTGACGCTGATTTATGGAAACATTTAAAAATTAATTTCAGAAAACAAAGGTCAATGAAACTCTCAAAACTCAGTAGATTATATTTTTTTAGAATATTACAATGATGCCACCTAATGGGCTTTTTATCCAGAATTTTTAGAGTTTGATTATATAATGAACCTACTGTCAGACAGTATGATATATGCGAAAAAACCATAGAATGCATATACAGTACGGCTGCTTGGTGTGGTATGTAATGTCTAATTAATTTAAAGCAATTCAAATTTTTTTTTACTGTTTTAGAAATCTTCTTTATGTGAAGATTAAATTTGAGTTGAGGATCTAGTACAATGCCAAGGTATTTGAATTCTGTAACTGAACTAATATCTTGATCATGTATATTAACTTTAAAATGTTGCAAGTTACATTTTTTGATTGAAAAGCACAATGAAACTATTTTCTGAAGGTTCAGCAGTAGATGGTTCTGAATGAGCCACTCTTGGACATCAACCATGCTTGAAGACAGGACATCTGCAGCCTGAGCTGGAGTCTTAGCAGCTGTGCAAATAACTGCATCATCTGCATAAAGTTGACATGTTGCAGCTGAGCAGTGTAATGGCAGGTCATTAGTAAAAATGCTGAAAAGTAAAGGACCAAGAATGGACCCTTGTGGGATACCCATACAATTATTTAAAAGGAAGGATTTATCCTGGTGAACTTTTACACACTGTTCTCTGTTCTGAAGATAAGATGCAAACCATTTTATTGTATTGGGAGAAAAGTTAAAAGATACCATTTTGGATAAAAGCAAGCTGTGGTTTACAGTGTCAAAAGCCTTTCTGGTAGGGTGAGGAGCTCAGTCATCCGGGAGAGGCTCAGAGTAGAACCGCTGCTCCTCCACATTGAAAGGAGTCAGTTGAGGTGGTATGGGCATCTGATTAGGATGCCTCCTGGACGCCTCCCACTTGAGGTGTTTCGGGCACGTCCCATTGGGAGGAGACCCCGGGGCAGACCCAGAACTCGGTGGAGAGACTATGTCTCCCAGCTGGTCTGGGAACGCCTTGGTATCCTTTCTGAAGAGCTGGAGCAGGTGGCTGGGGAGAGGGAAGTCTGGGCTTCTCTGCTTGAACTGCTGCCTCCGTGACCCGGACCTCCGGAAAAGCGGTAGAAGATGGATGGATGCATGCATTGAGTGAAGAAAAAATATAATTTTTTTTTGCTATGCAAAATTTAGGTATTTTTAGGAAAATTAGCTGGAATGCTAAGGGGTCAACCCTATGAGTGTGTATGTTGCCAAACTGCGACATACCCCCTAGTGGTCAAGAGTGGTAAATATTTTTTGTCAATAAAATATTTCAGATTTCCAAGGTTATAACTTGAAAGTGGTAAGAGATAATGGCTTACTGTCAATTAGAAAGATGTAAAATATGATCCAAAGTTTCAGATAGGAATAAATTTACACATCTAATTTGCATAATGTTGCGGCACCTCTTTAAATTCCATAACGCAGTCAAAACTGGACTTTGGACGTATTCAAACAAAAAATGGTTCAGTCTTTCGATACAGTTTTTTGTACAGAGGTACCTCATCATCTTATCTTCAACGTATATGAACAAGAAATCAGTACATTTAAAAAAAAAAAATTCTCACTTTTGACAAAGTGAGAAGGCAGGCACAGTGCCGCGCTCTGCCACTAGGGGCACACAAATTCTCACACTCAAAGGGTTTTAATGAGGAAAGGTTTCCGGTCATTACCTCCGCCAGGCCGGAGGCCAGGAGGAGGTTATGTTTTTGCCAGCGTTTGTCTGTCTGTTTGTTTGTCTGTCTGTTGGTTAGCAAGATAACTCAAAAAGTTTTGGATGGATTTCAATGAAACTTTCAGGCGTTGTTGGAAATGGTACAAGGAAGAACTGATTACATTTTGGGGATGATCCGGATCACCGTGTGGATACAGGAATTTTTAAAGGATTCTTTAACATTGTGAGATACGGCCATTTTCAACATGTGTGCAGGCCCAATGGAGGGCGCTGCTTGTCGTGTCTAACGAACACAAACTCTGCCTTCTTCAAAGTTTTAGGCACAAAAGCACGCGGAACACAGTGGTGGGCAGGGCTCGGCAGCGTGCCTGTGTGCCTGTGTTTGCGCTACGCTACAAAAGCTCAGACGGGCAGCTGTCCGCCGCCGGATTATTTGGCAGAAATTCCCCAGCCAGCCATAGTTGCTGCGCAAAAAGAAGCTCTCTGCAGGGGAAGTTTCCGAATCCTCTTTTGCCGCGGAGCGCAACCCCAATAAAACCCACGCCAACCTGTCTACCCAATTTGCATCCGTCAGTGAAGCCCTCAGTGCTGCTTTCAGTGATCTATGAAAACGCTCGCATAACCCATTGGCCTGTGGGTTGTACGCGGTTGTGTCATGATTTCTTTTGTTTTATCTTTTGAATTCTTGGATGGAACATGGGTGGGCAATATAACCTGCGAATTCAGCCATCACACATTTCGGATAACTTATGCTGAACTGTATAATCACAGGAGTTATTGTCTAATTTGACCTTGTTGGATTTTATTACCCCCTTTGTTATATTATTCACTTTCTTTTAACCTTTTACTCTTAATCTATTCGAAATAAAGATTAATTCATTCATTCATTTGCAACGCCCGCAGCCTGGGAGTTTGCAGATGCAGGAGATGGACACAACAGCAACACTTGCTTTTACTACTGAATCACTAATCCTATCATTGTGAATCCAATTGCTAGTCATATGTTTTCATGGTCAAGGAATCTGAAAACGTACACACAAACACTGTATGGGGGGGAACTGTGGCGCTTGGCGGAGGTCTGCGCTCTCCGAGTGCTTTTCTAGTTCTTTATAAAACATCAGATGTGAACCCATGACTAAATGCTTTCAGACATCGGCCATCAAATCCCTTGACTGCAACACAGACCAAAGCAGTGTTAATATGTGATAATTATGTTTTAACTGATGGACAAATAGCCTTCGTGGAGATATGCCCTCTAGATAGAAAACATGTTTTCATCGCTGTGACATGCCAAAATCTTCATATTGTTTTTACTCATTTTTAACAGTTACTTTCACTCCTTGGTTTAATTCAGGTGAAACACCTACAGCAGTAGCCATGGATGATGTTCTTCTATGACCTAGGAGCATCTCACTAATGCCTTAAATCAGCACTCTGTAACTTTCTTGTTCTCTTTAGGAACACTGAAAAGACTACAACTATGGTAACTATGACCTCAATCCCGACAGCCAATAGTTGTTGGTGGCTAAAGTTTGCCCTGTGATTGGCTGTCAGGACTCAGGTCCTTGTTGCCATAGTTCTCTTCATTGATCCTACCAAGAACAGAGCAGTTGCTGGCAATGTGGGCCCACTTGGGTTGGGGTGGAAGTGACATTCACCCTGTCAGAGGTTGCTGTACCATCAAAGTAATTTTGGAAACATGATTTCAAGATGAAAATCTTACACAGTGTTGCTTTAAACCTGGGCTTTGCAACCTCTATAATGGAAAGAACCATTTCAAGAAATATTACACAAAAAGTCTGCCTTAAACACCAATACATATTTGAGCATTAAAGTCAAGGTAAATTAATAAGTCCATGTTAAATTTTGTACTTTTCTGGTCAATTTTCAACTTTTTTTTTCTCAAACGTTGACAATTATTTCTTCTTTAATATGGAGCCTTTAAACCAGAAACTTGTCTTGTGTGCTTTATTTTTTTCTTTAAAAAAACGTGCTGGTGAAAGATTTTGAGAAACACTTTTTCTTAGATGTGTAAATAGTGTCATTGTTGATTGGTGCATACAGTATCGCACTATCAAACAGTTATTGTTTTCAATGCTGGATAAAGAGTGTGTGGTGACACTTGTGATAACTCAGGCTTATAAATAAAAGGCATAGCTGATGAATCCCTCAATAGAAATTCCTCCAAGATCCTGTTGGGGTCGGCTTTAGAGATTACAGCAGACTAATGGCAATGTTAAAGATTAAGAGAGCACTTTTTGCTCCTTTCATCATCTCCAAAAGAATCACCTCTGTGGGATACATAAAGGGCAGAAGCCAAAAAGATAACACTTTAAGTTGGCACCATGTCTTGTGTTCCATCAGTTAGATTAAATAAAAGTTGGGGGGGGCTGAAGACTAAAGTCACAATATTAATATGAATATTAAAGGCCACACTGACAAAAGCATGGTGTGTCTGTGGGTTTCAGCCTTCTAAAACACTTTCTTGGGTCATATGATGAGTAAAAATATTTAAATCTCTCTTCAGTTTAGAAACTTCCGGCTTAGCAGCATGGCGGAGTAGGACGTATTCCGGGAGAACTCTGATACAAATGCTTTTTATATATTTAAATCCACCAGCCAGCAGTGCCTATCTGTGTTGAGTTTGGATGTTCTGCCTATGCTTGTGTGGATTTACTCTGGGTGCTCTGGTTTCCTCCCACATTCTGAAAACATGCAAGGTACAGTGGGGCAAAAAAGTATTTAGTCAGCCACCAATTGTGCAAATTCTCCCACTTGAAAGATGAGAGAGGTCTCTAGTTTTCATCATAGGTATACCTCAACTATGAGAGACAAAATGAGGAAAAAAAAAATCCAGAAAATCACATTGTCTGATTTTTAAAGAATTTATTTGTAAATTATGGTGGAAAATATGTATTTGGTCACCTACAAAGAAGCAAGATTTCTGGCTCTCACAGACCTGTAACTTCTTCTTTAAGAGGCTCCTCTATCCTCCACTTGCTACCTGTATTAATGGCACCTGTTTGAACTCGTTATCCGTATAAAAGACACCTGTCCACAACCTCAAACAGTCAGACTCCAGACTCCACTATGGCCAAGACC
Organism: Pholidichthys leucotaenia; assembly: GCA_020510985.1. Taxonomy (NCBI): domain Eukaryota; kingdom Metazoa; phylum Chordata; class Actinopteri; order Cichliformes; family Pholidichthyidae; genus Pholidichthys; species Pholidichthys leucotaenia. The sequence continues at coordinate 472,261,106 of CM035836.1, read as the reverse complement.
AAAGAGCTGTCAAAGGATACCAGAAACAAAATTGTAGACCTGCACCAGGCTGGGAAGACTGAATCTGCAATAGGTAAGCAGCTTGGTGTGAAGAAATCAACTGTGGGAGCAATTATTAGAAAATGGAAGACATACAAGACCACTGATAATCTCCCTGGATCTGGGGCTCCATGCAAGATCTCACCCCGTGGGGTCAAAATGATCACGAGAACGGTGAGCAAAAATCCCAGAACCACACGGGGGGACCTAGTGAATGACCTGCAGAGAGCTGGGACCAAAGTAACAAAGGCTACCATCAGTAACACACTACGCCGCCAGGGACTCAAATCCTGCAGTGCCAGACGTGTCCCCCTGCATAAGCCAGTACATGTCCAGGCCCGTCTGAAGTTTGCTAGGGAGCATTTGGATGATCCAGAAGAGGATTGGGAGAATGTCATTTGGTCAGATGAAACCAAAATAGAACTTTTTGGTAAAAACTCAACTTGTTGTGTTTGGAGGAGAAAGAACACCATATCTACTGTGAAGCATGGGGGTGGATACATCATACTTTGGGGCTGTTTTTCTGCAAGGGGACCAGGACGACTGATCCGTGTAAAGGAAAGAATGAATGGGGCCATGTATCGTGAGATTTTGAGTGAAAACCTCCTTCCATCAGCAAGGGCGTTCAAGATGAAACGTGGCTGGGTCTTTCAGCATGACAATGATCCCAAACACACGAACGAAGGAGTGGCGTCGTAAGAAGCATTTCAAGGTCCTGGAGTGGCCTAGCCAGTCTCCAGATCTCAGCCCCATAGAAAATCTTTGGAGGGAGTTGAAAGTCCGTGTTGCCCAGCAACAGCCCCAAAACATCACTGCTCTAGAGGAGATCTGCATGGAGGAATGGGCCAAAATACCAGCAACAGTGTGTGAAAACCTTGTGAAGACTTACAGAAAACGTTTGACCTCTGTCATTGCCAACAAAGGGTATATAACAAAGTATTGAGATGAACTTTTGTTATTGACCAAATACTTATTTTCCACCATAATTTGCAAATAAATTCTTTAAAAATCAGACAATGTGATTTTCTGGATTTTTTTTTTCTCATTTTGTCTCTCATAGTTGAGGTATACCTATGATGAAAATTGGAGACCTCTCTCATCTTTTAAGTGGGAGAACTTGCACAATTGGTGGCTGACTAAATACTTTTTTACCCCACTGTATGTTAACTGGAGACTCTCTTTTTTTTTGGCCCCTCTCCTGTCTAGCAGCTAGGTAAGCAGAACAGATATCTGCTTCCCATATTGCGCCAAACAGATTTACTTTGCCTAAAGGAGCTTTGCTCATATTTGATATACAGTGGTGTGAAAAAGTGTCTGGCCCCTTCATGATTTCTCATTTTTTGTATGTCACACTTTAATGTTTCAGATCATCAAACAAATTTAAATATTAGAAAAAGATAATGTGGTGAACGACCCTTTTAAGATAAGATAAGATAAGATAAGCCTTTATTAGTCCCACAATGGGGAAATTCCAGGATTGCAACAGCACAGGGATAGCAACACTCAGAGCAACAATCAGAAGGCAAGAAAAAAAACAAGAGCAGCGAGTATACATATGTACATATAAATATAAATATATAGACACAGTGCAGAGCATTGTAGCTAGATGGAATAAATATATGAATATATAAACACACAGTGCGGAGCATTGTAGCTAGATGGAATAAATATGTAAATATATAAACACACAGTGCGGCGCATTGTAGCTAGATGGAATAAATGTATGAGTATATAAACACACACAGTGCGGCGCATTGTAGCTAGATGGAATAAATATGTAAATATATAATCAGTGCGGAGCATTGTAGCTAGATGGAATAAATATATAAACACACAGTGCGGAGCATTGTAGCTAGATGGAATAAATATATGAATATATAAACACAGTGCGGAGCATTGTAGCTAGATGGAATGAAACAGCATAAACGTCTACTTAGTTATCCTACATGGTATGATTATGTACCCATACATATTGTCACCCTCCATAGTGACCGGTATTTTCCTAGTTGTATACCGGAGGGGACCATTGTGTAAGTCTATTGCGTCTTTTGCATTCAATACTATTAGGTTGTCACGTCTTTTTGCTATCTCTGCGAGCAGCCCTGCTTAGGTTGTACAGTCTGACTGCCGTAGGTAGGAAGGACCTGCGAAACCTCTCGGTTGCGCACCTAGGATGATGTAGTCTGCTGCTAAATGAGCTCCTCAGAGCATTCAGTATGTCCTGCATAGGGTGGAAGTCGGACTCCAGCAGAGATGACAGTTTAGCCACCATCCTTCTCTCCCCCATCTCCTCCACTGGGTCAAGGCACTGCCCCAGGACAGAGCTAGCTTTCTTAATCAGTTTGTTCAGTCTCTTCCTATTGGCTGCTGTAATGCCACTGCCCCAGCAGACCACTCCAAAAGTGATGCCACCACCGTGTCATAGAATGACTTCAGCAGCGCCCCTTGTACACCAAAAGACCTGAGTCTCCTCAGTAGGAACAGCCTGCGCTGTCCCTTCTTGTAGAGTGCGTCAGTATTGTGTGACCAGTCTAGTTTATTGTTCAGATGAACACCCAGGTACTTGTAGGATGTCACCATCTCGATGTCTGTTCCCTGTATATTTACTGGTGCTGTGAGGGGTTGTCCTTGCCTGCAGCAGTCCACCACCAGCTCCTTAGTTTTCCTCGCGTTGATCTGGAGGCAGTTCCGATGGCACCAGTCCACAAAGTCCTGGATAAGCCCTCTGTACTCAGCTTCATCTCTGCTGGAGATGAGGCCAACGATCGCAGAGTTGTCAGAAAACTTCTGTAGATGGCAGTGTGTTGTGCTGTGTGAGAAGTCCGCAGTATAAAGGGTGAACAGGAAGGGAGCCAAAACCGTTCCCTGGGGGGCTCCCGTGCTACCGATGATCGTGTTGGACACACAGTCCCGGGTTCTCACAAACTGTGGCCGGTTTGTGAGGTAGTCCAGGATCCATGATGACAGGTGCTGGTCCACCCCTGCGCACAACAGCTTGTCCTTCAGGATCATCGGTTGGATGGTGTTGGAAGCACTGGAGAAGTCAAAGAACATGATCCTCACCGCATTCCCGGGCTTCTCCAGGTGGGACAGAGAGCGGTGAAGGAGGAAGATCACCGCATCCTCCACCCCAATGCCATGTTGGTAGGCGAACTGGAGTGGATCCATCGCTGGTCCCACCAGGGGGCGGAGGTGAGCAAGGAGCAGTCTCTCCAGGGTCTTCATCATGTGGGACGTCAGGGCCACTGGTCTGTAGCTGTTCAGATCTTTGGGGTGGGAAGTCTTTGGTACAGGTACCACACAAGATGTTTTCCACAACCGTGGTACCCTCCCCAGCTTCAGGCTCAGGTTGAAGATGTACTCCACAGTCCCACACAGCTGGTCTGCACAGGACTTGTGGAGCTTTGCGCTGATGCCGTCCGGTCCCGACACCTTCCTCGCCTTGATCTTCCTCAGCTCCGTCCTCACCTGGGTCTTAGTGAGGGTCAGGTTGGGGGGCTGTGTGTTGGGAGTGGAGGGGTGTTGGTGGAGTGGGGAGTGGGCAGCAGGACTTGATGTCTTCAGAGGTAGCAGTGGTTATTGTGCAGTCGGGGGGGAGGGCGGTTGGTCAAACCTATTGAAAAACAGATTCAGATTGTTCGCCCACTCCCTGCCCCCCGTGGCCTGGGGGGGAGGTATTCTGGAGCCCAGAGATGGTTTTAAGGTTTCTCCAGACCCCACCGATATCGCTCTGTTGCAGCTTGTCCTCCATCTTCTTCCTGAAGCTGTCCTTGCCTTCTCTGATCTTTCTCCTCAGCTCCCTCTGTACAGACTTCAGCATCTCCCTGTTCCCCTGTTTCAAGGGCTATTGAAGGACACCAGATGCACACTGTGGTTTCTGCACATTTATTAACGTAAAGACAGACACGAACATAAGCATACAAGAACTAAATTATAAGGTCCATGGCACTAACAAACAAGTACAACATGGTAAACGCTGGAGGAGAGTGGAGCTCGATGTCCAGGGGGACATGAAGCTGGGGAACGACTGGTCAGGGGTGGAATCCAGCCGGAGCACTCCTGAAGGGAGCGGGGCTCATGGCTGTAAATAAGGGAAGCACATACCTGGACGGAGCTACCCACCTCTCCTCAACAGCGGCCCCAAACACATTCAGGATGAACACTCCGCTCCTGAGGACGGGGTAATGTGGAAGGACACGACAAATGCCAGAGGTTTGCCATGCCCTTATAAGCAGTACATAATTAGACAAAGGTGTGGATCCATGAGTAACAGAATGAATAGCAGCTGTGCAGCACCAAACAGTTGGACAGCCAGAAGCTGCACAGCGCTGTCAAAATAAAACACAACTGCAAACCATTAAGATAAAAACACAACAGAGCCCAAAATATACATAATAATACTACAGATGCAAAATGACAAAAATAAAAACAGGAACCAAATACAACAGACAAGAAAACAAGGAACAAGCGGACAGAAAAAACACTAAACTGGACCAGAAACTGCCCCCCCCCCGCCAACAGGGGACCCAGACACCCCAAGGCAACAGCAAAAGAGAAACAACCCCCCCCACACACACACACACAGAAGACCCCCCCCCCCAACGAGAGCGAACTAAAACAAAAAATTCATTGTTCTTAGCAGGGATTCCACGTCTCAATGGCATAGAAAAAATAACAACTATGCATTTTCAGCAAAAGATCCATCCATCTTCTTCCACTTAATCTTTTTTGGGTCGGGGGGGGGGGGGGGCTGGAGCCTAGCCAGCATCTTTGAGTGAGAGGCAGGGTACACCCTGGACAGATCGCCAGTCCATCACAGGGCCAAAACAGAGAGACAGACAACCATTCACTCTCACATTCATACCTAAGGACAATTAGGATCCCCAGTTTGATGCCAATTAACCTAACTTGTATGTTTTGGGGTTTTTTAGGCATGTGGGAGGAAACCGGAGAAATCCCGGAGTAAACCCACGCAGACACTGGTAGACATTGGTCGGTGTCATGAATCAAGCCCGTGTTTCCTGTGGGCTCGGTTCTGATCGTTCCTGCTGGCTCAGGCAGTGGGTTTGTTATGTGGTATTGTGCTTTGTTTTCTCGTCTGTGCTCCATCTCTGTGTATGCTTGTAGCTGCCGCTCTGGCCTGTCCGGCCACGCCCCCTCCTTCCCTGACAATCAGCTGTTCACCCCGGTAATTATCTTTCCGCGTCTCACCCAGGTGTACCCTATTTGCCACGCCAGCGGCGTTTGTACTAAAGCAGCTCTTTGTGAGACAAACGCCACCTGACCATTGTACGTGTTAGATGGTTTTTCTCTGCCGTCTAACCGTCACGTCATCTAAGGACTATTTTTGTGTGTGCTCGTGGATAATCGCTGTGACTACTCAGACTGCCCCCGCACTTACACTGTGAGTAACTGCTTGTGTTCTGTTTGCTGCTGTAGTCCTCCGGTGTGTGTGTTGGGCGTCCTAGAGAACTCTTAGTGTACTCGAGCTGTCTTGTTTCTGTATGTTCACTTTTGTGTTAATAAATGTGTACTTTCAAATAAACCATTTCCCTGCAAGTGGTCAAATAATTGCGTAGCAACAACTTTTTCAAAGATTTTTGAAATGAAAGGGAGATTAGAGATTGGTCTATAGTTAGCTAAAACTCCTGGATCCAGCGTTGCCTTTTTAAGTAAGGCTTTAATTACAGCAGTTTTAAAAGCCTGCAGTACATGGCCTAATGTTAATGAAGAATTGATTATTTGAAGAATAGAGCTACCAATAAATGGGAAGTCTTCTTTAAATAACCTGGTAGGAATAGGTGTGGCGTAACCCCCACAACAGACTGGGACAGGCACAGCGCTCGACTAGAGCAATTAACAGAACAGTGAAATGTGTGTATTAATGTCAACAGGCAGCCCCGCTTCTTCTGGCTTTTTCCGGCTCAGTACTGTGATGTTAATGTGCCATTCATGCATTGTTCATGCTTCCTGCCCTTACTGTGATCCAACGACTGATAACAATATGTAGATGTGCCTTGTAACCTCTTTTGTCTTGCAGCTCCGGAGCAGAGGCGAATTCCAGCCAGCAATCTCCTTATTGTTATGTGTGTCTCTCAAATGCAAATGCCCATACCTACTGCTGTGAATGCCTTTCATGTATTGTTTGTAGTTGGGTATATAAGCTGCATTGCTCTGTAACTCATTCTCTCACTCTCACTCTGACGACTGCTTCTACCACTGCTGCTGAGAGCCTGAGGACACACACCAGCCCACCTGCACAGGGCTGGGGTGAGTCCTATGATGGTGGTATGATTTAATAAACCTACTTAAAACCCTCAGTTCGCTGCCTTATTTTATCATCCGCTACACTGGTGACCCGACGCTGAAAAGAACACGCTGCCAGCGAACGCAGCACCCGGCGGTGATTCTCCGACGACAAGCGAATGCAGCAGCCTGACGCAAATTATCTGCCCTCCCTTCTGCTTCAGGGAGACTTCAACGCAGAGTTACCAGGCGAAACTCTCCGGAGACCACCCACGACCGGGACAGCTACGGAAAACTTCATGGTGAGATCTGCACACCTAGATCAGCACATCCACGCTGGACCGGCCGCTCTCACAGCTTCTGACACACGATTCTGTGTCTCCACACAAGAGCGCACGCACCTCGTCCTCTCTCCACGACGGCGACCTCCATGGCCGACGGAGAACGCAGCGCGTGGACCTGAACGCACCATGACCCATCTACAACAACTACAACAGGGATGATTAAGCTCCCTGACCCTGACTCTCCCTGTCCAGCAGGCCCACCCACACACGGAACCCCGGCACACGCACCGGGGAGTTACGAGGACGGCGCACCACGCACGGGGCACATACGGCTCCACAGACCGCCATCCTCCTTTGCCGCTGCACACAGAGCCTTCGGGCTTGCTCGTACACCTGAGGCACGCACGCAGCTTGCTCACTGGATTTTCTAACGGTCTTAGCCATGGCGCACAACGGGAATTCAGCAGTCTGCGGTCCCCGAAGGCTTTAAGGTTGTGCCCGCACCTAAAGTCAACAGGCCAAGTCCCTTTGCTTTTGTTTTTTTTTTTTTCTTACAGCCGCCCCTGTTTTTCTTCATGGCCGCTGTTAATCCTCGCCGCTCCTTTTTTCTTCACGGCCGTTATTAATTCTTGCAGGACTTAATCGCGAGAGGAGTCAGTGACTAATTTTTCTTCTTGTGGATCTCCGCACGTTCAACGGGACAGCCCCTCATCATCGCGGACCCACAAGCAATTTTTGCGCAGCTCAGACGATTTCACCGTCCCCGGCCGGCATTTACTACCCCCCACCCCCCTCCACCTCCACCTGCACAGAGCTTTCCCTGCTCGCTGCCCAAGCCGGACTATCGAGGCCTCGGCCGCCTGCCGAGCCCTCTGGGGGGGGAGCGTGTGGCGTAACCCCCACAACAGACAGGGAAAGGCACAGCGCTCGACTAGAGCAATTAACAGAACAGTGAAATGTGTGTATTAATGTCAACAGGCAGCCCCGCTTCTTCTGGCTTTTTCCGGCTCAGTACTGTGATGTTAATGTGCCATTCATGCATTGTTCATGCTTCCTGCCCTTACTGTGATCCAACGACTGATAACAATATGTAGATGTGCCTTGTAACCTCTTTTGTCTTGCAGCTCCGGAGCAGAGGCGAATTCCGGCCAGCAATCTCCTTATTGTTATGTGTGTCTCTCAAATGCAAATGCTCATACCTACTGCTGTGAATGCCTTTCATGTATTGTCTGTAGTTGGGTATATAAGCTGCATTGCTCTGTAACTCATTCTCTCACTCTCACTCTGACGACTGCTTCTACCACTGCTGCTGAGAGCCTGAGGACACACACCAGCCCGCCTGCACAGGGCTGGGGTGAGTCCTATGATGGCGGTATGATTTAATAAACCTATTTAAAACCCTCAGTTCGCTGCCTTATTTTATCATCCACTACAATAGGGTCTAAAAGACAAGTTGAAGGCTTGGATGAGGAAATTATTTTATCTAACTCTAAAAGGTCAATTGGAGTAAACTCATCCAAACATATCATTTGAAGGAGTTGTAGCCATTACTGTATTTAAGTTAACGGTGGGAAGCTCCCTCATGGATCGTCACCTTATCGTGGTGGGGGGGTTTGCGTGCCCCAGTGATCCCAGGAGCTATGTTGTCTGGGGCAATTTGCCTCTGATAGGGTCACCCAAGACAAACTGGCCCTGGGTGAAGGGCCAGACTAAGAACAATCCAACAGACTCTCATGATAAATTCTATATCAAGAATTCAGTGTACCCCGCCTGGTATGGGGTTACCGGGGCCCCACCCTGGAGCCAGGCCTGGGGGAGGGGCTCGATGGCTAGCGTCTGGTGGCCGGGTTTCCACCCATGGGACCCGGCCGGGCTCAGCCCGAAGGAGCTACATGGGTCTGCCCTCCAGTGGGCTCACCACCTACAGGAGGGATCATGGGGGTCCAGTGCTATGTGGATTAGGTGGCGGTCAAAGGCGGAGATCTTGGCGGACTGATCCCAAGCTTTCTAAACTGGCTTTTGGTACGTGGAATGTCACCTCTCTGGTGGGGAAGGAGCCTGAGCTGGTGTACGAGGTTGAGAGATACCGGCTAGATATAGTCGGCCTCACCTCAACACACAGCTCCGGTTCCGGAACCAGTCTCCTGGAGAGGGGCTGGAGCTTGGGCTTTTCTGGAGTTGCCCCGGGCGAGAGGCGACGAGTAGGGGTGAGTATTCTTGTATCCCCCCACCTTGCTGCCTCTATATTGGAGTTTTCCCCGGTAGACAAAAGGGTTGCTTCCCTGTGCCTTCAGGTTGGGAAACAGGTCCTGACCATCATTTGTGCCTATGCACCAATTGATGTTTCAGAGTACCCACCCTATTTGGAGTCTGTGACTGGGGTGCTGGAGGGTGCTCCTCTTGGAGACTCCATTGTCCTACTGGGGGACTTCAATGCGCACGTGGGCAATGACAGTGAAACCTGGAGGGGGGTGACTGGGAGGAACGGCCTGCCTGATCTGAACCCGAGTGGTGTTCAGTTATTGGACTTCTGTGCTAACTACAGTTTGTCCATAACGAACACCATGTTCAAGCATAAGGGTGTCCATATGTGCACCTGGCACCAGGACACCCTAGGTCGCAGGTTGATGATCGATTTTGTTATCGTGTCATCAGTCCTGCGACCATATGTCTTGGACACTCGGGTAAAGAGAGGTGGAGAGCTGTCAACTGATCACCACCTGGTGGTGAGTTGGATCTGATGGCAGAGGAGGAAGCCATTCAGACCTGGTAGACCCAAACGTATAGTGAGGGTGTGCTGGGAACATCTGGCTGAGGCCCCTGTCCGGGAGGTCTTCAACTCCCACCTCCGGAAGAACTTCTGGAGACATGGAGTCTGAATGGGCCATGTTCTCCACCTCTGTTGTTAAAGCGGCGGCCCAGAGCTGTGGCCGCAAGGTGGTCGATGCATCTCGTGGTGGCAACCCCCGAACCAAGTGGTGGACACCAGTGGTGAGGGGGGCCATTAAGCTGAAGAAGGAGTCCTATCAAGCTTGGTTGGCTTGTGGGACTCCCAAAGCAGCTGAGGTGTACCAGCAGGCCAAGCAGAGCGCAGCTCGGGTGGTTGCTGAAGCAAAAACCCGGGTATGGGAGGAGTTCGGTGAGGCCATGGAACAAGACTTTCGGTCGGCCTCGAAGAGATTCTGACAACCTGTCCGGCGGCTCAGGAGGGGAAAGCAGCTCCCTGTCCACACTGTGTATGGGGCAGATGGGGCGCTGTTGACTTCGACTGGGGATATCGTCAGGCGGTGGAAGGAATACTTTCAGGATCTCCTCAATCCCACTGACACGCCTTCCACAGAGGAAGCAGGGTTTGTGGATGAGGGGGATGACTCGTCAATCACAGGGGCTGAGGTCGCCAAGGTGGTTAAAAATCTCCTTGGTGGCCGGGCCCCGGGGGTGGATGAGATTCGCCCTGAGTACCTCAAGGCCCTGGATGTTGTAGGGCTGTCATGGTTGACACGCCTCTGCAACATTGCGTGGAGGTCGGGGGCAGTGCCTTTGGTATGGCAAACCGGGGTGGTGGTTCCTCTCTTCAAAAAAGGGGACTGGAGGGTGTGCTCCAACTTTAGAGGGATCACACTCCTCAGCCTCCCTGGGAAGGTCTATGCCAAGGTACTGGAGAGGAGAGTCCGGCCGTTGGTCGAACCTCAGATTCAGGAGGGGCAATGTGGTTTTCGTCCTGGCCGTGGCACATCGGACCAGCTCTTTACCCTCTCGAGAATTCTTGAGGGTTCGTGGGAGTTTGCCCAACCAGTTAACATGTGTTTTGTGGACTTGGAGAAGGCATTTGACCGCGTCCCTCGTGGTTTTTTGTGGGGGGTGCTTCAGGAGTATGGGGTATCGGGCTTGTTGTTATGAGCTATTCGGTCTCTGTATGACCGTTGTGAGAGTTTGGTTCGTATTGCCAACACTCGGTCGGACTCATTCCTAGTGAGGGTTGGACTCTGCCAGGGCTGCCCTTTGTCACCGATCCTGTTCATAATTTTTATGGACAGGATTTCTAGGCGGAGCCAGGGAATGGAGGGTGTCATGCTTGGTGACCACAGGATCTCATCTCTGTTGTTTGCAGATGATGTTGTCCTGTTGGCTTCATCCAGCAATGACCTACAGCTCTTGCTGGGATGGTTTGCCGCTGAGTGTGAAGCGGCTGGGATGAGAATCAGCACCTCCAAGTCCGAGTCCATGGTCCTCAGCCGGAAAAAGGTGGATTGTCCTCTCTGGGTTGGGGACAGGCTCCTGCCCCAAGTGGAGGAGTTGGGGCAGGAGCCTGTATTTTGGGGTCTTATTCACGAGTGAGGGGAAAATGGAGCAAGAGATTGACAGATGGATCGGAGCAGCATCTGCAGTGATGCGGACGTTGTACCAGTCTGTTGTGGTGAAGATGGAGCTTAGTTCTAAGGCAAAGCTGTCGATTTACCGGTCAATCTACGTTCCTACTCTCACCTATGGTCACGAGCTTTGGGTAATGACCGAAAGAACGAGATCGCGGATACAAGCGGCTGAAATGAGCTTTCTCCCTAGGATTGCTGGACTCACCCTCAGAGATAGGGTGAGGAGCTCAGTCATCCGGGAGAGGCTCAGAGTAGAACCGCTGCTCCTCCACATTGAAAGGAGTCAGTTGAGGTGGTATGGGCATCTGATTAGGATGCCTCCTGGACGCCTCCCACTTGATGTGTTTCGGGCACATCCCACTGGGAGGAGACCCCGGGGCAGACCCAGGACTAGGTGGAGAGACTATGTCTCTCAGCTGGTCTGGGAACGCCTTGGTATCCTCTCTTAAGAGCTGGAGCAGGTGGCTGGGGAGAGGGAAGTCTGGGCTTCTCTGCTTGAACTGCTGCCTCCGCGACCCGGACCTCCAGAAAAGCGGTAGAAGATGGATGGATGGATGGATGGATGGTGGGAAGAATCTGACTGATTTTATCTCTGATAGATGAAATTTTATTATTGAAAAAGTTCATAAAGTCCTGAATAGTAAGCTCTAAAGGAATGCTAGGATTGACAGAGTCCTGACTCTTTGTCAGCCTGGCTACAGTGCTAAAAAGAAACCTGGGATTATTCTTGTTCTGTTCTATTAATCCGCTGCCAATGGTACACATACCTTGTCAGGGTGCAGCGGCGTGTGTGCCTCAGCAACCCCCGGAGCTATGTCGACGGGAGCCTAGTGCTCCCAGAAGGTTCAACCATGTCGAACAGGTCCGTGTGGGGTAGAGGCCAGACTAAAGAATGCACCCTGGTCCTCCAGGTTGGGGGTTGTGCAGCATGTAACAAATCACTCAAGGAAAACCCAAGTTTGTTACAGCAACAAATGCCCCAACGGCTAAACAGGCGGAAGAGGAGAGTGAACTCCCAACGGCTGTGAAGGCGGAGGAGGACAGACAGTTGCACGGGAAGAAGGGTCTCGGAAAGCCTTGGCAGGCAACCTTTCTACAGGGTGGACCAAGCTCTCGAAAGGTCAGCCATGGAAGGCAGTTGGTCTAGGGGAGGGACCCCTGACAAACGTCCATGGCTGAAGACGGAGATGCAGGACCCCTGTGGTGCCACAAACCTCTGCATCACGCATATTTGCTTTAGCGATCGACGAAGAAGAAGAAGAATGTTCTATTAATGCAGACTAATAACTTGTTCTAGTTTTTCTAAGAGATTTTTTATAAATTAAAAGATGATTTCTCCAAGCTAAATAGATTTCATCTAATTTAGTGGAGCGCCATTTTCTTTCTAATTGATGAGTCTTCTGTTTTAAGCTACGAGTTTCTGTGTTGAACCAATTAGTTAAAAATCTCTGATTAGACTTTTTCTTTTTTAAAGGGGCTACCATGTCTAGAGTCTGATGCAGAGAAGCTGTAACACTATCTACCATGCTATCAATTACAGAAGGAGCAAGCTCTCCATTGCTTATTTCTGTTGTGTTGACACATGACATACAGGAAACAACCTGCATAAATTTGGTAACATCATCATCTGAGAGGCATCTACTGTAGTAATATTATTCTTTAGGAGCCAAATAGTCAAAAATAGTAAAATCAAAGATTAACAGACAATGATCTGACAGTACAGGGTTATGAGGAGACACAATCAGATTTTCTATTTCTATGCCATATGTCAGAACAAGGTCCAACATGTGGTGGAGATAACGGGTAGAATTTCCTACTTTGCAGCACCCACGGAGACCTTAAAAGGAGCGGGAGCAGCAGCAACGGAGACCTCAAAAGGAGGCGGTGCAGCACCCACAGAGACCTTGAATGAAGGGGGAGCAGCACCCGCGGAGACCTCAAACGGAGGGGGAGCAGCACCCACGGAGACCTCAAACGGAGGGGGAGCAGCACTCACGGAGTGAATCCTTGGTCCCTGGTGCGACCTTCCTGTGGTAACATATTGTCACTTCCTGTGTTGCTGACTGTCTGTGGTTTGCTCTCCTCATTCTACTGAGGATTTTGCCTTTAATTGTATTTTAATCACTTTTTTCCCATCTACTGTTAGCTCTCACTTCTGTTTATCAAGCCTCTTGCACCTGTGTGTGCACTCAGTGTCATCTAATCACCCTCTTTAGCCTTCTGTTCACCTTTCATCAGTGTTTTTGTTAGTTTCGGGTTAGCCACTAGCTATGGCTACTAGCTCTCCTTCCCCTTCTCCTCTGGTGTGCTCTCTCTGTCAGATGTTTATCTACACCTCTGCCTCTTTTAGTGATAACGGTAAATGTAATAAATGTTGTCTTTTTGAGGCGCTCAAGGCAAGGTTGTCTGATTTGGAATCCGCTGCATTGAAACACTGTCTGCACCAGTTAATCTTGACGGACGTCCCTTAGCTGCAGCGGAGCTCCCTAGCATAGGGCCTGTTAGCGGTCCTCCGGTCCTCCTCAGCAGCGAGGAGACTGGGTGGGTGACGGTGAGAAGGAAACCTAGTCGCAAGGCCCCGGTTCACCACCAACCTGATCATGTTTTTAATCATTTTTCCCCGCTCAGTGACACACCCGCTGAGGAAAAAACTCTGATCATTGGCAACTCTGTAGTCAGAAACGTGAACCTAGAGACTCCAGCGGCCATAGTCAAATGCATTCCTGGGGCCAGAGCAGGCGACATCAAGTCAAATTTGAAAATGCTGGCTAAAAGTAATTGTAAATACTCCACAATTGTTATCCACGCCGGCATTAATAACGTCCGACTCCAGCAGTCGGAAGTCACAAAACTTAACGTGGAATCAAAGTGTGACTTTGCCAAAACAATGTCTGCCTCTGTAGTATTCTCTGGGCCCCTCCCCAATCTGACCAGTGATGACATGTTTAGCTGCTTGTCATCCTTCAACCGCTGGCTGTCTGTGTGATGTCCTGCAAACAATGTGGGCTACATAGACAATTGGAGCTCATTTTGGGGAAAACCTGGTCTTATCAGACGAGATGGCGTCCATCCCATTTTGGATGGTGCGTCTCATTTATCTAACAATCTGGCATTTTTTTTATCCAAATTTCCAAAACCGTGACAACTCAGAGTTGGGAGCAGGAAGCAGAGTCGCAGTCTCACATGCCTCTCTGCAGCTCCTCTTCATCTGCCACCCCTCAACTTAGCCCCTGTCTTTCCCATCAGAGAATCATTGTCTGCTCCCTCCAAAGTAAATAAAAATATAATGTATAAGCATCCTAAAGTGATTAAACAAAAAGTTGGTAAAACTCAAATTAAACATGAAGCCTCTAAATTTAATGATTTGGCCTCTGTTCCTCCTCATAATTTAAAAATTAAATGTGGTTTGTTAAATATCAGGTCTCTAATTTCCAAGTCTCTGCTAGTCCATGATCTGTTAATTGATCATCAGATTGATTTAATATCCCTTACAGAGACTTGGTTAGGGCTAGAGGATTATGTTGGTTTAAATGAATCAACTCCCTCTGGTTATTTAAACTGTCAAAATCCCAGAAGTTCTGGTCGTGGAGGAGGAGTAGTGACAATTTACCATTCCAAATTACTAGTTAATGTAAAGCAAAAAAACATATTATAATTCCTTTGAGGGCCTGGTCCTCAGTATTGGGCATTTTAGCAATTTTAGGCTAAACCCAATTTTATTTGCCATAGTTTATCGTCCCCCATCAACCTACTCAGAGTTTTTATCCGAATTTGCCGAATTCTTAGCTGATTTAGTGCTGAAATCAGATAGAATAATAGTAGGGGACTTTAATATACATGTAGATGTAGATAGTGATTGCCTTAATATGGCATTTAAGTCAATATTAGACTCGATGAGGTTTTCTTAGAAACTAAGAAATTCTACCCATTATCTCCATTATATGTTGGACGTTGTTCTGACATATGGCACAGAAATAGAAAATCTGGTAGTGTCTCTTCATAACCCTGTACTGTCAGACCATTGTCTGTTAACCTTTGATTTTACTATTTCTGATTATTTGGTTCCTAAGGAAAAATATTACTACAGTAGATGCCTCTCAGATGATGTTGTTGCCAAATTTATGCAGATTGTTTCCTCTATGCCATGTGTCAACACAACGGAAATAAGCTATAGGCAGCTTACTCCTTCTGTAATTGATAGCATGGTAGATAGTGTTACAGCTTCTCTGCATCAGACTCTCAACATGTAGCCCCATTAAAAAAGAAAAAGTCTAATCAGAGATTTCTAACTCCTTGGTTCAACACAAACTCGTAGCTTAAAACAGAAGACTCGTCAATTAGGAAGAAAATGGCGCTCCACTAATTTAGATGAAATCTATTTAGCTTGGAGAAATCATCTTTTAATTTATAAAAAATCTCTGAGAAAAGCTAGAACAAGTTATTATTCTGCATTAATAGAAGAGAACAAGAATAATCCCAGGTTTCTTTTCAGCACTGTAGCCAGGCTGACAAAGAGTCAGGACTCTGTCAATCCTAGCATTCCCCTAGAGCTTACTAGTCAGGACTTTATGAACTTTTTCAACAATAAAATTTCATCTATCAGAGATAAAATCAGTCAGATTCTTCCCACTGTTAACTTAAATACACTAACTACTACATCTCCTTCAATTGACATCTGTTTGGATAAGCTTACGCCAATTGACCTTTTACGAGTTAGACAAAATAAGTTTCCTCATCCAAGCCTTCAACTTGTCTTTCAGACCCTATTCCTACCAGGTTATTTAAAGAAGTCTTCCCATTTATTCATAGCTTTATTCTTCAAATAATCAATTATTCATTAACTTTAGGCCATGTACCACAGGCTTTTAAAACGGCTGTAATTAAACCCTTACTCAAAAAGCCAACGCTGGATCCACGAGTTTTAGCTAACTATAGACCAATCTCTAATCTCCCTTTCATTTCAAAAATCTTAGAAAGAGTTGTTGCTACACAATTATTTGACCACTTGCAGGGAAATGGTTTATTTGAAGAGTTTCAATCTGGGTTTAGAACCCATCATAGTACTGAAACAGCCTTAGTGAAGGTCACTAATGACCTCCTTATCACATGTGATCATGGACTTGTTTCTGTACTTGTCCTTTTAGACCTTAGTGCAGCTTTTGATAATATTGATCATAATAGATTAGAACACTATGTTGGACTTAATGGAACTTCATTGCAGTGGTTTAGATCTTATTTATCTGATAGGTTCCTGTTTGTTCATGTCAATAATGAGTTTTCTTTCAACTCAAAGCTCAGTCATGGAGTTCCACAGGGATCTGTGCTAGGCCCTACTCTTTTTAGTTTATATTCTTCCGTTAGGCAACATTATTAGGAAGAACTGTATACATTTTTATTGTTATGCAGATGACACACAATTATACCTGTCAATGAAGCCAGACGATAGTAATCAATTAGCCAGGTTAGAAGCCTGTCTTAAGGAAATCAAAGCTTGGATGACTTGTAATTTCATTCATTCATTCATTCATTCATCTTCTTCCGCTTAATCCTTTTTGGGTCGCGGGGGGGGCTACAGCCTATCCCAGCATCTTTGGGCGAGAGGCAGGGTCCACCCTGGACAGATCGCCAATCCATTGCAGGGCCAACACAGAGAGACAGACAACCATTCACTCTCACAGTCATACCTAAGGACAATTTAGAATTCCCAGTTTTGATGCCAATTAACCTAACTTGCATGTTTTTGGCATGTGGGAGGAAACCGGAGAAATCCCGGAGTAAACCCACGCAGACACGGGGAGAACATGCAAACTCCACACAGATCACTGTTGATCGGGGGCTGGGATCGAACCCAGGATCCCCCGGCAAAGGGTGAGTTGCTGTGCTGCCGCAGTGCTAACCACTTCGCCACCGCGCTGCCCGACTTGTAATTTCCTGCTATTAAATTCAGATAAGACTGAGGTCATTCTTGTTGGTCCAAAAAACCTTAGAAAATACCTTTCCAAATCAAACTTTTAGTTTGGATGCAGTTACTCTCTCTTAATAGGTCTGTGAGGAACCTTGAAGTTATTTTTGATCAAGATCTGTTTTTCAATTCACATATTAAATTCGTTTCTAAGACTGCCTTCTATCATTTGCTTAATATTGCCAAGATTAGGAGCATCTTGTCTCAGAGTGATGCTGAGAAACTGATCCACGCTTTTGTTAGCTCTAGATTAGATTATTGTAACTCTTTATTATCAGGTTGTCCTAAAACATCTCTAAAGAGTCTTCAGTTGATCCAAAATGCTGCTGCAAGAGTTTTAACAGGTACTAGAAAGAGAGATCATATCTCTCCGGTTCTGGCCTCCCTTCAATGGCTTCCCATAGTTTAGAATTAAGTTTAAAATCCTTCTTCACACTTTTAAAGCTCGAAACAATCAGGCCCCTTTTAATTTAAAAGATCTGATATTACCCTATTATCCTAACAGAGCACTACGGTCCCAAAATGCTGGATTACTTGTAATACCTAGAATCTCCAAAAGTACAATGGGGGGCAGAGCCTTCAGGTATCAAGCTCCTCTCTTGTGGAACCAGCTGCCAATCTGGATTCGGGAGTCAGACTCGATCTCTGTTTTTAAGAATAGGGTTAAAACCTTCCTTTTTGATATAGCCTACAATTAGGGAGGGATCATGTGTTTCTGAACCCTCCCTTAGTTACGCTGCTACTAGGTTTAGACAGCCGGGGAACCTCCAATAATTGCACTGGGCTTTACTCCTTTCTTCACTCTCAATTAAATATTTTTTTTTTTTGCTGGTCATTAACATCTGTTTGTTCTCTCCCATAGATTCAGTCCCCATCGTGTTGTTTGCTCTCTACATGTCTGTTC
The DNA here is from genome assembly GCA_020510985.1 of Pholidichthys leucotaenia. Classification (NCBI taxonomy): domain Eukaryota; kingdom Metazoa; phylum Chordata; class Actinopteri; order Cichliformes; family Pholidichthyidae; genus Pholidichthys; species Pholidichthys leucotaenia. The sequence continues at coordinate 472,243,298 of CM035836.1, read as the reverse complement.
TTTTCATCTTCTCTATCCCCTCACCCCCCAGCCAGTCGCAGCAGATGACTGCCCCTCCCTGAGCCTGGTTCTGCTGGAGGTTTCTTCCTGTTAAAAGGGAGATTTTCCTCTCCACCATCGCCAAGCGCTTGCTTATAGGGGATCACCTGATTGCTGTGGTCTTTCTGCAATTGTGGGGGTTTCCCCTACAGTTGAAAGTGCTATGAGATGACTGTTGTTGTGAAATGGCGCTATATAAATAAAGTTGAATTGAATTGAATAGATCTCAGGAGAAGGCTCACACGCACAGTACACAGACACCGGGTCAGAGTCACTGGCAGCTGTGGAGCCTGGCGAGGAGAGCTCAGGTGCAGCGGACGGCTGCACCCGGCCCTTCCCACCAAGACCCAGGTAAGATTTCTCTAAAACAGATAATGTGAAAACAAAAAAGAGAACTTTCCTGAGCTTGAGCTCCACAGCTGTCCAGGACTCCGGCGATCCAAGCTGGCGTGTCTCAGCCTTCTCCGTCTGGGCGTCTCTACCCGGAACAGCCACCTCAGGGGAAGGAAAGGGGATAAACACCAGAGAGAAATCACTGGCAGCAGTGGAGCCCAGTGAGGAGAGCTCAGGAGCAGAGGACATCTTCAACTGATTCACCTCACCCTGAGCCAGACAAGAATTCTCAATATCTAAGTGTTAAAACAGAACCAAGTTCTTGCCTGGACTCAAGCTCGAGCTCCACCGCCATCCATGACTCCGACGACTCTGCTACAATGACCCCTGCAGCAGGCATGGTGGTAGATGCAGCCCGCAGACCTCCAGGTGAGGCAACCGATGCAGGTGGACTTTCCGGAGTGGTGGCTGAAACTGGCGGTTGTCTCACCGGTGGCGCTGAGTCCTGTGTAGATGAAGCCAGGGGACACTTTCCTGTCGGCTCAGGCTTCCGGTCACAGGAGGTGCTCTTCTCCCATCCTGGATATGGTTGCAGGGCTGGAATGGACCTCTCCAGGATAGCAGACCCCTCCTTTGTCCAGCAGCTCCGTCCCCGAACTGGCAGACACTCGGGGAAATTGGAGAGGAACAAAGGAGGAGCAGGTGAGGAAAAAACTACAGCAGCTGATGGTGAAAGCTCAGCCAAACCGGACTGCTGCTGCTGAGCTTCACCACCGGGAATAAGGCAAGACAATTCATTACTAGAAGTTTAAAATGAAGAGATACTTGCCTTAATTCCCGGGGCTTGGTGGTGGCTGCTGTGAGGCCAGACGTCATCACTTCGGGAGTTGCGAAGGTCGTCTGGCACGGTGGGCAGAGCACCAGAGTCTGGGGATGTTCTAACATTGGCTCAAACTCTGATCTGGCTGGTGAAGCTCCCTCCAGCTGCAGCAGAAACTCTGGGAGGAGCCATGGTTTGTAGCTCAAGATTAGCTCCTTCTCCGCTGCAACAACTCATTGGCGCTCCTCCATCTCCTTCGCACTGGGCCTGTCTGTAGGTACGAGGACTGCATGCCCGATCTGGCAAGCAGCGAAACACTGGTCAGTGAGAAGAGGCAAAGCTGCAGCTGGATGACTCCGGGCTCACGGCTTCCATCTCCCGAATCGCCTCCTCCGCAGTGCAGGGTCCAGCGGTGAAGGGGCTTTCCCCAGCCCGTGGAACCGGTGTTGAGCGCAGAGGACGGAGGTGAAGAGGTCCGTCAGTTCCAAGATGCTCCACAGGCTGGGGAATGCCTCGATCAGCTGTGCCACACTATTCCACACCTACAGCATCTCCTCGGGAGTGTGCATCAGCGAGATGTCTGACACTGTCTTCCAAAAGCTCCGCTTCCCAACACTCCTCCTCGTCCAGTCCAAAACTCCCGTAGTCCAAACGGCCAGCCATGACGAAAAAACAGGACTAACAACCAGGAGAACAGAAAAAAAGGGATAAAGAAAACAGCAGAAATGCACAGTGGCTGGTGTCCATTGTTGGTCATGTCCTTCTGTCGTGAATTGCCCATTTCACGGGCAAAAGTAGGCCACCAAATGCTCTCTGTAAGTTCGCACATTTATTAACGTAAAGACAGACACCATCGTAAACATACAAGAACTAAATTATAAGGTGCATGGCGCTAACAAACAAGTACAACATGGTAAACTCTGGAGGAGAGTGGAGCTCAATATCCAGGGGGACATGAAGCCGGGGAATGCCTGGCCAGGGGCAGAATCCAGCTGGAGCACTCCCGAAGGCAGCGGGGCTCACGGCTGGAAATAAGGGAGGCACATACCTGGATGGAGCTACACACCTCTCCTCAACAGTGGCCCCAAACACACTCAGGATGAACAATCCACTCCTGAGGACGGGGTAACGTGGAAGAAGGACATGACAAGCCCCAGAGGTTTGCCGTGTCCTTATAAGCAGTACATAATTAGACACAGGTGTGTCCATGAGTAACAGAATGAATAGCGGCTGTGCAGCTCCCAACAGTTTGACAGCCGGAAGCTGCACAGCGCTGTCAAAATAAAACACAACTGGAAACCATAAAGATACAAACACAACAGAACCCAAAATGTATATAATAATACTACTACAGATGCAAAATAGATATAGATAGATAGATAGATTTTTTTTGTTTCGAACAAAAAAGTATAGCAAAAACAAAACAAATGACAAATGCAATAAAGTAACAGTATACAGTGTTCGAAAGGGAGAAGGAAGAAGTGAACACTTATTAATTCCATCTCCTCTTTTCCATAAATACACCCATGTGAATTATATACAAATTACCACCTTTAAGACCCCAAGTAAACAATTTACTGTATTTTTTACATATCAACATTAACACCCATCCATCCTAACATACATTGATGTCCATACATCAAAACCAGCCTCAAACAACACAGATCTACACAGTGCTGTCCCACCCACCATTCCATAGTGTCCCATAATGTCCCAGAGTGAGCATAGTAAATCGTACATATAAATACTACCCTTCTAACATATATCCTTTCAGCCAGTAATGTTTATACCTCTTTTTGAATTGATTTCTGTTTGTACATAGTTTCAGTTCCGGCTCCAGACTGTTCCACAAATCCACCCCACAGACAGATATGCACATACTTTTCTTGGTTGTTCGTATCTTGGGTTTTGTAAAGTTTAAGTCTCCTCTCAAATTATGATCATTGTCTCTTTTTTTAAATATTTTTTGTATTGTGGGACACATATATGTGCACTTATGTATATCACTTCATGCTTCATATGTATACCACTTTAGGCTTCACATCTTAGATTGAACAAAGGACTGAGCCTCTCTGGAGATAACAGGAGGATGTGAAAGTCTAGTCTTTGGTATGCAGAGAGACGGCCTGGGGGGGATTTTCCTGGCCGCCAGAGGCTGGGGGTGGAGGTGTTAAGATCTGAAGGAAGATGTATTGTTTTTTTTCCACAATATCTTTATTGAACCTTTTTTTTTTTTTAACAAACATGATACAAACAATCAAACACTAACACTAAAGTACTACAAAAAAAAAAAATGCACTAAAAACACCAACAACCACCAACAAAATCAAGTCTTCAACAATGCTCCTCTGTTTAGTCTAGACAATCCAATACATAAGTATACATATTATGTTCACCAGTTTGGAATTTACAAGGTCCACACACCTCATTCACCTTCTTCTTCAAGAGTTATGTTTAAATTTTTTACATAATCAATAAAAGGTCTCCATATATTCTCAAACACAATTTCCTTTGATTTTAGTATATATGTTATTCTTTCTAATGGAAGGTTTGTTAACATCTGTCTTAACCACTGAGTCACATCTGGTCTATGAGTCTTTTTCCATAATAGTGCAATACATTTTTTGGCATTAAGCAAACTGAGGTCTATGAATGTTCTTTCACTTTTATTAAAATTATGCTTTTCTGGGTACAGACCCAACAAAAACAGTTTAGGATTCAATATGATTTGTTTTGAGATTATTTTTTCAATTGTTACCCTCACCTCTTCCCAAAACATTCTTATTAATCTACATTCCCATAAACAATGAAATAGGGTTCCTTTACTTTCCATGCATTTTGTGCATGTATCTGGTATATTTTTGTTATATCTATTTAACTCCTCCGGTGTAACATACATCCGCATTAACCATTTGAAATGTATCAATTTAAGGCGTGCATTTATTGATTTGGTTTGAGCTTCTGTACAAGCCAATTCCCATTGTTCCTCTGAAATTTCAATTTGCAGATCTTCTTTCCAGTAGTTTAATCTTTTCAGTGAATTTTCACTTGAAGATAGTGTCAATGAGTTATAAAACTCTGAAATAATACCCTTTCTTTTACTATCTTTCATCATCATTTTTTCCAAGGATGAATAAATAGGTCGAGTGAGAGCTTTATTTTGATTTGATCGAATAAAGTTTCTAAGTTGAAGATATTTAAAAAAATGTGTTCTATTGAGATTAAATTTGATCCTCAGCTCTTCAAAAGACATTATGTTGTCTGCACATGGCAAATATAAATCCTGAATCTTTTGTATCCCTTTTAAATTCCATACTTTAAATACAGCGTCCGCTCTCCCTGGTTTAAAATATTGATTACCCCATATTGGACTAAATTGTGACAATAACTGTGGTTCTTTTAAATAGTTTTTAGCTTCACACCATATTTTGATCATATGCTTTACAAATGGATTTTTAACTTGTTTTTGTAATTTTTTTGCCGAATCTGAGTATATGAATATGGGAAGAGGTAAAGGTAAATTGTATGATTCCATTTCAGTCCAGTGAGGGAGATCATTTGATGAAAAATAATATGTCATAGACCTCAGTTGTGCCGACCAATAATACAACATAAAATTTGGACATTTCAGACCTCCACGATCAAATGGTAAATATAATAAAGACAAACGTAATCTAGCCCTCCTGTTGTTCCATATAAATTCCACTAACTTTTTTTTTATTCTTGAGAATAGATCTAAAGGTGGTGATAAGGGAATGTATTGAAATAAATAAAGTATTTTAGGTAAAATATTACTTTTTTTTTCCACAATATCTTTATTGAACCTTTTTTTTTTTTAACAAACATGATACAAACAATCAAACACTAACGCTAAAGTACTACAAAAAAAAAAAAAATGCACTAAAAACACCAACAACCACCAACAAAATCAAGTCTTCAACAATGCTCCTCTGTTTAGTCTAGCCAATCCAATACATAAGTATACATATTATGTTCACCAGTTTGGAATTTACAAGGTCCACACACATCATTCACCTTCTTCTTCAAGAGTTATGTTTAAATTTTTTACATAATCAATAAAAGGTCTCCATATATTCTCAAACACAATTTCCTTTGATTTCAGTATATATGTTATTCTTTCTAATGGAAGGTTTGTTAACATCTGTCTTAACCACTGAGTCACATCTGGTCTATGAGTCTTTTTCCATAATAGTGCAATACATTTTTTGGCATTAAGCAAACTGAGGTCTATGAATGTTCTTTCACTTTTATTAAAATTATGCTTTTCTGGGTACAGACCCAACAAAAACAGTTTAGGATTCAGTATGATTTGTTTTGAGATTATTTTTTCAATTGTTACCCTCACCTCTTCCCAAAACATTCTTATTAATCTACATTCCCATAAACAATGAAATAGGGTTCCTTTACTTTCCATGCATTTTGTGCATGTATCTGGTATATTTTTGTTATATCTATTTAACTCCTCCGGTGTAACATACATCCGCATTAACCATTTGAAATGTATCAATTTAAGGCGTGCATTTATTGATTTGGTTTGAGCTTCTGTACAAGCCAATTCCCATTGTTCCTCCGAAATTTCAATTTGCAGATCTTCTTTCCAGTAGTTTAATCTTTTCAGTGAATTTTCACTTGAAGATAGTGTCAATGAGTTATAAAACTCTGAAATAATACCCTTTCTTTTACTATCTTTCATCATCATTTTTTCCTAAAATATTACTTTTAAGTATATTGATTCTCCCGATCATCGACATTGGTAGTGACATCCATCTCTGAGTTAACTCACTGATATCTGACATTAAGGCTTCATAGTTGACACTGGCGACTGATTCTAGCTTAGGCATAATTTGGATTCCTAAATATTTAAACTGATTTACAACATTGAATTGATTTACCTCAGGGGCTGGGTAATTTCTCTGGGTCTCATTTAGCATTAATATTGAAGATTTAGTTTTATTTATTTTATATCCTGATATTTCCCCAAAATTCTTTATTAAATTCAACAAGGTTGGAATTGATTTTTTTAGATTCGACATAAACAAAATTATATCATCGGCGTACAGGGAGATTTTATGTTCTGTTGGTCCAACTTTAATTCCATATATTTGTGAATGTAAACGTATCGCTATCGCTAAAGGTTCAATTGCCATAGTAAACAGTAAAGGTGAAAGTGGACAGCCTTGTCGACATCCTCTATTGATTTTTATTGGTTTTGAAATATTGTTATTTGTTAGGATTTCTGCTGTAGCATTATTGTATATTATTTGAACCCATTTTATGAAATTATTTCCAAGTCCAAACCTTTGTAGGACTTCAAAAAGAAAGGGCCATTCAACTCTATCAAAGGCCTTTTCGGCGTCCAATGATAGGAGAGCTGTATCCGGTGCTTCTTTATTAAAATAAATAATATTAAATAGTCTTCTTACATTATGGAAGCCTTGTCTACCCTTTATAAAGCCATTCTGATCTCGATTAATAATATTTGGTAAAATTTCTTGTATTCGTCTTGCTAAAATTTTACAGATTATCTTAAGGTCGGCATTTAATAGGCTTATTGGTCTCATATTTTCACATTTATTAGAGGGCTTACCTGGTTTTGGCAACAGTATAATTAAGGCATTATTCATGTATGATGGTAAATTACTATTTTGAAATGCTTCTAAAACCATTTCCAAAAAAGGTTTTATTAATTTATTCTTAAATTTTTTATAAAGGTCAACTGGAAGACCATCTGGTCCTGCACTTTTTCCTGATTTCATATTATCAATGGCTAGCCCAACTTCTTCTTGACTAATTTTAGACTCCAATATCTCCCTGTTTTCATTTGGAATACACGGTATAGATAGTTCGTTCAGAAACCCATTTAGTTTTGTTAAATCAGGTTCATTTTTGGTATCATATAATTTTTCATAGTAATCTCTAAAGGCTCTATTAATTTCTAAAGGGTCTATAACTACCTGTCCGTTACTTATAATACTGGTAATTGGTGTTTTAATTTCCAATTGTTTAATCTGCCATGCTAATAATTTTCCTGATTTTTCACCTTGTTCATAAAAAGATTGTTTCAATCTTAGAAGACTCGAGGCAGCTCTATTCGCTGATTTTTTGTCGTATTCAGCTCTCAAAATCAGTAATTCATTCTCCAACCTTGGGTCACTTCCTGCATACACTTTTTCCTGAAGATTTTTTATTTTATGTTCCAATTTAGCTCTCTCCTCTCGAGTCTTCTTAGATTTTGATCCTGTATAACTAATAATATGTCCCCTAATAAAAGCTTTGAAAGCCTCCCACTTTACACATGCTGATGTTTGTGTAGTATTGATGTCAAAGAACTCGTCTATCTGTTTTTCTATATACTTGACAAATTCCTCATCCTGAAGCCATTTATGCTGAAATTGCCATCTACCTGATTCCTTTGTCAATTTTTTATCTACATATATTAGACAACAGGGTGCATGATCAGAGATCACGATGTTATCATAAAAGCAGTTTTGAATCTTGGACCTTAATTCTGTGGAAATCAAAAAATAATCAATACGTGAGAATGTCTTGTAGGTACTGGAATAACAAGAATAGGCTTTAACTTGTGGTTTCATTTCTCTCCATATATCTAACAATCTCAATTCTTTCATAAAATGATTAATAGTCATCCTACATCCAATGTGCGTACAATCCAGTCCTGTTGATCTATCCACACCTGGATTCAATGTACAATTAAAATCCCCTGCTATTATATGTTGCCCTGTAAGTGATGATAAGATGAGAAATAAATTAGCAAAGAACTTCTGATCATCTATATTGGGACCATATAAGTTCACAAGATTTATATTTTCTAATAGCAAAGAACCTTGAATGATTACATATCTTCCAAATTTGTCTCCAATTACATTTTTCACTTGAAAAGGAACTGATTTATGTATGAGAGTCATAACTCCCCTGGCTCGGGATGAAAATGAAGAGGTGAATACACTTCCCTGCCATCTACTCCTAATTCTTTTAACATCCTCTTCTATCAGATGAGTTTCTTGTAAAAACACAATTCTTGAACCCATGTCCTTTATTTTATTCATAACTTGTTTAAGTTTTTTTAAATTTTGTAGACCTCTGCAATTCCATGAAGTTAAATTAAGATTAACACTTTGGTCCATGATCAATAGAGAGTTTGGGATTACCTTGCAGTGTAAACATGCTCATACAGAGAAGCAAAAACATGAGTGGTTGAACATTCATCCTACAAACTACACACAAACAAATTTCCCCTTCCCACACTTGTGGCAAACCCCCTAAAATCAAAAGAAAAATTCTGTCTCCCGATATAGCCATCGACCGTTCCACACCCACGGGGAACAGCCTAAGCCACTCCTTCTTCATCCTCCCAATCACCCTAACTCTACTGCTTTTAATGACGTAACATTAACTCTCCTCTGTAGTTTTCCAACTTAACTCCAAAATTTTTAACAACTTTGTACATCATAGTTTTTTTTTTGTTTGTTTGTTTTGTTTTTGTTTTGTTTTTTTAATATATAATACAATCTATATTTTGTAAACTTACTATTTACTTCAAGTCAGTCAGATGCCTGTGCAAATGCTTAATTATTCTACCTTATATTTTGTTCATGCTTAGCTCCCACCAGTCTCTTCTTCTTCTTTGATCTTCTTGATGAACTCCTGCGCCTCCTCTGGGGTCTTGAAGATGTGGGTTCTGCCCTCATACGTGGTCAGCAGTCTCGCAGGATAGATTACACCATGACGAATCCCAAGGTTGCGCAGCTCCTTATGTACGGGATCAAACTGCTTCCTCAATTGCTGGATTCCTGTGGCCAAATCTGGGTAGAACCGCACCTGCTGGTCCTGGTGTTTAATCTCTCCTTTAGCACGTGCAGCGTTGAAGATCTTCATCCTGTCTCTGTTGCTAAGAAACTTCATAATTAAGGTCCTCGGCGGTCCCTTATCTCTCCGTGGGCCAATACGATGTGCTTTTTCCAGAACCACTGCTGATTGCAACTCCTCGCTGCCCAGCACCTCCGGAATCCACTTTTCCAGAAAGGAACATACGTCCCGACCTTCTGATTCCTCTGGAAGACCCACCAGCCTCAAATTATTCTGTCTCGACCGAGATTCCAAATCCAAAATATTATCTTCCAGAGATTTTTTTTTTTTTTCCAAAGTGCGCACCTTTAATTGAAGACGGGTGACGTCATCTTCAGCACTAGCGAGACGGAGCTCCATCTGCGCCGTTCGTTCTACACAGTCACCCAATTCCTTTCTTATTCCTTCCAACGCTGTCATAATCCCATCAAATCTAGAGGAAAAGTCCGCTCTCATTGAACTCATGGCAGCCATCAGCGCATCTGCGCCATTCCCCGCAGATATCGCACCGTTGCCAGCCTCCTCCGCCATATATGGAGTTTTGTTTGCTGCGTCACAGACCTGAAAGTCCGTTAATTTGGACTGTTTCGGCGGCTCGCTTTTTCCTTTTCCTGGTTTTCCAGCCTTAGGCTTCGCCGACATATCCTCGCCCAAATGCTGGGATACGTTCTGTCCCAAATGAGAGAGTTATTTGCCGATTTTTTTTCTCCAGGAGCAGAGCAGAGCGAGACACGTCCGTCCTACGTGGCAGCCATAACCGGAAGTGAAGATGTATTGTTATTTGGGATTAAATACAATATGACTGTGTGCTTTGAAGTCCTGAGGTATTTAAAGGACGAATGTCTGGGTTTCTTCCTCTTTCTGCTTTTGATGATGTTGGATGATGTGAATAAACATGACTCGTGAGATGAACTCTGCCCCGTCATTTTCACATTATCTACACTGGTGACCCTAAGACGTATCATGAGTGAAAGAAATTCTCCCGAGCCAGCCGGGTCAGAAGCTCCCAGCCAAGCGTATGCCGCTTGGCTACCGGACTTTTGGCGAGACAACCCGCGCTCCTGGTTCCACTTGGTCGAAGCACAGTTTGCTCTCCGGGGGATAACGGTAGATGACACGAAGTTCTACCATGTGATTGCCAAGCTCGACAACCGCACGGCTCGGCATGTGCAGAGCCCTGTGGAGCAGCCACCGGCCGACGACAAATACGGCGGGTTGAAGGCTGCGCTCATCCAACGCTTCACTCTCTCAGTCCAGGAGAGAGCGGAGAGGCTCCTGGCTCTGAACGACTTGGGAGATGGCACGCCCGTTGACCTGATGGAGAACATGCTGAGCTTGAGGGGCTCAGATGGCGACAACTTCATCTTCACCCACATTTTCCTGAGAACCCTACCTTCGGCCACGAGAGCGACCCTGGCCAGTTCGCCGTTGTTGGACCAGCGGGACTTCCGCGCGCTGGCCCAGGAGGCGCACCGGATTCTCAACACCAGTAAACAGCGCGCGGCCACCGCGGCAGCGACGGAGTTCGGCGCGACGGCCGGAGATGGCGAGGGGCCAGAGACGGCGGTAGCAAACCCACCGACGACGGCGGTGGCGAGGGCCAAGGATCGCGAAGGAGACACCCTCTGTTTCTACCATCGCCGCTTTGCAGAGAAGGCACGCAAATGTATACCACCGTGCCTGTTCAAGCGCTCGGGAAACGCCAAGACCGGGGGTCGGTAGCAGCTGCGGCCCTCGGTGAAGAGAACAAGCTGCTCTACTTGACGGATGCGCGTTCGGGGAGGCAATTCCTCGTGGACACAGGCTCCCAAGTGAGTTTCATCACGCCTACCTCCACTGACCGGCTGGCGGGTCCTGGAGGTCGCGGGGCGTCAGCAGCAAACGGCTCGGAGATTAAGACCTTTGGTGAGAGGAACCTGCTTCTGTCCCTACACGGCCGTACATGTGAGTGGACTTTTGTTATAGCTGCAGTGAGTTTCAATATGTTGGGGGCTGATTTTCTGTGCTCACATGGTTTGTTGGTTGATCTTGCTAACAGGTGCCTGGTTAATGCACTTTCCTTTTATTCTATTCCCTGTGCAGCCCGAGTGACCCCGCCCACAGCACAAGCCAACGTCGCAACGGCAAGCGGTAAGTTCCACACACTGCTCACTCAGTTCCCAGCACTCTCGGTTCCCACATTTTCAGCAGCCGTCGCTAAACACGGAGTGGAACATTTTATTACTACCACCGGACCGCCCGTTTTTGCAAAAGCTCGGCGCTTGGATTCAGCTAAACTGACCATAGCGCGTGAGGAGTTCGCCAACCTGGAAAAGTTGGGCATCATCAGGCGTTCGAAAAGCCCATGGGCTTCCCCGCTGCACATGGTCCTAAAAGCTGATGGCTCGTGGCGACCTTGCGGAGATTTCCGCAGGTTGAACAACGCCACAGCGCACGACCGCTACCCAATCCCGCATATCCAAGATTTTTCCGTTCATTTGGCGGGGACGCGCATTTTTTCTAAGATAGACTTGGTCCGCGGTTACCATCAAGTCCCAGTGCGCGCTGAGGACATACCCAAAACAGCGGTAATAACTGTTTGGCTTATTCGAGTTTTTGCGCATGCCATTTGGGCTTAAGGGCGCTATGCAGACGTTCCAACGCATGATGGATGCGGTGTTGCGGGATCTCCCCTTCGTAGTCATCTACCTGGACGACATCTTAGTAGCCAGCGCGTCCAAAGACGAACACGAAAACCACCTCACAGCAGTTTTCCGGAGGTTGGGAGAGCACGGGTTAATAATCAACCCAGCGAAGTGTCAGTTCGGGGTGACGCAGATTGAATTTTTGGGGCATCGCGTCTCCCCAGAAGGAGCGGTTCCGCTGCCTGACAAAGTACGCGCGGTAACAAATTTTCCCCAGCCACAAACAGTCAAGGCGTTACAGGAGTTTTTGGGAATGGTGAATTTTTATAACCGTTTCCTCCCTCGCGCAGCGCAGCTCATGCAACCATTGTATGCCGCACTAAAAAAACAAAAACCCACAAATAAGATTGAATGGTCTCCGGAGCGAGAGCGAGCATTCTCGGAGGTCAAAACAGCCCTGGCAAACGCTGCGTTGTTAGCACATCCAGACCCAACGGCCCGCATAGCGCTCACTACTGACGCGTCAGATGTGGCCATAGGGGTGGTCGTGGAGCAGCATGTAGCCGGGGCTTGGCAGCCGCTCGCATTTTTCAGCAGGACTTTGCGCGATAGCGAACGAAAATACAGCGCATTCGACAGGGAGTTGTTAGCTCTCCACTTGGCCATTCGCCACTTCCAGTTCTGGCTGGAGGGACGCCGTTTCACCGCGTTCGTTAACCAAAAGCCGCTGACATTCACGATGGCCAAGGATTCAGAACCGTGGTCAGGCCGGCAGCAAAGACAGCTGGCCGCTATCTCAGAGTTTACTACCAATATTCAGCATGTGGCGGGTAAACTGAATGTAGTGGCAGACTGTCTCTCGCGTGCCGTGGCGGCCCCAGTCCGCGTAGGGATAGATTATGCAGCCATGGCCGCGGATCAGGTTAGCGACGCGGACGTGCACGCGCTCCAGTCTGGACCAACAGGGTTAAGGCTGGAGAACAGGGTGCTGCAAGACGGTATGCCCCCCCTAATCTGCGATGTCTCCACTGGGCGACCGCGTCCTGTGGTACCGGCTGCGTGGCGCCGCCGCATTTTTGACTCGATTCATTCTCTGGCGCACCCGGGAGTGTGCGCGTCCGTCAAAATGGTGGGAGAGAAATTTGTTTGGCCAAGCCTGTGCAAACAAGTTAGAGAGTGGGCAGCAACCTGCATGGCTTGTCAACGAGCCAAGGTACACAGACACACGAGAGCTCCCTTGGAGCCGTTCCACATCCCGGCTAAGAGGTTCGATCATGTTCACGTGGACCTCGTAGGCCCCCTACCGCCATCACAGGGGTGCACACACCTTCTGACAATGGTAGACCGCACCACACACTGGCCGGAAGTGGTCCCACTGTCGTCAACCACAGCCGAAGAGGTGGCGCTCGCGTTTTTAACAGCATGGGTAGCACGCTTTGGAGTCCCATCGGACATTACGTCCGATAAGGGTCCTCAATTTGTTTCCGAACGTTGGTCAGCAATGGCCCGCAGCCTGGGGGTAACGATCCACCGCACAACCGCGTACAATCCACAGGCTAATGGGTTATGCGAACATTTTCATAGGTCATTGAAAGCGGCTCTCAGAGCGTCGCTTACGGATGCAAATTGGGTAGACAGGCTACCGTGGGTTTTATTGGGGTTGCGTTCTGCACCTAAAGAGGATTTAGAAGCCTCCCCGGCTGAGCTGTTTTTTGTGCAGCCACTTCGGCTGCCCGGGGAATTTCTCCCAGATAATCCTGCGCCAGAATGCTCCCTGGCTCAGCGGTTACAGAGTGGCACGGAATCGGGCACGCTGCCTGGCCCCGTTCACCACAGTTTTCCGCGCGTTTTTGTGCCTAAGGCCTTAAAAAATGCGGAGTTTGTTTTTGTCAGACACGATGCCCATCGCCCACCGTTGCGACCACCTTATGATGGACCATTTCGAGTGCTGGAAACAGGGGATAAGCATTTTTTGCTATACCTGGGGGGCAGGAAAGAAAAGATTGGCATAAACAGGCTCAAACCTGCCTTTGCTGTGGCAGACGAGGATGTGCTGTGCGCCAGGGCTCCTCGGCACGGCAGACCCCCTAGGGGACATTCCCCAGAACACCCACAGGGATTGACTAACAGTTCTCACAGCTCCCCAGCAGGATGGTGCCGCGGAAGTGGTAAAGCCCGCTTACAGCAGATACGGGAGGAGACTGAGGCCCAAGCAGCACGTGGACTGATGTGTAATGGTTTATCATGACATGCAGACTGTTATTCCGTTGTTCCATCTTAGACGTTTGGGGGGGGTCATGTGGGACACATATATGTGTTACACCCAGGAGGGGCGAAGGGGAGGAAGGATGATTGAGCCAAGCTGTTTAGACTTTGCAGCGACCGTTTATTAACTTCTCAGCACACACGGCACAGCCCACAATTACACAGCACATAGTTAGACACCATCTTGTCTCATAACACTCTCGAACATTCTCTGGAACACACACTAGAACACATACTACTCTTCTTCTATCGTGTTCTAACACTATACAGTGTTTCATCACTACTGAGCGCCACTTCTGGCGTAGAAACGCTACTGCTTTCTCTAACAGTTTATATCTAACAGTCCACACTGTTTTCTGAGGGTTTACTAAAGATTGTCCAAAACTGACATTTTCCTACACTCACCCCTCAAAAAGTTAATGTCGTCCCAACATTACACCTTTCTTAAAAAAAAAAACAGTAGTTTTTTTTCCTCTTTTCTTCTGTCAGTTCACATTTGGTAATCATGTATTACATGCAAGTAGGGTATCACTACACAAGAGTCAGAGTTCATTAAAGTCTATAAAGATGCAACTGGTAATTGTCCATAGTACAGCATGTATCTCCTATTCCATGCAATACATTTGCAGAAGAGGTCTTTGTGCACGATAACCTTCAACCGCTCCATCCATCATGGTGGGTATCTGCATCTTTCCTGAGAGTAAGGGTACTCAATCTAGTCATAGCCTACCAAATAAACCTTGGTGTGATGCCTGTGCCTTAGTAACACACTGCAAGTCTCTTTTTGTATTTTTAAATTTTTTTGTTCTTTTTTTCAATTTTTTAATCAACCATCACAGTAACTACCAAGTTACTTTTCAAAACATTTATGTCTGACCAATGGTTATCTTTAGCTTCTACACCTTTGTTCTAGACAGATGAAATGCAATGAAGTGCAAGGTTGGCCTAACTTATCATAAGTCAATCTCAATGGCTGTTTTCTTATTCTTGAAGGATACGTTTTAGCAGGAATCTCGTCAGGTCCCTCCTGGTCACTGGAACTGGACTCCGACACCTCATCACTCTGGTCCTGGTCTGCCTCAGCTGGATCTGGAACCACCGGATCGTCGACCTCTGGTGCCAGCTGCACCTGCGTGACATCATCTGGGTCCTGGTCCTCATCCTCTGGAGTAGGGTCACTGTGCGGGTAGAACTCCGGTGCATCGGCTCTCAGTGGACGCTGCTCTTGATCCTTCCCAGCTCGTAATCCGATTATGGCATTCCAACCCTCTTCACCTTCATCGTCCGTGTTGCTTTGTCTGTCCACATGCCTTTGTCTTTTAGAGTCTCTTTCTCTTATTTTCTTAGAGGCATGCTCCACTGTTTCCATGGGAAGAAAGTCACAAGGTAGCAAAAGGTTTCTGTGCATGACCCGAGTGCGTCCCTTGCCATTTTCAGGTCTGATTTCATATACTGGACTGTCTGGGTACTTCTTTTGGGTCACGACATACACCTTGTCTTCCCAGTATGATCTTAATTTTCCTGGCCCACCTTTTTCGGTCAAGTTTCGAACCAATACTCTGGATCCAGGGAGTAACTCAGCACCGTGAACCTTTTTATCATAAAGTGCTTTACTTCTCATCCCTTCTTTGTTTGCTGTTTTAGAAGCGAGTTTGTAAGCTTCAGTCATTGTAGCTCTCTACTTTTCAGCATAGTCCTGCTGAGAAACACTCTGCTCTCTTGTTGTGAGGCCAAACATCGGATCAATAGGCAACTTTGGACTACGGCCAAACAACAGAAAATATGGTGCGTACCCCGTAGCTTCACTACGCGTACAATTATAGGCATGAACCACTTTTGCCAGAGAGGGCTTCCAGTCTTCCTTGGCTGCTTCAGGCAAATTTCTGAGCATTGCCAACAGTGTACGATTAAATCGTTCCACCTGCCCATTCCCTTGGGGATGGTAGGGCGTTGTTCGGGACCCCTGCACACCACTGTACTCTTGGAGTTTTGCTAAAAGTTTATTTTGGAACTCTCTTCCCTGATCATGATGGAGTCGTGTGGGGAAACCAAACTTGAGGGCAAAATCTCCAAAGATCTTCTCAGCAGCGGTGTGGGCAGCTTTGTTACGACATGGGTAAGCCTGGGCAAAACGAGTGAAATGGTCCATTACAACCAGGATATACTCATATCCTCCTTTGCACTTCTCCAAATGCAGGAAATCCACTGACACTAATTTGAATGGGTACGTAGTGACAATGTTAGTCAGTGGTGCCCTTGTTATCTTATTGGGACGTTTGTTCTTTAAACAACTGCAAACTCTCGTGATGTAGTGCTCCACATCTCTTTGCATGTGAGCCCAATAAAAACGCTCTCTTATCAAGTTCATCACTCTCTCTACCCCTAAATGGCCCATGTTTTCATGGAGCTCTTTGAACACGAGCTTGTGAAACTTCTGGGGTAGGAGTAGCTGGTCATGTGATGCCGTTCTCCTGTAAAGCAGTCCATCATCTTCCAAGTACAGCTTGTGTTTTTGCCTGACGAGAGCTGCAATTTTACTGTTCTGCTGCTTTCCACTTCTTGGCCATTGTTTTGATAACACATAGCGCAACACCTCTCCAATCACGGAGTCTTCATCTCGAGTTCTCTTTAGATCAGTCTTTGATATTTCAGCTATAGAGCTGGCTTCTTGGTCTGCTTCACTAATGAGAGTAGAAATGGTGACTGGGCAGAGCCATGGTTCATTTTCTTGTGACTTTACCTTGACTGCCTGTGCCACACAGTTCATCACATCAGGACCAACATTCTGGGTGCATTTGTTCATGTACTGCTCCATATCTAGAGGCATACGTGAAAGTCCGTCTGCATCTCTGTTTGCTTTTCCAGGGCGATACTTAATCACAAACTGGAAATCAGCTAGTTCTGCTACCCACCTCTGTGTGGTTGCATTTAACTTTGCGGTGGTGAGCACATACGTTAGGGGATTATTGTCCGTATAGACAGTGAATGGTGGAGAGTAGTACAGATAATCCCGAAACCTCTCGCAGATGGCCCACTTCATGGCAAGAAACTCCAGCTTCCCTGAATGAAGGTGGTAGTTCTTTTCTGAATTTGACAGTGTCCTGGAGCCATATGCTATCACCACCAGTTTGTCTTGTTGTCGCTGGTATAACACCGCCCCAAGCCCCTCCTGTGAAGCGTCACAGTGTAAAATGAAGGGTTCTTCAAAGTTCGGGTAACCTAACACTGGGGGTTGGGTAAGAAGGTCAACAAGCTGACAAACTACTGCTTGATGCTCTGGGCGCCACCTGATCACATGAGATGAGGGCAAGTGGCCACCATCGTTCTTTTTGACATGTTTCTTTGAGTTTTTCTTTGCTTTATCTGTGTGGTCGTTAGCCAGAAGGTCGTAAAGAGGCTTTGCTATACGAGAGAAGTTTGGAATATAGCTACAGTAATATGAAATAAAACCTAGCAATTTCCTTAGCTCTCCAACAGTGGAAGGTTGCTGCTGTTTGAGTGTCTGCACTGGGGCAATGTCCGCAGGGTCCATGGTGTAGCCCTGTCCTGTTACCATTTTACCAAAAAAAACGTACCTGCTGCTTGAATAACTCACATTTCCGGGGAGTCAACTTCACCCCATGGCTTTGATAGCGGTGCAGGACGCTTCTCAGGTCTCGCAAGTGATCTTCAAAAGTCTGTGAATGAACAAGGTTATCATCGAGGTAAGGCAGACAAACATCATCTCTCAACCCCCACAAGCACTCCTCCATAGATCTTTGGAATGCTGCTGGTGCTGAGGACAAACCAAATGGAATTCTTACCCACTCGAACAAACCCCAGGGAGTGATAAATGCAGTGAGGGGCCTACTCGACTCTTCCAGGAAACCCTGATGATACGCCTTTCCTTGGTCGAGGACCGAAAACCACACACTCCCATTTAGACTGTTCAGCATATCCTGTATGCAGGGAATTGGGTGTCTGTCTGGGATAGACTTCTTGTTCAACTCTCTAAAGTCGCAGCACAAACGCAGACCTCCATCTTTCTTTCGCACACAGACGATTGGACTGAAATACGATGACTTGGATTTGGTGATCCAGCCCCTGTTAAGCAGGTCTTCTAAATACTCCTTTACTTCCTTATGAAGTGGTTTGGGAACAGAAACATAAGTCTTTTTAACAGGATCGTGATCTTTGAGTCGGATCTTCAACTGTAAAGAGGGAATTGTCCCTACATCATACTCATCACGGGAAAACGCTTGCCGTTCCTCCCGTAGTAGCTGTTTTACTTGCTCTTGCTGTATGGGCGAGAGATGATCAAGGGGAACCGGAGGGTCCCACATGTCCATAGTCTCTTTGACAGCACAGTTCATCTTGGTTTCTTTATTTCTTCCCGTTTCACTCGTCGTCGGGTCAACGGTCGCTTGGTTTACAGCAGGGAGTCTAGTATCTGCCGGATAAGCAGTTTTAACTCTCTGTGTCTGTCCCAAAATGGTTTTAGCGGGCAGCTGGATATCACGGGACGTACTGTTTGTTATTGGTATTTTAAACATAGATCGCTTCCCTTTCCATAACTACACCAACCCACTTTGCATCTGCAAACCCTCTGGTAACTGGGTGTACTGACTCGGCTCAAATAAGACGTCTTGTGTGTCTGGAAGTGAGCCTGCTCTGACACAACCTTTGACTGTTTTGGTTTGGCCAGCAGGGATGGTAACCAACTCACTGCCAACTTTTACCATTCCTTCCCCCAGCCTATCCTCCTCACTTTGCATCACTTTCAAAAACACCTCTGTTTTCTTACAGTCAAATGAGAAGGCTGCGCTAACAGCTTCACTGATAGCACAAGGGGGTTTAATGCCCATCTTCAGGACATGGTCAATCACGTTGAACCCAATGATAGGCGGCTCTGCCACTCCATCTCCCTTCACCACTAGCACAGGAACTAGGAGTTCCACCGGTGGGCGACTAACTGTCGGCAGCTTAAATGTGACTTCGACCCACCCTGAGAATGGAATCGGTGTCTGGTTCACTGCCCTCCCATTCAGGATACTTGGACCCACCAACTCGGCTAAGTCTCTGACGGTGGTGTGTGGCAGGTGCTCCTGTCTCCAGGTGTCATTCATTAAACAAACCTGTGACCCTGTGTCCCACAATGCCTGTGTCTCCTTGTCATCGAGGAAGCAGGTGATGACATATTTTTTTCCAACCAAATTGAGTAACTGTAATTGACAGTAGATTAACACGGACCGTTTCTACAGAAGGTACCTCGGCCTGAGCTACCAGCCGTGCTTCCAATCTCCGAATACTGTCAGTAACAAGCTCATACAGTTCTTGTGTGTTAGCTTGTTCTGATGTGGTTGCGACAGTATTGGCCGCCGTGTCTACTTGCCCTGTTCCTCTTCCGAGTCTCCTCCCTATCCGACATTCCCTTGACATGTGGCCGCTGACTTCACACCTGAAGCAGTGGTTGCATTGATCGCCATTGCTGGTGGACCGACATCTCTTGCAGCCACGTGTCCTCCTGGCTCTTTGAGCGCGAGGTGCTCTGGGAGACTCACGTATGGCCTTTTTGATCTCCTCCATGTCACTCTTCAGCTGCGTGACTATGTCCAGGAGCTCAGATTCCGTACGGATCACTGTGCTTTGGGATTTAAGGATTTTTCCTTTTGTCGATGGTAGGGGGCGCTCTTGGCCATCTACTTCTCTCTCGGTTGCATACTGGCCCGTCTGGTTTTCCACTCGGCATTCTCGAACCTTTAGTTCTTTTGTGTGCCTTTTAAATTTTTGGTGCCGTTCCCATTCAAGACTGGCTGCTGCATTCATCTTTGAAATCAGTAGCTCGTTGGTGACAGCAGGATCCTCTAAATAACGCTTCAGTTGATATTTCACATCAGTACTGATC
The DNA here is from genome assembly GCA_020510985.1 of Pholidichthys leucotaenia. Classification (NCBI taxonomy): domain Eukaryota; kingdom Metazoa; phylum Chordata; class Actinopteri; order Cichliformes; family Pholidichthyidae; genus Pholidichthys; species Pholidichthys leucotaenia. The sequence goes on along the minus strand of CM035836.1, from coordinate 472,223,446 downwards.
AGTCCTGTTTCCACCGCCCTCAGAAACTTCCTCTGAATAAGATCAGAACTAAACTGCTCTTCAGTGCCAGGCTCTCTGGATGCTGCTAAAAGTCTTTCCTTCAGCTCAATGGCATGAAACAGGAAGTTCTGAGGTGACTCATTACTGTCTTGTGTGAGGTTTATCAGACGATGATACAAGTCAGTGGAACTATCTTCTTTATAATGTCCTCGCAGGATTATGCACAGCTGTGGCAGTGTGAGATCTGACTTAATCTCCAACATAGCGCGCAAACTCAATCCAGGACTCACTGCTTTGACAACAGCCTCAATTATCTCAGCCTCACTGTGCTTCTTCTTTAAGCCCATATCGATCTGGTGAGTGAGATTGGAATAAGACAACTTGTCTTTTTGGTCCCTCTCCCCTATCTGCCCATTTATCTTAAACTCCCGTTTAATGATCACTTCTGGCGGTAGGGGCGCTGTGGGGACCGCGGGCTGTATCACAAAATGGCGGCTCTGTGGTGGCGTGGCCCCGGGCCGTGCCACAAAATGGCGGCCCGGTAGCGGCGTGGCCTCATCATCCATCACTCTTATTATTTCCTCTTCAACCCTTTTAGCTGAATCAATGATACTTTCATGCAGAGCGGCATACTGGCTCTGTAAACTGGCGAGTGCCTCCGCCTCGCGGCTCGTGCCGGCCGCTGTCACTGCCTGCGTCAACGGTTCACTTAGCTTAGCTTCGTTAGCACATGCTATTAGCTTTAGCAGAAACCCACGGGCTACATCCTCCTCTTCGCGTTCAATGGCTTTCTCCACCTCCTCGATGAACAGTCGTATCAGCGTGTACTTCGTAGACGGTTCGGCTGGGCTTATCTTTGCAAATAAACAGACCTCATTTAGCTGTTCGGCCCGTAACGGCACCAAGGCCTCAGTTAGCTTAGCTTGTAGCTGCTCCAGCTCCATTGTTACGGCCTCTTTTTTTTTTTTAATTTGCACTGACTCACCGTCTCAGACACGACTGAACCATCCTCTGCTACCAAGTTTTGTTACACCCAGGAGGGGTGAAGGGGAGGAAGGATGATTGAGCCAAGCTGTTTAGACTTTGCAGCGACCGTTTATTAACTTCTCAGCACACACGGCACAGCCCACAATTACACAGCACATAGTTAGACACCATCTTGTCTCATAACACTCTCGAACATTCTCTGGAACACACACTAGAATACATACTACTCTTCTTCTATCGTGTTCTAACACTATACAGTGTTTCATCACTATTGAGCGCCACTTCTGGCGTAGAAACGCTACTGCTTTCTCTAACAGTTTATATCTAACAGTCCACACTGTTTTCTGAGGGTTTACTAAAGATTGTCCAAAATTGACGTTTTCCTACATATGTGCATTTATGTATATCACTTCATGCTTCATATGTATACCACTTTAGGCTTCACATCTTAGATTGAACAAAGGACTGAGCCTCTCTGGAGATAACAGGAGGATGTGAAAGTCTAGTCTTTGGTATGCAGAGAGACGGCCTGGGGGGATTTTCCTGGCCGCCAGAGGCTGGGGGTGGAGGTGTTAAGATCTGAAGGAAGATGTATTGTTATTTGGGATTAAATACAATATGACTGTGTGCTTTGAAGTCCTGAGGTATTTAAAGGACGGATGTCTGGGTTTCTTCCTCTTTCTGCTTTTGATGATGTTGGATGATGTGAATAAACCTGACTCGTGAGATGAACTCTGCCTCGTCATTTTCACATTATCTACAGTATATTAGTTGGGAGTTGATTATTAATTGCCCTGTACATTACTTGTGCTGTCTTAAATTTAACTAAATCAATTAACTTTATGACATGTGACTTTAAAAACAACGAATTGGTATGGTCTCTATATCCTACATTATTTATTATCCTTATAGCTCTTTTTTGTATTGTGCATATTGGCTGTAGGTTGGTCTTGTAGGTGTTTCCCCAGACTTCTACACAGTAGTTAAGATAAGGTAAAAACAATGAATTGTACAGTAAGACCAATGATTTATAGTCCAAGATGTGTCTTGTCTTCCCCAGTATGCCTATACATTTTGCTAACTTGGCCCGGATGTGACTGATGTGAGGTTTCCAGCAGATTTTATTGTCTAGCGTCACCCCCAGAAACTTATTTTCCTGTACTGTTTCTACTCTGGTATCATCTATCGTTACCATTATTTCATGATTTATTTTATAATTTCCAAACAACATAATCTTTGTTTTTTTTAGATTTAGAGATAATTTATTTTTGTTGAACCACAAAATGGCAAAAATAAAAACAGGAACCAAATACAACAGACATGAAAACAAGGAACAAGCAGACAGAAAAATACTAAACTAGACCAGAAACTGGGCACCCCCCACCCCCGTGCCCCGGGATCATAACAGACAACCCAAGTAAACATAAAATGCAGTTTTTAAATGAAGCTGTTTTTTATCAAGGGTAAAAAAAAAAAATAAATCCAAACCTACATGGCCCTGTGTGAAAAAGTGATTGGCCTCCACTGTTAAAACATAAATTAACTGTGGTTTATCACATCTTTGGAAAGTTGAGTTCAATTTCTCTAGTCACACCCAGGCCTGATTACTGAAACACCTGTTCTCAATCAAGAAATCACTTAAATAAGACCTGCCTGAAAAAGTGAAGTCGATCAAAAGATCCTCAAAAACTAGACATCATGCTGCAATCCAAAGAAATTCAGAAACAAATGAGAAACAAAGTTGAGATCTGTCAGTCTGGAAAAGGTTATAAAGCCATTTCTAAAGCTTTGGGACTCCAGCCAACCACAGTGAAAACCATTATCTACAAATGGCAAAAACATGAAACAGTGATGAATCTTCCCAGGAGTGGCCAGCCAACCAAAATTACCCCAAGAGCACAGCGATGACTAATCCAAGAGGTCACAAAAGACCCCACAACAACATCCAAAGAACTGCAGGCTTCACGTGCCTCAGTTAAGGTCAGTGTTCATAACTCTACCAGAAGAAAGGGACTGGGCAAAAATGGCCCGCATGGCAGAGTTCCAAGACGAAAACCACTGCTGAGCAAAAAGAACATAAAGGCTTGTGTCAGTTTTTCCAGAAAACATCTTGATGATTCCCAAGACTTTTGGGAAAATACTCTGTGGACTGATGAGACAAAAGTTGAACTTTTTGGAAGGTGTGTGTCCCATTACATCCAACGTAAAGGTAACAGCATTTCAGAAAAGGAACATCATACCAACAGTAAAATATGGTAGTGGTAGTGTGATGGTCTGGGGCTGTTTTGCTGCTTCAGGACCTGGAAGACTTGCTGTGGTAAATGGAACCATGAATTCTGCTTTCTACCAAAAAATCCTGAAGGCGAATGTCCGGCCATCTGTTCATGACCTCAAGCTGAAGCGCACTTGGGTTCTGCAACAGGACAATGATCCAAAACACACCAGCAGGTCCACCTCTGAATGGCTTAAGAAAAACAAAATGAAGACTTTTGATTGGCCTAGTCAAAGTCCTGACCTGAATCCGACTGAGATGCTGTGGCATGACCTTAAAAAGGCAGTTCATGCTCGAAAACCCTCCAATGTGGCTGAAGTCCAACAATTTTGCAAAGGTGAGTGGGCCAAAATTCCTCCACAGCGCTGTAAAAGACTAATTGCCCGTTATTGCAAACACTTGATTGCAGTTGTTGCTGCTCAGGGTGGCCCAACCAATTATTAGTTTAGGGGGTAATCACTTTTTCACACAGGACCATGTAGGTTTGGAATTTTTTTCCCTTAATAATAAACCCCTTCATTTAAAAACTGCATTTTGTGATTACTTGTGTTGCCTTTGTCTAATTAAATTTGATTGATCTGACGCCATTTCAATTCTCCTGTATGTCCTGCACGTATAGTAGTATTGACAATAAAATCTTTGAATCCTCGAATCCTTGAAACATTTAAGTGTGACAAACATTCAAAAAAATGAAAAATAAGGAAGGGGAAAACACTTTTTCACACCACTGTATGCTGTATATAAATAGTATTTAAAGACTCCTCTTGTAATGACTTTAATACCTTATTTAAATTGTTTAACTTATAATTGACCTGACAGTGGAGAATGAGGGAGGGAACTGGCGTGGCACACGCACACTCCCAGGCCGGCCAGCCCCTGCCAACCCCAGCCAGTGGGGCCGACGCCAGTCCTGGGCCCCAGGCGCCGGAAAGCCCAACCACGCCAGAGACTGGCCCACTCCCACTGGCCACCAGACACAGCAGACCCGTGCCTGCCCAGACACATGCCCCGGGAGCCACAAGACACCCACACCAAGGGGAGGTGGTAGCAAGGAGCGGGGAGCCCCAGGAGAGGCCAACCCCACAGCCCACCGGAGGGAGCCCAGGTGACCAGGACATACCACCCCTATCAGTCCAGCACCCCCTGACCAGCACGTATACTCACTCGCGCACTCTCACACTCACTCACTCACATTGTGTCAGGCTTATTTACTCTGACCGACTCTCATACGCTTGCTTATACTCCCTCTCACGCTCACACTCACTCATGTTCCCTCTCACTCTCACTCATGCACACACTCTTATTCACGCTCTGACTCCCTCACATTTATTTGTGCTCACTCTTATCCAGTGCACACCAACTTTGACAAACTTTTGCTCGCATTTGCCATCATTGCATTCAGCGTTGTCCAACTTTTGCCAATTTAGGCTAGCATATGTATGTGTAGCTGTTGCCAACTTAGGTTAACTTAAGCAAATGGAATACTCAGCACAGGTCAGCTGACATCAGCGTTAGGCAATGCTCATATAAAGATCAGCATTTGTAGAGGCTTCCTGCCATTGATCTGCTTTTGGAATGAACACATCTCCCTTGGGCATACGTTTCAGTATTTATTTTTGGTTTACTAGTGCATACCTGTGCATGCCCATAGAAACCCGTGCATGCCCGTAGAGGGGATGCATTGGAACAGAATTCTTGCCAGTTGCAGGACAGTTGGTATAGCAACAGAGCACTAAGTGGCATTCACATGTGATGGCTTTTGTATGCAGAAAAACATAAAAATCACACAGAATATGCCCTGCCATCTGGGGCTGTTTGCCCCTGCTTGTTACTTCTTCTCCTGCCTGTCACTGTTCTGTGTTATGTTGCTTACCTGTGTCTATATACTGTATATGTCTTGTAGGGAGTCATGTGCTCTGTCTGTGCCATCATATAGACATCATCTGGGGGGTCTTCATCTTCGTTCAGACCACTGAAGGGTCTCCTCCTGTCTCAGACGGCTGTGTTTTCACAGTCATGCCTGCGGCGCACTGGTGGAACCTGAGGCGTTTCATGTTTACGGCATCCTTTCTGACGCGCAGCAGTTCTCCTCATTTTATTGCTCTCCATCTGGTGGGTCTTCTTCTTCGTTCAGATGGTTGAGGGATAGGTGCATTGTAATTCCAGTTCATGGGCACGATCCTGAAAAAGTGGCTTTTGACCCTGTTCAGGAAGGCCCGTGCATGCCTGTAGAAACCAAGAAACCCGGAGAAAATCAGCGCTTTTCTTGGTTACACATTTGCCGTCATGTAGGCATGGCGAGTCGTCCTTTGATGCCTGACTTCATAGGACACGCTATGATGATGAGGCAGAGATCATAGGCCGTCCTATGATGTCCTAGAAACGTGTTTTAAAGTCTGTTGTATCCTATGCTGGTGAAGGGTGTCCTCCTGTCTCAGACAGGTGCGATGTACTGCTGGAACTTCAGGTGTTTCATCTTCATGGCATCTTTTCTGACGTGCAGCAGTTGCCGTCATTCTATTGCTCTCTTCTTCTTCTTCTTCTTCGTTGAGACCACTGGTTGAGGGATAGGTGAATCGTAATTCCAGTTCATAGACAGGATCATGAAAATAAATCTGAGCAAAAAGAGGCTTTCCGGCATGGACTCACTGTATATGACATAAAGACATGTTGCCTGATGTCTGTCACTGTATATGACATCATAAAGATATGAAGGCAGGCTTGATGTATATGACATCATAAAGACATATTTGTCTATGTGCCGTCATATAGCTATCACAAGTCGTTCTACGAGGCCTGAGTTCACGGTCTATATGACATCATAAAGACACATTGAGTTCAAAGACACATGGTTTATATGACATCATAAAGACATATTTGTCTATGTGCCATGGGCTTGATGTATATGCCATCATAAAGACACATTTGTCTATGTGCTGTCATATAGCTATCACAAGTCGTTCTACGAGGCCTGAGTTCACGGTCTATATGACATCATAAAGACACATTGAGTTCAAAGACACATGGTCTATATGACATCATAAAGACACATTTGTCTATGTGTCCTATGATGCCTGAGTTCATAGGACGTCATCATATAAATAAAATGACGGGTGATTATATTTTGACTGTTATAACTCTCTCCATTAAAAATAACATAAAATCCCATTAAATGCCATTTACTTTTTGACACCACATCAGCACGGTTTGATTCCCCACAATGGAAGCCAAACCAATAAATCCTGGAGAATGATTACGCATGGAGCAGAAAATTAAGGACAGTAAATTTCTCAATGAAAATATTTTTTTTTTCTTTTGGGGTGTCACATTTTTGGGAGATCATATACTATATACCCACCTTATTCCTGAGGGTGCTGCTGTAGAAACGATTATGGGGGCAACTTCCGGTTTCGGCTGAAATAATGTTACATCAGTCAGCAAGAATGGAGTAATGGGGCATTTAAAATTGCGTTTTTAAAGGTTTTTCAAATTCGTTTTGATGTATAGTCCACATACGTGTTCTGCACTCAAGTGGCAGCTAATTTCAGCACTTGTAGTTTTTGTATTTTTTTGAATGTTTTGGCATAGTTCTTGTTATGTCCGTGGGTTTCTACTTTAGATTACCACTCGGAGGAACAAACACAAAGACACACACGGCTGCAGGTCATTAGCTTGCTCGTTTACTCAGGCATACGCACACGTACACACAGGCACATACACATGCACATTAGTTCAGTTCAATGAGCACACTCTTATACTATTGGCGATGCCACAGGGTACAGCGCCCACCAATGGGGTGGCATATGCAAATGCAACTCATGCAACTCCCATACATCACATCTCCTCCCCACTAAATGTTGTACCCACCCCCAAGATACACAAAACAAACAACTTTTATTATTTTAAAAACACACACTAGCCTTGAGGCTGGGAGTAGACGATCCCAACCCCCTGAGTCAGTCAAGGGTTTATTCTGCCCTTTTGGTGAGGCATGACTCTCTCATCTAACACATAAAAAAGGTCTCTATTTCAAAAATGTCCAACATATGTCTTTTAAAAGTATCTTAAACAAAGTTTATGGAACATAACGCTCTGGAGGTCTAGTAATACGAGAAGAATATCTCTTACCAGTCTCTGGAGGTGATGTGGTGTTTCCCTCTGAGGTTACCTGGGGTAGTGGTGAGGGGTCACTCACAGGAACCGGAGTAGCTGGTTCTGGAACAGTCTTTTCCGGCACAGGCAGGTCTGCTGAAATGCACGACGATGCAGCTCCGCCGTCGTCTGTAGAGGTATCCAATTCAACAACCCTGGCCAGCATCTGGTCCGCGTGTCGCCTCCAGTGCTGCGATGCGCCGATGTCGACGGTGTAGGATACAGGGCCAGTCTCAGCTGAAACAACCCCTGGTATCCACTTCTTCTCTCCTCTCCCGTAATCCCGAACAAGAACTGGGTCTCCCACCTTGAACGTTCTGGCTTTTGCATGCATTCCTCAACACGCACACTGTGCCTCTTGTGTTTTCTCTACCTCTGATGTCACGCTAGGCTTCAGCAGGTCCAATCGAGATCGCAACTTGCGATGCATGAAAAGCATAGACGGGGACTCCTTCGTTGTAGAGTGTGGAGTGTTACGGTACGTGAGTAGAAAGGCGTCCAGTCGGTGTTGTATGGAAGTGGTTCCACTGGAACGCTTCAGTGACTGCTTGAATGTCTGTACAAAACGTTCTGCAAGACCATTTGTTGATGGATGGAATGGTGCAGAGTGAATGTGCTTTACTCCATTGCCTTTCATAAAAGTGTCAAACTCATGTGAGGTAAACTGAGGACCATTATCGCTCACTAACACCTCAGGGAGCCCATAGCGACTAAATAACCGTCGGAGCACCTGGATGGTATTAGCCGTTGTAGTGGAACTCATAAGGTGGCCATTTTGAATGGGCGTCTACAACCACCATAAACATTTGGCACTGGAACGGCCCAGCAAAGTCAACATGAATTCTCTGCCATGGGGATCCAGGCCAGGTCCATGGGTGAAGTGGTGCTGGTCCCGGTGCTTTCTGTGTAAATTGACAGGACTGGCATGTTTTTGAGACCTGTTCAATTTGAGCGTCAATTCCGGGCCACCACATATAACTGCGGGCGACAGCTTTCATTTTGACAACACCTGGGTGTCCAGTATGCAGTTCCGACAGCAGTCGTGATCTCAATTTTGAGGGAATGACGACGCGCACACCCCACATAAGGCAACCTTGCTGGAGTGTCAACTCATCCCTCCGGCTGATGAATGGCGCCAATGTGCTGGCCACATCCTGGACCCTCGGAAAGCGACCTGTGGAGACCATCTCCAGGACTTGAGCAAGGACAGAATCACCCCTGCTCTCTCGGCAGATTTCTCGACAGTTCACAGGTAAGGCTTCTAAGTGTTTAATATGAAAACTGTCCACAGTACTGATTCTCTCTCTTGATGATGTTGGTAATGGAAGGCGTGAAAGCCCATCCGCATTTCCATGACGAGCTGCCTCTCGGTACTGTATGGTGTAATTATGGGCAGCTAACAGGAGAGCCCACCGCTGCATTCTAGCAGCAGCCGTAGATGGTGTGGCTTTGCACGGACTCAGAATAGTGGTCAATGGGCGATGATCTGTAAGGAGTGTAAACTGCCTGCCATACAGATAATGATGGAATTTACGAACTCCAAATATAATGCCAAGAGCTTCGCGCTCAATGTGGGCATAATTGCGTTCTGCCTTATTCAGAGTCCTTGATGCAAAAGCTATGGGCCTCTCTTGTCCATTCGGGAGAATGTGTGAGATGACACTACCTACACCATAAGGTGATGCGTCACACGCCAACTAAATGGGAAGTTGTGGATCATAATGGGTTAGCACGCTTTGAGAGAGTAACTGCTCTTTTGCCTCTTTGAAAGATGCAGCACATTCAGATGTCCATTGCCATTGTTTTTCTTTACACAACAGAGTATTCAGTGGGCTTAGGACAGATGACAAGTTGAGGATAAATCTGCTGTAATAATTAATTAGCCCCAAGAAAGAACGTAACTGACTCACGTCTGTAGGTGCAGGAGCCTCCACAATTGCCCTGACTTTCTCTGGTGCCTTGTGTAGACCCTGGGCATCAATGACGTGACCCAGATATTCCAGTGAATCCTTGAAAAATTCACATTTTTCCTTCCGTACTCGCAAACCAAATTCTTCCAAGCGCCCTAGGACTGCATCCAGATTTTTCAGATGCTGCACATGATCCTGTCCACTGACCAATATATCGTCCAGGTAACAGTGAACGTTCGGCAGACCCTGGAGGACTTGGTCCATGGCACGCTGGAATATCGCTGGTGCTGAGGTAATTCCAAATGCCAGCCTGTTATAACAAAACAGACCCTTGGATGTGGTTATTGTGAGATATTTTCTGGAATTTCCCTCTATCACCATTTGCAAATAGGCATGAGATAAGTCCAGTTTACTAAAATGCTGCCCCCCCGACAGTGATGCGAATAGATCTTCAATGCGTGGAATTGGGTATTTCTCCACACACAGGGCAGGATTAACTGTGACTTTAAAATCCCCACATATCCTAACATCTCCGTTCTTTTTCACAACGGGCACAATGGGTGTTGCCCATTCACTGAATTTGACAGGGGATATAATGCCCTGCTCACACAATCGGTCAATTTCAGCCTCCACTTTTGGCCTAAGGGCATAGGGAACGACTCTCGCTTGACAGAACCGTGGCACATGATCCGGCTTCAGCGCTATGGCTACCTCCATGCCTTTCAGAGTGCCTAATTCTTTTTTAAAAACCTCTGCATGTCTTTGTAGCACGCCCTCTAGCGTCTCCTCCCGGACCGTCTTTATTTCTCGCCAGTCAATTCAAATCCTCCGCAGCCACTCCCGACCAAAAAGTGGGGGTGAACTTCCCCGAACCACATACAGTGGTAGTCTAGCCCTCTGCTTGTTCATCCTCACTGAAACGGTGATGACACCCTCTGCTGGAATCACCTCACCCGTATATGTTTTCAACATTATATGGGTTTGGCGCAAGGGCAAGTCCTTAAAGTGTGCATCATACAGTTTTCTTGAAATCAGAGAAACGGCAGCACCGGTATCTAATTCCATGATAATCCTTTTACCTTCAATTTTTGGTTTAACACACATGTATGACAAATTACTCTGCTGAGACACCATATGCAGGCTCACTTCAGTGTCTGTAGTGCTACCATCACTAGATATTTCTTTTACATCCAATTGGTGCACCCTTTTTTCCTTTTTAGCTTTATATTCCACTGGTTTCTCCTTATTTACAGTCTCTTTGTTCCTGCACATTTTTGCACAGTGGTGCAGTGGTTAACACTGTTGCCTTACAGCTAGAAGGTTCCTGGTGTCGAATCCCCAGGCTGGCAGGGGTTGGAGCCTTTCTGTGTGGAGTTTGCATGTTCTCCCTGTGCTGCGTGGGTTTACTCCGGGGGCTCCGGTTTCCTCCCACAATCCAAAGACATGCATATTAGGTTAATTGGTTGTTCTAAATTGTCCCTAGATACGTATCTGTCTCCTATAGACCCTTAGAATAGAGGGTTAGTATTAGTGAAAGCGCTTTGAGTGGTCTTTGTGACTAGAAAAGTGCTATATAAGTGCAGGTTAGTAATTTATGGCATTTTTGCTCCTTATAAAAACAATCGCTCTCTTTGTGGTTCATTTTTCCACAGCGCAAACATTTCGTGTGTTGTTTGTCGTGTGGTGACAGTGCATGCACTTTCAGCGCGTTGCTCAGCTGATGTGTCTCGCGAGCTACTGTCTCCATTGACACGGTTAGTTCCATTGCTTTGGAAAAAGTAAGCTTCTCCTCCGTCAGCAATTGTTTCTGGATAGCTTCTATATTCAGTCCACACACAAGCCTATCCCTCAATGCATCCTGCAGGTCCTTTCCAAACTCGCAGTGTTCAGAAAGCTTTTTAATGACTGCTATATATTGCGTCACAGTTTCTCCCTCTTGTTGGTTCCGTTTATGAAAGTGAAATCTTTCAGCAATCACAATTGGCTTTGGAGAAAAGTGGTCTTTCAAAACTTCCGTGAGTTGAGCATACGTCTTAGCCCCTGGCTTATCTGGAGCTACGAGGCTACATAAAAGTCCATATGTTGACGCACCAATTACACTTAAGAAAACAGCAAGCTTTTTCTCCTCTGCAATACCATTTGCCGTTACAAAATGCTCAAACCTCTCAACGTAGGTTGTCCACTGCTCCACCGACTCGTCGAATGGGTTAATGTGTCCAATAAATCCAGCCATGGCGCGCAGTTAGCTAGCGTTTAGCAATCTTGTCACCTGGCGTCCTGTCACCCGGCGTCCTGTCACCTGGCGCCCTGTCACCTGGCGTCCTGTCACCTGGCGTGCCGCGCCCAGCCAAACTCCCACCAGGACAAACGTTCCTCTTCTTCCGTCACTCGCAGTCAATACCGCGGCGAGACTTGGAAACCTAAAGTTATCCTCGTCGCCAATGATGTTATGTCCGTGGGTTTCTACTTTAGATTACCACTCGGAGGAACAAACACAAAGACACACACGGCTGCAGGTCATTAGCTTGCTCGTTTACTCAGGCATACGCACACGTACACACAGGCACATACACATGCACATTAGTTCAGTTCAATGAGCACACTCTTATACTATTGGCGATGCCACAGGGTACAGCGCCCACCAATGGGGTGGCATATGCAAATGCAACTCATACAACTCATACAACTCCCATACATCACAGTTCTGGTACTTGTTGCTGGTGTTCGTGGTTGTGCCATAGACTGGATAAATGGAGGCTTCTCACAAATAAGCACAGCTAAATCTGGTTTCAACAGCAATGTGTAGATCATGCAATGAAAACTAAAAAGTGCTGTTGGTGTGATCGGTGGTACAGACACAGGACAGACACAACTGTTGTGTGGGGATTTGGACCTTGGAGCTTGCAGTAGCTGACGCCGGGTGGTCGACGTAGTGACATCAGGCAGGCTATGGCCAGTGTGTATATTGTGCCTGTTTTCCTTAATAAAGTTCAGTTCGTTGCTCAGTTTAACATGGGTCCGGTCTCCCGTTATTGAGACATAACATTTTGGCGACGAAGATAAACCATGGAAGCGTGCATTAAACCGCCACCTCCATTTTTACAGTCTCCGGGAATGCCAACTACACCATGGTGCTGCTGGCGGGAGACGTTCGAGGTGCATGTTACCGCAGCTGGCCTGGGCGGCGCCGCCGAAGAGAGGCAGAGGAGCCTACTCATTCACTGCCTCTGTGAGGAGGGCCAACAGATATTTTTCACACTGGCTGGCAAGGGCTCATTGAAGGAGTGTCTGGACGTAATGGACAATTTCTTTATGGACCATTCCAACATCACGGCGTGAAGATATAAATTCTTCGACCGCCGACAACAAGCTGGTGAGTCCAACCAACGATTCATAATGGAAGTCCGTAGCCTAGCAAGAAAGTGCGCCTTCGGGCCAATTGAAGAGGAGCTAGCTGGACAAGCTAGCACACGGTATGAGCAACGAGTGGCTAAAAGAAAAGCTAACGCTAACTACGGACATCTATGCGCTGGAGAAAGTGGTTAAATTGACCAGCCAGATAGAGTCCACTGCCCAGCTAGGTCTACAAGTGCTAGCTAAGGAGAACCTAGCCACCCAAGTTTCCCCTCCATGTCAGCCCACTAGCAACACATCTAACACTTTGGGGCGGACCCCAAAAGGCAGCAGACCATGGCATGGGCAGGAGCAGGAGCTAGGGGTCTGTGTGACGGCTGCGGATACATCCGTCACTGGGCGGGCTCGTTCACCTGCCCCGCCAGAGGGGAAAAGTGCCATAACTGCGGCCATTCTAATCACTGGGCCAGGGCCTGCACCACCACTATTAAACCATCAGCGACGGAGCCCAAAAGCATGACACAGGTGTGTGTGGCGGGTGCCAGGAAGGGGCCGTTAAAGTGGTACGTCTTGCAGCTAGACAGGGTTTATGTGCCGCTTATAGTGGACTCAGGGGCCGGTAAGTCTATACTGAGTATGACGACATTGAAAAAACTTTTCCCAGGCAAAACCATCAAAGCAGGGGTAGTAAAAATGTTTGGGTACGGTCACGCTAAAATTGACATGGCGGGCACAGTCAGCTTCTCTATGAAATGTGGGTGAAGGATTATTCCCGCATTTACCTTCCAGGTTTCGCACCAGGGGGCCGACTTGTTGGGAATCGATCTGCTGGGTGAACTAGGATTCTCCATCATGGACCCAGCAGGCTCAACAGTGCTGACGGTGTCCCCCGGATGGCATGTCAGCTGGCCGGCATTGTTCGTGGGCCTAGGATGTATTAAAGCATTCTACCCCCGCCCACTCATCGACCCAAGCGTGACGCCCAAGATCCAACCAATACGGCGGCTTCCCCTTGACCTGCAGGACGACGTCATGGCGGAACTGAACAAACTGCTTAAAGCCGGCATCATCGAGAAAGTGGATGCTTTGCCCTGGATATCGAACATCGTGGTGGCCAAGCAGAAGACGGGCGGCATCCGGCCATGTATTGACCTTAGGATGGTTAATAAGGCAATTGTCCTAAACAATCACCTTATCGTCTCTTCTCTTCTTTTATTCTTTTACTAATCCCATCTTATCTTATTGTTGTATTTTTTCTAGTACTCTTTATTATAGCACTCTCTCTAATGGTTGGTTAGATGTGACTTTTAGTTTCTTCCTGTATTGTCTATTGTCTCTGATGTTTGCACAACTTGGTATATCAATATACAAGTTGTTTTTTAAATGAATTGCCCCTTGAGGGATAAATAAAGTTGTTTGAATTGAACTGAAGTTAAGTGAACTGAAATACCCACTTCCCATGATGGAGGAACTCAAAGGTGTTCACGAAGCTAGATCTCCTCCAGGGTTATCTACAGGTGCCTCTTCACCCAGCCAGCAGGGACCTGACAGTGTTCATGACCCACATGGGCATTTTCAGGTACACCCACAGGCCTTTTGGTCTGAGCTCAGCACCTAGCTGTTTCAGAAGATCATGTCCACGATTCTGGCCGGCCTCAGGGGTGTAGTGGTGCACCTGGATGACACCATGGTCCACGGTGCGTCGCGGGAAGAACACAACAGTCATTTGAGACGGGTGATGGAGGTGCTACTGGAGCACGGAGTCACGTTGAACGGGGAAAAGTGCTTTTTCGCGGCGGACTCTATTGAGTTTGTGGGATTCCGGCTGGCAGCCGAGGGCCTGAGGCCCTTGCACTCGAACATGGAGGCGGTCCTGTGCCTCCCCGATCCCACAACACCCGCACAAATCTCCTCGTTCATGGTGAACTTTAACAGGCGAACTTTTACGCATCTGGTTCGGCAATGGGGGCAGTCATATCTCAAGTGCAAGACAGTACTGAGCACCCAGTGGCGTTCGCGTCGAAGTCCCTTTCAGCGGCTGAACAGAAGTATGCCATGGGTGAGAGGGAGGTGCTCACTCGTGTCTGGGTGTGTGAACGGTGGCACATCTACCTCTATGGGCGCCACTTCACCCTGCAAACGGCCCACCGGGCGCTAACGACACTGCTGGAGACGACTGGCTCGGGACACAGGCCCATACAGATCCACAGGTGGACTGAGCGGCTGATGGCCTCCAACTTTACTACCCAATTCACTCCTGGAAAAGAGAACGTGGTGGCAGACCTCTTGTCCTGTGCCACGGCCAATACTATACAACCGGACAACGACAACAACAACTCCACAGAGGCGGATCTGGTCAACATGCTGCACAGACCCCTCCAGGACATGGTATCCCTCCAGGAGCTCTGGGCAGAGTCGGAACAGGACCCCACGTTGTCACAACTGTGCTCGGTCATCAGGGAGGGTTGGCCCGTGAAAGTACAGGGTGATCTGGCACCTTCTTACCGGTTCGGAGACGAATTGAGTTATTGGAACGGGGTGTGTGTGGCAAGGAGACACTGCACATTGATCCCAGTGTCATCTGCAAATTTTATTTTGGTGTTTGAATTATATGCAGGGACACAGTCACGGCAATGAGTACAGAATTGGTGAGAGTACACAGCCTTGTGGGGTGCCGATGTTCAGGGTTATGGAAGCTGAGGTATACTGTATGAGCCCAAGCGCACCACTTGTTTCCTGTCAGGAAGCTGGAGATCCAATTGCATGGTGGAGCACTGAGGCCCAGCCGATCCAATTTGTGTATAAGCTCAGAGGGGATGACAGTATTAAAGGCTGAGCTGTAGTCTACAAAAAGCATCCTCACATCCAAGTCCAGTGTCGTCAGAATTTTGGCCTTTAAATGGGGTAAAATTAGTCCTACAAAACAATTCATTATTATGGGTCTCAAGGCAATTGGCTGGAAGTCATTCATATTGCTGGTATGTGTTTTCTTTGGCACCGCAAAAATGGTGGCTGACTTGAAGCTTGAGGGCACTGACTGGAGCTTCAGGGACAGGTTGAAAATATCACAAAACACCTCAGCCAGCTGGTCTGCACAGGTCCTGAGCACGCATCCAGAGACTCCATCTGGGCCTGGCGCAGACGGGCATTCATATGGACATTCAGATTATACAGAGACATACCAAAAGGCACCAAACCTATCAGTGTTTCTATTGGCAGTAGAAATAAAAAAAAACTGGTGGTGTGGCGGCAACCCAAGTCAAAGATGGAAGAAAGATCTGCTTCTCTGGCAGGGGAGGAGCACTGATTAGCCAGCAGGCTGCAGGTGCAGGCTGTGAAGAGCCAATGAGGGAGTCAGGGGAAACAAGTCCTGAGGAGAAACACAGGTTACTCTTTCTTCACCACTGAGGGTGTAACAAACTGTTTATGTGTTTTGTGGGCATGTGCGCTCACTCCACCCCTACCCCCAGTCTCCCCCATGCACAATTCCCTCTAAATCTCACTCCAAAAAAGTTGGCAACTTTGTCTCCGTGGCCTACACAATCCCATCAGGCAAATCTCTCTCAAGACTGGCGCAGCAGCTTTTATACTGACCACATGTGCTAGTAATCCCCAATTAGTTTTACATAAAACATATAAAACTACTTAAAACCTTAAAAATACAATAAAATGTTTCCACCACATGACATAACCATAATCATCAAAATTAAATAAAAAGGCTTGGAATATTGCACTGTATGTATAATGAATATCGCACCCATCAAAGTTCATATTTTTGAATTCTATTGCAAAAAAGGAGCTTTTTCCCCTCAATAATTTACTGAAATGCACTAGTGATGCGTCAAACACTGCAAATGGTGGTATTTGATGTTGCAGAAAGGAGAACTTAAGATTCCATACAATACATAGGTTCCCGTAAAGAATTTGTCAAAAAAAAAATGTCAGCATTCAGAAGGATCCCGACATTAAAAGTTCCAAGTAGAAGGGACATCAAAATACTCATCAATGCTGCATGAGCTATTCAAAGTGTCACTCAGTTTTTGTGAGAGGGAGATCATACAGTTAAGATAGTCATGAGGAGGGTGCTAAATTATGAACAAGTAGCCAATAAATCCACAGCTTAAGCTGCATCCATCTTCAGTATGGGCAGCCTTAAAGAACTAATCAGCCCTGAGTTATTCTTAGAGGCTGTCTTCACAGGGACAATGATAGTGAGAGGGCAAAGATGGGATGCAGATTAGCACTTTTCATTTGTCCTTTTTTATGACTGACTTGCATGTGTGTTGCTGCTTCAGACATTTGGAACATCTTCTTATGAGTCTGAGAAGGTCCAACTGAATATGACGGATTGGAACCAGATTTTATTCTAATCTTTAATGCAACAGATGGCAGAATCGCGTGGCTTATGTGTAATGTCAAGTCAAGTTCAAGTTGTCTAAATAAAGGGCTGCTAATCAGGAGGTCACCGAGTCTATTATCTCTCAGAGCACTTTTATATGATCTGGATGTGCGCCAACAACGAGCTACCAGTTAAAACTCTTACAGCAAATGAATGAATAAACAGACTGACAAGATGTTAATTCAAATGTAATGAACAATATGCAGTTTGATTACACAATATATTTTCCCATTTTTATATGGTTAATCAGTCCAAGTTAAAGGAAGACATTTCATGAGAAATGTCTTTGAAATTACATGAGAGGTCCACTGTGAAAACAGTCAAGGAAGATACATATCATAGATGCATAGATACATCTGTATATGCTACAGCTGTTAAGTATATGAAAAAGTAAAAATAATAAATGAAATATATATATATATATACACACTACCGTTCAAAAGTTTGGGGTCACTTAGAAATTTCCTTATTTTTGAAAGAAAAGCACTTTTTTTCAATGAAGATAACTTTAAACTAATCAGAAATGCACTCTATACATTGCTAATGCGGTTAATGACTATTCTAGCGGCAAATGTCTGGTTTTTGGTGCAATATCTAGATAGGTGTATAGAGGCCCATTTCCAGCAACTATCACTCCAGTGTTCTAATGGTACAATGTGTTTGCTCATTGCGTCAGAAGGCTAATGGATGATTAGAAAACCCTTGTGCAATCATGTTAGGTCTGCAATGCTGTAATTGCTGCAAATGGAGGATTTTTTGACGAAAGCAAAGTTTGAAGGAAAAAATTATTATTTCAAATACAAATCATTATTTCTAACCTTGTCAATGTCTTGACTATATTTTCTATTCATTTTACAACTCATGGTGGTAAATAAGTGTGACTTTTCATGGAAAACACAAAATAATTGTCTGGGTGACCCCAAACTTTTGAACGGTAGTGTATATATATATATATATATATATTGTGGCACCTGGGGAGAGCCTAATTGTGTACCATCTCAGACAGGAACAAAGAGCAGGGGTTCCCTAGTGAGATAACAGGGAGGTGTTAAGGATGAGTGGGTTGAATGCAATGTGACGCGAAGGTCATCTTTTGTGTGTGAGAAGATTCTAGAAGAATGCCGTGATATTTAAGAGAGGAGCTTCTGCTGGAATGTAATTCTGTCTATGCTTGAGATGTGAGAGTGTGTAATAAATCGTCTGAAACAAATCTGCCTCTTCATTTACACGCTCCACACTAGTGACCCAAGACGTATCATGGAACACGAGTCAAGATCCCCGGAGCCGACCTCGACGAGAACCTCCAGCCACGCATGTGCGGTCGCAGTCAAGCTACCGGATTTCTGGCAGAACAACCCGCGCTCTTGGTTCCACCTCATCGAGGTGCAGTTCGCCCTCCGGGGAATAACGGCAGATGACACCAAATTTCACTATGTGGTCGCAGTGCTCGACGCCTGCACAGCTCAGCACGTAGCGAGCCTGCTCGATCAGCCACCAACCAGCAACAAGTACGAGGCGCTAAAGGCTGCGCTCATCCAGCACTTCACTCTCTCGGATGGTGAGATTGCAGAGAGGCTCCTGACGCGGACCGAGTTGGGAGATGGGTCGGCAATAGACCTCATGGAGAAGATGCTGACGTTGAGGAGCACGGACGACGACCACTTTCTGTTTACCCACCTCTTCCTCCGGAAACTTCCGACAGCGGCGAGAGCGACCCTGGCCAATTCGCTGTTGCTGGCCGAGCGGGACTTTCGTGTGCTAGCCCGGGAGGCAGACCCGATCATCATCGCCACCAGGGCGTTCACGACCATCGCGGCAGCGACGGAGCTCAGCGAGATGACCAGAGGAGGCGAGGAGCCACTGATGGCAGCAGCAGCGGGGGCCAAGGAGCGCGAGGGAGACACGCTTTGTTTCTACCACCGCCGCTTCGGAGAGAAGGCACGCAGATGTACACCACCGTGCCAATTCAAGCGCTTGGGAAACGCCAAGACCGGGGGTCGGTAGCAGCCGCGACCCTCGGGGAGGAGAACAAGCTGCTCTACCTGACGGACGCACACTCGGGGAGGCATTTCCTCATGGACACCGGCGCCCAGAAGAGTTTCATCCGGCCGACCTACGCTGACCGGCTGGCAGGATCTAGCAGCCCCGAGATGGCGGCAGCAAACGGCTCGGAGATTAAGACCTTTGGTGAGAAGACTCTACTCTTGTCTCTACACGGCCGTACATATGAGTGGACTTTTGTCATAGCAGCATTGAATTACCATATACTGGGGGCTGATTTTCTGTGTGCACATGGTTTACTGGTTGATGTTGCTAACAGGCGCCTAGTTAATGCACTGTCTTTCGACTCTCTCCCCTGTATAGCTCGAGTGACCCGGCCAACAGCACAAGCCAACGTCACAGCAGCAGGCGGTAAGTTCCACACACTGCTCACCCAGTTCCCAGCACTCACAGTCCCGACGTTATCAGCATCCATCCATCCATCCATCTTCTACCGCTTTTCCGGAGGTCCGGGTCGCGGAGGCAGCAGTTCAAGCAGAGAAGCCCAGGCTTCCCTCTCCCCAGTCACCTGCTCCAGCTCTTCAGAGGGGATACCAAGGCGTTCCCAGACTAGCTGGGAGACATAGTCTCTCCACCGAGTCCTGGGTCTGCCCCGGGGTCTCCTCCCAGTGGGACGTGCCTGAAACACCTCAAGTGGGAGGCGTCCAGGAGGCATCCTAATCAGATGCCCATACCACCTCAACTGACTCCTTTCAATGTGGAGGAGCAGCGGTTCTACTCTGAGCCTCTCCCGGATGACTGAGCTCCTCACCCTATCTCTGAGGGTGAGTCCAGCAATCCTACGGAGAAAGCTCATTTCAGCCGCTTGTATCCACGATCTCGTTCTTTCGGTCATTACCCAAAGCTCGTGACCATAGGTGAGAGTAGGAACGTAGATTGACTGGTTAATCGACAGCTTTGCCTTAGAACTAAGCTCCCTCTTCACCACAACAGACCGGTACAACGTCCGCATCACTGCAGATGCTGCTCCAATCCGTCTGTCGATCTCTCGCTCCATTTTCCCCTCACTCGTGAACAAGACCCCAAGATACTTAAACTCCTCCACTTGGGGCAGGAGCCTGTCCCCAACCCGGAGAGGACAATCCACCTTTTTCCGGCTGAGGACCATGGACTCGGACTTGGAGGTGCTGATTCTCATCCCAGCCGCTTCACACTCAGCGGCAAACCGTCCCAGCAAGAGCTGTAGGTCATTGCTGGATGAAGCCAACAGGACAACATCATCTGCAAACAACAGAGATGAGATCCTGTGGTCACCAAGCATGACACCCTCCATTCCCTGGCTGCGCCTAGAAATCCTGTCCATAAAAATTATGAACAGGACCGGTGACAAAGGGCAGCCCTGGCGGAGTCCAACTCTCACTGGGAATGACTCCGACCGAGTGTTGGCAATGCGAACTAAACTCTCACAACGGTCGTACAGAGACCGAATAGCTCGTAACAACAAGCCCGATACAACAAGCATGGTTTCCACCCATGGGACCCGGCCGGGCTCAGCCCGAAGGAGTTACATGGGTCCGCCCTCCAGTAGGTTCACCACCTGCAGGAGGGATCATGGAAGTCCGGTGCTATGTGGATTAGGTGGCAGTCAAAGGCGGAGACCTTGGCGGACTGATCCCAAGCTTTCTAACGTTATCAGCAGCCATCGCTAAACACGGGGTGGAGCATTTTATCACCACCACCGGGCCGCCCGTTTTTGCACGACCTCGGCGCTTGGACGCAGCTAAACTGGCCATAGCGCGGAGAAGTGCGCCAACCTGGAAAGGTTGGGCATCATCAGGCGCTCAAACAGCCCATGGGCATCCCCGCTACACATGGTCCCTAAAGCTGAGGGTTCGTGGCGACCGTGCAGAGATTTCCGCAGGTTGAACAACGCCACAGCGCACGACCGCTACCCAGTTCCCCACATACAGGATTTTTCCGTTCACCTTGCCAGAGCGCGCATTTTTTCCAAAATAGATCTGGTCCGCGGTTACCACCAAGTCCCAGTGCGCGCTGAGGACATACCCAAAATAGCAGTAATAACTACGTTCGGTTTATTCGAGTTCCTGCGCATGCAATTCGGGTTAAAAGGAGCGGCACAGACGTTCCAGTGTATGATGGATGCAGTGCTGCGCAATCTCTCGTTCATGTTCGTCTACCTGGACGATATCCTAGTAGCCAGCGCGTCCGAAGACGAACACGAAACCCACCTCACAACGGTTTTCCAGAGGTTGGAAGAGCACGGGTTAATAATCAACCCAGCGAAATGTCAGTTCGGAGTGATGGAGATTGATTTTTTGGGGCACTGCGTCTCTCCCGAAGGAGCGATCCCGCTGCCTGACAAGATGCGTGCAGTGGCGGATTTTCCCCAGCCGCAAACGGTCAGGGCGCTACAAGAATTTTTGGGAATGGTAAACTTTTATAACCATTTCCTTCCCCGCGCAGCACAGCTCATGCAACCATTGTACGCCGTGCTCAAAAAACAGAAACCCGCGGATAGGGTTGAATGGACCCCGGAGCGAGAGCGGGCGTTCTCGAAAGTCAAAGCAGCCCTGGCAAGCGCCGCATTGCTGGCACATCCAGACCCAACGGCCCGCATAGCGCTCATCACTGACGCTTCAGATGTGGCCATAGGGGCTGTCGTGGAACAGCGCGTAGCCGGGGCTTGGCAGCCGCTCGCCTTTTTCAGCAGGACTTTGCACGACAGTGAACGTAAATACAGCGCGTTCAACAGAGAGTTGCTGGCTCTCCACCTGGCCATTCACCACTTCCAGTTCTGGCTGGAAGGGTGCAGTTTCACCGCGTTCGTTGACCACAAGCTGCTAACATTCGCGATGGCCAAGGTTTCAGAACCGTGGTCGGGCCGGCAGCAGAGACAGCTGGCCGTGATTTCAGAGTTTACTACCGATATTCAGCATGTGTCGGGTAAACTGAATGTAGTGGCACACTGCCTCTCGCGCGCCGTGGTGGCCCCGGTCTGCGTGGGGATAGATTACGCAGCCATGGCCGCGGAGCAGGTTAGTGACGCGGACGTGCGCGCGCTCCAGTCTGGACCAACAGGGTTAAGGCTGGAGAGCAGGGTGCTGCAAGACGGCATTCCCCCCCCCCTAATCTGCGATGTCTTCACAGGTCGCCCGCATCCCGTGGTCCCGGCCGCGTGGCGCCGCCGCGTGTTTGACTCGATTCACTCTTTGGCACACCCAGGAGTGCGCACGTCGGTCAAAATGGTAGGAGAGAAATTTGTGTGGCCGAGCCTTCGCAAACAAGTGAAAGGGTGGGCGGCAGCCTGCGTGGCGTGCCAACGAGCCAAAGTACACAGACACACGAAGGCTCCCTTGGAGCCGTTTTGTATTCCGGCTAAGAGGTTCGACCATGTTCACGTGGACCTCGTGAGCCCCCTCCCGTCATCACAGGGGTGCACGCACCTCCTGACAATGGTGGACTGCACCACGCGCTGGCCGGAAGCGGTTCCGCTGGCGGCAACCACGTCCGAGGAGGTGGCGCGCGCTTTTCTAACAGCATGGGTGGCGCGTTTTGGAGCCCCGTCGGACATTACGTCCGACAGAGGCCCTCAATTTGTTTCCGAACTCTGGTCAGCGATGGCCCGCAGCCTGGGTATTACAATTCACCGCACAACCACGTACAACCCACAGGCTAATGGGTTATGCGAACGTTTTCATTGATCATTGAAAGCGGCTCTCAGGGCTTCATTGACGGATGCAAATTAGGTAGACAGGCTACCGTGGGTTTTATTGGGGTTGCGCTCCGCGCCTAAAGAGGATCTGGAAGCTTCCCCGGCAGAACTCGTTTTTGCGCAACCACTCCGGCTGCCCGGGGAGTTTCTGCCAGATAATCCCGCGCCGGGCAGCTGCCCGTCTCAGCTTTTGCAGCGTAGCGCAGACACAGGCACGCTGCCGGGCCCTGCCCACCACAGTTTTCCACACGTTTTTGGGCCTAAAACTTTGAAGAACGCGGAGTTCGTGTTTGTCAGACACAACGCCCACCGCCCTCCACTGTGCCCACCCTATGATGGACCGTTCAGAGTGCTGGAAACAGGGGATAAGCATTTTTTGCTAGACTTGGGGGGTAGGAGGGAAAAAATTGGCATAGACAGACTCAAACCTGCTTTCGTTGTGGAGGACGAGCAAGTGCTGTTGGCAAGGGCCCCTCGGCGTGGAAGACCCCCACGGGGAGCTTCCCAGAGAAACGATTCCTCAGAGCACCCACACGGACAGGCAGAAAGGTTTACCCCCCAAACAACAGCCCCCCAAAGGCAGGGCAGCACCGCCGAGGCGGTGAATTCTGGTTACAGCAGATACGGAAGAAGACTGAAGCCCAAGCAGCATGTGGACTGATGTTTAATGGTTCTATCACAGCATGTGGACTGTTATCCTATTGTCCTATCTAAGATGCTGGGGGGGGGTAGTGTGGCACCTGGGGAGAGCCTAATTGTGTACCATCTCAGACAGGAACAAAGAGCAGGGGTTCCCTAGTGAGATAACAGGGAGGTGTTAAGGATGAGTGGGTTGAATGCAATGTGACGCGAAGGTCATCTTTTGTGTGTGAGAAGATTCTAGAAGAATGCCACGATATTTAAGAGAGGAGCTTCTGCTGGAATGTAATTCTGTCTATGCTTGAGATGTGAGAGTGTGTAATAAATCGTCTGAAACAAATCTGCCTCTTCATTTACACGCTCCACAATATACGTATATATATATATATATATATATATATATATATATATATATATATATATATATAACACATACATAATACATAACAAATAAATAAAGCATAAAAACATCCTAAAAAAATAAGGATGCTGCAGTTATACATTTTTCTAAAAGCTACTGTGCAGACTGTGTCCAGTATTGCTTTTCCAAATAAGTGAATCTATCCATGAAAACAAGTAAAACAGTTGGCTTCAAAAAATATTTCAAAACTGTGGATTTCTATTTGCAAATGGGGGTTTGCATTTCTTCCAATTCTGCATGGGTTTACTCTGGGTAGTCCAGCTTCATCCCATAGTACAAAGACATACACGTTAGTTTGTCTCACCTGAAGTAGCTGAAATAGGCTTCAACCCCCAGTGATGCAAATTAATGTATGAGTAACTACTATTTCACATGCAAAAAGTCTCCAAATTGACAATAGCAAGAAACAAGGAAAATGTTGCAAAAATCTATTATCTGCAACTTGTAGTCTTCCTTCGAGGTGTAGGGCAGTTCCATAGACCTGCTATTGGTGCCAGTCATCACAAAACAGCTTGTCCAGGACATCATGTCATGGACTGTCCATGACATGTTTCCGGGTGGGCTAAAGAGGAGAAAAGTTGTTGAAATCCAACTTTTGCTATGGTTTCCATTGTGTAATTTACACACTATCTGTCCCAACATGGCTTTAGCAGCATAAAGTGCTTTTTGTAAGGGTTTCACATCGTGTAGTGGTTGTCATGTTTGGCTCAAAAGCAAAAGGTGCCCAGTTTGAAACTGGGTGGAAACAGTTGTACACTTTTCTGTCCCAGCATGGCTTCAGCAGCATAAAGTGGTCTTTGTAAGGTTTACACATCCAAAACCAAAACAACTTTCCATCGGACAGTAATTTTCAAATTTACCTGAAAAGCAGCCATACCGAGTTGATATCCTCTCTGGAACATGGTTCTCAGGAGCAACTGCTTTTCAGATCTTGTTTCATGGGTTTTTGTGACATACTTGTCAAAGAGGCAGTTTCTGTAGTGTAGTAGTTATCACATTTGACTTACAACCAAAGGTCCCACATCGATCCCGGGCAAAACAGTGTTTCATGAAATATTGCAAGCCCTAACTAAAATGTGTTATTTGTGGTCTTCTGACCAGGTGTAAGACAGCTCCATAAACCTTCTATTGGTGCCAAACAATAATCATGTAGCTTGACAGCTTCTCAAATATGCAGATGTAGCAAGTTTGTGTCGTATGTTAAACAAAACAGTTTGCCCAGAACATCATAGCATGGTCTGACCAAATTGAAATTCCCTTTGCATTACTACTTTTTTTTTTTTTTTTTTACTTTCTGTGATCTAGCATTTGATCAGTTTTCCATAGTGTAGTGGTTGACACATTTGCCTTACACGCAAAAAGTCTCCAGTCCCAAAACTGGGTGGAAACAGTTGTGTTTTACACATTTTCTGTCTCAATATGGCTAGAGTAAAGTGGTCTTTGTCAGGTTTTTCACAACGAAAAGGACTTTCCATCAGTCAGTAGGCTTCAAATTTACCTGAAAAGCAACCATACAGAGTTGATCTCCTCTCTAGAGCATGGTTCTAAGGAGCGACTGCTTTTTCAGATCTTGTTTCAAGGGTTTTTGTCGCATACTTGCCAAAGAGGCAGTTTCTGTCGCGTAGTGCGTTACCACATTCATGTAAACAAATGAAAGGGTCCTGGATTGATCCTGGCAGAAACAATGCTTCAAGAAAATGCTGCAAAACCCTAATTAAAACATGGTACTTGTGGTCTTCTGACCAGGTGTACGAGGGGGTGCTGAAAAGTTCATAGTGGTCAAATGTGATCAATGTGGCTTATTTTTCAACAGTCTCCCTTCGGTCCACACACTTCTTCCATCGGTGTTGCACGCACTTGGAATCCCTGCGGTTGAAAAATAACACCTCATTTTGTCAAATTGACCACTCATGAATGTTTCAGCCTATGAACTTTTCAGCCCCCCCCTTGTAAGACCGCTCCATAGACCTTCTATGGTTGCCAAACAATAATCATGTCTCTTGAAAGCTTCTCAAGTATGCAGATATAGCAAAGTTTGTGCCGTACATTAAACAAAACAGCTTGTCCAGAACATCATGGCATGGACTGCCCAAAACTGAAGATCCCTTTGCATTACCATTTTTTTTACCTGCTGTATCCAGCTTTTGGTAGGATTTCCAAAGTGTAGTGGTTATCACATTTGCCTTACCCCCAAAAGGTGCCCAGTTTGAAACTGGGTAGAAACAGTTGTACATATTTTCTGTTCCAACATGGCTAGAGCAGCATAAAGTGGTCTTTGTAAGGTTTCCACATCCAAAACCAAAGGATATTCCATCAGTCAGTAATTTTCAAATTTATCTGAAAAGCAACAATACCGAGTTGATCTCCTTTCTGGAGCATGGTTCTAAGGAGCAACTACTTTTCAGATCTCGTGTCATGGTTTGTTTTTTTTTTTGTTTTTTTTTTTGTTACTTATTTGTACCGTAGGTAGACTTGGTTTGCAGTCTGGTGACAAGCCACCGGCTGCTGGTCGCTGCGTGCGCGAGCGCCCTAAACCTACATGTTTTGGTATGCGGGAGGAAACCGGGTTTTTGTCACATACTTGTAAAAGAGGCAGTTTCTGCCGTGTAGTGGTTATCACATTCGCCCAACACACAAAAGGTCCCCAGATTGATCCCCTAGCAGAAACAGCATTTTATGAAAATAATGTAAGCCCTAACTAAAATGTGCTACTCAGCCCCACCTCGTAAGACAGCTCCATAGACCTTCTGTTGGTGCCAAACCATAATCATGTAGCTTGACAGCTTCTCAGATATGCAGATGTATCAAAGTTTGTGCTGTACATTAAACAAAACCGTTTGTCTAGAACATCATGGCATGGACTGGCCAGAACTGAAAACCCCCTTGCATTATCACTTTTTTTTTTTTTTTTAAATTTTCTGTGATCTAGCTTGTGGTAATCCAGCCACAGGGGGTGCACAAGCCAGTATACTCCTAGTGCCAGTCCACACCCGGATAAATGGGAAGGGTTGTGTCATTAAGGGACAGCCGACGTAAAACCTTTGCCAAATCAGACATGTGGATCATGACGAATCGGTCGAGGCCTGGGTTAACAACAACTGCCACCGGTGCTGTTAACTGACAGGGTGCCAGTGTAAATTGGGCTACTGTTGGTCGAAGATCGAGCAGGAGAAGAGGGGGAAGGCACATTAGGAGGCAGAAAGAGAAAAAGAAAGGTAGAAGTGTGGAGGTGAGAGTAGGGACGTCAAACCTACTTTTCACCCCACTTATATCACGGACACACAGATCGTCCCAAATGTCTCCTGAGCCGGTGGACGGAGCCACTGTTTATAGCAGGATACGATACAACAGGGAAGAGCTGCTAGCATTTAACCGCCACCCGGTCCCATTGGAAAAACTCGACATACCGAGAGAACTGAGGTGAAAACGTCGCGGCTGCCGGGCTGGAGTAAGGCGGAGGACAAAAAATATAAGGTACAGACCCTCCCTTCCATTTGTTGTCATGGGAAATGTACGGTCGATACTGGGAAAGTTAGATGAGCTAGCGGCTATCTGCCGTTATGATAGCACATATCGGGAGTGCTCTCTCCTTTTGTTTACTGAGACGTGGCTAACTGAACTAGCAGCAGATGCTAACATTGAGCTGGAGGGGTTTTCACATGATACGAGCTGACCGAACACCAGACAGTGGCAAAGCAAGGGGCGGTGGAGTGATAATGTATGTTAACAACAACTGGTGCAGACCGGGACATATCACTGTTAAACAACGACACTGCAGCAAAGACATTGAGTTGCTAGCTGTTAGCATGAGGCCTACATATCTCCTGAGAGAAACACTCACACGTGATCTGCATTGTTGTTTATGCAAATCGACGGCGAACGCTGGGACAGCGCGTGACGTCATCCATTCAGTAACCAGCAGGCTGCAGACAGAACACCCAGATGCTCTTCTCCTCATCTCAGGCGATTTCAACCATGTTTCACTGTCTCCCATTCTACCCACGTTCACCCAGTATGTCACATGCCATACTAGAGACAATAAAACACTGGATTTATTCTACGCAAACACTAAGGAGGCGTACACCTCATCACAACTCCCCCCACTCGGGAGATCGGATCACAACTTGGTTCATCTCGGCCGGTGTACAAACCCCTAGTGCACAGACAACCTCCGGCCATGCACACTGTGGAGTTATGGTCTGAGGAGACAATGGACACTCTAAAGGACTGTTTTGAAGCCACCGTCTGGAAGCAGCTCTGCGATCCACATGGTGAGGACATCGATGGCCTCATTCACACCTTCACGGGCTACCTCAGCTTCTGTGTGGACAAATCCGTTCCCACCAAGACCATACGGCGTCACTCAAACAACAAACCCTGGATCAACCCTGAGATAAAAACACTTCTGAGAGAGAAGAAGAGGATCTTCAGGTCGGAGAACAGAGAGATGCTGAAGTCCGTACAG
This sequence comes from Pholidichthys leucotaenia, assembly GCA_020510985.1. Lineage (NCBI taxonomy): Eukaryota > Metazoa > Chordata > Actinopteri > Cichliformes > Pholidichthyidae > Pholidichthys > Pholidichthys leucotaenia. The sequence goes on along the minus strand of CM035836.1, from coordinate 472,195,113 downwards.
AGGGAGCTGAGGAGAAAGATCAGAGAAGGCAAGGACAGCTTCAGGAAGAAGATGGAGGACAAGCTGCAACAGAGCGACATCAGCGGGGTCTGGAGAAACCTCAAAACCATCTCGGGGCTCCAGAATACCTCCCCCCAGGCCACGGGGGCAGGGGAGTGGGCGAACAACCTGAATCTGTTTTTCAATAGATTTGACCAACCGCCCTCCCCCCTGTCTGCACAACAACCACTGCTGCCTCTAAGAAATCAAGTCCTGCTGCCCACTCCCCCACTCCACCGACACCCCCCCACTCCCAACACACAGCCCCCCATCCTGACCCTGACCAAGACCCAGGTGAGGACGGAGCTGAGGAAGATCAAGGCAAGGACGGCGTCGGGGACCGGACAGCATCAGCGCAAAGCTCCTCAAGTCCTGTGCAGACAGCTGTGTGGGATTGTGACGTATATCTTCAACATGAGCCTGAAACTGGGGAGGGTACCACAGCTGTGGAAAACATCTTGTGTGGTACCTGTACCAAAAACTTCCCACCCCCAAAGACCCTGAACAGCTACAGACCGGTGGCCTTGACGTCCCACCTTGATGAAGACCCTGGAGAGACTGCTCCTTGCTCATCTCCGCCCCCTGGTGGAACCAGCGATGGATCCACTCCAGTTCGCCCTACCAGCATGGCATTGGGGTGGAGGATGCGGTGATCTTCCTCCTTCACCGTTCTCTGTCCCACCTGGAGAAGCCCGGGAATATGGTGAGGATCATGTTCTTTGACTTCTCCAGTGCTTTCAACACCATCCAACCGATGATCCTGAAGGACAAGCTGCTGCGCGCAGGGGTGGACCAGCACCTGTCATCATGGATCCTGGACTACCTCACGAACCGGCCCAGTTTGTGAGAACCCGGGACTGTGTTTCCGACACGATCATCAGTAGCACGGGGGCCCCCCAGGGAACGGTGCTGGCTCCCTTCCTGTTCACTCTTTATACTGCGGACTTCTCACACAACACAACACACTGCCATCTACAGAAGTTCTCTGATGACTCTGCGATCGTTGGTCTCATCTCCAATGGAGATGAAGCTGAGTACAGAGGGCTTATCCAGGACTTCGTGGACTGGTGCCATCGGAACTGCCTCCAGATCAACGCGAGGAAAACTAAGGAGCTGGTGGTGGACTGCCGCCAGGCATGGGCAGCCCCCTCACAGTACCAGTAAATATACAGGGAACAGACATCGAGATGGTGACATCCTATAAGTACCTGGGTGTTCATCTGAACAATAAACTAGACTGGTCACACAATACTGACGCACTCTACAAGAAGGGACAGCGCAGGCTGTTCCTGCTGAGGAGACTCAGGTCTTTTGGTGTACAAGGGACGCTGCTGAAGTCATTCTATGACACGGTGGTGGCATCAGCCATCACTTTTGGAGTGGTCTGCTGGGGCAGTGGCATTACTGCAGCCGATAGGAAGAGACTGAACAAACTGATTAAGAAAGCTAGCTCTGTCCTGGGGCAGCGCCTTGATCCGATGGAGGAGATAGGAGAGAGAAGGACGGTGGCTAAACTGTCCTCTCTGCTGGAGTCCGAGTTCCACCCTATGCAGGACATACTGGATGCACTGAGGAGCTCATTTAGCAGCAGACTACATCATCCCAGGTGCACAACCGAGAGGTTTCGTAGGTCCTTCCTACCAACGGCTGTCAGACTGTACAACCTAAGCAGGGCTGCTCGCAGAGATAGCAAAAAGACGTAACAAACTAATAGTTTTTTGAATGCAAAGATGCAATAGACTTACACAATGGTCCCCTCCAGCCATACAACTAGGAACATACCGGTCGCTATGGAGGGTGAGAATATGTATGGGCACATAATCATACCATGTAGGATAACTAAGTAGACGGTTATGCTGTTTCATTCCCATCTAGCAACAATGCTCTGCACTGTGTGTGTTTATATATTTACATATTTATTCCATCTAGCTACAATGCTCAGCACTGGGTGTGTTTATATTTATATATCTATATATTTATTCCATCTAGCTACAATGCTCCGCACTGTGTTTTTATATATCTACATATTATTCCATCTAGCTACATTGCTCCGCACTGTGTGTGTTTATATACTTGCATATTTATTCACCTAGCTGCAATGCTCCGTACTGTGGGTGTTTATATATTTACATATTTATTCCATCTAGCTACAATGCTCCTGCACTGTGTGTTCATATATTCATATATTTATTCCATCCAGCTACAATGCTCTGCACTGTGTGTCTGTGTGTGTGTGTATATATATATATTTTATAGTAATATGTACATATGTATATTAGCTGCTCTTGCTTGCTTGTTTTTTTTTCTTGCCTTCTGATTGTTGCTCTGAGTGTTGCTATCCCTGTGCTGTTGCAATCCTGGAATTTCCCCGTTGTGGGACATAATAAAGGCTATCTTATCTTATCTTATCTTAAACGTAGGGACCTAAGACTGGTAAGAGCAGAGAGTTGGCTGATATGATGGAGAGAAGAAAGGTAGATATACTGTGTGTTCAAGAAACCAGATGGATGGGAAGCAAGGTTAGGATCATTGGAGGGGGATTTAAACTGTTCTACCATGGGGCAGATGGGAAGAGAAATGGAGTAGGAGTAATCAAAACGGACATTTTGTATATTATAGTTAGTTATTCTTTTTCCCCAAGTATGTCTCAGGGAATGTGTGAATGGATGGGGGGTGGGGGTGGGGGGTGGAGCTATGTGGGAGTGTGTCTTAATCATGCTGCTTCTTATATGGATGCCGAGAGAAACGCAATTTCATCTTGCCTGCACTACAGTTGTATGTACAGCAATATGACAGTAAAGTTTGATTTGATTTGATTTGATTTGATCTTGAAGGAAGAGTATGTGAAGAGTGTTCAGGAGGTAAAGAGGGAGTCAGACCAGAATCATGAGTTTGAAGCTAGAAGTCAAAGGTGTGATGTTTGAATGTTGTCAGTGCGTATGCCCCACAAGTTGGATGTCAGGTCAAAGAGAGAGAGGAATTCTGGAGTAAGTTGGATGAAGTGGTAGAGTGCTCCCAGGGGGTAGAGAGTGGCAATTGGAGCGGACTTTAATGGACATGTAGGTGAAGGGGAACAGAGGTGATGAGGAGGTGCTAGATAGGTATGGTGTTAAGGAGAGAAATGTGAAGGACAGATGGTTGTGGATTTTGCTAAAGTCACGTCAAAGTTTATTTATATAGCACATTTAAAACAACCTCCGTTGACCAAAGTGCTGAACAGATACCAAAAACAGAATTAACCATAAAAACAAGTGGGTGTAAATGTTCCCTTCATCATAGCAGTCTGTCGGGGTCGTCAATGACTGTTTCATTTAGGTCTGATCAGATTCTCCACGCAGCTTGCAGGTTTGTTAATCTCTGCTCTTTGTGTTGTGCATGTCACGATGCACCGACTGGCAAAAGTCTCACCACAGACCCTGCGACAGATGTGCTTATCTGCCATGATGTCCAGTCTCACCCCCGTGTAACTGGAGTGGTCCACCACAGACCTGTGACAGATATTGTTTTTTAGTTCTGCCAGAATGCCCAGTTTCACCCTCCATGGCCTCAGAAGGGCGGGGTTACCGGTTGAATTGCCAACGGCCCAAGCCATGAGACAGGTAGTACCGGTTTTCATGGCTATCCGGTAGCAAGCAGATCAATGCCTGACCTGACACTAGAAATGTAGAAATGTTCCCCTTAAGAGACAGTAAAACGCCTTGTCTTGTTAAGATTCTTCAAGAGGAAGTTTTCACCCACTGGGAGTGCCACAGTACCTGGTCTCTGACAGAGGACCACAATTTACCACCAGTCTCCTGACAGACCTCTGTAAAACCTGGGGGAGTAGTGCAATAATTAACCATGAGCTACCACCCTCAGACTAACCTCACAGAACGCTTCAACAGGACAATAAAGACCATGATTGCCTCTTTTGTTGGTCAGTACCACAACACCTGGGACCAGTGGATTCTGGAGTTCCAGTTTGCACTCAGTACTGCCCAACAGGAAACAACAGGAAGAACCCCAGTGGAACTGGCCCTCGGGCAGGAAACTGCAGGGACCACTGGAGAGGCTCATTCACAAACCACCCTCACTTGAACAGCAAGCAGCTTACGGCGTGGTGGAACGACAGCAGAAGATGGCTGAGAAGGTTAAGCGGAGAGTGGGGGCACACCGGGCCAGACAAGCTAAGTATTATAATTCCCACCAAAAAGATGCACACTTTCAGCAGGGTGAATTAGTCTGAATCAGATCTCATCCACTTCCAAAGGACCAGCAAGAATTTAAAAAAAGTCAGGGCCTGTCATCTCAAAGTAGGATGGAGTAACCCACCTGATAAACAGGACAAAATAAATGTGGTCAATTTAAAAGATATTATGGTGTCTTACCATAGAAGTCCTCCGGCTAGAGGGGGGGCCTATGTAGCACTCTCACATATATTAATTAATTACACTTTATGAATAAATGATTAAATATATAAAGAGGAGGCTTAGTTATCATAATAAAGTGTAATCTTGAAAACTTCTTGCTTGTTTGTGCCCTTTAGCTTTCTAAGTTTCACAATATGGTTGCATTTATTTATATTGGGGGAAAAACTGTCAAAACATCAGGGGATCACATATGTAATCAGCTGATTGTCAGCTGCTGGCTGGCGTTTAAAAGAAAGGCGGAAGCCGTGGCAGAAAAAAAAGGCCATTTCTCAGAAGACTCCAACAGCCAGAAGAGCACCATATCACAGGGAGGCTACAGGAGACCTGTGGGAGTTGGCTTACCCACTCTAGGAACTTGGAGTTGGTATCTTCATGAGAAGCCAGACACTGGGAGGTGTAGGAGCCCCACTGCACACCCCAGGACTGAGAGGCGACAGGGCTGCAGGCCGCTGAGATTGATCATTTTTCTTTTTCTTCTCTTTTACGAACTGCAGTTTCCTGAGCTCAGGTTTTTCCTGTTGATTTGGGAAACATTAAGGTCCGGTTATTTTTGGGGGTAGTAACTGGGCTCTTTTTTTTTTTTTCTTTTTGTGCCAGTGAAGATTTGTAGGGCCATTGCCACTTGCATTTTTTTGTTCATGTTTGGAGTCGGTAATTGTGGATAAACGACTGAATATTGGACTAAGAGATTATGCTTGGTTGTGGCTTAAAACAATTTGGTGTGCCAGTAACATGTAAAGAATTGATTTGATGTGTAGTTATTGTTCGGTTTTGGGTTTTTTTTTGTTTAATTACAACACACTGAAAATCATATTAGCGTGTGTATTTTTGAAATCATTTGAAAACCCATTTTTTTGAAAATAGTCTCTATTTAATAGCTGAATGTTACACGGGGACCCCCAGACCAGAAAGCAGGGCGGGTGGGAGGGCACAAGCAGAGTCCAAGAACCCCCACACAGAGGAACACAGTGAGTCTGGTGGACTTCCAGAGTCTACAGACCACCAGACTAAAGAGCCACGGCACGTCAGGCGGCTCCCAAAGTCCATAGGCACCAGACCAAAGAGCATGGCAAGTCTAGTGGCCTACCAGTGTTCAAAGACCACCAGACAGAGGAGCATGGAGTGTTGGGTGGTCTCACCAAAGTTCATGGGTCCACCCAAGATGGATGAACATGGCACCGTAAGAGCACTGAGCTCAGGAGCCTCTGGAACACATGGCGGAAGCTCACCGGCCTCAGAAACAACAGCGGTGGCACACCAGCCTCAGGACAACGGAGGAGGAGCACCAGCCTCAGGAACAAACAATGGAGGGCGTACCGGCCTCTGGAAAAATGGTGGAGGCGCACCAGTCTCCAGAACAATTGGTGGCAGCACACCAGCCTCAGGAAGAACCAGTGGAGGCGCATCAGCCTCTGGAACAAATGGTGGAGGCGCACCGGTCTCCAGAACAATTGGTGGCAGCACCACCGGCCTCAGGAACAAACAATAGAGGCGTACCGGCCTCTGGAAAAATGGTGGAGGTGCACCGGTCTCCAGAACAATTGGTGGCAGCACACCGGCCTCAGGAAGAACCAGTGGAGGCGCCTCTGGAACAAATGGTGGGGGTTGACGAGTGTCTGGCTCAGATGCCTGGAAAGCTATCTCCAAAGCAGCTACTTGGATGAGGGAGAAAGGCAGGGAGTGAGGGGGATCCAAGAGGGATAATGTACAACATAAGCGGGATAGGTCCTAGCACTGAACCCTGAGGTACACCATATGGCACGATGTCCTGGATTCCAATGAAGAAAGTATTTTGATAATGACCACTCAAACGAATGTGTCTTTAATTATCACAAATGACGTGGGAAGTCTAGCATTATTTAAGAGCATGCAGCACATACAGCATTTCAGTTTTATTGTTGTTTTCATACATGTGTATAAGAGTGAAATATAATTGTGCCAGTTTCCAGAAGAAACACTGCCAGTTTAGATGTGTTTGTACAGCTAGCATTTCAAGATTCCACTCTGGAGCCTGCATGTTTTTAAGGTTTGAGGCCCATGAAATGATATTTGTCCTTTAGAGAGAACTGTTGACATGTAAAGCCCAATTCATGGTGCCAAGAATGCGTTGGTACACAAACGAGCGCAATGGACGCATTCGTGTGCAAACCTCATGCAGAGGGTGAGCTCTGACTGAGTACATGCAGACCCAAAAAAGTGAACGCACATACAAGTACACAAATGGTTGTAGTGAACTGCGCATGCACCCAGAAAACTACTGCCAAAGGGAAGTACTGAACAATCTGCCAATACTAGGCGAACAAATGACCGTCTTTTTACCCTTCTGTAATTTCCCAGTTTGGGATCAATAAAGTACATCTATCTATCTATCTATCTATCTGTCTATCTGCTTTCTTCCTCTGCCACTAAACAGCAAAAGCTCCTGTTCGTCTTGATTTTCTTAGTATTCACGTACATCCATCGCTTCTTCCATTTTAAATATCTTCTTCTTCCTTCTTTCTTCTGTTTTTTGGTGGGGGCACCCAACTTAAAGGCGCATTACCGCCATCCAGCGTTGGAGTGTGGACCAGACATTTATACCCCAAGGGAGGAAAAAAAAAAAAACAAAAAAAAAAAAACCCCACTATATTCTATTAATTAGCCCCGTATCTTTTAGGTAGACCAACAACTTTCTTACCCCATCCCCCACCATCATGCTTAAGTTAGCATCACCCCAACCCTAATCCTATATTTCCCTCCACTATATCTGTCTCTCTCCGTGGGTATATACTTCTGGCAGTGGAAAATGACATGCTCCACACTTTCTTCTTCTCTCTCACAATAATCGCACATCCCTGTCGGGTGCTTACCTACCAGATGCAAAGTTTTATTTAGCCTAGTGTGTCCCATCCTTATCCTAGATAAAATATTCTCTTCCTTTGTAGTTCTTGTCCCCATCCTGCCCTTCACTCCAACCGCACTTCGGATAGCATACAAATGTCGCCCTGTTTCCCCTGTATTCCCCTATGCTGCCAACTCCTACTAATACACTCTTTAATCAGCGTTTTTGCCTCAGATTTACTCAGTGAAATATCCCACACCTCCCAGTGTCCCAGAGCCTGTTTAGCCAATTTATCTGCGACCTCATTTCCCTTAACCCCCCTGTGAGCTGGAACCCACATAAACACCACAGCCACCCCTTTGTTTCCGAGTCTATATAAAGTCTCATATATCTCATAGATCAAGTCCTGTCTGCTATCAGATGACCCTGATTTTATTGACAGCAAGGCTGCACTGGAATCCGAACAAAGGACTAAACCCTTGACCATCAGCTCCTCAATCCTCTGCAATGCAGCCACCAAAGCCAACAATTCGACTGTATACACAGACAGATGGGAAGATGTTCTTCTATTATCAGATATTTTTAAGGCAGGGATATGGAAAGCAAATCCAGTGCAGCCCGTGTCAGGATCCTTTGATCCATCTGTGAATACTGGGGTAAGGGAATGATATATTGTACCCAACCGATCCTCTACTAAAATTGCAGCGTTTCCAAATTCTCTGCACCCTCGCATCTTTTCCAAAAAAAACAAATCAACTGACACTGGGTAGAAAAACCATGGAGGAGTGACTGGCAAAGGAACTGATGGGATATACGTTCTATCACATAACTTCATATCCCTCGCCACTCTCCCAGCGTGAAATGCAAAATTCTCCCCTTTCCCTCTTTCCCCCTCCCAACAAGGCAACAACACTCTGATTGTAGGATGTTTCTTTTGAGCGTGCCCCTGCAGATTGACCCAGTAACTCATCATCATCTGCTTACGCCTGATACTTAATGGCATTTCCCCCATTTCCACCTGGAGGGCCGCAACAGGAGTTGTTTTAAAAGCCCCACAGCAGATCCTCAGTGCCTGGGCCTGGATGACATCCAACTTGCTCAACGTGGTTTTAGCAGCCGATCCATATACAATACACCCATAATCCAATATAGACCTAATTAAAGCAACATAAATGTTTCTCATAGCCGTTCTGCTAGCACCCCCCACTCAACCCCTGTCAAACACCTCATCACATTCTTGGATCGAACTCGATCCAAGATGGCGCCCACAGCGGTCGACATGGTGCTTCGCTGCGCTCTTTGTTTGTTTTTGTTTGTCAATTGTGTGTCTGCTTGCACTTATACCCGTGAAGAACTTTTAAATATCTGGACTTTCACCCCCACGGACCTCCTCCAGTTTTTCTAGCCCCTGCCGCCGATCTGGTTTATTGTTTGGCTCGGAAAGTGAGACGGCGGAAGAGAGGAAGACGAGCGGGCGCTCTCGTGCGACTTCGCAGGAGAGGCTCGCGAACGGCGCTGCCTGGCATATTTCTGTCCAATACCAACTCTCTCTCTAACAAGGTGGATGAACTGAGACTGCTGATGCGTTTTAAGGACCTCGCCTCCTCAGCTGTCCTCTGCTATACTGAGACCTGGCTCCGGGAAAATATACCGGACAGCGCGCTGCGCCTCGACGGCTTCCAGCTCTTCCGTGCTGATCGTGACACAGAGCTTCCTCCGGCAAGACCACAGGAGGCGGAGTCTGCTTCTACATCAACTGCATCTGGTGCTCTGATGTAACGGTAATTTCCCAAACACTGTTCTCCTGCCTTGGAATTTCTTGTTATCAATTGCAAGCCCTTCTATTCCCCGCGGGAGTTTGATTCTTTCATAATGATCGCTGTGTACGCCCCTCCCGACGCGGACACGCGCGAAGCTCAGCGCGTGCTCGCGGATCACATTCAACACACAGAGCGGAGTTTTCCAGACTCGCTGATTATTGTGGCTGGCGACTTTAATCAGTGCAATCTGAGCCACGATCTCCCCCGCTACAAACAGTTTATTAAATGCCCCACCAGAGGATTAAACACACTGGATCACTGTTACACCACAGTGAAAGACGCATATCGCGCTGTCCCTCGAGCTGCGCTGGGATTATCTGATCACGTGATGGTTCACCTCATTCCCACATACAGACAGAGATTGAAGCTCACTAAACCTGTTGTGAGCACTACGAAGATACGGACCAGTGATGCTGAGGAGAAGCTGGAAACGTGCATGGAAATATCTGACTGGGGCATGCTTAAAGGAGCCACGCATGATCTGGATGAGTACACGGACACTGTGAACTCATATATCCACTTTTGTGAAGAGAACATTCTTCCATCACGCACCAGGGTGAGTTACTCTAATGACAAACCCCTGGTTCACAGCTAAGCTCAGACAGATCAGGAAGGAGAAGGAAGCAGCGCTGAAAAGTGGAGACAGGACCTGCTACAGGGAGGTTAAATACCGGTTTAACAGAGAGCTGAAGAGGGCTAAATCTCTATACTCAGAGAGACTCCAGCAGCAGTTCACTGCTAATGATTCGGCTTCCGTGTGGAGAGGACTGAGGCAAATCACCAACTATCGACCTAAGGCTCCTAAAGGTCAGGATGACAAAGCCCTTTGTCAGAGACTGTCCCAACACTATGCCCGTTTTGACACCTCGTCATCTGTGTCCAACTCCCCCCCCTCCCTCCAGCTCCACAGCCTCCACATTCCCTACTTCATTTAAGGCACCCCCCCCCCCTCCTCCCCCCCTCCCCTTATCATCAGTGAGCAGGATGTGCTCAAACAGTTCTCCCAGACTGAACCCGCGCAAGGCCCCCGGCCCAGACGGCGTGTCTCCCTCCACCCTGAGACTCTGTGCGAAAACAGCTGGCTCCTGTATTCACAGACATTTTTAACACCCTCCCTTAAGTTATGCCACGTGCCATCCTGCCTCAAATCCTCCACCATCATCCCTGTCCCCAAGAAGCCACGGATCACTGGACTTAATGACTACAGACCTGTAGCGCTCACCTCTGTAGTCATGAAGTCCTTTGAGCGCCTGGTCCTGTCCCACCTCAAGTCCATCACCACCCCTCTCCTGGACCCGCTGCAGTTTGCCTACCGAGCCAACAGGTCTGTAGACGATGCAGTCAACCTGGCCCTCCACTCCATCCTGCAGCACCTGGACTCCCCGGGAAGCTACGCCAGGATCCTGTTTGTGGACTTCAGCTCCGCATTCAACACCATCCGCCCCGCTCTGCTCCGGGACAAGCTGTCCCTGCTCAACGTGCCTGACTCCCTCTGCAGGTGGATCATCGACTTCCTGACGGACCGGAGGCAGCATGTGCGGCTGGGAAAGACTGTCTCAGACTATACTAGCATCAGCACCGGATCACCCCAGGGCTGTGTACTTTCCCCCCTACTCTTCTCCCTTTACACCAACTCCTGCACCTCCAGCCACCAGTCTGTCAAGTTGATCAAGTTTGCGGACGACACCACCCTCATCGGGCTCATCTCCAACGGCGACGAGGCCCGCCTACAGGAGAGAGGTGGCCCAGCTGGCGTCCTGGTGCAGCAATAACAACCTGCAGCTGAACGCTCTGAAGACAGTGGAGATGATTGTAGACTTCAGGAAAGTCACTACTCCTCTGCCCCCCCCTCACCCTCTCAGGCTCTCCCATCACCACTGCTGATTCCTTCCGCTTCCTAGGCACTACCATCACCAGGGACCTCAAATGGGAGCTGACCATCAGCTCACTCATCAAAAAGCCCAGCAGAGGATGTTCTTCCTGCGGCAGCTGAGGAAGCTCAAGCTACCCACCAAGATGTTAGTGCAGTTCTACACAGCCATCATCGAGTCCATCCTCACCACCTCCATAACCGTGTGGTACGCAGGAGCCACTGTCAGGGACAGACTAAGGCTGCAGCGCGTCGTGCGCACTGCTGAGAAGGTGATCGGCTGCAAGCTCCCATCTCTCCAGGATCTGTACATCTCCAGGACCCGGAGGCGTGCTGGCCGGATCATAGCCGATCCCTCACACCCTGGTCACGTACTGTTTGCCCCCCTCCCCTCTGGTAGAAGACTTCGGTCCATCCAGACTAAAACCTCCCGTCACATGAACAGCTTCTTCCCCTCTGCCATCAGACTGCTGAACACTAAGTGACTTATTGACTCTCGTGCACCATGTACAGCAGCTCAACCAGACTCATGTCAATCATCACTGTTTTCTTCCTGCATTACCGACTGCACTATATAGTTCTCCCACAGTATCTGCTGCTGGCTAATATATATTTTAACTGTTGACCAGTATCACTTAATCTTATCCTACACTTTATTACATGTATAGTTTATTTCTCTTATCATGTTTAATGTTGCAGCATTGTACCGAGACAAATTCCTAGTTTGTGTACTACATGAACAATGGCAATAAACCTGATTCTGATTCTGATTCTGACATTCAGTACTTTTTTGCACCTAGCTGATATCTTCTGAATATGCTCCCCCCAAGTTAGAGTAACATCAAACCAGATGCCCAGAAACCTGAAAACTTTGACTTGTTCCAATTCCTGAGCGTACAGTGTTAACTGGGCATCCGCTACCCTTTTCCTTGTAAACACCACCACCTTTGTTTTCTCAACAGAGAATTTAAATCCCCAGGAATATGACCATCCCTCCACTGCACTTATCGCTTCTTGTATTTTCCCTCTTATATACTTAAAATTACTCCCTCTTTTCCATAATGCCCCATCATCAGCAAATAAAGAACGGCCAATGTCATTGTTCACAACAGAAAAAACATCATTTATCATAATAGAAAAAAGTACTGGGCTTATAACACTACCCTGGGGGGTGCCATTTTCCACCAAGTACCTATCTGACATGGCTCTGCCCACTCTAACTTGGATGTACCTATTAAACAAAAAATCCTTTATCCAGTTAAATGTTCTCCCAGATATTCCTATCATACTTAGCTTTATCATCAACCCCTCCTTCCACAACATGTCATACGCTTTTTCCACGTCAAAGAATACCGCAATTACCGACTCTTTGTTTACCTGAGCCTTCCGTACCTCTGTCTCCAAACACACAACAGGATCCATAGTTCCCCTTCCTTTTCTAAATCCACTCTGATGTGGTGACAGAATTCCCCTGCTTTCAAGATAAAAGGCAATCCTATCTGTGATCATTCTTTCCATTATTTTCCCCAAATGTGACGTTAAAGCTATAGGCCTGTAACTCGCTGGGTCTGAGGGATCCTTTCCAGGTTTCCTTACAGGAACAATCACAGCTTCTTTCCAAGCAGTTGGGAGCTTTCCCTTTTCCCACACTTTGTTGTAAATTTCCAATAGTTTCCTCCTTGCCAAAGTCCCTAAGTGTTTCACCATGACGTAACAGATACTGTCTTTCCCAGGGGATGTTAATCCTGATTTGTTTACCGCTCTTTCCATTTCATCTAAAGTGAAAGGAGAATCCAACGGGCTACTAAAATCACACCTTTCCTCCAAAACCCCAGGGTGTGCTAAACTCGTCTTACTTCTTCCTCTTTTACCCTCTTCAGTCAGATTACCTGAGCTATGAATTTGAGTCAGGCTCTTTGCTATCATTGTTGCCTTCTCCCCATCAGTTATTGCAATCTCTCCCCCACTTTTTAATATTGGGTACTGCCATTCCCTCCTGACTCCCCTCATAGCCTTGATCATGCTCCACACATCTCCCACGGCTGTTGATCTACCTACAGTGCTGCAGTATCTCTGCCAGCTTTCTCTCTTGGCCCTCCGGATAGTTTTCCTGACTTTTGCCAGTGCTCTCTTATAATTAATCAGGTTTTGCCAATTGTGAGTTCTCCTTAGGACCTTAAGCATCTTATTCCTCTCTTTAATAGCTCTAGTGCACTCCTCTGTCCACCAAGGCACTGCTTTCTTTAATCTTTTCCCTTTACTTTTAGAAATTGACTGATTGGCTGCTTCCAGAAAAATAGTTTTAATACTTTCCTCCATGCTTTCGATGTCTTCACTGACCTCTACTAGGGGAAGGTCTCTCTCACAAATAAACTTAAATAATTTCCAATTAGCAGTGCTAAAAACCCACCTCCCTTCCCTGTGACCACTTACCCTGTTCACTGAAATGAAAAGATTACAATATACTGGAAAATGATCACTTCCCACTGAAGACTCCTCCAAAACCTTCCACTCACACACACTTGCAATATTACTAGTCACCAATGTCAAATCAAGAACTGAACCACTCCTCGTATGTACATCAATCCTAGTTGCTCTACCATTATTCAAACACACTAGCTTCTTCTCTTCCAAGAATTCCTCAATAATCTCACCATTTATGTCTGTATAATTTGCCCCCCATAACACATTATGGGCATTAAAGTCCCCACAAACTACCACCCTGCTTCCATCTATCCCCTCCATCTGAGATAACTGACTCAATGTCAGTCTCCTACAAGGATTGTACAAATTAGCAACTACTAATTCCCCCTCTTTAGTCCAAATTTCAACTACCACATATTCCAGCTCATCCCCTTTACCTACCTCTCTAAACTGAATTCCCTCCCTCACAAATGTTGCACACCCACCTCCCATTCCCTCCTTCCTATCATTCCGAATAGAAACATATCCCATTATTTTAAAATCCAGATTAGGCTTCAACCACGTCTCCTGAACACAAATGACATCTGGTTTGTCTGAAAGTTCCTCAATATATCTTTTAAATTCCTGTCCATTTGCCACCAAACTTCTTGCATTCCATTGAATCACTATAACCATCCTCACAATTCCTTTCCAATCGCTGCTTGATCCTGACTTGTCTGGCTACTGAGCCCACTCCTCACCTCCTCCCAAGTTAAACCACTGAAACCAAGATGGTTAGCTGCTGCCTTCACTATTATTTGAATTCTTTCAGTTTTAGACTTTACTTCCATTGTGGCATTCACAACTCCTGCTATAAAGATAACCAGTCTCTTCAGATCAACCTGAATTTCCCCATTCCGTACCAGCTCTCTTTCCCCTGCAGGCAGCCTCCCCCGAGTCCTTTGCCCATTCCCTCCTCCCTGGTCCGTCCTTTTCACTGCTTCAGCATATGAAACTTTACTCTGTACTCTGACTCGCTGAATTTCCCTCTCTCTCATCATACTTTCACAGCCTCCATAGGCCACACTATGATTCCCGCCACAGTTGCAACACTTTGCCGTTTCTTGCTTACATTCTCCATACTGGTGATTGCCCCCACACCTTGCACACCTTTTCCTCCATCTACAAGTGTTAGCTATGTGTCCAAACCTTTGGCAATTATAGCACCGAATTGGATTAGGGACAAATTCTCTTACCCCATACCTCAAAAAGCCCAAACTTACACTTTTGGGGAGCACCTCTCCTTCAAACTCAACCACCACGCCCTCAGTGTCTCTCCTCTGTCCTTCCCGGGTGGCCTGTAGCCTACGAGCTGCCTTTACTACCCCCCCTTTTAAATTAGCTTTAATTTCTTCCACTGTCATTCCTATCGGCACCCCCCAAATTACACCCTTGTTCCACTTTGACCCGTTACCAATAATGCTTGTATTTTTCACTTTAAATCGCCCAACCTCCCTCATTTTTTCAGCTCTTTCCCTTTGCTCCTCACACCTGCACACAATCAGTAGATTTCCGTCTCTCAATACCTTTGCCATGTATATATCTCCTACCTGGTTTTTCAGTATTGTTGTTAACTTAATTGGGCTCATTGTGGATATCCCCTTTTCGTCCTCAAACCTTACAATAATTTTTAACTCGGCTCCTTCCTGCCCTCCTCCCTCCGCACCACCACCACTTCCACTACTACTAGCCTTCTTTGCATTATTACCGGGAAAGTTATTCTCCCTTTTCTCTTTTCCTTTCCCGTTTCCCTGCCCAGTATCCATACTATCCTCACTGTCCCACAAATCAGAATCTCCCCAGTCTGGCCCATTCACAACGCTGCTGCGCCGACCCGCCACACCTGTCTTTACTCTGCTCCTCCTCTCCATTTTCCCATGCCCGCAGACTCCAGTCCCGTCACCCAACCTCCTTGCCAAACCACCCAACAAACTTCTCTGGCTCTCTCTCGGAGATCTGACCATCCGTCGCTTCCTTTCGTTTGATGAAGTTCAAAATTTCAGCCAAAAAATCAACCTCGCTTCTAGCACCCGCCCCTCCTCCAACGATCCAAAAACTTTTAAATATCTGCCACCGTGCTCTTCTTTTGTGTTTGGATTGCAGCTGTTCAAATCAGTTTGGTGGCTCTTAGCTGCCGCCAACAGTATGGGTATGTGAACTGCAGATTATTTTCACTACATATGCGTGAAATGCAGCTGCTGAGTGGCAGCTGCGGTGGCTCAAAAAATTTGAATACTGCTGTGTATGCGAACACAGTCTACAGAACGCAAACTCTTTCCCCTCAGAGGGACTCTGAACAGGCCTTGAACAGGCTGAGGAGTGATTAACAATTGACTTGTCTGACCTTCTGGAGGCAGGGTGGTGACTCTTCATGCCTCTGCAGTATTTACATACAAGTGGTTGAGAAAGAGGACATTTCACATTCGTTTAACCATTGAAACCTAAATTTCAGCATCAAATCCACCAGAAAAAGTTGAGCGCATGAATGATCCAATAAATTTTCCCTGGTAAGAGCTCAGACTAATTATTCAAACACTACAGTGGAGTATCATCTCTTTAGTGAAGAATACTGCCCAGTCAGCAGAAACCTGCTAGACAGCATTGTGAGTCTTTTAGGCACTGTGAGGGCAGAGTTCAGATAGTTGACAATCCTGCAAGAAGCCCTTTGGTTTCAACTAACAGATAACATTATATTCACTATGAAAAGTCCATATGTTGTTGACAGAACATGGAGGATTGCGAGTTTATTTGCACTGATCTTGTATTGAGAAGCAAATGATATCATTTCTCAGTACAAAACTTGATTGATTACATAAAAACAATTTTTTTGTAAGTTGTCTGTGTTTTTTCAGCTGATTTAAGACGATTTTGTACCGCTAAATCCAAAAATGGCATCCGTTTCTCTCGATCAGGTAAGGTTTTTATGCTAAGTTGTAAGACAGGGGTGTCCAATCATGTGCCATGGAGGGCCAAGACCCTGCAGGTTTTCTCTTCTACCCAGTTGCTTCAGCAGGTGTTTTCACTGATCAGCAATCAGTGGGAAGAAGTTCAGTGAAATCTGGTGCTGAACACACGGGTTGGAGGTAAAGCCTGCAGGGTCTTGGCCCTCCATGGCACATGATTGGACACCCCTGTTGTAAGAAGTTGAACAGCAGTTGTACTGTAAATTGAATAGTAGACACTGATAAAGGTAAGTACATGTAAATTGAATGTTACATCATCATTGTTCAAAATTCAGAGAATTTCAAGAAATAAAAAAGAATTCTGCATCATATAAAGCGAAAATACCAGTACATGTAAACAAAAACGTAAAAAAGATGTGGCCATAGTTCAAAAAGTTGACCTGATTGAGCAAAACCAATGTGATTTTTGGATTCAGCCATCAAAATTGTCCTAAATCTTGTTACAAAAACTTAGACAATAAATTTGGTGTTGACTATGATGCAGAATGCATCAGCTGTAAGGAGTAGCTCTTCCTTTAAGAGTGGAGAGGGTGGGTTTTGGGGAGGGGTCAGGAAGGTTTAAACTCACATACTGTAAAACTGCACCATCTTAGAGTGAAATAACAGAACCTTTGGTAGAGGGAGAGTCAAAATTAAAGAGAAGTGGGTAAGTACAAGTTTTAAAGTTTTATCTAGGCATTCAGTATAGATATTGCTTCATGTGATGTCAGAAGTAAATTTGAATTGTACTTTAAAAATGGATTTGAAGGAGCCGTGATTGCAGCCTCATGACTCATGAGGTTAACTATCAACTTTTAGTCTAACTCTGCACATTCCAGTGTTTAGCTCTTTGAAGCAATTAATTATATCCAGTTAAAGTGCCTCAGACCTCAATTATTTCTGTTCTGAAATGTTCCAGTCAATACAATGCTGTCCAGAGTTTGCAGACTGATCTGCTGTAGTTTGAAGGAAAAAGAAGAGGAGGGGAAAGCAGAAGGTCAGTAATACTTGACAAACACTCTAATTCAAAGTTAAATTTTGCGTCATAGTCTAAAATGTGTCAGTATTGTGTGTTCAAAGTATACTCACTCACTGTAAAGGCCTGATGAGAGTCCCTCCAAAGGGAAAGCGTACGTGTTCTGTAGACTGGGTTTCCGTTAACAGCAATATTCAGAGTCTTGTTTGAGCCAATGCAACTGCTGCTCAGCATCTGTGTTTCATACATGCGTAGTGAAAATAATCTGCAATTCACATGCCTGTCCTGTCGGTGGCAGCCAAGAGCCACCAAACTGATTTGAATAGCTGCAATCCAAACACAAAAGAAGAGCACGATGACGGATGTTTTAAATGGCAGAAGCGATGGAGGTATGTGGATACGATGACAAACCGGAGCTTTTTCCGTTTATTAGCAGAGGATATTTTTTGTTATTTTAGGTTATTTTGTAGCAATAACCCTGTGTGTATAAGCTGGTCTTTTGTATTTATCGCTCAGTATGTTTTCATTATTGCTACGTACATATTGTATTCAACTTTTAGGTAATTTTGTTTCAAGCATTATTTATTGTTGTAATTATAAGAATGTTAAATGCATGATTGAACTGTGAGTGTGATAGTTTGTTTTTAGGGAGCAGCATCTCAACTTCGTTGCATTGTTCACTAACAATGGAATGACAATAAAGGCACTTTGACTTTGAGGAAGAAGACAGATGGGCAAAAAGATGAACATATGTTCTCCCAGTTTCCTGGTGCATGCACAGTCACTGCGATCACTTGCGAACTTGTACGTGCATTCACTTTTTTAGGGGCTACATGTGCTCAGTCAGCGCTCACCATCTGCTGTGCACAAATGCATCCACTGTGCTCGCTCGCGTACCGACGCATTTTTGCCACTACGATTTGGACTTTAATGTCATTATCTGATTTGCATGCGTGTCATTTCCTAAAGTTGAACCCTAAAGTTCCTCTGAGCCCAAGTTATCAGCAGTACACCGGTATACAGATGGACTGCAGACTGGTTGCTCCATTTAAAAAAGGCAGAATGATCAAGTTTATTAGTTTAAAGCAGAAAAGAAATATAAAAGTTTGAATGACCTGATCCTAAGTCTTTGGAACATTACTCTTGATATTTTTCCCAGTCACAAATATTAGAAGTGTTAACTGCAAAAATTCCTTTTTAAAAATTTTTAATAAAGTTGAACTCTTTTTCTGCCAAATAAAAGGTAGGTCCTTCTTTGGTCATCATTGTGGCTCTAGATAAGTATTTGTGCAAATAGACAGGCTGTGAACAGGTTATTTGATTAAAAAATGAAGGATTCATGGGGGTGGGGGTGCCATTTACCCAGCACCCTCAAAAAGCCCAGAATAAAAAAAAATTTATGTTGCATTTTTTACATTTCTAATTAATGTCATAATGAAATTCACCCTAGCTGAATGAAGTGGTTAAGAGACTGAACCTTTGCATCAACAATAATGATGGATGTTCTCAGGCCTCTATCACCCCTTTAAAAAGGTGCAAAATGGTTTAGTCCACACCTGTTGACTGAACCGAATAATGTATAGAGTGTTCAGTAGTGATGGGATCTGTTACGTATGTAAAATACCTCTGTAAAGGATGAGGCCAGATGGCTGGACGAACTCAGCTTTATTGAACGTTGTTAACTCAGCGGACACACAGTAGACACCAGGCAGAGGGCGCCAGTCGAAGAGGCCGCATAATGGATGCCCTCTGCTATTTATAGGGTGGTGCAGTGGCAGAACAGGAAGTGCCTGCCACTACACCACACTTCACAATAAAGGTGTGAAACAACACCAGCACATTTCCTCCCCCCCTAAGAAAAGTCCAAAACCACTCACTCAATTACCCCCCTCACAGTTTAGGACCCGAATCACGCACTAACAAAATGAAAACTGATGTGTCTAAATGGCCAAACACATTCACACAACAAAACCTAAAATAGGGCAGATGGGTGGACTACCGTCCTGCCCACATGGCATGCTGGATTATTCTGCCACCTGATAAGCTAAAGAAAAGTTCATTAATAAACTAAAATCATTGCCGTGTTCCTAAACTAATAAAAACCACACAAAACAATCCCATTTTACAACATACATAAACATATGAACATCACAACTATTACACAAAATTTACAGCACTGTCCCTTGGGCAGGAGGAGCAGAACCAGCATGGGGGGCCCAGTTCATCCCCTCAGCAGACACGCCCCTGGAAGCAGCAGGCCCCCGGGACAATGACTGATCTCTCGAATGAAAGTGCCTCTCCTCATCACCACTGACTTTCTCTCTCATCCAGCCCCGTCACCAGAAACCTCTTCCCAGATGTGCCAAAACTGATTGGCGTGCCTCGCCGAGCCATCAGACAGCTGGAAGTACGCTGGGTACCCTCCTCTACCGTTTCCCGAGCGCCGGCACTGAGACACTCCTGCGCCGAACCTGAGTGAGCCTGGTCCTGCTTGACCGCCGTGGTGTCTTAGTCCTTCGTCCCACACAATGTCATCATCGACCACCAGAACTGCAGGGTTCCACTGGCCATAACCCGACCATTCTTCCCCAGCGTAGTCTTTAATGGTGAAACCCAGTCCGTAAAACAAATCACAGCCCATGATGTTATTGCCTCGGGCTGTCACATGGAACGTGAAGTCAACCATCGTTGCAGACTTGTACTGAACCGTTAACTCCAACGTCCCAACTGTGCACAGCCTGCCACCTGCGTAACCATAAAGCGGCGCTGGGTTACCTCTTACTCTGTAGTAGGGGAAAAACTTCCTCACCGTGGCCCAATTCAGCAACGACCCCTCCGCCCCTGTGTCAAGCAGCAGCGGTATCTCCACGCCGTCCAGTTCCACTGCACAGAAAGTGTACCTGTTGGTACTGGGAGACACCGTATGGATGGTTGTCGGGGGCGGACGGAGTGATTTCTTCCGTGGGCTCTCCGGCTCAGATACACTGCACACTCTAGCATAATGGTTCCAGCGTCCACATCTGCTACAATGCTTCATTCTAACCGGGCAGTCCTTAGCCTTATTTCGGTGCATCACGGACCTGCAACTCTTGCAAAGAGTTGCGTTTGTAATATCATGGATAAATTTCAGTTGGGCTTTCGGAAAAATCATTCTACCGAAACAGCTTTAGTCAGAGTCTCCAGTGACATTATGATGGCGGCTGACACTGGTAACTACACAGTTCTGGTTTTATTGGATCTTTCTTCTGCCTTTGATACTGTTGATCACTGTATAATGACCAACAGACTCAAAGAGCTAGGGTTGTCTGGTTCTGTTTTAAAATGGTTTTCATCATACCTCTCCAGAAAAACCTTTAATGTGTCCGTGAATCAAATCCTTTCTGAAATAGCATAATATCCATGTGGGGTACCACAAGGATCAGTACTAGGACCCATTTTATTTCTAATTTACATTTTGCCACTGGGATGGATAATTAGCCAGTTCAATGATATTTCTTATCATCTTTATGCTGACAATATTCAGTTGTACTGCTCTTTTAAAGAGTCTGAGTTTTACATGCCATCATCTTTAACTAACTGCTTGTCTAACATCAAACAGTGGTTCAGTGCAAACCTTTTACAGCTTAACTCAGACAAGACAGAGACATTAATTATCGCTCCTGAAAACAAGATCTCGCTTATTAAGCACCACATGGGTACACTATGTTCCTCTGTCCAGGCAAGTCTTCGGAATCTTGGTGTCAGTTTTGACTCGGCTATGTCTTTTGAGCACCACATTAATCAATTAATTCGAAATTGTTTCTTCCATCTGAAGAATATTTCTAAGTTGAGAACCCTGGTGTCAAAGGCGGAACTTGAGATGATTATTCATGCTTTTATTTCTTCTCGCTTAGACTATTGTGATATTCTTTTTACTTGTCTGAGCCAAAAGCACCTTCAACGCCTCCAGGTTGTTCAAAATTCGGCTGCCAGACTTTTAACTCACACTAAGAAAAGGGCTCACATTACACCGGTTTTGGCAGCACTTCACTGGCTCCCAGTTGGTTTTAGGATTCAGTTTAAAATTTTAGTTCTTGTTTTTAGAGCTATTCATGATCAGGCCTCTAAATACATCACTGAGCTGCTTAATGTGAATAACCCCTCGCGGTCTTTGAGGTCCTTGGATCAACTTTTATTGGCTGTCCCTCGAACCCATTTTAAAACTAGAGGTGATAGAGCCTTTCAGGCAGTGGCACCAAAATTGTGGAATGCTCTACCATTGTCTTTGCACTCAGTAGACTCTGTCGAGGCTTTTAAAAAGCAGCTGAAGACACTGCTGTTTAAACAGGCTTTTTAGTTTGATTTGGTTTTTATGTTTTTTTTCATGTTTTTATGCCTTTATTATTGTATTTGTGATGTTGTGTTTTATTTTATTGTGCAGCACTTTGATCCTTTCCGTGAAAAGTGCTATATAAATAAATTTTACTTAGCCTACTTACTTACTTACAAAGGGGTTTTCCCGGGGCAGACCTTTGGCTGGCAGCACTGGCTTCCGTAGTGTCGTCGTTCAAGCTATCCAAGTCTGCTACATTTGCCGTGGCGGGAGGCTCCAGCGGCCGCTGTGACTGGTGCCAGTTTAGCTCCGAAGCTAGCTTGTCTGCAGCCTCCAACTGGAGAGCTAGCTTGACGGCCCTGGCTAGCGTTAGGTCACTCGGCACCGTGAGTAGCTTAGCCCATATAGCAGTGCTACTTGTGTGCTCCGCAAGTTGGTCATTCATCGTCCAGCAGCCCAAAATGACACTCACTAGCTAACTGCCTCAAGTCGGCGAGTGGCTTGCTAGCAGCTCGATGACATCTTCAAAAGAGTCTGAAGCCCCAAGTGTGCGCAGGACATGCTGGCTCTGAATCCTGAGGTTGTGAACAAGTAGCGCACATGCGCTTAACTTGTCGAGCATACCCAGGTCAAGTGCGGTGATGTAGGACTGGAAAGCTTCAAGCCATCTCGGCCACGGAATGGGCAATTATCCCGGGAGCTTGAGGAAGGGGCGAAGTGGTGTAATGCATGCCTCCATTAGTTAATCCTCGAACGCCAAATGTTATGTGTGTAAAATACCTCTATAAGGGATGAGGCCAGATGGCTGGACAAACTCAGCTTTACTGAACATTGTTAACTCTTTGAGTGTGAGAATTTTCGTGCCCCTAGTGGCAGAGCACGTCACTGTGCCGGTCTTCTCACTCTGACATGATCGCCTGCCTTAGGTATTTGTACTGATTGTACTGATTTGCCAGTTTCAAAAGGTGGCAGACATCCGTTGAAGGATTCAGCAAAATTTATGTGGGATAATCATAAGACTTTGTAGATGTGGTACAGACTTTAAATTACTGACAGAACGCAAAACATGGACCACGATGTGTGAAAACGCAGCAACCACACCAGCCAGCCATTTACCCAGCCAGCCAGCCAGCCCCCCTTTGTCAACAGTAAGTGACTTATTTTGTTTTTTTAAATGTATTGATTTCTTGTTCATATACTTGAAGATAAGATGATAAGGTACCTCTGTAAAAAAAAAAAAAAAAAAAAAAAAAGTGTCAAAAGACTGAACCTGTCACAACTTGTTGCTCCCAGTCATCTACCTCAGCTGCGCACACACCTGTGCCTCATCAGTAATGGGCTATTTAACCCACTCGGCCCAGAACTTTGGTCTGGAGCCGTCTGTGTATCTACGCTCTCAATCTCTCCGCAGGATCGTTCCTTCCTGACCTGCAGTTCCTCTCATTAGCACGTAAGCTGTATCTCAACTCACCTGTCTTCCAGTCTCTCCCCTGTGCACAGGTGGATTCCCTGGTGGCGGATTCCTCCCATCTTAGCCATCTCCTCTCCTCTCCCCTCTCCTCCACTCCTCGTCGTGTGCGCAGCGGGGCGCTGTCTCCCAGGCAAGAAATCCTTCGCCAACGCCAGCCACTGTTCCACCTGCAAGTAAGCAACTTTCAGTATATCTCTCTCGCATGGTGAAGGTGATCTCATACCTCTGTCTCTGCTCTTCCCATAGGGTTGCCTGGCTGCACGGCGTGCCATTCTGCCCCCAATGCTCCTCGTTCACCCACGGACCATCTACATTCCATACACACGCACTCATACACTCCTTTGTTGTTGAATAAAGCTTTTGAATCTCACCTGAGCCTGCGTGCGTGTTCCCTGGGCCAGTAATTATGTCAGAACCATTCTTTGTGTAAATATGTCCAAAGTCCAGGTTTGACTGAGTTATGGAATTTATAGAGATGTCGCAACATTATGCAAATTAGATGCATAAATTTATTCCCATCTGAAACTTTGGATCATATTTTACATCTTTCTAATTGACAGTAAGCCATTATCTCTTGCAGCTTTCAAGTTATAGCCTTGGAAATCTGAACTATTTTACTGACAAAAAAATATTTACCACTCTTGACCACTAGGGGTTATGTTGCAGTTCGGCAACATACACACTCAGAGGGTTAACTCAGCGGACACACAGTAGACACCAGGCAGAGGTCACCGGTTGAAGACGCCGCATAATGGATGCCCTCTGCTATTTATAGGGCAGTGCAGTGGTGGAACAGGAAGTGCCCGCCACTACACCCCGCTTCATAACAAAGTTATCAAACACCAACGCCACAGGATCCACAGTTCACTAAAATGTACTGAATCACTTCGATTCATTCACTAAAAAATCTGTTCTAAAGATTCATACACCGAATCACTCAGTGCTGTACGGGAGCTCTAACTGCCTGCCACTCACTGAATTGAAAAATGCAGCTGAACTGAGCCAGTGGGGCTTGCTCCTTGACTGCTCTTCAGTACGCTCACTGACTGAACTGATGAGAACGTGAGAGAGGCAACTGTACGAATCAGCATCTGGCGTGTCGGTCTCTGCTCCTCTCTCAGTACACATTCATGTACTGAGAATTTGAGGGAGACAACTGTATGAATCAGCAGCCGGTGTGTCGGTCTCTGCTCCTCACCCAGTACACGTTCATGTATTGAGTGCGGGAGACTGCTGAACATTGGCGCTATGCGTTTAAACATGGTAAACAAATGTAATGTATTATTATTATGCTGGGCTATTTTCACAGTATATTTAACCTTATTATTTTAGTACTTGAGGGTTTTATGCATTTTATTGGTTTTAACTGAGTTTGCTGTTTTTGTTTTGTTTTTTACCAGTTGATTTGTTGTATGTTATTATTAATGCATGTTTTGTTGTGGTGTTTTAGTGTTTTTTAAAAGGATGACTAAAAAAAACAGCGATTGTTAACTGAACTCCACTTCTGTGATTGGTAATAAACCTTGTTTAAACACTACTGCCTACTGTTCCTTGCCGAGGTGCATCACCCAAACGAGGAGTTCTGTTGTTTAGGGAGCTTTTGCCCCAGTGACATACACCTTTTGAGTCTGGCATTTTAGAGATTTGCTTGACAATGGTTTGATATGACCTCAGGTTTTATGATTTAATAAGTCTTTTTAACTGATGTGGATCATGTTCTTAGACTTCCTAAGTCCGATTCCAGCAGTTTAAGCAGCTGTCTCAGTAAGTAAGCCATTACCTCGCTGAGTACTGTGTATGTGATTTAGAAGTGGGGGATGAAATGGCCATTATTTCTGAAGGGATTCGTTCGTTACAGTAAGTGATTCAGTGCAGTTTGTTCACTCAAAAGAACTAGTACACTCGAACGAACTGTTCGTGTACGCTCCAACTCTAGTGATCAGACAGCCAAGAGCAGTGGAAGGCAGGGCAAAGTCTTGTGTCCCAAAATAATGACAGACCGGGGAGGAGCTGGAAGGAACATTCTCTTTATTTATGAACAGGAACACCTCTATTTATATATACAGCCGTAGCCTGTCTGACATCACACGGCCCCGCCCAGACCAGGCTACAGCAACCCCAAAGGTGCAAATCACTATACTATATCTCCCCCCCCCCCCACCGGAAAAGTCTAAACCCACAACACACATTGTACAACTGTACAATCCCAAAACACCACCAAAACAACCAATTCAATTCTTAACAGTCTTTGCTGTAACATAATTGCCCAAATACTTCGGCCGTCGGCGTTCCCTCACCGGGCGACCCTCACCGGGCTCTCCACCACCGGCACCGACGGCTCCAGCTGGGAACCAGCACCACACTGACCACCCCAATCCAAAAAGTCGTTTGCACTGTCCAATGCGGGGTCACCTGCCACTTCTGGTGGGGACCTTGGCAGCCGGCTTGCATGCCACCTGGACCCATCGTCCGGCACGAAAGTGTCTGGACCCCTTTGCTCCACGATCATGCATAGCCCGATCCAAAGTGACTGGAGATTATGGGAGCGTACAGGGTGCCTGACCCACACCCTATCTGCTACACCCAGGTCATGACCCTTCACCTGATGTCATCTGTCAAAGGAGGCCTTCATCCATCTTTGCTGGTCTGATACCCTGCGCCTCAGCGTCCCTGAATCCTCAGTGTGTTCCTTTCGAGCCAGCCCCAGTCGTCTCACCGGAAGTGGAAACTCTCTTCCTAGCATCAGCACCACCAGGCAGCGCCCCGTCGTGGAGTGCACCGACGCTCTATAATGGAGTACGGTGTTATGCAGAGCATCAACAAATGAGAACCTGTCTGCCAATGGGCCCTCAACCCATTCTTCAAGATCCTATTAATCCTCTCCACACTGCCATTAGCCTGCGGGTGGTACACCGCCGTCCGGATGTGCTTAATCCCCTTTGCCCGCAGGAAACTTTCAAAAGTTTCCTGGGCTGCACGGTGGCGCAGTGGTTAGCACTGCGGCAGCACAGTTTACCCTCGGCCGGGGGATCGCAGAGATCGTGGGTTCGATCCCTGCCCCCGGCCAACAGTGATCTGTGTGGAGTTTGCATGTTCTCCCCGTGTTGCGTGGGTTTACTCCGGGATTTCTCCGGTTTCCTCCTGCATGCCAAAAACATGCAGGTTAGGGATACAGGGCGCTTGCACACGCAGCGACCGGCAGCTGGTGGCTTGTCACCAGACTGCAAAACAAATCTACCTATGGGTACAAAATAAGTTTAAAAAAAAAAAAAAAAGCCTCTGAAACAAACTGCGGGCCATTGTCCATCGTCACTGAAGCTGGGATCCCCCATCTAGCAAACAGCAATGACAAGAACCCCGTAATGACCTCCGTTGTTACCTAGCCCATCGGGAGAACTTCCGACCACTTGGAAAACAGGCCGTAAACCACCACCAAGAACCTGCTGCCTGGGGGCGCCGCATATAGCGCACCACAGATGTCCAGTTCAATGTGTTCCCAGGGCCCCTCCGGGTAAGCGATCGGCCGGAGAGGGGGTGGCAGTGGTTTACCAGTCTTCCCACTCTCCAGGAACGGGGCACAGTTTCTGACCATCACCTCAATGTCCTTGTCAATCCCAGGCCACCAAACTGAGTCCCTGCCTCGTTGCTTGACATTAACTACCCCAAGATGGCCCTCGTGCAACATGTCCAGCACCCATCCTCTCAATGCCTCCGGGATCACCGCACAATGACCTCTGGCTATGCACACCTTGTCCCAGCAGCTGAGCTCATCCCTGAAGCGATGGAATGGAGCCAGGACCCCCGGTGTTCCCGCCGACCAGCCCTCTCTAAGCCTTTTCATCACCTAGTCGTTCTCTGAAACCTCTCTAAGTTCTTCACAAGACACAATGCCCCGGAGAGACCCATGTAGGTTGTGGACCAGTTCCGTCTCAACTGGGTCCACAGAGTTCACATCCGAAACCAGCACGCATGTTGGGGCCCTAGACAGCAGGTCCGCCACAGCGTTGTCCTTGCTCGGAGTGTACTTAGTCTCAAAGTTGTAAGCCCTGAGTCTCTCGGACCACCTGTGGATACGCAGCGGCCCGTCCTTAATGTGAAATGCCGGCCATAGAGGTACATGTGCCACCTCTCACAGGCCCACATACAGGCCAGTGCCTCCCTCTCGCCGACAGCATACTTCCTCTCAGGCCCCAATAGAGACCTCAACGCGAAAGCGACCGGACGCTCTGTACCATCCTGTACCTGCGACATCACTGCCCCCAGGGCGGAACCAGAAGCATCACAAGTCACAATCGTAGAGCAGTCAGGGTCAAAATGGGCCAAAACCAGGGGTGAAGTGAGCTGCTGTTTCAGTTTCTTCACCGCCGAACAGGCAGGAGTCCAAGCCCACGGTGTGTCCTGTTTGAGCCTCTCAGAGCACTGCTGAATCGTTCCAGAGTACCTCAGAATGAACCAACCATAAAAGTTCACCATACCCAGGAATGACGAGATCTCCACCAGTGAGGAGGGGTCCGCCAGGCGAAGCACCGCTTCCACTTTCGAAACCAAAGGCCTCAGCCCATCTCCCAATAGCTGAAAACCCAAAAAGTCCACCGCTCCCGCCGCCAGGACGCACTTGTCACTGTTCAGGGTAACCCCATGTTTCTGCAGCCTCTCCAGGACCCTCTCCAGCCTCCCATCGTATTCTTCGCTCGATGCCCTGTGCACCACAGTATCATCGAGGTACACGACTACCCCCTTCAGACCGGCTAATATGGTAGCCATCACCTTCTGGAAGCAGCTCGGTACCGAGCTTAGGCCAAAAGGCATCCTAGTGTATCGGAACACTCCCATATGCACCACAAAAGCGGTCAGGTTTCTGCTGTCCGGGTGTAGTGGCACCTGCAGGTAGCCCTGCCGGAGGTCCAACTTCGAAAAAACCTTCGCCCCACTGAACGTCATCATCAGCTCCTGCATGGTGGGCAGTGGGTACTTATCTGGGACCACCACCTTATTCACCGCTCTAAGGTCGATGCAAGACCTAATGCCTCCTCCTTTCTTCTTCGCCACCACGAGGTTGGAAATCCATGGGGAAGCATCGGCCTTCTCGATGACACCCGACTCAAACAGCCTATTCAGCTCCGCCGACTCCTCCTCACGCAGCGCCAGCGGGAGACCCCTCAATGGCTGAATTTTTGGTGTGACGTTGATAGAATGTGTCAATGCGGCCTAGCCCCACAAATACCTTCGGCCAGCAGAGGTGCCACTCCGCACCCGCAAGCCTTCAGGGTCCATTATTGAAAACCCCAACTGTCCCAAAAGGTCGACCCCCAGCAGGTCTGTCCCCTGATGTGCCACTTGGAACGTAAAGCTAGGGACCTTTTTCGACCCGCAGGTTACCTCGAAGTCCGCCGTGCCTGCCATGTTGATCTCTGCGTGGCCGTAGCCAAAAAGTCTCGCGGCTCCACCCTTGACATGTTTCGCGGAGGAACAGATGCCGCAGGGTTGGGAGGCTCAAGATGGACCTCCCAGCCCCCGAGTCCATCATGAGCGATACGTCAACTCCATCCAGTTGGAGGACATAACCACTTTAGCGGGCCTTTCCCCATCTTTGCCGCGTGGACCTGGGCCTGGCCTCCGGGTCTACCCACTCGCCTCTTCCTCTTTCTTCTCCTCCTTCTTCCTGCCTCCACTACGTCGCCCCGTTAGCACGCCAACTTCTGCGACTGGTGGGAAACTGTGCTTAGCAGACTCCTGGCTAGCCACAGCTTTCCGCTCCAACTGGGCCACCGAGTCCTCTTTCCTCGCCAACTCCAGCACTTCCCCCAATGACGTCGGCTCCGCAGCCAACAGCAACGTAGCTGCGAATTGTGGGTCACCGGTGCCATGCGCCAATCTGTCTTTAACCAGTCCAAACTCATGCGGCCCAGTTCTACTCTTACGTGCCAAGTTAAGAAGGTCTATCAGAAAAGGACTTAGCGACTCACCCTTCCATTGCTGTTTCTGGAAGAAATTCCACCGGCTCTCTGAAACCGTGGAGGGGTCGCCAAACGCAGCATCCAACACTTTCATGCACTTCCCCAGCGGGACATCTCGGCACTGACCAAAAGCGATCCTCCGTCCCTCGGTGCCGAGATGATGGAGCAGAACGCTCTTCTGCCTTTCCTCGCTGGCCGAGTCCAGGCCCTCCGCGTCACAAACACCTCAAAAGCAGCTTTCCACTGAGGCCATGACACACCCGGTAAACCTGGGAGCTCCAGATAAACAGGCATATGCGCAATGCACGCCACCATAATTATCCTCGTCACCAAATGTTGTGTCCCAAAATAACAGACCGGAGAGGAGCTGGAAGGAACATTTTCTTTATTTATAAACAGGAATACCTCTATTTATATGTACAGCCGTAGCCCACCTGACATCACATGGCCCCACCCAGACCAGGCTACGGCAACCCCAAAGGTACAAATCACTATACTATAATGTCTTTCCCCAAGAAAGGGAAATCAGGCTACAAAGAAGAAAGAAAGGAGAGGGAGAGAAAATTAAGTGAAGAGAAGCAGCTGTTTACTCATTTCTTTGAGAAAAGAGGTGAGCAGCACACCTGAACTGACACACACACAGTTTGCACTAATATCAGCAGCAGTTGCCTCAAAGTGAAGGCAGCACATTAGCACTTTATTACCTCTGCCAAGGAGGTAATGTAATCGGGGTGGTTTGTCTGTCTGTCTGCCAATCTGGATTCGGGAGTCAGACTCAATCTGTTTTTAAGAATAGGGTTAAAACCTTCCTTTTTGATATAGCCTATAATTAGGGTGGGATCATTTGCCCCTGAACCCTCCCTTAGTTATGCTGCTAATAGGTTTAGACAGCCGGGGGACTTCCAACAATGCACTGGGCTTCACTCCTTTCTTCACTCTCAATGAAATATTTTTGCTGGTCATTAACATCTGTTTGTTCTCTCCCATAGATTGAGTCCTCATTGTGCTGTTTGCTCTCTGCATGTCTATTCTTTTCTTCTTCTCTATCCCCTCACCCCCCCAGCCAGTCGCAGCAGATGACTGCCCCTCCCTGAGCCTGGTTCTGCTGGAGGTTTCTTCCTACTAAAAGGGAGTTTTTCCTGTTCACCGTCGCCAAGTGCTTGCTCACAAGGGATCACACGGTTGGGGAACCGTGCTCACACTCCTGATTTAGTCTGATTATATTTCTGTATTTCCCCACCTTAGTTTAATATTCTTTCTGGTTGGTTGGATGTATGTGGTTATTTGAGCTTGCCATTTGTTTCTATTTATGAAAGTCTCTTTTCCTAGTTTAGTTATTGTCATGGTTTGCTCTGCTCATCATTCTCAGCTGCGTGCACACCTGGTCCTCATCATGACTAGCCTATTTCTACCGCGCTGCCCGTACCGGCAGTGCGGAGATGTCTCACTGTGCTCCAGACGAACGTCATCGCCAATTTCTTCCTGCTACCAAAGCCACAGCCCGAGCCAGCCTTCACCGTCACCGGAGAATCCCTCCAGCCTCTCATGTAAGCTATACTATCAACTCACCATTGTCTGCTAACCCCCTGTGCACAGGCAGAGTCCGCGGCGGCGGAATCCTTCCTCCTCTCTCCCAGGTGGCGGACTCTCCTGCCCCTTCTCCACACCAACTCACCACAGACACTCACCTGCCAGAGCTACACCATCTCCAGAAGAGCACTGTCTCCCTGGCCACAGCCGTCACACTGAACCGGAGCTTCTCACCATCTGTTCCCACAGGTTGCCAGGCCGTACCGTGTCTCGCTCTGTCCCTGGCAGTTCCAGTCAACACTCACACATTACATTCACCCATTGTTGTAAATAAACTTAATTGTATAAGTTCGGAGTCCGCGTCTCGTCACTGGGTCAATAAACCATGTCAGTACACCTCCGCCAGAACGACCCAGCTGGCAGCGCTTTGGTGTGCCGTGTTAACCACATGGAGAGCCGAATTGATCAATTAGTTTATCAGTAGCAGTCCATCCTGAACCAATTAGCTCGAGTCACAGATCGGTTAGACTGGCTAACTAACTCTCAGCCCTTTCCCCAGGTCTTATCCATTCCCAGCAGCTCCTCTGCTCCCACTAGCATACCAGCTAACCAGATCAGGCAAGGCCCTCCAGCTCGGCTTACTCCCGTTCCTACCCCCAATCGCTTTAGCTGCAAGCTGGGTGAGACCAGAGGGTTCGTCATGCAATGTGAGGTGGTTTTTCAGCGGGTACCGGAGGAGTTCCCTTCCAACCACAGTAAGATCAGTTATGTTATTAACCTGTTGGAGGGAAGAACGCTAGCATGGGCATATGCGGTGATGGCTAGGGCTAATTATGCTAGTCTGTCGTTTGACCAATTCATTAGTGAATTCAACGAGGTATTTGATCATTCTGACCGGGACAGTGTTCTTACCTCTCGATTATTGAACTTAAGACAGAGATCTAAGGCTGTGGCAAATTACGCTGTAGACTTCCGGGTGGTCGCTACTGAAGTGGGATGAGAGGATGCCTCCCTTTGTAGTATCTTCATTAGCAGCCTCAGTCCTAGCCTTCGGGATGAGTTGGCTCCTTGAGAGAAGCCGACTAGGTTGTTACTTCCGCCCTCCAGAGAGAGCAGTTGCTTCTTCTCTTCTCTCCTGCTCCCTGCCTCTCCCTCCCTAACTGACTGGATCCCAGCTTGCTATTGTCTGTGTCTGTGTGGCTCTTCTACTGGTGATTCATCCTAACGAAATTATGGATTTAGTAAGCTGGGCTTTGAACGCAATCGACACTCTTTTCAACGAGGAAATCGGGTCCGGGGGAGCCCATCTGTCCTGCAGGTACTGCTGCTGCGGGTTATATTAAAGACACATATAATTGGAAACTTATGTGTCTGTGCGATCTTTCAATTGAAGATATAGAAGATATATATCTATTTGGCGCTACGGTCTCAGGACTTCTACTGATCGGCTTTGGGACAGTCCTGGTGTATCGAAAATTAAAGAAGATGGACAGAGCTTATCAAAAAGCTGACCCTGCGAAGCTCTTTCATCAATTCGACCAGCTGGGGAGGACTCTGATAGCGGCTAATGGAGAACTGAACAGAAAGATTGAAAACATCACGGTGGCGCTAAGAGCTCTCCAGGATATGATTTCAAAGCCTGGCAACGATGGAATTATGGAGCACTGAACCCATAAGAGAATGGAAAGTTTTTCTCTGAACATCAGTGCTCATTCGACCTGTTTTCGGCGCCCTCAGCACTCAGTCCTCCTGGATGAAGATAACAGTATGTTGATTTTCCCCTTCATAAACATCTGGCGTACAGTATCTCACTCTCAAGGACAGCGCCATGTGTCTGACTCAGAGAATTCCATCTGCCCTACTCAAGGACATGTGCCTCTGACTTTCAGACACTAGTCATAACATCTGCTGAGAGAGAGATCTTTGCTGTCCACCAGTAACTGATAACTGACACCCTTTGCATCCAACACACACACGACTGACCCATTTATACTGATGAAAGACACACATTCACTGTTCTCTCTACTGTTGCTGTTTAAGTGTGATTCATTGTCTGCTAATTGTGCATTGAGGGTTTTTTTCTGTGTGATCATAATTCGGCTCACTTGAGCTTATTTGAGCTTACGAGCGTTATTTTGATAACTGTTTTTTCTCTCTGCCTATTGTTTTTTTCCTTGACCCTTGCCCTCTATTCCCCTCCTGTATGACAGGCGCCTCGTCATGGCTTGCCGCGTCATTGGGATGCACCTTTCAGGCGCGCCCAATGTCAAGTCAAATTCCTCGTATGTTTACTTGTTTACTTGTAAATGTGCTTGGCAATAAACTTTATTCTGATTCTGAGCTTATTTCGCTAGCCATTAGCCTGGATAATTGAGAAAACGACCGGCAGAATGTAGGACCTATGGACGGTCAGGGGAACCATCTCGCCACTCCCCATAACTCTCACTATTGGCCTGGCCATCTTCTGACCCCTCAGTGGCCTCGGAGCCCATAATGGTGGACATTCTAAGTTGTCCGCGGCGGAAAAACAGCGCCACCGCAAGCTAGGGTTGTGCCTCTATTGCGGGAGCGAGGAGCATGAGGTCATGTCTTGTCAGCTTCGGCCAAAAGGAGGAGTCCGTGCGTCACAGTAGGGGGACTCACAGACTCACCTCAGCCAAATCCCCTATCTAGTCTACTTCTTCCTATTCAGTTCACACACAAGCACTCAGAAATTCCTACACAGGCCTTAGTCGACTCTGGGGCTGAGCAAAGCTTTATTTCTAGGGACCTGGCAACCCGGTCGGGGCTTCACTGTACCTCCCTTAAGTCTCCGCTGCGGCTGATTGCATTGTCTAACGCCCCCATGGCCACAGTGTCCCAACAGACTGCTCCAGTATCCGTCATTGTGTCTGGTAATCATCGAGAGGAGTTGCAGTTTTTTGTGTTACCCATCTCAACGTCTCCGGTCATCCTGGGTTACCCCTGGTTACGTCTCCATAACCCGACGATTGATTGGCGCTCAGGAAGTATTAAATCATGGAGTTCGTTCTGTCTCAGTGCCTGTCTTCAGTCAGCTGCGTGCTCACCCTTGTTGACCTTAGGGGTTCGCACCGCTCCCCCTCCCGATCTGTCTAAGGTGCCCCCTGAATATCATGACCTTGGAGCTGTGTTAGCAAGTCCCAGGCCCTGTCCCTTCCCCCCATCGGCCGTATGATTGCGCCATAAACCTCCACCCGGGGGGTCCGCTCCCATCTAGCTGGCTGTATAGCCTTTCCCCGTCGGAGCAGGCTGCCATGGACGCTTACATCAAGGAGTCCCTGAATTCAGGCATAATCCGCCCATATATAAGGTCTGTTGCAATGCTAAACCATTGCAACGTCCTATTGTGTGTTATGACAGGAATCCCCTGTCATATTTCCTCTCCAACGGGGTTCTTCTTTGTGGGGCAAAAAAGGCGGTTCGTTGAGGCCATGCATCGACTTCAGGGAGTTGAACAATATTACGGTCAAGGACAAGTACACAATTCCCTTGCTGAATTCTGCCTTTGACTCTCTCCAGGGGGCGTCCTGGTTTACTAAGCTGGATCTGCGCAACGCCTACCATCTGGTGCGGATCCGCGAGGGAGACGAATGGAAGACAGGTTTCTGTACCCCTAGTGGTCACTTTGAGTACCCTGTTATGCCCTTTGGCCTCACCAATGCGCCTGCTGTTTTTCAGTGGCTCATCAATGATGTTCTGAGGGATTTTCAGAATGTGTTCGTGTTTGTATACCTGGATGACATCCTGATCTTCTCCCATTCTCTAGAGGAACACCAGGTGCACGTCAGACAAGTGCTACAGCGGCTGTTGGAGAATCAGTTGTTCGTCAAAGCGGAAAAATGTGAGTTCCATACCTCCAAGACGTCCTTTTTGGGTTTTACTATCTCACATAAGGAGATCCTCCCAGACCTGGGCAAAATTAAGACGGTGGTGGAGTGGCCGGTCCCGTCCTTCAGGAAACGGCTCCAGCAGTTCCTGGGGTTTGCTAACTTCTACCGCCGATTCATCAGGAACTACAGCAGTCTGGCCCTTCCCCTGACGCGCCTTACATCCACGAAGATCCCCTTCCGGTGGTCAGAGGAGGCGGCTAGGGCCTTTGCGACGCTCAAGAAGAAATTCTCTGAATCACCCATTCTGGTGCAGGTGGATCCCGATCTGCAGTGTCTCGTGGAGGTGGACACCTCTGATTCTGGTGTGGTGGCTGTCCTTTCTCAGCATTCCCCGGTGGATGGTAAGGTCTGGCCATGTGCCTTCTTCTCCCAATGGCTGTTCCTGGCGGAGCGCAATAATGGCATCGGTGACAGGGAATTGCTGGCAGTTAAACCGGTTCTGGAGGAGTGGCGCCACTGGCTGAAGGGGTCGTCGCAGCCGTTTGTGGTTTGGACAGATCACCAGAACTTGGAGTACCTCAGGACAGCCAAGCGCTTGAATGCTCGTCAGGCCCGCTGGTCCTTGTTTTTTGGTCGGTTTGACTTTACCATCACATACCTAGGGGCTTATCCAGGACTTTGTGGACTGGTGCCATCGGAACTGCCTCCAGATCAACGCGAGGAAAACTAAGGAGCTGGTGGTGGACTGCCGCAGGCATGGGCAGCCCCTCACAGCACCAGTAAATATACAGGGAACAGACATCGAGATGGTGACATCCTATAAGTACCTGGGTATTCATCTGAACAATAAACTAGACTGATCACACAATACTGACGCACTCTACAAGAAGGGACAGCGCAGGCTGTTCCTGCTGAGGAGACTCAGGTCTTTTGGTGTACAAGGGGCGCTGCTGAAGTCATTCTATGACACGGTGGTGGCATCAGCCATCACTTTTGGAGTGGTCTGCTGGGGCAGTGGCATTACTGCAGCCGATAGGAAGAGACTGAACAAACTGATTAAGAAAGCTAGCTCTGTCCTGGGGCAGCGCCTTGATCCGATGGAGGAGATAGAGAGAAGGACGGTGGCTAAACTGTCATCTCTGCTGGAGTCCGAGTTCCACCCTATGCAGGACATACTGGATGCACTGAGGAGCTCATTTAGCAGCAGACTACATCATCCCAGGTGCACAACCGAGAGGTTTCGTAGGTCCTTCCTACCAACGGCTGTCAGACTGTACAACCTAAGCAGGGCTGCTCGCAGAGATAGCAAAAAGACGTAACAAACTAATAGTTTTTTTGAATGCAAAAGATGCAATAGACTTACACAATGGTCCTCTCCGGCATACAACTAGGAACATACCGGTCGCTATGGAGGGTGAGAATATGTATGGGCACATAATCATACCATGTAAGATAACTAAATAGACGGTTATGCTGTTTCATCCCACCTAGCAACAATGCTCTGCACTGTGTGTGTTTATATATTTAGATATTTATTCCATCTAGCTACAATGCTCAGCACTGGGTGTGTTTATATTTATATATCTATATATTTATTCCATCTAGCTACAATGCTCCGCACTGTGTTTTTATATATCTACATATTATTCCATCTAGCTACATTGCTCCGCACTGTGTGTGTTTATATACTTGCATATTTATTCCACCTAGCTGCAATGCTCCGTACTGTGGGTGTTTATATATTTACATATTTATTCCATCTAGCTACAATGCTCTGCACTGTGTGTTCATATATTCATATATTTATTCCATCCAGCTACAATGCTCTGCACTGTGTGTCTGTGTGTGTGTGTGTATATATATATATATACTGTATTTTATAGTAATATGTACATATGTATATTAGCTGCTCTTGCTTGCTTGTTTTTTTTTCTTGCCTTCTGATTGTTGCTCTGAGTGTTGCTATCCCTGTGCTGTTGCAATCCTGGAATTTCCCCGTTGTGGGACTAATAAAGGCTTATCTTATCTTATCTTATCTTATCTTATACCGTCCTGGGTCCAAAAATACCAAGCCAGACGCCCTCTCCATGCAATTCACCACGAACGCCTTGGAACCTAAAGACCATCCCGTCCTCCCTGCCTCCTGTATCGTGGGCGCCCTCTCGTGGGGGATAAAGGAGAGGGTTATGAAGGCCCAAGAGACAGAGATGGACACGGGCAGGGGGCCAGCCGGGAATTTGTTTGTGCCATCGGCTGTCCGGGGTGACGTCAGTCACTGGGCCCACTCCTCCAAGTTTTCCTGCCACCCAAGAAGACGACGCACGGAGGAGTTGTTGCAACGTTCATTCTGGTGGCCCTCTCTTCAAAAGGTTGTCGGGGAGTATATCCGTGCCTGTCCCCAGTGTGCCACCGGTAAGTCCCCATAGTCTCCACCAGCTGGGTTGCTCCACCCTCTCCCGGTTCCTGGCAGGCCCTGGTCCCATGTGGCGTTGGATTTCGTCACCGGCCTCCCTCCTTCCAACAATCATACCGTGGTTCTCACCTTAGTGGACAGATTCTCCAAGGCAGCCCATTTTGTCCCCCTCCCGGGTCTGCCTACGGCTAAGGAAACAGCTAGTCTATTGGTCCAATATGTGGTGAGGCTACACGGATCCCCTTGGACATCGTCTCTGACCGGGGTCCCCAATTTATTTCCCAAGTTTGGAGGTCATTTTGTAGCGCCCTTGGGGCCACGGTGAGCCTGTCATCTGGGTACCATCTGCAATCCAATGGCCAGTGCGAACAAACCAATCGGGAGCTGGAAGCGGCACTGCAGTGCATGGCCTCGACCAATTCGACCACCTGGAGCTCTTTTCTACCATGGATCGAGTATGCCCACAACATGACAGTGTCTTCGGCCATAGATATGTCCCCTTTTCAAGCTTCTCTTGGGTATGCTCCCCCTATGTTTCCCGAGGAAGAGAGCGACATCACCGTGCCATCAGTCCGGGCGCACCTGAGACGCTGTTGACAGCTGTGGAGGGCAACCCGGGCTGCGCTGCATCGCACAACTGAACGCAACACCGCGGTGGCCAACCATCATAGGACCCCAGTTCCATCTTACCAGGTGGGCCAGCAGGTTTGGCTATCAACTAAAAATATTAACTTGAAGGCTGAGCGCAGGAAGATGCAACAGCATTTTAATGGGTCCTTTGCTATCTCCCGTCTCATCAATCCTGTGTCTGTGCAGCTTGATCTCCCCCCCCTCCCTCTGCATATGTCCCACCTTCCATGTCTCGCAAATCAAACCTGTGTCTTCCAGCCCCTTGTGTCCCCCCCCCTAGGTCCCCACCTCCTCTGAGGATGATCGACGGCAGTCCAGCGTGGGGTGTGACTGCTATCCTGGATGTCCGTCACTGGGGCCGTGGACTGCAATATCTGGTGGACTGGGAGGGCTATGGCCTGGAGGCCAGGTCCTGGGTGCATCCCGCCTGCGTGCTCGATAAAGATCTCATCAGGGAGTTCCATCGGACGCATCCAGGTAGGCTGGAACGACTGCCAAGAGGCGCTCATTGGGGGGGGCGGGGGAGTACTGTCATGGTCTGCTCCACTCATCATTCTCAGCTGCGTGCGCACCTGGTCCTCATCATGCCTAGCCTATTTCTACCACACTGCCCATACCGGCAGTGCGGAGATGTCTCACTGTACTCCAGATGAGCTTCATCACCAATTTCTTCCTGTACCAAAGCCACAGCCCGAGCCAGCCTTCACCATTGCCGGAGAATCCCTCCAGCCTCTCACGTAAGCTCTACTATCAACTCACCATTGTCTGCTAACCCCCTGAGCACAGGCGGAGTCGGCGGCGGCGGAATCCTTCCTCCTCTCTCCCAGGCGGTGGACTCTTCCAGCCCCTTCTCCACACCAACTCACCACAGACACTCACCTGCCGGAGCTACACCATCTCCAGAAGAGCACTGTCTCCTTGGCCACAGCCGTCATGCTGAACCGGAGCTTCTCACCATCTGTTCCCACAGGTTGCCAGGCCATACGGTGTCTTGCTCTGTCCCTGGCAGTTCCAGTCAACACTCACATATTACATTCATCCATTGTTGTAAATAAACTTAATTGTAACAGTTCGGAGTCCGTGTCTCACCACTGGGTCAGTAAACCATGTCAGTTATTATTATTTTGCATCCATGACCGTCCAGTCCTGTATCCTAATTACACTGGTCAACACCAAATTTATTGTCTAAGTTTTTTTTTTTAGCTGATTTAGGAATATTTTGATGTGCTGAATCCAAAAATCACATTGGTTTTGCTCATTCAGGTCAACTTTTTGAACTATGGCCACATGTTGTTTTTGATGGGTTTTTTTTTTTTTTTACATGTTTGGGTACTTTCGCTTTATATGATGCAAAATTCTTTTTTACTTCATGAAATTTCTCAAACTCTGAAGAGTTTGCATGCGCTAATTTATGACATGTCATAAATTGTCACGATGGCTGATTACTGTTGGACTGTGAAGTGAGACATCCCTGCCACTGAGCATTCTAGAGGTTCGAATAAATGGAAGTTGAAGCTCGGAATTTTGAACAATGATGATGTAATATTCAATTTACATGTACTTACTTTTATCAGTGTCTACTATCCAATTTACAGTAATCAGAGTTTGTAACATTTAATCAATAAATTGTTAGAACATTTTTGTTATGACCCGAGCGTCGGTTCTGATCGCGCTCGGGCTAAGCTATGTCTCGCTGCCGGCCTTGACAGCTGCGGGCGGTATTCTGGCCTCTCCGGGCTCTTATTGTGAAAGTGCTCGGTGGGGCTTCCGCCTGTCAACGGTCGGTCAGCTGAGTGTCATTATTGTCATTAGTGCTTCGCCCATTTAAGCCCAGCACTGGCGTCAGTAGGACGCAGCAGTGTCTGGTCGCTTATCTGGTCACTAACCTGTTTACCTTTATGTTCACCCACCGTCACGTTGCGGATGCCTGGACTATTTTCTCACCTCGTCTGCTTTGGGTTTGGCCGTCGTTCCCCGGTACCAGTAAGTGTGCTTGTTAGTCTTATTCCTGCCGGCATGAATGGACCTATAGTTCCGCCTTAGCAGCCTGTGTGTAATTATTACCAAGCCTGTCTGTGTGTGACTGTCTCCTGCTCTGGACCTATAGTGTGCTGTATAGCCCTATGCCTCCTGTTAGGTGAAGACTCTTGTCATTATCTCAGCAGCTTGTGTATCACCTTATCACCGTAATAAAACTCACTGGTGACTCTGTGCGTCTTATAGGTGGCTCGCGAGGGCCACCGCATGACAATTTTTTCTCTTAAAAATCTATTTCAGATTAGAAATATTAACAAAAATCAACCGTTAATGTCACAAAAATGTAATCAATTTTGTCAGAAGATCAGATTTTTTTAAAAATCAACTTAGCATAAAAACCTGACCTGATTGAGAGAAACGGATGTCATTTTCGGATTCAGCGGTGCAAAATTCAGGGCTAAATCTGTGTACTCAGAGAGACTCCAGCAGCAGTTCACTGCTAATGATTCGGCTTCCGTGTGGAGAGGACTGAGGCAGATCACCAACTATCGGCCTCAGGCTCCTAAAGGTCAGGATGACAAAGCCCTTTGTCAGAGACTGTCCCAACACTATGCCCGTTTTGACACCTCGTCATCTGTGTCCAACTCCCCCCCTCCCTCCAGCTCCACAGCCTCCACATTCCCTACTTCATTTAAGGCACCCCCCCCTCCTCCCCCCCTCCCCTTATCATCAGTGAGCAGGATGTGCTCAAACAGTTCTCCAGACTGAACCCGCGCAAGGCCCCCGGCCCAGACGGCGTGTCTCCCTCCACCCTGAGACTCTGTGCGAAACAGCTGGCTCCTGTATTCACAGACATTTTTAACACCTCCCTTAAGTTATGCCACGTGCCATCCTGCCTCAAATCCTCCACCATCATCCCTGTCCCCAAGAAGCCACGGATCACTGGACTTAATGACTACAGACCTGTAGCGCTCACCTCTGTAGTCATGAAGTCCTTTGAGCGCCTGGTCCTGTCCCACCTCAAGTCCATCACCACCCCTCTCCTGGACCCGCTGCAGTTTGCCTACCGAGCCAACAGGTCTGTAGACGATGCAGTCAACCTGGCCCTCCACTCCATCCTGCAGCACCTGGACTCCCCGGGAAGCTACGCCAGGATCCTGTTTGTGGACTTCAGCTCCGCATTCAACACCATCCGCCCCGCTCTGCTCCGGGACAAGCTGTCCCTGCTCAACGTGCCTGACTCCCTCTGCAGGTGGATCATCGACTTCCTGACGGACCGGAGGCAGCATGTGCGGCTGGGAAAGACTGTCTCAGACTATACTAGCATCAGCACCGGATCACCCCAGGGCTGTGTACTTTCCCCCCTACTCTTCTCCCTTTACACCAACTCCTGCACCTCCAGCCACCAGTCTGTCAAGTTGATCAAGTTTGCGGACGACACCACCCTCATCGGGCTCATCTCCAACGGCGACGAGTCCGCCTACAGGAGAGAGGTGGCCCAGCTGGCGTCCTGGTGCAGCAATAACAACCTGCAGCTGAACGCTCTGAAGACAGTGGAGATGATTGTAGACTTCAGGAAAGTCACTACTCCTCTGCCCCCCCTCACCCTCTCAGGCTCTCCCATCACCACTGCTGATTCCTTCCGCTTCCTAGGCACTACCATCACCAGGGACCTCAAATGGGAGCTGACCATCAGCTCACTCATCAAAAAAGCCCAGCAGAGGATGTTCTTCCTGCGGCAGCTGAGGAAGCTCAAGCTACCCACCAAGATGTTAGTGCAGTTCTACACAGCCATCATCGAGTCCATCCTCACCACCTCCATAACCGTGTGGTACGCAGGAGCCACTGCCAGGGACAGACTAAGGCTGCAGCGCGTCGTGCGCACTGCTGAGAAGGTGATCGGCTGCAAGCTCCCATCTCTCCAGGATCTGTACATCTCCAGGACCCGGAGGCGTGCTGGCCGGATCATAGCCGATCCCTCACACCCTGGTCACGTACTGTTTGCCCCCCTCCCCTCTGGTAGAAGACTTCGGTCCATCCAGACTAAAACCTCCCGTCACATGAACAGCTTCTTCCCCTCTGCCATCAGACTGCTGAACACTAAGTGACTTATTGACTCTCGTGCACCATGTACAGCAGCTCAACCAGACTCATGTCAATCATCACTGTTTTCTTCCTGCATTACCGACTGCACTATATAGTTCTCCACAGTATCTGCTGCTGGCTAATATATATTTTAACTGTTGACCAGTATCACTTAATCTTATCCTACACTTTATTACATGTATAGTTTATTTCTCTTATCTTATCATGTTTAATGTTGCAGCATTGTACCGAGACAAATTCCTAGTTTGTGTACTACATGAACAATGGCAATAAACCTGATTCTGATTCTGAAAATTGTCTTAAATCAGTTGAAAAAACACAGACAACTTACAAAAAAAATATTTTTGTAACCCTGTGTTATTTGCCTGTATGGACATGAGCTTCCCTTCATCTTCACCCTCACTCCTCCATTTTTTTGAGTTCCATGTATATTATATCAGTTGCACCTCTGGTTTGTGTATTTATCTTGTCCTCATTTTCATGGGCCATTTCTCTCTGTTTATATTATCTGGTCTGTGTCTTATTTTGTATTTCTCCTTATTTATAGTCATCAGTACTTTGACAGCACCCTGTGTTACTTCCGTGTGGAACACAAGTTCGTGGGTTGTCTCAGCTGTCAGTGTTTGGACTGATTACTCTTTACTCAGGTGATCCACACCTGTCAATCATTTGTTCATTGTTCCCTGTGCCTATATAAGGTCTGTTGCAATGCTAAACCATTGCAACGTCCTACTGTGTGTTATGACAGGAATCCCCTGTCATATTTCCTCTCCAACGGGTGTGCTCCGTCTAGTTCTCTCTTTTTTTCCTAGCGTGTCAGAGCACCTCAGCCTGGGTCCGTCCAGGCAGTTCTCCTGTTTTTTCCTGGACGTGAGCCCTGTTATCTCTGGCGTTTCCGCACGCCATAACCTCCCGGTTCTCCTGTATGTAAGTGTTGTGTTTTTGTGTATTCTTGTATTTTTGTTATTAAATGTCAGCAACTCACAGCTCCAGCGTTTGGGTCTTCTGTCCGCTCCCACCGGGCCATTTTATGACAATATTGGGATTATAAGATACAGAGTAGAATAAGTTGACAATAAGACAGGAGGTACAATACAAAACATGACTGGTATGCAATAAACCATTTGCTAGGCTATGTCTAAAAAGGTATGGTACCACTCTAACATTGTAATATATCAGTATTAGCAAAGCTTAACATCATGAACCACACTGCCCTCCGTTTCAGATGCAGCACCAGCAGCAGACACAGATCCTTCATCATGTCCAGATGACAGCACTGAGGATGTAAGACAAGGTGAGCTCCTGTAGGCAGTTATTCAATTTACAAGTTAAACTAAGATCATATTTATCTTTGTCTTATACATAGGAAAAATATGCATGAGAGATATTGATTCAATTCAGCTTTATTTATAATGCGCCACATCACAACAAAAGCCGTCTTGTGGTGCCACAGTGCAGAAAAAAAAACCACACAGTCACAGAAAGACCTAGCAATCAGACGATCCCCTATGAGCAAGCACTAAGCGACAGTGGAGAGGAAAAACTCCCATTTGGAAGGAAGAAACCTCTAGCAGAACCAGGCTCAGGGAGGGGCAGTCGTCTGCTGCGACTGACTGGGGATGAGGGGATAGGGAGGATGGAAAGGACAGACATAAAGAACATAACGGTAAGATGCCAAGTACATTATTGGAGGTCAACCAGCAGTATGGCTCAGATAACAACAGAACAAGAGTGGGGTTAAGAGACACAAAAACCCTCCTTAAACGTAAGCTATATTAAAAAGGAAGGATTTTACCCTGTTCTTAAAAACAGAGACCGAGTCTGACTCCCGGACCCAGAGTGGTAACTGGTTCCAGAGAGAAGGGGCTTGGTAGCAGAAGGCTCTGCCTCCCACTGTACTTTTGGAGATTCTGGACACCACAAGTAAACCAGCATTTTGGAAGCATAATGCTCTGTTAGGATAGTAAGGTAATATCAGATCTTTTATATATTGTGGGGCCAGATTGTTAAGAGCTTTGAAAGTAAGAAGAAGGATTTTAAACTTGATTCTAAATTC
Source organism: Pholidichthys leucotaenia (assembly GCA_020510985.1). Taxonomy (NCBI): domain Eukaryota; kingdom Metazoa; phylum Chordata; class Actinopteri; order Cichliformes; family Pholidichthyidae; genus Pholidichthys; species Pholidichthys leucotaenia. The sequence goes on along the minus strand of CM035836.1, from coordinate 472,151,470 downwards.
TATGGGAAGCCAGTGGAGGGAGGACAGAACCAGGGAAATATGATCTCATTTTCTAGAACCAGTTAAAACTCTAGCAGCAGCATTTTGAATCAACTGAAGATTTTTTAAAGATACTTTAGGACAACCAGATAATAGCAAATTACAATAATCTAATCGAGAACTGACAAAGGCGTGAATCAGTTTCTCAGCATCATTCAGAGACAAGATGCTCCTGATCTTGGCAATATTGCGCAGATGATAGAAGGCGGTCCTAGAAACAGTTTTAATATGTGAATTAAAGGACAAATCCTGATCAAAAATAACTCCAAAGTTCCTCACACAACTGTTCAGAGTGAGAGTGGCAGCATCTAAATTAAGGGTATAATCTGCAAAGGAATTTCTAAGATGTTTTGGGCCAACAACAATGACTTCAGTCTTATCAGAGTTCAATAGTAAAAAATTACAAGTCATCCAAGCTTTGATGTCCTTAAGACAGGCATCTAACTTGACCAACTGATCACAATCATCGGGCTTCAATGACAGATATAGTTGTGTGTCATCTGCGTAACAGTGAAAATGTATACAGTGCTTTCTGATGATATTGCCCAACGGGAGCATATATAGACTAAAAAGAGTAGGGCCCAACACAGATCCCTGTGGAACTCCGTGACTGAGCTTAGAGCTGGAAGAAAATCCATCACTGACATGGACAAACTGAAATCTATCAGACAAATAAGATCTAAACCACTGCAACGGAGTTCCACTGAGTCCAACAAAGTGTTCCAATCTATCAAGTAGAATGGCATGATCGATAGTGTCAAAGGCTGCACTGAGATCTAAAAGAACAAGAACAGAGACAAGTCCATTATCAGATGCAGTCAGGAAGTCATTAGAGACCTTCACTAAGGCAGTTTCAGTGCTGTGATGAGCTCTGAACCCAGATTGAAACACCTCAAACAAACCAACTCCCTGCAAATGGTCAGATAATTGCACAGCAACAACTCTTTCCAAGATTTTTGAAATGAAAGGCAAATTAGAGATTGGTCGATAATTGGCCAAAATTCCAGGATCGAGTGTCATTTTTTTAAGTAAGGGTTTAATTACAGCAGTTTTAAAAGCCAGTGGTACATAACCCAGAGTTAAAGAAGAATTAATGATAAGAAGAATACGGCTACCAATAATTGGGAAGATAATTTTAAATAACCTGGAAGGAATAGGGTCCAGAAGGCAAGATTAAGGCTTAGAAGAGGAGATTATTTTATCCAACTCTAAGAGGCCGATTGGAGTAAACTTATCTAAGCAGATATCAATTGAGGGAGTTGCAGTAGTTAATGTACTAGAGTTTACGGTAGGAAGAATCTGACTGATTTCATCTCTAATAGATAAAATTTTAAGATTGAAATAGTTCAGAAAGTCCTGACTAGAAAGCTCAGGGGGGATGTGAGGATTGACCGAGTCCTGGCTCTTTGTAAGCCTGGCTATAGTGTTGAAGAGAAACCTGGGGTTATTCTTGTTTGCTTCTATTAATGCAGAATAATAGCTTGATCTAGCTTTTCTAAGAGATTTTTTATAGATTAAGAAATTAATTCTCCATGCTAAGTAGAATTCATCTGAATTAGTTGAACGCCATTTCCTTTCCAATTGACGAGTTTTCTGTTTTAAGCCACGAGTTTCTGAGTTAAACCAAGGGGTAAGAAATCTCTGATTAGATTTTTTTCTTTTTTAAAGGGGCTACCAAATCTAGAGTCCGATGCAGAGAGGCAGTAACACCATCAACCATGCTATCAATCATGAATGGAGCAGACTCTCCATCATTTATTTCTGGTGTTTGTTGTGTTAACCCATGGCATAGAGGAGACAATCTGCGAAAATTTAGCAACAATGCCATCAGAAAGACACCTGCTGTAGTAGTATTTTTCTTTAGAAAATAAGTGATCAGAGATAATGAAATCAAAAATTAACAGACAATGGTCAGACAGTACAGGATTATGAGGAAACACTACCAGATTTTCGATATCTATACCATAAGTCAAAACAAGGTCCAATGTATGGTACTTTTTGGGAAAACCCCATCGAGTCTAAAATTGAATTGAATGCCTTATTAAGACAGTCACTCTCAACATCAACATGTATATTAAAGTCCCCTACAATAATTATTCTATCGGTTTTCAGCACTAAATCAGCTAAAAATTTGGCAAATTCCGATAGAAACTCTGAATAGGCCGTGGGAGGACGATAAACTATGGCAAAGAGAACTGGGTTCAAGCCCAAGATTGCCAAGAGGCCCCACACTGAGGACCAAACCTTCAAAGGAATTAAAACATAATTTCTGCTTAACATTAACTAGTAATTTAGAATGGAAAATTGCCACCACTCCACCACCACGACCAGAACCTCTGGGGTTATGACAGTTTAAATACCCAGAGGGAGTTGATTCATTCAGACCAACATAATCATCATGCCCGAGCCAGGTCTCTGTGAGGGATAGTAGATTGATCTGGTGATCGATTAATAGATCATGGACCAGAAGAGACTTAGAAGATGGAGACCTAATGTTTAATAAGCCACATTTAATTTTTAAACTTTGGGGAGGAACAGAGGCCAAATTATTAATTTTATTAATTTTAGGGACTTGAGGCTGGATTAGAATTTTACCAACATTTTGTTTAATCAATCTGGGAAGTTTATGCATTCTATTTTTTTTTTACTTTTTTATTAACTTTAGAGGGCGCAGAAAAAGGTTCTCTAAGGGAGGAGACAGGGGCAAAGTTGAAAGGTGGTGGATGAGGAGGAGCTGCAGAAGTGCGAGTGTTTTTCAGGTTGTGTTGTATTTGTCCTGGGTTACAATATTTAGGGCAACGGGAGACGGACTCAATCTCTGAAGGATTATAAATCAAAGGCTGATCCAAACGGTAAAGACCACCGGAGTTAATGGGATCGATACAATACGTGGGAACAGAACCAAAAAAGGGCAGTTTGGCAAACCCAGAAACTTCAGAGTTAGTAAACGCACCAGATCCCAGTCACTGTACCAAAAAACACCGAATGGAATAGAAAAGATTGTCTCTTAACCCCTTGCACTCCGGTCAATTTTCCTAAAAACGCCAAAAAATAATGTGCCCAAAGTAAATCGAAAGCTGTTCTTCAACCCTTTGCAGCATCTTCATGGGGTTGGTCTCATTTAAAAGAAAACACTTTGAATTTTTTGGCAAAATAGTCATAATCTCTCTAAGTGCTCCGGCCACTGAGTTACAGTCATCTAAACATACTGAACTTGAAGAAAATAAATTTGGCCTGGGTGTTTTCTTGGATACAAATGCTTGCAAATAAAACACAGCTTCAGATCCGGGCTGGAAAATGCAACAGAAATGTAGAACCAAGTGTTATCCAGCTGTGGTCCAAATTTTGTAACAATACCACAAAAAATGAATATATTACACAACTTTGTTCTCAGGTAGTTCCCAGGCGTTTTGGAACTGTGCCAAATGGCACAGTTTGGAAAAACGTCTGTAACTTTTGAATGCTTCAATGTAGAAGCTTCATTTTGGGCTCTAATGAAAGGTCACACTCAGGGCTGTGTGTGTGGTGGGGGGGGGGGGTTGTCCCCCCCCCTCGCTACAGAGGACGGAGATCTGCCATCGCTACATGACGGATTACACTCGGATGTGGCGATGTGGCCACAGCAGCGCTGTCACCGCGGCCCCCCCCCCCCTCGCTACAGAATAGTAGCGGCGGGGGGGACGTTCATGGTTCGGAGGCGGCGAACGAACCGTGTACCGCGGCGCACGCACTTCGGACATCGTGCGCCGCACAGCTGTAATTTACCAATCGGTCAAAAGTCATTTTTGATTACAATTTTCAGGGATAAAAAATAATTTGGCTTATAACAACTTACCTCTTCACAGCCACATTGTCCTGGCCAACTTCTCTTCCTCATTGTCAGGCGAACGTGACGCTGGTCCGCTCGTGGTTCTGGTCTCGCAACCCGGTCAAAACATAATTCCATGATTGCGGTTTTGGCGAATGATTTACAACCTTTGTCGTCGGCCTCCGTCGGTCTATGATGACCATATAAGAGAATCCTAAACACTCTGCTGGAATTTAAAAAAAAAAAAATAATAAAGCACTGCCTGTGGCTGCTGAAGCAGTCTCTCTTCACCCAGCTTTAGACAAAACAGCTCAGCGAACTTCTGTGCTTCAATTGGCTCGCTGCGTTGGTAGGCGGGTCCTTCTTGCTAAGTTTTCAGTCATTGGTTCTTCAAGGTTTCAGAAACCCAATTCAAGGCTCTTATTAGTCGAATGAGAGGTCAATCAGATGAACTAATCTGTTCGCGGCTGTGTCTGCAGCTTTTATTTTCAGTGCGCGCTTGGACGCCATCACCACCTACATCAACATCTCCATCATGCGTCCTAGAGCGCACGAGGGCGCTCTCGTGCGCCCTCGTGCGCTCTAGGACGCAGAAACTTGCCCGTCCGCGGTACAACGGAGTGCAAGAGGTTAAAACACGTGCTCCAAGTCTATTTGGGTGGATGCCATCAGGCCTCATAAGTGATGGGCGGTTCCAAAATAAGTTAAAATTGTCAACAAAACCCATGTTAAAAATAGGACAAGTAAAACACAGCCAAGAATTAAGACTGAGAGTTCTGCTAAAACGATAGCAGCCTCGTCTGAGAGGTGTCAAAGGCCCAGAGATGAGCACACGTCTGCCACAGTTCATAAGAGTGGACAGAAGTCTCCTGAAGTCACTTTTTAAAATCTCAGATGCTTCATCTGGGATGTTATTGCATCCCACATGCACAACGACAGTTTGTACGTGAGGGAATTCATTCAGCAGGTCAGGGATAAGAGCCTCAATATCAGAGACTCTAGCCCCGGGAAAAAATCGAGTAACACAGTACCTGCTTCTGACGTTCCTCACGATCAAGTCACCAATTACCAGCGTCGTCTGGGGGGGGTTTTGTCAGTGGATTCTGATGTGGAGAGGAATTGTGAAGAGGATGATGTTGTTGTTGCGAAGGCGGGGAGATGCACTCTTTTCTTCTGTCTGGAGCAGGTGTGTAATTTGACACACCCTGGGTGGTCTTTATCCGGGGTTTGCAGACATGAGCCGCCGCTGAAGGAAAGGAGGGAGGACGAGGGGCGTCCACGGGCAGACGGCCAGCGTCCAGGTGGGGAAAATCCTCCAGGGAAACGATATCAAATCTGTTCTCCAAGGACACGGGAAGAGAAGAGGCGCGGTCCATTCTGGTCGATCGACGATGGTTATTAGCTGGTCGAACCAAGGTCCAGGGTGCGGATGGAGGATGAGAGGGACCAAGTGAAGCTTTTGGTTTAGCCCCGAGATGAAACCAGTGATTGTTGCTGAGGTCATGGGCGTCTGCGCAGGCTGGAGCAGGTGTGGAGGTAGGTGGAGACGCGCTGAGCTCACCCAAATAAGTAGCAGTTTCCGCCAGCTGCGAGGCAGTAGCCGGAGCCGATTCTCAGAGCCCGAGAATGATGGTGTTGATGTGGTTTTCGGCCTCCCGAATCTTGTAAAGATTGGGGAGCCTCGTTTCCAGCTCAGAGACCTTATCGAGGAGCGATAAACAGCGGGTACATGACGGAGAAGGAGCCATGGCGTTCCAGGTGCTGAGATGGATAGCCCGCAGCTAGCCAAAAACAGCTACTCGTGCATCCGAACGGACTTTTAGGCGAGGCCAATACCGAGGTAACAGTAAATAAAAACTAATAACAACAAACAGAGATAAAAAATGAAATCAATAAAAACAATCAATAAAAACAAACAAAAACGGAGAAGAAAGTACTCTGACGCGATGAGTGTCAGACGCAGCTGTCAACGCAGCTGTCAACCATGATCAAATGAGCATGAGGGCCCACCAAAATGGTTTATAGATACGGCCCAGAATTCCACGCTACGCCCCCGCTTTTAACTCATGCCGTTTAGTATGTGGGTCATTTCTTTCTACCTGCATGTGGAAACTGACATAATGGACAGAAACTCATGACAGTCTCTTCAGCATGTCCTGGGTCTGCCCCAGGGTCTCCACCCAGTGGGACCTTCCCAAAACACTTCGTATGGGAGGCATCCTGATCAGATGCCCAAACCATCTCAACTGGTTGCTTCTAATGTGGAGGTGCAGTAGCTCTACTGTGAGTTTCTCCTAGATACCTGAACGCCTCACCCTCTCTAAAGGTTGAGTCCAGCCACTCTAGGGGAAAGCTCATTTAAGCCGCTTGTGTCCGTGATCTCATTCTTTGTCAGTCAGTAGCCAAAGTTCATGACCATAGGTGAGTGTAGGAATGTTCACTGAGTAATAAATCAACAGCTTTGCTTTTAAGCCCCGCTCCTTCACCATGACAGGCTGGTACAACATCTACATAACTGCAGATCCCGCAATAGATCCAAATATTCACGTAGACTTTAAATGAGTTGTTTTTACAGAGAATCTAGGTAAACCCGTGTTTAACCTCTGAAACTGGCTCAAGTCTCCTTTCTGTACCCTCCAAGGGTAGACTGGATGAGTCCGAGTAACTGAATGATGAAATTTTACAAAGAACATGATAGGTCAACTGTATATGAAAATAGAACCTACATCTTGCAGGAGTAAACTAACATCTCCTTATGTCTTTGTTTCACAGCTGACTGTTGGCTTTTAACAGTAAGTTTGTTACAGTTATTGTGTGTCAATATTTCATGTACTGGTACATAAAATGTGTCATTATTTATCTACTCTCACCTCACGCGCACGCTGGCTCCAATAACCCCAAAACACTCTTCTCCACAATAAACAAACTTTTCAAACCCACCAATAACACCTCCCTATCGTTCATTCCTGTCCTTTTTCCAAACAAAGATCACTACCATCCACAGCAACCTGACCATCTCCTCTCCAATCCTGACCCCTCCATCAGCTCCCCCCCACACCTCTATTCAGCCACTGTCTCATTTCCCCACACTGACCCCTCTAGAGCTCACTAAAAGTACCACAGGCATGAGAAGCCCCACATCCATACTGGACCCCATCTCCTCCACACTCAAGTCCTGTCCCCCATCTCTCTCCCCACTTACAGTATCTCACAAAAGTGAGTACATCCCTCACATTTTTGCAAGTATTTTATTATATATTTTCATGGGACAACATTGAAGATATGACACTTTGATACAATGTAAAGTATTCAGTGTACAGCTTGTATAACAGTGTAAATTTGCTGCCCCCTCAAAAATAACTCAACACAAAGCCATTAATGTCTAAACCGCTGGCAACAAAAGTTGAGTACACCCCGAAGTGAAAATGTCCTGTACCCAATTAGCCATTTTCCCGCCCCGGTGTCATGTGACTCATTAGTGTTACAAGGTCTCAGGTGTGAATGGGGAGCAGGTGTGTTAAATTTGGTGTTATCGCTCTCACACTCTGATACTGGTCACTGGAAGTTCAACATGGCACCTCACGGCAAAGAACTCTCTGAGGATCTGAAAAAAGAATTGTTGCTCTACATAAAGATGGCCTAGGCCATAAGAAGATTGCCAACACCCTGAAAATGAGCTGCAGCATGGTGGCCAAGACCATACAGCAGTTTAACAGCACAGGTTTTCTCTAAGAACAGGCCTCACCATGGTCGACCAAAGAAGTTGAGTGCACATGCTCAGCGTCATATCCAGAGGTTGTCTTTTGAAAATAGAAGTATGAATGCTTCCAGCATTGCTGCAGAGGTTGAAGGGGTGGGGGGTCAGCCTGTCACTGTTCAGACCATACGCCATACACTGCATCAAATTAGTCTGCATGGCTGTCGTCCCAGAAGAAAGCTCCTTTTAAAGATGATGTACAAGAAAGCCTGCAAACAGTTTGCTGAAGACAAGCAGACTAAGGACATGGACTACTGGAATCATGCTCTGTGGTGTGATGAGACCAACATAAACTTATTTGGTTCAAATGGTGTTAAGCGTGTGTGGCAGCAACCAGGTGAGGAGTACAAAGACAAGTGTGTCTTGCCTACAGTCAAGCATGGTGGTGGGAGTGTCATGGTTTGGGGCTGCATGAGTACTGCCGGCACTGGGGAGCTACAGTTCATTGAGGGAACCATGAATGCCAACATGTATTGTGACATACTGAAGCAGAGTATGATCCCCTCTCTTTGGAGACTGGGCTGCAGGGTAGTATTTCAACATGATTACCACCCCAAACACACCTCCAAGACAGCCACTGCCTTGCTAAAGAAACTGAGGGTGAAGGTGATGGACTGGCCAAGCATGTCCCCAGACCTAAACCCTATTGAGCATCTGTGGGGCATCCTCAAACGGAAGGTGGAGGAGCGCAAGGTCTCTAACATCCACCTGCTACGTGATGTTGTCATGGAGGAGTGGAAGAGGATTCCAGTGGCAACCTGTGAAGCTCTAGTGAGCTCCATGCTCAAGAGAGTTAAGGCAGTGCTAGAAAATAATGGTGGCAACACAAAATATTGGCACTTTGGACATTTTCACTTAGGGATGTACTCACTTTTGTTGCCAGCGGTTTAGACATTAATGGCTGTGTGCTGAGTTATTTTGAGGGGACAGCAAATTTACACTGTTATACAAGCTGTACACTGACTACTTTACATTGTATCAAAGTGTCATATCTTCAGTGTTGTCCCATGAAAAGACATAATAAAATATTTGCAAAAATGTGAGGGGTGTACTCACTTTTGTGAGATACTGTATCTGCAGCATCATCAACACCTCCCTCAGCTCTGGCTCAGTCCCTGACCCCCTGAAACTTGTCGCTGTCACCCTAATCCTCAAAAAACCTGGACTAAACCCAGACATCATGAATAAATTCTGTCCCATCTCCAACCTGCCCTTCCTGTCCAAAACCCTGGAACGTGCTGTTACCACCCATCTCAAAACCTACCTCACCTCCAATGACCTCTTTGAGAGATTCCAATCTGGATTCCGTTCACAGCATGGCATCAAAACAGCCCTGCTCAGAGTGACAAATGACCTCCTCCACTCAGCCGACTCTGGACTCCTGAACATTCTCATCATGCTCGACCTCACAGCTGCCTTCAATGCAGTCAGCCATTCCATTCTCGTCTCCCGTCTGGAAACCTGCCTCAACATCATTGGTACAGCTCTCTCCTGGTTCCACTCATACAGTATCTCACCAACAGACAGCAATTCATCCACGTCAACAACTGCACTTCCCTCACAGCCCCCCTTACCCATGGTGTTCCCCAGGGTTCTGTGCTTGGTCCTCTCCTCTTCATCCTCTATATACTCCCACTTGGTAACATCATCTGCTGACATGGCCTTAACTTTCATTGTTATGCCGACGATGTTCAGATATACATTTCCACTAAGTGTATAACCACAGTAGCCTGCTCCATACTGGAAAACCGTCTTTCTGAAATACAATCCTCAAGTCAAAGTCACCTTCGCTGTCAATTCTGCCATATGTGTCATGGTGTGTGCCCCAGCGGAGCAGACAGCAGGACTCAGATGTGAAGCGAGTGTTTAACATTTTATTAGAAACAGAAATTAAACCCAGCTCAAGGGCAGGAAATAAACAATAACAACTTGGCAAGCAGAACAAAAATCACAAGCAGGCTCTCTAGGACAAGGCAGGCAGAAGCGTGTAATTACGCCAAAATGACTAATGACGCAGCACCCAGGTGAGGGGCTGCATCCCTTAAATAAGGCAGACACTAATCAACAGAAACACCCCACAGCCGTGACTAATTGGGAAATTAACAACGCAAACCCAAGCAAGACTAAGGTGAAAATAAACACACATTAAGCTCAAACTCAAGATAGAACATGAAAATGTTTCTCAACATAACAGGATTAAAGCAAAGATAATCAAGACACAACCAGGATCATGATAATAAACAATATTGACTACAGAAAAACCCAGAATATAAACTTAATGCAGGGATGAACTAAATACAGAGCCAAGACCATGATGATGAAAAATAGATACAGTACAGAAAATACCAAAAGATGAACTTAAAGCGAGCATTTTTTTAAAAAAAATTTTCACCCTTATTGTCATTCAACTGTATAACCAATCATGTACAGTCGAACGAGATTGTGTTTTACCTATCTACTTAGTGTTAATCATACACACCCCAAGTGCAGAATCAGAGGGCCGCTGCCATGCAAGGATGTGGGTTGACTCATGTCCTGTAACAAGAAACTATAATTTACAACACAAGGTGAGCTCAAGCCACACTCTGGCAATATGTACAGCACATACAGAGAATTGAAATTACGTTACTGAGTCCCACAGTACAGCAAGGTAAACACTAAGTAGGAAATATAAATATAGAGTGTAACATCTAACACCAAACATTAAACATCAAACATCCATGCAAAGAAAACCAACCCCCAACCAGAAACTAACTAAAAATACTAAGGGTGTGCAAAGTAACTAAATACGATAAAAATTAAGACAGCATGTAGTAACTTAAGGCACATATCAAGGCACATAGAGGATTAAAGTGGCATGTAGTGCAAAGAGAACAGTCCATTGCTGCATAAAGTGACTGGTGCAGGCCCAACATCAGTGTGTATGCTTGTGTTGGAGTGAACAGTTCCTGGATGACAGAGTTCATTTTTTGAAGCTCCTGAAATCAGTGTGCGCATGTGTGGGAGTGAACAGTAAATGGAGATGGCAGAGTTCAGTTGTTGGGAAGAGGGGGTTGTCAAAGTCCAGGATTCGTGTAGGAAGCAGAAGGGGGAGAGGGGGCAGAGCAACAAGAGAGCTGAGCTTCTTGACAGTCTGGTGGATGAAGCTGTCCTCGAGTCTGCTGGTTCTGCCCCGGAGACTCCACAGTCTCCTCCCTGATGGCAGCAGAGTGAAGAAGCTGTGTGATGGGTGGGATCACCCACAATGCAGAGGGCTTTGCGGGTGAGGCAGGTGCTGTAGATGGCCTCAAGGGAGGGGAGAGCGGCACTGGACGATCTTCTCAGCTGTTCTCACTATGCACTGGAGGGTCTTGCGGCAGGACGTAGTGCAGGCGCCGTACCACATGGTGATGCAGTTGGTCAGGATGCTGTCAATGGTGCCTCTGTAGAAGGTACACATGATGGGGGCTGGGGCTTTGGCTCTTCTCAGTTTGTGGAGGAAGTAGAGACGCTGCCGAGCTTTCTTGGCCAGTGATACAGTGTCGGTGGTCAAGGAGAGGACTTCTGTAACGTGCACACCCAGGAACTTGGTGCTGCTCACCCTCTCCACAGCAGCACCATTGATGGTCAGGGGAGCATGTTTGGTGCGCGTTCTTCTGAAGTCCACAACAATCTCTTTCATCTTCTCCACGTTCAGAGAGAGATTGTTGTCTCTGCACCACATGGCCAGGCAGCTCATCTCGCTCCTGTAGTTTGTCTCGTCTCCATTGTTGATGAGACCCACCACAGTTGTATCATCCGCAAACTTGATGAAGAGGTTGGAGCTGTGTGTCAGTGTACAGTCATGGGTCAACAGAGTGAAGAGGAGGGGGCTCAGCACACATCCTTAGGGTGCCCCTATGTTCAGAGTGATGGCGCTGGATGTGTTACTGCCAACCCATACTGCCTGCGGTCTCCCCGTCAGGAAGTCCAACAGCCAGTTACATAGCGAAGTGTTGAGCCCCAGCTGGTCCACTTTGTGAATGAGCTATTGGGGGATGATTGTGCTGAATGCTGAACCAAAGTCTATGAACAGCATTCTGATGTAGGCGTCCTTTGTATCCTGGTGTGTGAGGGCTGAATGGAGGGCAGTAGAGATGGCATCATCGGTCAAGCAAATGGACTGGTATGCAAACTGGAACAGGTCCAGGGAGGGGAGCAGGGCAGACCTGATGTGCTGCATGACCACCCACTTGAAGCACTTCATGATGATGGGAGTGAATGCAATCAGACGGTGGTCATTGTAGCAGGAGAGAGATGACTTCTTGGGGACTGGAATGATGGTGGTGGCTTTGAAGCATGTGGGGACAACAGCCTGTATCAGTGAAATGCTGAAGAGGTACATGAAGACACCTGTGAGTTCCTCTGCACAGGCTCTCAGTACGCGACCAGGTATGTTGTCAGAACCTGGAGCTTTGCGTGCATTGATCCTGCCAAGGGCTCTCGTCACGCTGTCCAGGGACAGTGTAATCACCTGGTCGCCAGAAGTAGGTGGTGACTTCTGTGCAGGGGTACTGTTCAGTGCCTCGAAGCAAGCAAAGAGGTCGTTCAGCTCGTTCAGCAGAAGGGTGGAGCTGTCGCAGGTCTGCGGTGTGGGCTTGTAGTCCATGATGGTCTGTATCCACCACCACAGACGCCAAGTGTCTCTGCTGTCGCTGAAGTGGTGGACTATCCTCCTGGAGTGCTGCCTCTGGATCCTGGATGCAAAAGAATTTTCTACAACTCAACTATGACAAGTCTGATATGGTGATCATCAGCCCGGAATCCCTCATCAAAACCCACCCACAACTTCAACCTCACTGTTGCCAACTCCACATTTTCCCCATCCCCACAGCTACGAAACCTTGGAGTCTTTGACAGCCACCTCACTTTTGAACCACACATCAATCATGTCACCAAAACTGCCTTCTTCCACCTCAAAAACATAGCCTGACTCTGTTCCTCATTCACCTTCTCCTCTGCAAAAACCCTCATACACATATTTATCACATCCAGACCCAACTATTGTAATAGCATTCTTTATGGCTTATCATCCAAAATCCTCCAGAAACTTCAATACATTCAGAACTGAGCCGCCCGTCTCCTTACCCAGTCCCGCTCCCGCAACCACATCACCCCTGTCCTCCAGAACCTCCACTGGCTCCCAATCTCACAACGCATGCAATACAAAGTCCTTCTCCTCACCTTTAAAGCCCTCCTTCACCAGGCCGCTTCCTATCTTACCAACCTGTTGCACCAGCACCACCACCCCCCAGACTTAAACCCCTTTAAATCATTACTCAAAACCCACCTGGTCAGACTTGCTTTTAGTCTTTAATTTTAATTGTGTGGGGGGAAGGTTTCTAATGTAAAGCGTCTTTGAATGCCTTGGAAAGCACTTTATTTGTAAAGTGTTATTTATTATTACTATTATTATTATTAATATTACACAACATAACAAAAATAATTTTTTGTAAGTTGTCTGTGTTTTTTCAACTGATTTAAGACAATTTTGCACCGCTGAATCCGAAAATGACATCAGTTTCTCTCGATCAGGTCAGGTTTTTATGCTAAGTTGTAAGCAGTTGTACTGTTGTACTGTAAATTGTATAGTAGACATTGTGTTAGAATAATTTTGAGCTTAAATTATTCAAAGTCAAATAATCAGGCAGAAAGTTGAATTTATGTACATTTATTACAAAAATATAAGGAGTCACCCCATTTGCCACCTTGGGGGAGAGGTTACAAGGCATGACATTCAGACACACCTAGAATCTCTAAAGGATCCATTCTTCTAAGTCTGATATACAGTATATAGGCAGGAGAAAGGAGAGGGAGGATGAGGATAAGGGAAGGGACAGAATGGGACAGTCCTGATAACTGAGCTTATCCAGGCGGATGTCAGACACTCTGGAGACATGGGTCATGAAGACATGAGATCCATAAAACTAACAGAATGTCCATCTACCACTGATCTGTACAGGCTGAGGAGTTCCTGTGCATTCCTGTGACCCAAAACAGGTTATGTCAAAGAGATTATAATAAATGGCTTAGATCATTCCTTACGCATGTACTGATCCTGTACTGATCCTCAGTCTGAACTCTGAAATTGCTCACAGAACAGGCCAAGAATATATAAACTTATCCTATATGGAATGCACATATCAACATTAAACATGGCATATGAAATGTATGATACTTCTCAAATATAATAATACATTATTAATATCAATAATAGTATAGATAATATGGAATTTTTCTATCACATTGATAAAGGTAAGCACGTGTAAATTGAATGTTATGTCATCATTGTTCAAAAGTCACAGAATTTCAAGAAATAAGAAAATAATTTTGCATCATATAAAGCAAAAATACTCGTACATATAAACAAAAATGTAAAAAACATGTGGCCATAGTTCAAAAAGTTGACCTGATTGAGCAAAACCAATGCAGTTTTTGGATTCAGCACATCAAAATTGTCCTAAATCAGCTAAAAAAAAAAACTTAGACAATAAATTTGGTGTTGACCAGTGTTATTATTACTATTATTTGCCAAATGTTTAATGTATTTCCAGCTGCCTCCACACATACTTGAGGCAATATTCCTTGAAGTAATTCTGGATGTTGGAAACGCAGTGTACATCAACTTGTCTAAAGTGTGCAGGGCGTTTCATGCCTTTGTTGGTAGCATTCATTTCCGGAAGAAGGCACATTCTCTATGGTTCAAAAGTAAGAACTGTTTTCATACACTAGTTGTATTACTGTAAAATGTGCAAAAAACAGACCTTTTTTTTTTTTTTTGCTTCTCCAATACAGGTGTGGAACATTGTTTGCTGAGGAGGCCAGAGGAATATAAAAATGCAATGAAGCTGCCTTGGAAATTTTCTCATTGCTATTATTGCGGGCGGATATTTTCTGACTGTCCAGGTTGGTATATCATATTTAATCTATATCTGAAAAAGCCTTGAATAAATCATGTTCTCTGAAAGCAATTATCAGATTACAAGAACAAAGTTGGATTTGGACAATCCATCCATTCTTCCATCTAGTTCATCCAAGGGTCTGGGACGCATCCAGGGACAATAGTATAAGCACAGAAGCAAAGACTTCCACCTGATCTACAAGGCACCATGATCCCAATAAATCATTCTTTAAGACAAATTAAGGAAGCCAGTTTAGGAAGCCTGGGATCAGACTGCCAAAGTCTCTGCCTTCGACCGCCACCTGATCCACATAGCACTGGACGCCTATGGTCCCTCCTGCAGGTGGTGAGCCCACTGGAGGGCGGACCCATGTAACTCCTTCAGGTTGAGCCCGGCCGGGTCCCATGGGCAGGAACACAGCCACCAGGCGCTAGCTATTGTTGTATTCCCTGGATGCCTCCCACTTGAGGTGTTTCGGGCACATCCCATTGGGAGGAGACCCTGGGGCAGACCCAGGACTCGCTGGAGAGACTACGTCTCCCATTTGGTCTGGGAACGCCTTGGTATCCTCTCTAAAGAGCTGGAGCAGGTGGCTGGGGAGAGGCAACTCTGGGCTTCTCTATCTGAACTGCTGCCTCCGTGACCCGGATCGCCGGAAAAGTGGTAGAAGATGGCTGGATGGATGGAAGATAAATTAACGTTAGTTGGCTCAGTCTCACCATCCAAGTTAGGAGCTAGCCAGCTAATATTAGCAATAGTGAGGTAAGAGCGGAGTTGGCTATGGTTCTTGGGCCATTTAAGGAGGCCTGCACTGAAATGAGCCATTCTGCAAAAGGTGATTCAAAAGGATTCTGCAATAATTAAGGGAAATTTGACCAAACATGTCACATTTCATTTAGACCTGTGGGAGCTGTCAGAATGTGGAAAGTGTCATCAATGATCCCTTTAAAGGTGCAATCCATTACTTTTTGACCTCCTGCCCAGTAGGTGTCACACACACTGTTGCCTCATGATAACGTTGCACATGTTGCCATGTAGAAACAGAAACTGCGCTGGAAACAAGCATTCACAGGCTGCAGCAGACTGTATGGAAATCAGTTTCTTTGTGATTACGAGCCAGTGAAATCATGTCAAGCGGCGAATCTTTTGTGGTATAGTGCCCAGTGATTTTAACTGAGTCTTCTTTGATGTTTATCTCCATTTGACAATTTTTTTAAATTACTGTCATAATTATTAATAATTTAAAGTAATGCTAACGTTTCACAGACGTGATTGAACCTGAAAATTACATAGTTTTGATAATGTAATCATGGCAAAACTGTAGCTGACTTTCAGGACTTTGCTGTTGGTAGTGTTTTTAGCAGATATGCTGTAACACTCTCTTGTAGTTTATGTTCAGCGTTTTAGCTAAGAATGCTGTTCTAAAACCAGCTGTTGCTATGGCTAATCCATTGCCTTGGTCATCCCCAGTTGCTGTGTGTGGGAAATCAGGGACCGTTACCCTGATCCCTACGGACAATACACTGGGTTTGCTCTAGCTCCCGCTCCTGGTCTGTGGCAGGTCCACATGTACATCCATGGTACAAGGTGCATCATCAGGGCATCAAAAACCAGGAGGTGGCAATTAATTTTTGGGTTCTGTTTCATTTTCAGTTGAGTTAAATTTTATTTATTGTTTTATATTACTAAAATAAATGTAAAATGGATGCCTGATATTGTTTGTGCCTTTTCTAATTTATATCTAAAGGGTGTTGTTGATTCATTGTTAGATTTACCAAGTGATGGCTTGCATATCCTCAATGCACATCTGAAATACTGTCAACCTTTCTATAACCTTGTAAAATTACTGAGAACTTCAGTTATACATGCCTGATCAGACATGTGCAGAGCATTCTCTTCCATAAGCTCACTTTTTGGAATTCTTTGTAGTGCAGTAATACTCCAGTACTCATATGGATACTCAGTGTAAAAAATTCAGTGCATTTCAGAAAATAAGCACATCACTAATCCAATCTGACACAGTTTAAAGAAATAAAAATTGCATGAAAATATGGTATAATCTGAACTTGTAGACATTTTTTTTTAAACATTCCAAATATACTAGAATGAGTGTGTTTGGTTTATGAATGCTAAATATACTGTTGGTGACGGTCTTTTTTTTTTTTTTTTTTTTTTTTTTTTTTTTTTTTGTTACTTATTTGTACCCATAGGTAGACTTGGTTTGCAGTCTGGTGACAAGCCACCGGCTGCTGGTCGCTGCGTGCGCGAGCGCCCTAAACCTACATGTTTTTGGTATGCGGGAGGAAACCGGAGAAATCCCGGAGTAAACCCGCGCAACACGGGGAGAACATGCAAACTCCACACAGCTCACTGTTGGTCGGGGGCTGGGATCAGAATCAGAATCAGAAAAAGATTTATTGCCAAGTACATTAACAGATCACTGATAACATACGAGAGAATTTGACTTGACACAGTAAATGAACCTGCATTTCCGTGCCGCGGCGCATCTGAAACGCGCCTGTCAGCAGGAGGGTACAGGTAGCATAAGCATAATACAATAGGAAGGAGCAAAAAAATCATTGATTCAGAATACTGGTTGCATGATCAATCAATATTATGATTACAAGGGAAAAAAAAGCCCTCAATGCGATCCCCCGGCCGAGGGTAAAACTGTGCTGCCACAGTGCTAAACCACTGCGCCACCGTGCAGCCCACACGGGCTCTGTAGAGAAATAGAATTGGATTTTACCTGTGTGCCGTGTGCTGTGTTCACTCATTGAACCTGATTCAAAAACAGGAAAAAGATTTTCAGTTCCACAAATTAAATTTACTTAGGAATAAATTGTGATACCTTTATTTTAATATGTGGGCTTATTGATAACAGTAACAACTGTATAACCCATTGCACATCAAGGGTGATACTTTCTTAACAAACTCACTGATAGGCACAATGGCTCTGGTAGCAGTTATTTGTGTTGTTGCAGTAATACAAGAAATGTTGCACCTACCATGAAGTCGTCATGCATTGCAGCTTTGTTACAGCACCACCAAAAATGATTGATATCACACAGCCACAGAAGCAATCCAGCCTGCCCCTTCGTTTTACCTGCCTGAAGAGGACAGACACAAATCCATCTTTTATTTTTCGTAATTCATTTGTGGATAGTTAGGATATTGTAATGATTGGCAAGACTTACGCACAGATGAGATCCTTTTAGATTCTTGGCCACATGTCAAAGCTTTGCTTGACACCAGGAAAAATGGCACAGTCTGAATGACAGAGATTGCATTTTCAATTACATCACTAATTAAAATATTCAGCTAGAGGAGACTTCCGGGAAGATGGCGGAGAGACATAACACTTAAACAGAGAGCTCTCCCTAGCCGGATTAAAAATCATCGGTAAATGGCCAACTCGACATAAGCAGATCAATAAACTAAGGGATGAAAACACGAAGGAGCCGGGCACAAGAAAAAAAGCAGGGTAAAATTGAAGAATTCCTCTCCAACAACGCAGGAAAAACCGCTGTACGCAAAGCCCAAAAAAACGAGATGTCTACAGCAGAGAAAATGGAGGACGCCAGACTCTAAAACATGAACACTGGCATCGCCAGTTTGGGTAAAGAGTTAAGAGAATTCAAGCGACAGCTACAACAGGATTTAGCGGCTCTTAAGGAGGAACTGAAAAAAGAAATTAAGGAGGAAATTATGGACCTCCGAAGAGAAATGGAGCGTAAGTTAACGGAAAACATGGAGGAGCTACGCTCCCAGCGGGCGTGTATGACAGAAGCGCAGGCTCGAATATCAGAGCTAGAAGATTGGAAAAGCGAGGCAAACGAACAACTACAGACCCTGACGACGCAAACGCAGAGGATGCAGGAGAAAATAAACGACTTGGAGAGCAGATCCAGACGAAACAATATGCGCATCTTTGGAATTCCGGAGGGCATTGAAGGCAACTCGATGACAAAATTCATGGATCAGTTCTTAAAAAAAGAACTGGAAATACCCGAAGAAACGGATCTGCAGATTCAACGGGCGCACAGAACACCGGCACAGAACCCGAAAACAAACGCTACACCCAGGTCAGTTGTGGTAAACTTTGTGAAATATGACATAAAGGAAAGAATCCTGACGCAAGCATGGAAAAAAAAGATGCGAATCGGCGACAAACAGGTGTTCTTTGACCATGACTACCCGACAGAAATTGTGCAGCAGCGGAAGAAATATGCCAACATTAAAAAAACGCTGAAAGAGAAAAAAATTAGATTCCAAACGCCGCTAACGAAAATGAGGATTCATTGGGAGGACGGCGTAAGAACCTACAACACGGCCAGAGAGGCAGCGCGGGATATGATGGAGCGGGGCCTTGAGGTGAGCGTGCCGAAGGAGACGGCTGGAGCAGCGGCGGCCCTGAACGCACCACGACAGCCGGAGTGGAGACGAGCGAGCGGCGGAAGAAGGGGGAGAGACGTGGCGCAGCGGGCCCAGGACAAGCTACAAGGCTTTCAATTGAAAGCCTAGATCATAACAAAGATTAAGAAAGGCACAGAAGAAATGAAGGCCAAGAAGACAAGGTAAAAGAGAAACAGACGGTTAGGAGAGGTTTAAGTGATATTTGTTGGACATTTCTAGACTAATGACTATTACTTGGATAGTAATTAGAAGTCTAGGGAGGGCCCTTCACTCTGTGAAGACAAACCCCCCACCCACCAACAGGGACCAGTGGGCAGAAGAAAGGCCCAAAGTACGGAGGTCGAGATTTTTTAATGTGTTTTTATATAAATATGTGTTATTTTTGTTGTTAAAAGGGCTAGGAGCTCAAGTTAAAAAAAAATGGAAAAACATGATTATGGGTAAAAATCTTAAGATAATGACACTAAACGTGAATGGTCTGAACTCACCTGTTAAAAGGGAAAGAATAATAAGAAAATTCAAGAAGGAAAAAGCTGAAATTATATTTATGCAAGAGACACATTTGAGCAAGACAGAACATGTGAAACTAAAGAGATTTGGCTATAAGAACTCCTACTACAGTTCATTAAAGGGAGGAGCTAAAAGGGGGGTTATGATACTAATTTCAAACAAAATACAATTTGAAAGTGAACAGGAAATCCAGGATAAAGAAGGCAGGTATGTAATAATAAAGGGAAGAATAGATGGTATGCAGATTACATTAGTGAACATCTATGCCCCACCAGAAAGTGACAAGGGTTTTTTTCAACATCTGTTTGATCTCATAGCAACACACAGTGAAGGAGTCCTAATTTGTGGAGGAGACTTAAATGTTGTCATGGATCATGAAGTTGACACAACAAGTGTTAAGAAGACAAAAAAACATGTAACAAAGTTCATAAGAACCTCACTGGCAGAAATGGGTATGGTAGACATATGGAGGGACCTACACCCACTCGAAAAAGACTATACACATTATTCAGCAGCCCATAAAGTACACTCTAGAATAGATTACTTCCTTATGAATGAAGGTGACAGACACAGGGTGAGAAATTGTTGGATTGGAGGGGCAGAAATATCAGATCATAATCCTATATACATGGAAATATATTTAAACAATAGAAAACGACAAACAACATGGAAACTTAACGTAGGACTGTTAAATGATGAGAAAATGAAAGAAAGAATAAAAATAAACATAAACGAATATATCCAAGAGAATGACAATGAAGAAGTGGACCCAACAATACTATGGGACGCACTAAAAGCCGTGTTAAGGGGTAAATTAATTGTTGAAACAGGAAAAGCAAATAAGACTAAACTGGAAGCGTATGAACAAAGATGTGAGAGACTGAGGGAATTAGAACGTAAACATCAAAGCACAAATGATCCAAAAATATATCAAGAAATTAAAGAAGAAAAAACAAAGATAAAAGAAACACAAATGGATGAAACTGAAAGGAAAAATAGATATCTAAAACAAAAATATTATGAAACGGGGCCAAAAGCCACAAAACTGCTGGCAAAACGGTTAAGAAAACAAACAATGAATAATGTATACAAGATTAAAGACCCCACCACAAATAAAACCACAGTTAACCCAGAAAACATCGAAGAAATTTTCCATAATTTCTACCAAGAACTATACTCGCAACCTGAAGAAACAAATACTAAAGATATTAAAAAATTTCTAGGCACATTGGACTTGCCATCAATAGGAAATCAACAAAATGAAAAACTAACAGCAGAAATAACAACACAAGAGATCAGAGATGTGATTAAGTCACTTAAAAATGGTAAATCACCAGGTAGTGATGGATACCCTTCTGAGTTTTATAAACTGTTTATAGAAGAACTCACGCCACAACTCCTGAAGTCATTTAATTGGACGTTGAACAACAACAAAATACCTCCATCATGGAACGAAGCAATCATTTCAATTATTTTAAAACCAGGGAAAGATAAAGAACAATCTGGAAACTATAGACCAATCTCTTTATTAAATGTAGATTATAAAATATATACAACAATTATATGTAAACGAATAAAGACATTCTTGACGGAATTGATAGAAGATGATCAAACTGGTTTCATAGAGGGACGCCAAACACATGACAATATCAGGAGAACAATACATATAATTAACCAAATACATAAAGAAAAGAAAAGTGCAGTAATAATGAGTTTAGACGCAGAAAAAGCATTTGACAGGGTTAACTGGAAATTCCTATATAGTGTACTGGAGCGCTTTGGATTTAACGAAAAATCAGTACAATGCATAAGGACGCTATATCAAGAACCTGTGGCAAGAATCAAGATAAACGGTAGCTTAACAGACAAAGTAAATATACAAAGATCAACTAGGCAGGGATGCTGCTTATCGCCCACCTTGTTTGCTCTGTTCATAGAACCATTGGCTCAAGCGATACGACAAAATAAGAAATTAAAAGGTGTAACAATAAAGGGGGCGGAACACAAGATTGGGCTATTTGCAGACGATATTATAGTTTACCTTGAACAACCAGATAAATCAATAATGGAAATGATGAACTTGATAGAAAATTTTGGAAAATTATCAGGATACAAGATAAACATAACAAAAACACAAATACTGACATTCCACTATAACCCTCTAAACCAGATAACTGATAAGATCAAACTAAACTGGAACCAAAAAGAAATAAAATACCTTGGAGTGAACATACCTAAAGACCTAAGCAAAATATATAAAGCAAACTATGATAGGTTGGAACAAGAAATAAAAAAAAGATATTGATAGATGGTCAATCTTAAATATGGATCTGAATTCAAAAATTGAGACAGTCAAAATCAGCATACAACCTAGATTACTTTACCTCTTCCAGGCTCTACCAACAGAGATTCCAGATGCCCAATTCTCAAAGTGGGACAGGATGATATCGAGATTTGTTTGGGGAGGTAAAAAACCAAGAGTGAAATATAAAACCCTCCAATTACCAAAAGAGAAAGGAGGCATGGGCCTACCGAGTCTAAAGGAATATTACTACTCAGCACAAATAAGATATATGTTGGTGCGACGAGGGATATGAGGCAAAATGGAAAGAAATGGAAAAGGAAATTGAAGGACTCCCAGTACAAAGCATAATAGGAGATAAAGATGCATATAAGCAAATCAAACAAATAGACCCAATCACTAAATTTACTTTAGAACTGTGGTATAAAATAGTACAAAAATATAATATAAGGGAAGACATAAAACTATTGAAATGGGTAGCATTTGACAGTCAGTTTGAACCGGCAAAACAAGATAGGGGATACAAAAATCTGGTGAACAAGGGAATCACAGCATGGGGCAATATCGGAAAAAAAAATCTCGGGAGCTTTGTAAATATCAGGAGAAAATTTAAACTAGAAAGATCGGAATTTTTCAGATATCTGCAGATGAGAGATTACTATATGAAGAAGATTAGGCATAACCTCCAAACAGATGTGAACGAGATTATACAACTTATTTTAAGCTCATATACAGGAAATAAAATAAGAATTATTTCAAAGCTATATCAGAAACTTATGACAAACAATCATACAAGTAACTATATAAAGGAGAAATGGGAGAAAGAGCTCAATTTAAACATAACAGAAGAAAGCTGGCAGGAAATATGGAAAACACAACACACATCAACAAATTCAAGGACATGGAGGGAATTTGGATGGAAAAACCTGATTCGCTTTTTCATTACACCACAGATTCAAGGAAAATATACAAATACCCAATCTTTATGCTGGAGGGGATGTGGGGCTCAAAATGCAAACCACTCACATATGTTTTGGAAATCCTACAAAATATCATCATTCTGGAAATCTACACATGTGACAATACAGAGGATATTAGGATATAATATACCAATGAACTGTAACCTGATGTACTTATGTGATCTTAAAAGAGACAATGTTATACAGGCTGAGGACAGATATCTAGTTAAAATCTTGTTGATTGCATGTAAAAAAAAACTATCACAAAAAAATGGCGATCAGAAGTTCTTCCTGACCAAGAACAATGGACTGACATTGTTGAGGACATACGTATGATGGAAAAACTAACATATCGACGAAGAACGCAAGAAGGACTATGGGGAAAAAAATGGCGGAAATGGACACACTACAAAGTGCAACAACGAGGCAGAAATTGAAAGAATAACCAAAGACACTGAAAAAACCAGAAGAATTAAGAGATGGAAACTAAAAACTTGATGCTCCAACATTTGTCCCCCCCCCCTTTTTTTTCTTTTTCTTTTTTTTCTTTTTCCCTACCCTAACCCCTTTGTTTTTTAAATGTAGAATGTGATCTGAATGCATTATATATGATGAAAAATGAATAAAAATCTAAGTTACAAAAAAAATATTCAGCTAGAGAATTTTAATACTCACTTACCCATGAGTGCCGTTCCGGTGCAAGTGACCCTGTGCGGCGGCATGAAATAAAGCGGCGTTGTTGGAGGTTTTAAGTAGAGTTTTATTATCATACCGCCGTCATGGGATCCCCTCTCCAGCCCAAGTGTGTGCAGGCTGGATGGGGATCCTCTGGCTCTCAGAGAAGGAGAGGAGAGGCGGACACGTGTGTGTCCTACAGCAGAGGTTGAGAGAAGAAGAGGTGTTACAGAACCTGTGCAGTATTTATACCCAACTCAAACAATACATCAAAGCAGTGTCACCGCGGTAGGTCTGATCAAAGACCAGAGGGCTCGGCAGGTGGTCGAGACCTCGATAGTGCAGCTTGGGCAGCGAGCAGGGAAAAGCTCTGTGCAGGAGGGGGTGGAGGGGGGTGGGGGTAGTAAAAGCCGGCCGGAGACGATGAGAAGTCTGGGCCGCGCAAAAATTGCTTGTGGGTCCGCGATGTCTTAGGGCTGTCCCATTGGACGTGCAGAGGTCCACAAGAAGAAAAATTAGACACTGGCTCCTCTCGCGATTAAGTCCTGCAAGGATTAATAGCGGCCATGAAGAAAAGACGAGGCTGCGTGGCGGCTGTGATGAGAACAGAGGGACTGGCGTGTTGGCTTTAGGTGCGGGCACAACCTTAAAGCGCTCGGGAACCGCAAACCGCTGAATTTCCCTATGTGTGCCGTGGCTGAGACTATTAACAAATCCTTCGAGCATGCTGCATGCGTGCCTCAGGTGAGCGAGCAGCCCTGAAGGGCAGCGGCGAAGGAGGAAGGCAGTCTGTGGAGCCGTATGTGTCCCGTGCGTGGTGCGCCGTGCCCGTGACTCCCCGGTGCGTGTGCCGGGGTCTCGTGCGTGGGTGGGCCGCTGGAGAGGAGAACCAGGGTCAGGGAGCTTGCTGGAGATCATCCCTGTTGTCTGTTGGAGCGGTGAAGGAAAGTAGACGCTCTGTCACTCGCTCGGTCATGGTGCGTTCAGGTCCACGTGTGCTCCGTCGACCGTGGGAGTCGCCGTCGCGGAGAAAGGACGAGGTACATGCGCTCTCGATGTGGAGGAGCTGCGAGCGCGGCTGGTCCAGCGTGGATGTGCCGATCTAGGCGTGCAGATCTCACCATGAAGTTTGCTGCGGCTTTCCTGGTCGTGGGTGGTCTCCGGAGAGTTTCACCTGGAAACTCTGCGTCGAAATCTCCCTGAAGCAGAAGGGAGCTGTTGCGTTCGCTTGTCATCGGAGAATCACCGCCGGGTGTTGCGTTCGCTGGCAGCGTGTTCGTTTCAGCGTCGGGTCACCAGTGCGGCGGCATGAATTAAAGCGGCGTTGTTGGAGGTTTTAAGTAGAGTTTTATTATCATACCGCCGTCACGGGATCCCCTCTCCAGCCCAAGTGTGTGCAGGCTGGATGGGGATCCTCTGGCTCTCAGAGAAGGAGAGGAGAGGCGGACACGTGTGTGTCCTACAGCAGAGGTTGAGAGAAGAAGAGGTGTTACAGAACCTGTGCAGTATTTATACCCAACTCAAACAATACATCAAAGCAGTGTCACCGCGGTAGGTCTGATCAAAGGGACTGCAGAACAGGCATGAGATATTTGCATTTGTGAGACATACATCACAATAGGCAGATTTGCTAGACTCTGCTCTAGCTGCAGAACAAAGAGGTTAACAGGCACATCTACACATTGATCTGAGTCTCTAGGTCACATTAAGGACAGGACGCCTGAACACAATGCATGAAAGGTGACATTATCACAGTAGTGTAGCGGAAAAAACCAGGAGTAGCGAGTTGTCTGTCCTTAGTCTGTTTGTGGGGGTTTTCCCAAACCGCCACACCTGGTATATTTGAAACAGGTGGCAATGGTGTCACGGTACGTTTCCTTTCTGTTTTTACAGGAGTTGATGTGATCGGGTCATAATTGCCATAATACCTGTAAACAGATAACATCAGTCTCTTCATTTAGTTATGGCGCAACATATTGCATAACTTTTTTATAGTTATACATTTACCAACAAAAGACGTACAATAGTTAAGGTCGTTTACAACTGTTTTTGTCATAAGTAGTAGGCTCGGTAAATCCAAAAAACACAACGTCATTGGGCTGCTAGGCTGATAACACGCATTGAAAACAAGTCAAAAAGACTGAACGATAGATACAGGTTAAGGTGACCCCTGACCAAGTGAGCACCCTAAGTGGACCATGGGGTCCTATCTGTACATGTTCAAGTACATTCTCAATCCTTTGATTTATAAAAGTGAAGAAGGAGAACAAGAATTTTTATAAAACTGTTGGGAATACTTTTCACAGACACCAAGAAGTTTAAAAAATTATATAGAGATGTAAGATGATAACTAAGCTGACCCGGAGAAGGTTTTGGCTCCGTTTCTGCTTTCTAAAGACTTTTATTCTCCACTGCCGCTGCTCGTCACCACTGGCTGCCCCCAGATGAATTTTACAGAATAGGTATGTTGGACTAGATTGTTCTGAATGAGGCTTTAAAAAGCTCTGAATCAGTTTGTGAATCACTGGATTGAAAATGTACTTGTACATGTATAGATTGGACACTGGGGTCCACATGGGGCGCTCACATGGTCAGGAGTCCACTTGACCTGTTCCCCTCCAAGATCATTAGCTAAAGATTCAAAGACTTTATTGTCAATTTGTCAATACTACTATATGTGCAGGACATACAGGACAACTGAAATGGCACTTCTCTGTCTCTACATTGGTGTGCATTTTATAAAAAGAAAGGAGATAGGCTGGATTGAAAAAAAAAAAAACAAAAAACAAGAACAAACGGCAGCAGTCTATGTCCAGTCTGTATACAGTTATATACATTGACACAGTGACATTTTGGGCAAAGAGCGCTTCTTTCAGTAAATGGGGATACGCTGGGGTAAGATCATCTAACACAATGTAAAAGTAATTTATTTTCTAAACATCAACAATTTATTTTCTAAACGTCAAAAATGTTTGATTGCGTAAACAACAGATCCATTGTTTGACATATCATAAACTAATGCTATCAAATGTTGATTCTGGCAAAATTAGACAACATTAAAATTACGGGCAAAAAGTGTTTATTTAGATAAATGGCCACAAGTGTGTGAGAGATCATCGAACACAATGTAAAACTAATGTATTTTTTAAAACTCATAATGTTCATTAGAAAAAAATGGAGATCCTTCCTTCACGGAAGCTAATGCTAACTGTAGCTACACTAGACCAGAGTGGAAACATTACTCTTTGGAAAGGATTCCCAAGCAATTCCTGTGGTCTATCCCATCGCCATACACCAGTTGATATCATCACACAGTCATATTAATAACAGGAACATCTCATAGACAAAATGTAGGTTACAGATAGCTATGCAAACACTAGTTAGCTTAGCTTAGCTTACCGGTCGAGTGGCAAATAGGTGACCTCAGTATGGATTTTAAAACCTATGATTCTTCAGATCACACCAGCGATCAAAAGCTGAACCAATATTTATTCTGGTCTTTCCCCTTCGTTTATTACTTCTTACTTGAGAAGGATAACGGAATGAGCCATTACTTTCAGAAGCGGCCAAAGCTGTCTCTGGCAATCCCCGGTTTTACGCAAATGCAACAGCACGTGACATCAACAGATTCTTTGTATTGGATCTGGAATCCGGATGGTGTGGAGTGTGTAAATGAAGAGGTATATTCATTTCAGACGATTTATTACACACTCACATCTCACAGGCAAAGAACAGACTGACTGGTCACATCAAGCATTCCTCTCTCTATATCAAGTCACACTTCACAAGGTTCAAGGCGCTTCCTCATACACAGCATGACATCTACACTACACTTCATTCAACCCCCTCTCACCCACTTGGGCATTGTTCTCCCATGTGTATTCATTGTCTCTGTCTAAGGTGTGAAATAACCTGAGGCCCACACCGCCCCCCCAGCATCTTAGATAGAACAATAGAACATCAGTCCACATGCTGTTTCGGCTTCAGTCTCCTCCCACATCTGTTGTAACTGGGGTTTACTGCCTCCGTGGCGCTGCTGTGCCGGTGGGAGGCTGCTGGGAGTGTGTCCGACTGCGGGTGAGCCGTGGAGCGGGGGGGGGTTCACTCTGTACGTGTGGCTGCTCTGATGAATCGTTCCCCTGGGGCTCTCTCCGTGGGGGTCTTCCACACCGAGGGGCCCTCGCCAACAGCACTTGCTCATCCGCCACTACAAAGGCTGGTTTGAGTCTGTCTATGCCAGTTCTCTCCCGTCTACCCCCCAAGTCTAGCACAAAATGCTTATCCCCTGTTTCCAACACTCTGAACGGTCCATCACAGGGTGGGCGCAATGGAGGGCGGTGGGCATCGTGTATGACAAACACGAATTCCGCGTTCTTCAAAGTTTTAGGCATGAAGGCACGCGGAAAACTGTGGTGGGCAGGGCCCGGCAGCGTGCCTGTGTTTGCACTACACTGCAAAAGCTGAGACGGGGAGCTGCCCGACGCGGGATTGTCCGGTAGAAATTCCCCGGGCAGCCGTAGGGGCTGCGCAAAAACGAGCTCCGCTGGGGAAGCTTCCAAATCCTCTTTTGGGGCGGAGCGCAACCCCAATAAAACCCACGGCAGCCTGTCTACCCAATTTGCATCCGTCAGTGAAGCCCTGAATGCTGCTTTCAGTGATCTATGAAAACACTCGCATAAACCATTGGCCTGTGGGTTGTACGCGGTTGTGCGATGAATTGCAGCACCCAGGCTGCGGGCCATCGCGGACCAGAGGTCGGAAACAAATTGCGGGCCCCTGTCGGACGTAATGTCCGACGGGACTCCAAAACGCGCCACCCATGTTGTTAAAAAAGCGCGTGCTACGTCCGCGGACGTGGTTGCCGCCAACGGGACTGCTTCTGGCCAGCGCGTGGTGTGGTCCACCACTGTCAGGAGGTGCGTGCACCCCTGTGATGGCGGGAGGGGGCCCACGAGGTCCACGTGCACATGGTCGAACCTCTTAGCCAGTACCGGAAACGGCTCCAAGGGAGCCTTCGTGTGCCTGTGTACCTTGGCTCGTTGGCACGCCACGCAGGCTGCAGCCCACTCTTTTACTTGTTTGCGTAGGCTCGGCCACACGAACTTCTCTCCCACCATTTTGACAGACGTGCGCACTCCTGGGTGCGCCAGAGTGTGAACTGACTCAAACATGCGGCGGCGCCACGCGACCAGGACTACCAAATGCGGGCGTCCCGTGGAGACGTCAGAGATTGGGGGGGGGCCGCCATCTTGCAGCACCCTGCTCTCCAGCCTTAACCCTGTTGGTACAGACTGGAGCGCGCACACATCTGCATCGCTAATCTGCTCTGCGGCCATGGCTGTGTAATCTATCCCCACGTAGACTGGGGCCACCACGGCACGAGAGAGGCAGTCCGCCACCACATTCAGTTTACCCGACACATGCTGAATA
Source organism: Pholidichthys leucotaenia (assembly GCA_020510985.1). Taxonomy (NCBI): domain Eukaryota; kingdom Metazoa; phylum Chordata; class Actinopteri; order Cichliformes; family Pholidichthyidae; genus Pholidichthys; species Pholidichthys leucotaenia. The sequence continues at coordinate 472,122,654 of CM035836.1, read as the reverse complement.
TCGGTAGTAAACTCTGAGATCACGGCCAGCTGTCTCTGCTGCCGGCCCGACCACGGTTCTGAAACCTTGGCCATCGCGAACGTTAGTGGCTTGTGGTCTACGAACGCGGTGAAGCTGTGCCCTTCCAGCCAGAACTGGAAGTGGTGTATGGCCAGATGGAGAGCCAGCAACTCTCTGTCGAACGCGCTGTATTTACGTTCGATGTCGCGCAAAGTTCTGCTGAAAAATGCGAGCGGCTGCCAAGCCCCGGCGACGTGCTGCTCCACGACCGCCCCTATGGCCACGTCTGAAGCGTCGGTGGTGAGCGCTATCCGGGCAGTCGGGTCCGGATGTGCCAGCAGTGCGGCGTTTGCCAGGGCTGCTTTAACTTCCGAGAACGCCTGCTCTCACTCCGGGGTCCATTCAACTCCATCCGTGGGTTTCTGTCTCTTGAGCGCGGTGTACAATGGTTGCATGAGCCGGGCCGCGCGGGGAAGGAAACGGTTATAAAAATTCACCATCCCCAAAAATCCCTGCAGCGCCCTGACCGTCTGAGGCTGGGGAAAATCTGCCACGGCACGCACTTTGTCGGGCAATGGGATTGCTCCTTCCAGAGAGACGCGGTGCCCCAAAAAATCAATCTCCGTCACAACGAAGTGGCATTTCGCCGGGTTGATTATCAACCCGTGCTCCTCCAACCTCCGGAAAACCGTCCTGAGGTGGGTTTCGTGTTCGTCTTCGGACGTACTGGCTACCAGGATATCGTCCAGGTAGACGAACACAAACAGGAGATCATGCAGCACTGCATCCATCATGCGCTGGAACGTCTGTGCTGCGCCTTTTAACCCGAATGGCATGCGCAGGAACTCGAATAAACCAAACGGAGTTATTACCGCTGTTTTGGGTACGTCCTCCGCGTGCACTGGGACCTGGTGGTAACCGCGGACCAGGTCTATTTTAGAAAAAACACGCGCTCCAGCGAGGTGAACGGAAAAATCCTGTATGTGGGGAATTGGGTAGCGGTCGTGTGTTGTGACATTCAACCTGCGGAAATCCCCGCACGGTCACCACAATCCCTCAGCCTTAGGGACCATGTGTAGCGGGGATGCCCATGTGCTGTTTGATCGCCTGATGATGCCCAACCTTTCCAGGTTGGCGAACTCCTCGCGCGCTATGGCCAGTTTAGCTGCATCCAAGCGCCGAGGTCTCGCAAAAACGGGCGGCCCGGTGGTGGTGATAAAGTGCTCCACCCCGTGTTTAGCGATGGCCGCCAAAAACGTCGGGACCGTGAGTGTTGGGAACTGAGTGAGCAGTGTGTGGAACTTACCGCCTGGAGCTGTGACGCTGGCTTGTGCTGTTGGCCGGGTCCCTCGAGCTATACAGGGGAGAGATTCAAAGGACAGTGCATTAACCAGGCGCCTGTTAGCAACATCCACAAGTAAACCATGTGCACACAGAAAATCAGCGCCCAGGAGCGGGCAACACAGTGCTGCTATGATAAAAGTCCACTCATACGAGCGGCCGCGTAGAGATAAGGTCAGTGTTCTCTCACCGAACGTCTTAATCTCTGAGCCATTTACTGCCACCATTCCGGGGCCGCTAGGTCCTGCCAGTCGGTCAGCATAGGATGGCAGGATGACGCTCTTCTGGGCTCTGGTGTCGATGAGGAAGCGTCTCCCCGAGCGCGAGTCCGTCACGTAGAGCAGCTTGTTCTCTTCACCGGCGGTCGCAGCTGCTACCGACTGCCGGCCTTGGCGTTTCCCAAGCGCTCGAAGTGGCACGGTGGCGCACATCTGGGCGCATTCCCTCTGAAGCGGCGGTGGTAGAAGCAGAGCGTCTCTTTCTGGCGCTCCTTGGCTCCCGTTGCCGCTACCATCGGTGGCTCCTCGCCTCCCCTGGTCGTCTCGCTGGGCTCCGCTGCCGCCGCGTTGACTGTGATCGCCCTGGTGGTGAGAATGATCCGGTCTGCCTCCGGGGCTAGCGCACGGTAGTCTCGCGCGGCCAGCCACGGCGAATTGGCCAGAACCGCTCTTGTTTCTGTTGGCAGGTTCCGGAGGAAAAGGTGGGCAAACAGAAAGTGCCCGTCGCCCATGCCCATCAACGCCAGCATCTTCTCCATCAGGTCTACGGCCGACCCATCTCCTAACTCGGTCCGTGCCAGGAGCCTCTCCGCTCTCTCACATTCCGAGAGCGTGTATCGCTGGATAAGCGCAGCCTTGAGCACCTCATATTTGCTGCTGGCTGGTGGCTGATCGAGCAGGCTCGCTACCTGCTGGGCTGTGCAGGAGTCCAGCGCTGCTACCACATGGTAGATCTTGGTGTCGTCTGCTGTTACTCCCCGGAGGGCGAACTGGGCCTCAGTGTGGTGGAACCAAGAGCGCGGGTTGTGCTGCCAGAAATCCGGTAGCTTGACTGAAACTGCACACACGTTGCTGGGGGTTCCAGTCCTGGCTGTCTGCAGGTTGGCTTCAGCATCTCTGGGGCTTCCCGACCGGGCCGGCTCCGGGGTTCTTGCCTCGTGTTCCATAATACATCTTGGGTCACCAGTGTGGAGTGTGTAAATGAAGAGGCATATTCAGTTCAGACGATTTATTACACACTCACATCTCACAGGCAAAGAACAGACTGACTGGTCACATCAAGCATTCCTCTCTCTATATCAAGTCACACTTCACAAGATTCAAGGCGCTTCCTCATACACAGCATGACATCTACACTACACTTCATTCAACCCCCTCTCACCCACTTGGGCATTGTTCTCCCATGTGTATTCATTGTCTCTGTCTAAGGTGTGAAATAACCTGAGGCCCAAAATGGAATGATTTTCTGCCTAAAAAAATCTTCTGGAATATAAATATTTAATAATAATATTTACAATATTATCGGTCCGGAAAAAACTACAAAATATTTTTTTCATCAATATACTAATTTTTTTGAAGAACATTAAGACTTGCATTGTGCAAGTTTCTAAACGCTTTTTTGATGTATTATTTTTTTTTAATTTTTGTTTTCATAAAATTCTTATGGATTGCACCTTTAAAATGGTGTGTATATGGAGCTTTAGGATCATGTAGAATATGTATAGAAAGGCCAAAAACTTTTGCATGTAATGTTAACTGCTTTTTTTTTTAATGTAAGAAGTTGTAGACCAGTGTACTTTACAGTGTTTCCATCAGTAGTTCTATAAAATATATACAGACGTGGACAAAATTGTTGGTACCCCTCTGTTAATGAAAGAAAAACCCACAGTGGTCACAAAAATAACTTGAATCTGACAAAAGTGGTAATAAATAAAAATTATATGAAAATTAACCAATGAAAATCAGACAATGCTTTTGAATTGTGGTTCAACAGAATTATTTTAAAAAACAAACTCATGAAACAGGCCTGAACAAAAATGATGGTACCCTTAACTTAATATTTTGTTGCACAACCTTTTGAGGCAATCACTGCAATCAAACAATTTCTGTAACTGTCAGTGAGACTTCTGCACCTCTCAGCAGGTATTTTGGCCCACTCCTCATGAGCAAACTGCTCCAGTTGTCTCAGGTTTGAAGGGTGCCTTCTCCAGACGGCATGTTTCAGCTCCTTCCACAGATGTTCAATAGGATTTAGATCAGGGCTCAGAAAAGGCCACTTTAGAATGGTCCAATGTTTCGCTCTTAGCCATTCTTGGGTGTTTTTAGCTGTGTGTTTTGGGTCATTATCCTGTTGCAAGACCCATGACCTGCGACTGAGACCAAGCTGTCTGACACTGGGCAGCACATTTCTCTCTAGAATACCTTGATAGTCTTGAGATTTCATTGTACCCTGCACACATTCAAGACACCCTGTGCCAGATGCAGCAAAGCAGCCCCAGAACATAACAGAACCTCCTCCATGTTTCACAGTAGGGACAGTGTTCTTTTTTGGTATGCTTCGTTTTTGCATCTGTGAACATAGAGCTGATGTGCCTTGCCAAAAAGTTCCAGTTTTGTCTCGTCTGTCCATAGGATATTCTCCCAGAAGCTTTGTGACTTGTCAACATGCAGTTTGGCAAATTGCAGTCTGGCTTTTTTATGATTTGTTTTAAACAGTGGTGTCCTCCTTGGTCGTCTCCCATGAAGTCCACTTTGGCTCAAACAACAACCAATGGTGCGATCTGACACTGATGTACCTTGACCTTGGAGTTCACCATGAATGTGTTTAGAGGTTGTTCTGGGCTCTTTTGTTACCATTCGTATCATCCGTCTCCTCCTGCGGCCACGTCCAGGGAGGTTGGCTATAGTCCCATGGATCTTAAATTTCTGAATAATATGTGCAACTGTAGTCACAGGAACATCAAGCTGCTTGGAGCTGGTCTTATAGCCTTTACCTTTAACATGCTTGTCTATAATTTTCTTTCTAATATCCTGAGACAACTCTCTCATTTGCTTCCTCTGGTCCATGTTTAGTGTGAAACGCCATGTCACCAAACAGCACAGTGACTACTTTTCACCCTTTAAATAGGCCGACTGACTGATTACAAGTTTGTAGACACCTGTGATGTTAATTAGAGGACACATCTTGGTTGAACATGTCCCTATGGTCACATTATTTTCAATCTTTTCTAGGGGTACCACCATTTTTGTCCAGGCCTGTTTCATGAGTTTGTTTTTTAAAATAATTCTGCTGAACCACAATTCAAGAGCATTGTCTGATTTTCATTGTTTAATTTTCATAGAATTTTTATTTATTACCACTTTTGTCAGATTCAAGTTATTTCTGTGACCATTGTGGGTTTTTCTTTCATTAACAGAGGGGTGCCAACAATTTTGCCCACATCTGTATTTCTGTTTGTGCCATAAATTTCCTAACAGTCACTTTTTTGAAAAAAAAAAATTAAAGGAAGTGGAAGACGAGGAGACGTTAAGTTGACGAGCCCTTGTACCAGAGGGAATAGGCATTTCTGCTGCAACGAATGTCAACACAGGTTGGTATTGATACTATTTATCAGCCATACCTACAGAAAAACAGCAGTTCTTTGCCATTGTCATACACTTGATCGATTAGAGTTGAGTTTTGAATGTCCTGATGAGATAAAACTGTAACATCTTTTAACAATGATATGTGTTTTACAGAGACTTTCTTGAAGTGCTTAAAAAGAAGAACAGCCTGAAATGCTCCAGAGGGTCATGAGACCTAGTCCGGATTACCTATGGTGACTGGAATTTAAATGCAGTGGCCACAGGATTTCATCTGGAGGATCCTTCTTTAGTTTGTCATATTGTTCAATGTATTTTGTATTTTTGTTACTTTCTAAACTGTAGTAATAACAACAGTTGTCAACAACAACAGTAAAACAGATTTTAAAGACCATGTCGACAGTTTAGCCTTCAAATGTAAATTTGAGCTCTTTGAAGTATGTGGAAGATCAGTATTAAAAACACTGTTACTGTTTGTTTGGGTTTTTTTTTTTTTTTTGTTACAGCAACTTGTCCTGAGGGACCATCTGTGCCGGAGGTTCAGGTTCAGGTTACTTTATTTGTACCCGTAGGTAGATTTGTTTTGCAGTCTGGTGACATCCATATTTACAAACCACAAATTACATTCAACATAGACACCAACACAGGCACACATGAAATTGACTATAAACATGATAAAAATACTCAAGGCTCCATCAATCAGGGTATAAAAAGACAAAGAGATGAGAGAAAAACCAAAGGTAAGAGAGAAGAGTCATATTAAAAGTTAAAAACTAGTCAAAGAGGTTAAAAACTCAAAAGGTCTAAAACTCAAAATATTTAGAACCCAAGTAACATCCTACAAAAATAAGTAAATATAAAATGGAGTTAATAAATAGGTACCTAAATTATGTGCAATATATTGTTACAGCTTGTTCAACTCTTTGACAGCAGCAGGAACAAAGCTGTTTTTGTAGCGCTGGGTTTTACTTTTTGGGACAGCAAACCTCCGTCTTGAGGGAAGAAGCTGAAAGTTGCAGTGCAAAGGGTGGGAGTCATCATTTAAAATGGAGGTAGCCATCCTCTGTACTTGTCTGGTGTACAGGGATGTCAGGCTCAGCTGTGACTCACCAAGCAAACGACTGGACCATCTACCTGATCCAAGGATTTCCTCTGTTTCAGTTTTATCTGACCAAACCATGACACTAAAGAAAAGGATAAAACAGATTCAATAAAAGCCCGATAAAACAATGTCATTATGGTTCGGTCAATTTGGAAGCGTGCAAGTTTTCTCAAGCAATGCAAATGTTGCTGACCCTTTTTGCACACCCTTTCACAGTTCTCTTCAAAGTTTAAATTACTATCAATAATCGTCCCAAGATATTTGTAGGATTGTACACATTCGGTGGTCTGGCCTTTTAGTACGGTGACTTTGTGCCTGGGAGTTTTCCTCCTAAAGTCAATAATCATGTCTTTAGTTTTTGTCGTATTCAGCTGCAGGTAGGAATCCTCACACCAGCGAACAAAATCATCAACTACTGGGCTGTGGCCACTCTCACTATCCTGGAGGAGACTGACAATAACTGAATCATCAGCATACTTTATGTTGTGTCTGTTGTCATGTCTGCTCCGACACATGTTTGTGTACAGGATGAAGAGTAGTGGTGACAACACACACCCCTGAGGAGAGCCAGTAGAAGAGCACTTTAGGTCAGACAATGTACCGTTGACCCTTACTCTCTGCGTCCTGTTGGTTAAGAAATCCAGAATCCAACCCACCAGATTATTGCTCAAATCAAATTGTTGCAGGAGTCTTTCAACTAAGATATGAGGTTGGATTGTATTAAAGGCGGAGGAAAAGTCCACAAATAAAAGCCTGGCGTGTGTCCCATTAAAATCCAAATGTTTAAAAAGCATGTTAAACAGAGTGACAGTGGCATCCTCCACTCCTTTGTGAGGCCTATAGGCAAACTGCAGAGGATCCAATGCATGCTCAGTCTGCTTTAGGACCTCACATCTGACCAGTTTTTCAAAAATTTTCATTAAAATTGAAGTCAAAGCAACTGGTCTAAAGTTGTTTACCGTTTTAGGACAGCTGGATTTTGGAACGGGAACAACCACGGCTTCTTTCCAGATCTTAGGCACATGTTGTGTTTGTAAGGACTTATTGAAAATGTAATGAAATATAGGACTCAGTTCATGTGCACAGGACTTTACCAAGCGCCCACATGTATTATCAGGGCCCTGACTTTTGTTCACTTTTACAGCGCAGAACTCCCTTTTAACATCCTGCACCTCAATATTAAAGTGCTGATTGTCTTTGAGTTTCTGTTTCAAATCTTGAGTTTCTGTGCTAAAATCAAAGGAGTCAAAACGACCATAAAAACAATTAAGAGCATTAGCCAGCTCTGTGTCTGAATTAAAACCACTGCACTCTGTGCTCTGAAGGCCTGCAATAGTTTTCATACTGGCCCAGACTGAACCAAGTTTCTTTGTTGCCATCTTGCTTTCCAATTCTGATTTATAATTCTGTTTTGCTCTTAAAATTTCGGATTTCAGCTCTTTTGTGGCAACCTGTAGCTCAGAAACAGACCCCTGTTTAAAGGCAAGTGCTTTCCTCTGTAAGCAGGATTTAACTGATTTTGCAACCCATGGCTTGTTGTTGGGATATATTTTGACACGTTTATGTGGAACGATCTTATTTTTACAGAAAGCCATGTATGAGCATGTGACATCCACCAAAGAGTCCAAATCATCCCCGCAGGCCAGTGTGAACATCTCCCAGTCTGTACAGTCAAAGCATTCCTGGAGGCTGTGCACTGAATCTTCTGTCCACACATCAATGTCTCTCGTCTCTACCTTGCCTCTTCTGAGAGCAGTTTTATATGTGGGCAGCAAATGTACACAGTTGTGACCTGAGGATCCTACAGGAGGAAGGGGGAGTGATTTATAGACCCTCTCAATGGATCCATAGCACAGGTCCAATGTCTTTTTTCGCCTGGTTGGGCAGGAGACATACTGATCAAAGTTTTTAAGTGTCTTCTTTAAAGAAACATGGTTAAAATCCCCAAGAATGAAGTTTGGCGCCTCTGGAGAAATTGATTGCAGCTGCTGGATCACATCAAAGATAGTGCTGCAGGCGGAGTCAGCGTCTGCCCTCGGGTGAATGTACACAGTTGTGATGAAAAGTTGGGGGAACTCGCGAGGCAAATAAAAGGGGCGTAGTGACACAGACAGCAGCTCCACATCGGGTGTACAGATGCGCTCTCTGACCGTGACAGATGTGCAGTACTGCTTATTAATGTATAAACATACGCCGCCCCCCTGACGTTTCCCCGTTACCTCTTCCTGCCGATCCGAGCGCAGTGGGGCTCCAAAGCCATCAATCCACAGTTCTGCATCTCGGTCATGCACATTAAGCCAAGATTCAGTGAAGCCCATGACGCAGCAGTTCTTAAAGTCCTTCTGGTAGCATACGTTCCCTTGAATTTCATCCACCTTGTTTCTCAGAGACTGTACGTTCCCAAAAATCATAGAAGGAAGAGGAATGTTACCAAACTGATGTCTTCTCAAGCGCAATTTCACTCCTCCACGTTTTCCGCGTTTTTTTCTTCCGTCTCTCCCATCTCTCTTTTCGCCGCTGTGTCCATGAACGTCTCTCAAAATAAAGTCCGGCAGTTGCGGCTTAGGCTCAATCACAGCCGCTGCATCAACCGTGTTTAAATGCAGCAACATGTCCCTGGAATAATGTATCCTGCCCGCCATGATGCCGAACGCGTTTACTTCAGAGACAAAGAGCCGGAGGACAAGTAGCAGCAGTGCAAAAAAGGGGAGGTAGTCCATGTTGATGGAACCAGGGAGCTCTTCACCATACAGTCGACAAACATTCCAGGACAGAAACGACACAGAGAATATCGTAAAAACACATTAAAGTGCATAAAACAAGACACACAGACAATGTACTTTTTCACCAGCTGCCGGTCGCTGCGTGCGCATGCCATGCAGCGACCACGCAGTGATGCGGAGTGGACCAACTTCTGTCATCGTCGATCCTGGACTACCTCACAGACCAGCCACATTTTGTGAGGACTCAGGATTGTGTGTCTGACGCCATCATTTGCAGTACAGGGGCCCCCCAGGGAACAGTTTTGGCTCCCTTCCTGTTCACCCTCTACACTGCTGATTTTTCATATAACACACCCCACTGCCACTTACAGAAATTCTCTGATGACTCTGCGATCATCAGACTCATCTCTGTTGGGGATGACTCAGAGTACAGAGGACTGATCCAGGAAGACCAAGGAACTGGTGGTGGACTCCCACAGGCGTGGACACTCCCACCCCACTCACACCCACAGCACCGGTAAGCCGGTGAGCTCTACCAGGTGGCTCACCTAGTAGAGTAAGGAACAGTTCCAAAGAGTCTTTTTTACCCTCATCGCCATTGTTTTGTCCGAAATGAGGTGCTGACAAAAGATGTGAACTGAACTCTGCTTCATTTATCACACCACTGAACTACGTATATACAGAAGGGTGGTGCCATCTCATGCCACAGCCAGTTCGTTACATGATGACGTCGCCTGCATGCACATCACCATGTCCAAACACCACACCGGTGTCGGTCTGTGTCAGTTGTGGTGTCCTTGTCAGAGTCTTTGTGTTTTACATATTCCACCCTTGTTACAGTCCTGTGTTCATGTTTATTTAATCTCTTGCCCTGCTATGTATTGTATTTTGTGTTTCCAGCCCACGAGCTGAGTTTTATTTTCTGTAAATAAATCGGCAAACTAAAGTCACAGCATTTGGGTCTTCTCTTCTTCCCAGCCCAGGCAAACCTTGACAGATACTATTCATTCAGCTGTGAAAGATACTGTCTAGATTTATATTTATATTTATAAATTGCCGGGTAATTTAACTTTACTGTAATGCTGTAAATACCATTTAACTGCAATGCTTTTGCACTGTGGATATATATCGGGGTATTTTTTACCCATTTTTTTATCTTATTTATTATCTCATTATTGCTCTGAGTGCAGCTATCCCTTTGCTGCTGCAATACTGTAATTTCCCCATTGTGGGATTAATAAAGGTTTCTTATGTTTTCCATTTTCATGTTTTCCACTGTGAGAACAAGTCTTGTCAGTCATTGGCTGGCCTGCTTGCTGAAAAATGCTTTCTAGAAATGCTTAAAAAGGCTGTAATGAGATGCTTTAAAAAAATAATCTTATTGCTAACATAGCCCAGTTGTTAAAATTCATTTCCATAAAAGCAAAAATAACTTGAAGATTTATAAAGTTAGCTTATGAATGCTAAAGAAAATCTCGCCCCTCCTCCCAAAAAAGATTGCAAAAATAGCCTAATCGTTAAAAATATTATCATATGAAATAGCTCCAAGTTGCACAAAGTTAGCTTAAAACTGCCAAACATAAGCTTAAACCTGTTAGGTTTTAACAATAATAACAAACAAACAGCACAGGCGTGATGTCAGATTCACAAGTGACGTCAGTGCCCTGTGCCTAATCAGGAGGACTCTTGGCGGGAGTAGTCATCTTTGGCACTCCACCTCCATACTAAACACACCCTGTACAGCTTCAGAATTAGCAGGCATATAGCCACACTGTTCATGTGTACCTATTTCTGCACTTGTAATAAAGTTCCAGTTCAGCACAACTCCCTCCTCTGCTGCCCTGATTTCCAGACATAACAAATGGCGATGAGGATAAACCCTGACAACCCCAAAATGAAAGCGCATCTGAAGCCACCACCGCCATTCCTTGGCGCCCTAGGTGAGCCGCCCATTTCATGGCTCCATTGGTTCAAGTGGTTTGGCAGTTACGCAGATGCTGCGAACATGGGCAGACACAGAAAACAGAGGATGCGAGCAATCCTGCTCTACAGCCTGGGTGGCAAGGGGCAGCAGATATTCAATCTTTTGGGTCAGGCGGACACGTTTGACGACTGCGTAACTTTGCTGATTTTACGCTTCACTGTTCCACGGGACGTGATGGCCCAGAGGTCCGTGTTTTACCAGCACCGACAGCAAGAAGATGAGTCACTCATACAGTACGTGAACGCTCTTCGCTGTTTGACTAGCATGTGTGAGTTTGGGCACGTGGAGGACAGGTTGATACAGTCACAGCTGAAGTGGTTCGTCACAAATTTGGTGATACGGGCCACGCTGGAGGCGGGGCCGGATGTCCAGACAGTGGTGGACACAGTGAAAGGGCTACAGGAGGCACTGCTGAAAATGGTGCACTACCTATCAGAGATTGGGACGATGGAATTGGCATTCCAGCTGGAGATGATGGACCAGGTGGCTTCGCTGGTACAAACGGTTGCCCCAGCGGTTGAGCCCACCGACCCCACACCTTCTCAGGAAGGTCCTGAAGGAGACACCACAGGATAGCAGGGCACCACAGCGCAACAACCCAGTGGTGAACCCAGTTTGGACGACAGCGGTTCAGGTCCATTACATCTGGAGGTGGATGCAGCCACTCCCTGCATCACACCGCATGCCAAACAGAACCCAGCAGAACCGGAGCAGCAGCAGGAGCTCCAGACCGCAACCATGCAGGTACCGGAGCCGCCACTAGAATTCCAGTCCGCAGCCATGCGGGACCTGGAACAAGTCCCTGTGTAGTACGAGTGTTCACAAACCGCATTGCATGCCGAACAGAACCCAGCAGAATCACAACCACCACTAGAACTCCAGTCCGCAGCCATGCAGGACCCAGAGCCGGTCCTGACGCAGCACAAGCATCCTTGAGCTGTAACCTCATCACAGGAGGGAGAGTATGATTCGTGGATGTGGGTACAGCCAAAGAGCACAGCACAGAGAGTCAACACAAACCGGACTTGCCTCCAATCCTCGCCCAGCATGAGCTTCAAACAGCCGTTGTGGAGCCGCAGGAGGGGGAGTTCATTGAGAAAAGGGACCCCAGTGACCAAAGACAGACCGGCGCACATCCCGTCACCGACGACAGCAACACATCAGTGCGACCTCAACCAGCACCAAGTGAGGGAGAGAAAAAGCCAAACTCATCCAGCATCCTCGTTGAGTATCAGCCTCAGGAACCCGTCACAGCGCAGCAGGATGGAGAGTTTGTGGCCCGGAAGGACCAAACAGAGCAACACTGACTGAAGGCACATCCTGCCGCTGGCACAGATGGCATGCCACCACAGCAGCAACTAACATCAGAGACGAGAGAGCAGTAGTGCTGAGTGCAGCTGAACCAATGGCTGCGCGCACTGCTTGATTGGGTTTGGGTCCAACAATCCGACCGCCTGGACCCATAGACGGTCCTGTCATCGCAGATGAGAATCGTTGCACAAAAGAGGCCAGCTGCCATCCAGATGGCCAGTGGTTCGAGATGGCACGTCAGCCATCTGTGGAAGGTAAGAGCAGCTGCTTCGGATCAAGATGCAGCGCTGGAGCCGATCCAGCTGGTATGGGACCCAGGCTGGGACCTTGCTGATGAGCGAGCCGAGGCTTTGGCGAGTTGGCGCCCAGGTCCACTGCAGCTGGCATCTCCAGGGGCACGCCCACTGCGGGCTCGATTGAGGCCGCTGAAGTAAAACTATAAGCAGTGACTGTTTTGGAATGTGTTTTGTCTAATTTGACCTTGTTGTTATATTATACAGTTTCTTTTAACCTGTAATATCCGAAATAAATAAATTCATTCATTCATTCATTCATTCATTCATGTTTAGACAGCACGGCTGTTTCAGTGGTGGCAGAATAACCCACCCAGTTGTGCAGGGTTAACTGGCAGTCTACCCCGTGGCCCAGGTAGTATTTTTTTCTGCCTGTTGCAATGTAAAAAAAAGTGAGAGAGAGAGCTGCTGTGATTTGTGTTCATGGTGTTTTGAGTTCTTCAAGAAGGGGGGTGTAGATGTTAGTTATTAACAATAATAGCAAATAGACAGCACGGGCATGACATCAGACGCACAGGTGACGTCAGTGCACTATGCCTGTTTAAGGGGGCTCCTGGTGGGAGTAGTTGTCTTTGGCGCTCCGCCTCCGTACTAGACACAGGCTGTACAGTTTCAGAATTGGCATACGTATAGCCACACGGTTCACAGATACCTATTTCTGCACTCTGTAATAAAGTTCCAGTTGAGCATAACTCCCTCCTCCGCTGCCCTGATTTCCAGACATAAAACCTTCAAAAAAAATTCCTAGGTAGATTGGTAAAACAGGCTAAAATTTAAAAATGTTAGCATAAAAGAAGAAATAGCTTTAAGTTGTATAAAAATGTTAAATGTTAGTATAAAAACATAAATAACTTGGAAGTCAAAGGAAGTTAGCTTAAAGATGTTAAATGTAAGCCTGAAACTTAAAAAAAAAAAAAATGCTAGCTTGCATGCTACGGGCCCAATCATAAAAAGTAAGCATTAAGCTGATATCACTTATACCTGAAGAACTTTTGCTTTAAAAATGTTAAATACAAGCTTAATTCTAACAAAATGCTAGCTAAAAGGCAAAAATTGCCTAATCATGAAAAACATTAGCATAAAAGTAGAAATAGCAGCATTCACACAATTATGTGATGCTGACCCTACAAAATTTTATTTGGTATTCAAATCCTACCCAGAATCCAAATGTCAATTTTGGGCATCTCAAAGCTCCGAGGTGGATATTAGGATAGATGTGACACTACATCAGGATTTCCCTGATCCCACTCTATAGGTGGATTCAGCATTGATTTGAAGTGGATGTAGAGGCATGGACACAATGTTAATATTTCACAGGTGTAATCTTTATATTTGCAAATGAAATTGACAGAACACACAATATACAGCCTTTATCGATTAATTGTAATGTCATCAGACCTCAAAGCTTTCAGTCGGTGACTTTGTGGGTTGTTTAATTTAACAGACATCTAAATCAACATGCTGGTGTAGCTCAGAATTAGAATATTGTGAAAAAAGTTAATACGGTGGTGTGAAAAAGTGTTTGCCCCCTTCCTGATTTCTCTCTTTTTTTTTTTTTTTTTGTATGTCTGACACTTAAATGTTTCAGATCAACAAACAAATTTAAATATTAGACAAAGATAGCACAAGCAAACACAAAATGAAGTTTTTAAATGAAGGTGTTTATTGTTAAGGGTAAAAAAAAAAATCCAAACCTACATGGCCCTGTGTGAAAAAGTGATTGCACCCCCACCCCCCGCCATTAAAACATAAATTAACTGTGGTTTATCACATCCTTGGAAAGCTGAGTTCAATTTCTCTAGCCACACCCAGGTCTGATTACTGCCACACCTGTTCTCAATCAAGAAGTCACTTAAATAGGGCCTGCCTGACAAAGTAAAGTAGACCAAAAGATCCTCAAAAGCTAGACATCATGCTGTGATCCAAAGAAATTCAGGAACAAATAAGAAACAAAATAGCTGAGCTCTATCAGTCTGGAAAAGGTTATAAAGCCATTTCTAAAGCTTTGGGACTCAAGTGAACCACAGTGAGAGCCATTATCCACAAATGCCGAAAACATGGAACAGTGGTGAACCTTCCTAGGAGTGGCTGACTGACCCAAATTACCCCAAGAGCGCAGCGACGACTCATCCAAGAGGTCACAAAAGACCCCACAACAACATCCAAAGAACTGCAAGCCTCACTTGCTTCAGTTAAGGTCAGTGTTCAGGACTCCACCATAAAAAAGAAACTGGGCAAAAATGGCCTGCATGAGCTCCAAGACGAAAACTACTGCTGAGCAAAAAGAACATAAAGGCTCTTCTCAGCTTTGCCAGAAAACATCTTGATGATCCCCAAGACTTTTGGGAAAATACTGACTGGACTGACGAGACAAAAGTTGAACTTTTTGGAAGGTGTTTGTCCCATTACATCCAGCGTAAAAGTAACGTAGCATTTCAGCAAAGGAACATCATACCAACAGTAAAATGTGGCAGTGGCAGTTCATACTTAAAAACCCTCCAATGTGTCTGAATTACAACAATTCTGCAAAGATGAGTGGGCCAAAATTCCTCCACAGTGCTGTAAAAAGACTCATTGCCAGGTATCGCAAATGTTTGATTGCAGTTGTTGCTGCTAAGAGTTGCCCAACCAGTTACTAGATTTAGGGGGCAATCACTTTTTCACACAGGGCCATGTAGGTTTGGATTTTTTTCCCTTAATAATAAACACCTTCATTTAAAAGCTGCATTTTGTCTTTACTTGTGTTATCTTTGTCTAATATTTAAATTTGTTTGATGATCTGAAACATTTAAGTGTGCCAAACATACAAAAACATGAGAAATCAGGAAGGGGGCAAACACTTTTTCACACCACTGTATAATTCAGTTTTTAAAAGTTATTCTATATTCACTCAAAGTGAGCAGTGACAGCTCTTCAAATTAAAGTGTGTCACGATATTCTAATTTTTGATCGGCATCTATAGGTGTTCTTTTGTCAACATAAAATAAATTTGAAAAATGACAACTCTAGGTCCCACAGTGTGATTGATAGCCCCAGCAAGATGGCCCTGACCTACCACTTGGGGTGGGTGTATCGATAAAATTGATAATTGATGCCAGTGCTGTTATCATTATCAGATCAAACTGTTGGACTCTATTGAGACTTTAGTTTCAGTTTCTGTCCTCTACGTTTATAATGCTGCTGCCATTTCATCTAAAAGTAGACATGTCACCAGCCAGCATGCCCATGTGGACCCCACAAAAGGATAAAACTGGGCTGTCTTATGGGTTCCATGTGGGTTTGTCTGCGGGTTCCATGTTGGCTCTATCTGTGTTTGCCCACATGGACTTTACCTGTTTACCTATTTTTAACTTATTACCTCCGGCAAGGGAGGAGATGATGTTTTTGCTGGCATTGGTTGGTTTGTTTATTGGTTGCTTGGTTAGTTTGTTGGTTTGTCTGTCTGTCTGTTAGCAACGTTACTCCAAAAGTTATGGATGTGTTTTGATGAAATTTTCAGGAAATGTGTGTAATAGCTCTGGCAATAGATTACTAGATTTTGGTATTGATCCATATCACAATCTGGATACAGGAATTTTTTTGAAAATTATTTTATATATTAATATTGCACTTTTCGTGTACTGCCCCTTTAAGACGTGTCCGCAGAGTTACGTGCGTGACCACACAGCTCCGCAACCCGGAAGCAGTGCGCTCTTAACCACCAAACACTGCAGAAAAAGTAAAACTGCTTTCAACAAAAAGGAATGTGGTCTCCATCCACATAGTATGTGATGGTTGACATTATTATGCCTCGGTGAAAACGGAGGCATACAGTAATCAGTTAATGTGTCTCTGTGTGTGGTTGCTGTATCTGTCTGTCTGTTACCAGCTTTTCAGCTCGCCCAGTCAAAAGTAAGTGCAACTAAAGGCTTGTATCATTGGATGGCCATATTTTCTTGACTTTTAATTTGCCAGAATTTTGAGATAAGGTTTTGTTTTCAAAATTAATACAAATTTAATTCACCTTTACCGTCAATGAAGCCGGGAAAACAGTATTGTAATAACTTTGCTGGGCCAATAGAGGCAGTAGTGTGACTTTTTTTTACAGCACATGGATGACTTTCTATCACAGTTGATCTCTAGCTGAGAAATAAATGGCGGTTATAAAATAGCGGCTACTGAAAAAAAATGCGTATTCAGCAACTACACCATTTATTCATCATCATCATCATCATATCATCATCATAGCAGTCTGTCGTGGGCAACAATGACCGTTTCATTTAGGTCTGATCAGATTCCTCTACACAGCTCCGTCCCCCGCCCTCCGCTGCCAGGAACTCCCGACCCTGCAAATCCAGGCAACGTCTGAGCTGGCATGAGCTGCCCTCTGACCAACCATTGCATGAAACTGCTTTCAAAGTATTTGCGTACCACTAGCTTTTGCTGGACTAGCAGCACATTCTTGGCAGATAGAGGTATTATCAGTAGCAAGGACAAGCCAAGACAAGCTGACTCCAGTATCTGTTGCAGTGACTGACCAGATGATAGGTTTGTTTATGTCTGCTCTTTGTGTAGTGCATGTCATGATGCACCAACTGGCAAAAGTCCACCACAGACCTTGCGACAGATGTGCTTATCTGCCAGGATGTCCAGTCTCACCCCGTGTAACTGGGAGTGGTCCACCACAGACCTGTGACAGATATTGTTTTTAGTTCTGCCAGGATGCCCAGTTTCACCCTCCATGCCCTCGGAAGGGTGGGGTTGCCGGTTGAGTCGCCGACGGCCCGACCCATGAGACAGGTAGTACCAGTTTTCATGGTTATCCGGTAGCAAGCAAACCAATGCCTGACCTGACAGAGCATTTATTCATCACATCGATTGTTTTCACACTGGTTTTGCTGTTTAGTTTTGTAGAGGAAGGATGAGGTATTTTCTTCCTGGAGTTTTCAGTTCGCAAAATACTACAAGTCCCAAAATTCCTCACCTCAAAAACATTCACAGGGTTGGTTAGGTGACCATGTTGATGCCTGTCCAAAATTAAGCAAATGTAACTAAAGTCTTTGACAAACGTTTGTGATGTAATTATCTATATTTGTTTCTCATACAGTTACTCGGTGAGTAACAACTGTATGAATGAATGAATGAATTTTATTTATTTCGGATAGTACATTACAGGTTAAAAGAAACTGTATAATATAACAACAAGGTCAAATTAGACAAAGACTCCTTCTACTATACAATTCCACGTGAGTTATCCGAAATGGGTGATGGCTGAAGCCGCAGCTTATATTGCCCACCCATATTCCATCCAAGAATTCAAAGGAGAAAAAAGAGAAAGCAAGACAAGAGCGATTACAATTTAAAACAAGGCTAAGACAAAATGTGACTGAGAGAAAAAAGAAAACTGAGCTAGTCTAAGTTAAGCGGTTACTATTCAAAAACAAATCTAAGACATAGTGTCACAGAGAAAAAAAGAAAAACTAAGCTACAACACAACACAGGCTGGAAATGTCAATCCTTATGTGAGTTTACATGTCGTCTTGTAAATATGTTTGGAGTATTTCTTCCTTTAGTTTTTGTTTAAATTGTCCAAGCTTTGTACATGATTTTAATTCAGGTCCAAAATCGTTCCATAATCTGACTCCTTGCACTGAAATACAGTGTTGCTTGGTAGTTGTTCTCACTGTAGGCTTTTGAAATATACATGTTCCTCTGAAGTGATATCGTTTCTCCCTTGTTTGGAACAACTTTTGGATATTTGCGGGCAGTGATAGATTCTTCACTTTGAACATTATTATTGCGGTTTTAAAGTCAATCAGATCTTTCAACTTGAGAGTTTTTTGTTTAAGAAAAAGTGGGTTTGTTGGTTCCCTGTAAGCTGCTTTGTTGATTATTCTAATAGCTCTCTTTTGAAGCATAAAGAGTGGATATATGTTTGTTTTATATGTATTTCCCCATACTTCATTACAATATGTCATGTATGGGAGTATTAATGAATGGTACAAGGTGTATAGTGTGGGTTGATTCAGCAAATTTTTCACTCTGTGTAATATTGCAATTGATTTGGATACTTTACCTTTTATATAATTAATATGTGGCTTCCAACACAGTTTGTTATCAATTATTACTCCAAGGAATTTAGTTTCGGATACCCTTTCAATCTCTACACCATTTACACTGAGTTTGGGTACTGGGTAGTTGTGATGGTTGTTAAAGACTATAAATTTTGTCTTGCTTAAATTGAGCGTTAATTTGTTTGAATCAAACCACAGTTTCAGCTTTCCTAATTCCTTTCCGAGTGTATCCAGAAGTTGTTCCAAATTGTTTCCACTGCATAGCAGATTAGTGTCATCAGCAAACAATATTAAGTCCATTTTTTCTGAAACTTTACATATATCATTTATATACATATTGAATAATAATGGTCCCAAAACTGAACCCTGTGGGACTCCACAGGTGACCTTCAGTAACTCTGAGTTTTTGCTGTTAACACATGCAAACTGATATCTATTCTTTAAGTAACTACTTAACCAGGACAGTGCTACCCCTCTAATACCACAATTTTGTAGTTTCTTTAATAATAGATTGTGATCTACTGTATCAAATGCTTTTTTAAGATCCAGGAATACTCCAACTGAATACTCTTTATTTTCAATGGCTGTTGATATTTTTTCTGTAAATTCCATTAAGGCATATGCTGTTGTCCTTTTGTGTCTGAACCCATATTGCTGCTCACACAATAAATCATTTTTCAGTATGAAGTTGTCAATTCTCTCATAGAATATTTTTCAAGTATCTTGGAAAATTGCGGTAATAGTGAAGTTGGTCTGTAGTTGGAGAGTTCCCCTCTGTCGCCTGTCTTGTAAATCGGAATTACTTTAGCTATTTTCATTGCATTGGGAAATATACCTGATTGGAGAGACAGGTTACAGATATACGTCAGTGGTTTCACTATGCATTCGATAACAGTTTTGACTAGTAGCATGTCAATACCATCGCAGTCAGTAGATGTTTTACTTTTGAACGATTTAACAATTTCAATGACCTCTCTTTCGTCTGTGTTCTTTATGAAGATGGTGTCTTTTACAGCAGTGTTATTGCATATTGTATCACCTGTAGGCGCCGTTGTGGGTATTTCTCGGGCCAGTTTAGGTCCAATGTTAACAAAAAAATTATTAAATTCATCTTCAGGTGAAGCTATATTCACATTCGGAGTCGATTTATTATTTTTTGGAATATTAGTTGGGTAGCTAGTATTTCTGCTTTTATTTCCAAGGATACTGTTGATTATGTATGACTGTATTCAACAACTGTATGACAACTGTATTCACCCGCTGGACTAAAGAGTCAAGATTCAGTTCAAAGATTCAAAGATTTTATTTGTCAATACTACTATACGTACAGGACATACAGGAGAACTGAAATGGCGTTTTTCTCTCTCTCTTCAGTGGTGTGCGCAATATAAAAAATAAAAAGGAATAAGGCTGAAAAAACAGCAGTCTATGTACAGTAATGCTACCCGTAGTGCAAATGGCAACAAAAGATAGACCCAGACCTCCCATAGTGCAAATAAAGTTAAATGATGAAACCCAGCAATCCTGCATACAGAAAAGTAGAGCAGTAAAGCAGTAATACTCATAGTTGCAAGTTCAATGCGGTAGTGTAGGTGCAGACAGTGACAGCTAGGACTGCACATGATCAGTAAAGTGGCCAACCAATGGAAAAGTGGTATTTGCCAGCAGAGAATCAGTATTCCGCTGGACTCAAGGTTTTTGGGGGGTGTTTTAGTATATTTTATTTATTAAATCTGCTGGACTAAAGTGGCCAACTGGTGGAAAAGTGGTATTTGCCGGTGGAGAATCGGCATTTGCTGCTCTGCCGAGACGGGCCTACCACTAGCCACTTTTCAGTCTCGTTGTCTCTCCACAGAAGACCACTGCAGCAGACGTCTGTGCAGAGTAAGTGTTGTGCTTAAATTATGCAGCGATTTCAATATTAAAACACCAGTAACTCCTACAACTGCAATATTTGATTCTTAAAGCTTAAGATACATCACATTTTTTTCCAGTGTCTGATTTTTTTTTTTCCCGTATGGGAACTGCTTGGTTCCATTACTGTTATTTAACCTGTTAAATTGTTTTCTAAATTGTTTTCTCAAAAGTTCAGCTGATTTTTTTAAAGTCTTAATACTAATGTCAGTCATATAAAAACACCACGGTGTGACATGCTTCATTCACTCACTTTAAAATGATTCACTCACTAAACCAAGCAATTTATTAAGCTGAGGAGAAACATGACGCCTGTAGTTTTTACATATATCACATCTGTATCAATAATCACATTTTTATGCTGCTTTTCTTTCCTCTTTGTCTCTCTGAGGTCCGCGGTGGTGAACCTGCGGGTCAGCAGTCAGAGCAGCTGTGAAGAGAACAGGCTGGAAGCTAAATAACATTATTACATCTTTACTGTTTATAACAGAAACTGCTACTGTATTTGAATAAATTAATGTTTGGACAAGATTATTTAAGAAACTTTCAATATTCATTACACATGTGTGAAACATTCCAGACCGTTCTGATTGAATATTCATAATTATGCTTTTACTTTTGGAAATTTTGATCTTTTATCTGCTATTGCAGGGCATTCAATCAATTCAATTAATAAAGTCTGTTAGTCCAGCATTTTTCTTTGTGCTTCTAATTATGCCTCAGTGAAATAGAGAGGCATATGATAATCACTTAATGCGTCTGTGTGTGTGTGTGTGTGTGTGTGTGTGTGTTCATCTGTC